>OZ010654.1:56517268-57767268 GCA_963932375.1 Phania funesta | reverse complement strand
TCTTGCAATTAATTTGAAGATTTTTAAACAATGTATGAGACGAATGAAGCAAATAGGTCGTAAAAATAAGGGTGAACATTACTGATATGGACCAGGCGAGAGATATTTAGTTACTCTGCAGGTCATTATGATCTGGTCCTGTTTATGTTTCTATCTCGCACGTTCCACCGCGAAACAGTTGGCATTCTTCTTTTTCTTACGACTCAGTTTTTGCTGGAAATTTTTTTGATTCATGCGTAACTGAATGCGGAAACGTAATTGAATTGCAGAATAGGGGTGATTATTATATTTATTTACAGTGCATTTACATCTGCACCATAAACAGGTTATAAGTTGTTTATCGTTATAAACTAGTTTGAGAAAATTGTTTATCCACACAAGTCATAAACGTCTTTTAAACCCGTTTTAGGATAAACAAGTTATAAATAACTCGTTTTGACAATGCAAAACATACTCGTGGATTGAAACGTATTTGTTTTTAAACCGCATACAAATTAGCAAATTCAACAGCTTTTATAAAAAGTAGCAGCATTAGATATGTACTGGTTAAAATTTTTGGATGGAAGTTTTAATCTATCAAGCCTTACAGTTTCTTTTATGCTTGACAAAGGTTTCTCAATTTAGTATTTTTTCTTGTCTACACAAATATGAGAGACTCTTGTTGATGAATGGTTTCAATAAGCATTCATATACTGGACAACACATGAAAGGACGAGCTAGTCTTCGTGATGTGCCGACACCATTTTGAGAGATCTGATCAGAAGTTTGACAGAACAAATTTGTAGTTTGACCATATTCTATTTACAATACACATGCTCTCTTTATTTTATTTCTTGTACAACTACAGCATCTTAGTTCGTTTCAGCGTCTTCAATGTCAAGACATTCCTCCTAATATTTTAGCATTTTGTTAAAAGCTCTGAATTTTCCTTCATATCCGATATTTTTAACTAAAAATTTAATTGAAATTACCTTCTTTCACTTTCGATAATTATTTAACTTTTTCATTAAAAAAAAAAAACATTGTTGTAGTTTACTACCAAATGTATGCTTCACTATCGGATCGGTTATGCTAAACTATGCAATATATTGAACCTAAGGGCTTTAGAAATAGACAAAATTGTTTCCCATCACATGAAGTAATTTTCGCTCTTATATGCTTACTAAAGATATACATAATATACAGCATATAAAAATATTCTCAAGTATTGTATCTAGAAAAAATCATCAGTAAATATAAGTTCAAAAATTCAATGATACGAGTAGTATGCAAAACACATCAGTTAACACGTTTCTTACACTTCGTAATTTAATTTTTTTTTGTATATTTATGGCTTTTTAAAGACACTAGAGCGGGTGAATATGTTCGCGAAGAAACAAATTTAAAAGGAGTATAGCAAAAACGTAATATGTGGAAAATTTGCCTAAGAAACCATGGTTCTAACATCAAAACAGAGCCCCCGAAAATGTTTATTCATTTTGAATAAATTTGTTTATCTACTTGTTCTTGATTTAGTGCGCAAAAGTTAGTTTGTTTTCAGTAATTATTCTAATAAATTATTTTAATGGACTACAAAGCTTGCTCTTCAATAACTGGGTTTTTATGGATTTGTGCATAACTTCAAGCATTAGGCGTGTTTAAAATGTTAAAATTTAACATCACTGCCCCTTAAACTTTAAATAAAATTTGTTGCAAGTATGGATTTGTCAGCAATGTCTATTGTTTGTTTAGATTTGGAGCTAGATCTTTTTACACCAGAATCAAGATTTTACACCAGAAACAATTTTGTAGGCGGTGTTTTTCAAGCAAATATTGAGGTACGTACAACAAGTCCTGATATTGTTATAATGAAAATATCGAAGAAGTGTAGCATGTTTACATTCTTTTATGCATGAATACATTCTTTAAAATGCATGAACATAAGATAATAAAAGAGTGTCAGGTTCAGCTGCAAATTTACTTTGACTGCAGACATCAACTGACACCTCGGGCAACGCACTGGAAATATTTTGTCATTTAAACATGCCGCTAGCCTCACATTTCATGGTGGGAAATAAATTACTTTATAATTCCCATCGCGTTAATTCTAAGTAGTTATAAGTATAAAAACATTGTAAGTACTAGTATAAGGTTAAGCTTTCTTCTCATGTTTTGTATAAAAGAAGAAGGTTTTAACAACAATGAATTCAATAAAGATTACCACTTGCTTAGAGCGACATATATAGTCGCGCAGCAAATAATAAAACAATATAAAAACCCCAGTTGAAGTACATGGCGACCGTGACAGGACCCTGAGAAGAAAAAAAAATCTTAAGAAAGGCCCGCCTGGCCAAAAGGCACTACAAATCCAAAGGAAGGTCCGCCTGGAAGACAGCAGGATAGCAGAAAAAAAAAATTTTTTTTTACAAACAAAAAAAATTTTTAATTTAAATAAAAATAAGTGCAAAAAGAAGTGCGCATAAACGCACTCTTAGGGCCTGTAAGCGTCAACCGCTCGAGGCAAAATATTTTTTCTCTTCCTTCTCTTTGTACAAAATATGTCGTCAGTAGGCCCTAAGCCACTGACTATAGATGAATATAGAAGGCGCCAATTAGGTCGCCAAGAAGAGGCAATAACAGCAATACCAATAGTAAAAAAGCCCAAACGCAGAGGAGGCTATACAAATAAACTAAAAAGAGAAAAATCTAGAATATTAAGAGAAATGAATGCGAATCCCCCACCAAGCTGGGAAAATTCCCAATCTATGTATAAAAGAATAAATCAGCTTGATCAACTCATACAAATACATGTAAATAGAAATAAGTAATAATAATAATAATTCCTTTGTCTGGTAGAACAAAACACACAAAAAAAAAAAAAATAACAAAAATAATATTTTAGCTATTGTAAATGGTCCTCAATAATAGAAAGACTAACAAAATTAGTAACTCGGAACAATGTGTCCTCGAAATGGGAGAAATAGATATAGAAACCACAATTAGATACATGACAAAAGTTTGAAAATTTATAGGAATAGAAGAGGATACAACACATCTCATAAGAAAGAAATTACAAAATAATTAAAAAAAAAAAAAAGTGCACATAAACCTTTTAAAAAAAAAAATGGGAAAACCTCAATCAAAGATTGAGAACCCTAATGCAAATGTGGTGAACAATGTAGAAGTCATTGATCACACTGAAGAAATTAGTTCATTATGGACATTAATGTTAATTTTAGTAATAATATCAATTATAAACCTCGTTATTAAAATCTATTTACTTCATAAAAAATCACTGAAAAAGAAATATATTAGTAGAGCCGACAATTTGGATAAAATTTAACAATATTTTTTATTAATTTTTTTAATGGAATGGCAAACTATTCTAACTAAAGCCAGACTAATTAAGGAAGATTTCGACCGTTCATACAAATGCCTTAATGTTGACAGACCAACTAAGGAAGAAACAGTTAATCAACATATGCAAATAATCCTCGACAGCTTCGAGAAAATAAGAATTTTATTTAACGTACACTTTAACAGATTTACGGCAGCTCATAAAATCGCAGCCGAAGCATTTTTTTTAGATTTAAAGAATAGAATTTTGAAATTAGCTGCAAAGAAAGCTATTTCAATAAAATTACCAAATTCACTACACGAAAGTGTATATACTAATACAGTTACAACAGTCAGTAAAAACACAAATAAAGAAATAAATAACAAAATGAGTCAAACTATGGTAGAATTCTTAAACACAGCCTCAAAGCTGATTCCAGATTTTGATGGCAAAGCAGAAAACCTCCCATCGTTCATTGACTCATTATGTTTAGTAGAAACAATAAAAGGAACTCATGAATCAGTTGCAGTTTCCCTGATTAAAACAAAGCTAAAAGGCACTGCAAGAAATATAATAAGCAGTGAACAAACAATATCAGACATAATACAGAAACTAAAAATTTCAGTTAAAGGAGAATCAGTAGAGGTTCTCACTGCAAAAATAATGAATATTAAACAAAATAATAAAACAGCTAACGCATACTGCAGCGAAATAGAAAATTTAAGTAAATCCTTAGAAAACGCATATATATCCGATGGATTGCAATACGACTTAGCTACCAAATACTCTACACAAATTGCCGTAAAGGCACTTACCAAAAACTGTACCATTGATAAAGTAAAACTTATCATGGAAGCAGGGCAATTCAATAGCATGAATGACGCTATTAGTAAATTTGTCAACAGTTGCACGGAAGCAACTGGACAACAAAATACTATACTACACTACCGGCAAAGACACAACAATCGGAACAATAGCTTCCGTGGATTTAATACGAATCATCGTGGGAGGAATAATTACCCACGAAATAACAGTTATAATAACAGACATAAGAATAATGTCAACAATAGTAATAATGGGCTATCCAATAATGCTAATAACAATAGGTACAATCAACGGCCTAACAACTATCGTAGAAACAGAAACTACGTTAGGGCAACAGAATCAAACGAATTTGATTCGGAAAACCAAGACGATCCCCTAAGACAAATTCAATAAATAACAAAATATACAATCTCAACCTCAACTTATGTTTCTGTGTTCAATTGCATATAAATAAAACTAACACACCAATAACCTTACTAATTGATACTGGAGCAGATGTCTCATTAATAAAAGTAACATACTTCCATATAAGTGAATTAAATACTAACAAAGTAACAACATTAAGCGGAATAGGACAAGGTAAAATACAATCACTTGGACCACATAATTTCCAAGTAGTTAAAAATAATTTTCCAATACCATGCGATGGAATCATCGGCATGGACTTTTTTAAAAAATATAACTGCATTTTAGATTTTAATAACAAATGCGATTACTTTGTCCTACGCCCCTGCAACATTAGACAATCGATAGAAATACCAATAACAAATAATGGCGATGACATAATTCTGCCACCAAGGTCGGAAGTCATACGCCAAGTAAAATTAGTATCTACAGAACACGAATTATTGATTCCTAACCAACAAATAGAACCAGGTATTTTTATTGCAAATACAATAGTAACAACAAATAAAGCTTTCATTCGTATCCTAAACACTAACAATACTATTAGTAAATTTAACCAAAGCAATATAAAAACCGAAAACAACTCAAACTATAACATATTTAAAGGTAAAGCTAAAACAGACACGAAGAGAAATAATAAAGTTTTACAAATTTTAAAGAAAAATTTTCCTGAACAATTTAATAATACATTAACAGAACTTTGCAGTTCATATTGTGATATTTTCGGTTTAGAAACAGAAACAATAACCACAAATAATTTCTATGAACAAAAGTTGAGAGTAAAAGATACAACACCTGTATACATTAAGAACTATAGAATTCCACATTCCCACAAAGAAGAAATAGACAAACAAGTAAAGAAATTAATAGATGACAAAATAGTGGAACCATCATATTCTGAATATAACAGTCCAATTCTGTTAGTACCGAAGAAATCCCTTCCCAACTCAGAAGGCAAAAGATGGAGACTAGTAATAGACTATAGGCAAATAAATAAGAAATTAGTGGCGGATAAATTTCCATTACCAAGAATAGACGATATTTTAGATCAACTAGGAAGAGCTAAATATTTTTCTTGCCTTGACTTAATGTCAGGATTTCACCAAATAGCCCTAGATAAAAAGTCACGAGACTTAACGTCGTTCTCAACAGCTAACGGTTCTTACAGATTTACAAGATTACCATATGGTTTGAAGATCGCTCCTAATTCTTTCCAAAGAATGATGACCCTTGCTTTCAGTGGACTTAAACCCGATCAAGCATTTCTTTATATGGATGACTTAGTTGTCCTGGGGTGTTCTGAAAAACACATGCTTTCGAATTTACAAAACGTTTTCGATCTGTGTCGCAAATACAACCTTAAATTACATCCCGAAAAATGTTCATTCTTCATGAGAGAGGTGACATATCTTGGTCATAAATGTACAGATAAAGGTATATTGCCAGATGATAGTAAATACTCCATAATTGAAAATTATCCGACACCAACAGATGCGGATAGTGCAAAAAGATTTATCGCATTTTGTAATTACTATCGAAGATTTATAAAAAATTTTTCTGAATACTCCAGACATTTATCAAGATTAACCAAGAAAAATATTCCATTCGAATGGACAAAGGATTGCGATTTCGCGTTTAAATACTTAAAAAAGGCATTAATGAGTCCCACTTTACTGCAATACCCAGATTTTACAAAAGAATTTCGTATTACAACGGACGCAAGCAAATATGCTTGTGGAGCAGTTTTAACCCAAGAATATGGTGGTAAACATTTACCAATTTCATACGCCTCAAAAACATTCACTAAAGGCGAAAGCAACAAGTCAACAATTGAACAAGAATTGACTGCCATACATTGGGCCATAACGCATTTCAGACCATACATATACGGAAAACATTTTCTTGTCCGTACTGACCATAGACCACTATCTTATTTATTTTCGATGAAAAACCCAAGCTCAAAATTAACAAGGATGAGACTTGATCTTGAAGAATACAATTTTACAGTTGAATATCTTAGGGGAAAAGATAATTATGTTGCCGACGCGTTATCACGAATTAGCATAAATGACCTAAAAGACATGAATATTAAAATTTGTTCTATATTAAGAGTCACGACTAGGTCGATGACCGATAAAAAAGAAAAAAGGAATGATAGAAAAATTATCAATAAACAGCATATGAATACTAATAATAAAAAAAATAATGAGCCCAGTATATATGTACCATTAAATAACACTGACGTCAGTAAATATTACAAACTAAAGATTTCCCCCGGAAGATGTTATATCAAACGAAAAACTATAGTAACATATATACAAATTAATGATTTGTTTACTAAAGGGAACCTTGACTTAGGACAATTTTTCCCTAGGCTCGAATATGTGGCCGGTATGCACAATATAAATAAAATACAAGTGGCACCTAGTGAGAAAATTTTCGAATTTATCTCAGTTAATGAATTTAAAAAAATGGGCAATAAAATATTAAAGAATATTAAAGTAGCGCTACTAAATGAGGTGACCCGAATCGATAGTAAGAATGCCAAGGCAATTCTCGAAATAATGCTGAAGTATCACGATGATCCCATAGAAGGAGGACATTGTGGAATATATAGAACAATAGAAAAAATAAAAAGATATTATTACTGGAAAAATATGTCCAAAGACATATTAAATTATGTTAAATCATGTCATAAATGCCAAACATCAAAAACAACTAAACATTTAAAAAGTCCAATGACCATTACAGAAACACCAGATAAACCATTTAACACGGTGTATGTAGATACAATAGGTCCATTTCCAAAATCAATTTATGGAAATGAATATGCAATCACATTAATATGTGACCTAACTAAATATTTAGTAACTATACCAATACAAGACAAAAGCGCTAAAACAGTCGCTAAAGCAATTTTTGAAAACTTTATACTTACCTATGGTCCAATGAAGACGTTCATTTCGGACATGGGTACTGAATATACAAATGCAATATTGCTAGAAATTTGTAAATTTTTAAAGATTGAAAAACGTTAGGAACAATAGAAAGGAGCCATAGAACTTTCAATGAATATGTACGCTCTTATATTAAAGTTGATAAAACAGATTGGGATGAATGGTTAAAATATTTTACATACTGTTTTAATACAACACCATCGACAGTTCACAATTACTGTCCATATGAACTAGTTTTTTCAAAACTTCCTAACAAGCTTCAACAATTTAATAAAATAGATAGAATTACTCCCTTATACAATATAGATGATTATGCCAAAGAGGCAAAATTTAGATTAGAAGTAGCATATAAGAGGGCCCAACAATTACTAGACAAGAATAAAATTAAGCAAAAACAAAATTATGATAAAAATATTCTAGACTACAAATAATAAAAAACAAATAGTCCATAAAAATAGACTTAAGCTATATCATAACAAATAATACAACAGAAAATAATACAAAACCTTTAATTAAAAAGTCCGGATTAATAATTTAAACAATGTAACACTATAACATATACAAATATTAGTCATAATTTAACAGAAAGTACAATAATTACCTTTTACTTAGTTTTTCTTAAAAATGTTTCTTATATTAAAATATATTTGTAAAAGAATGTCCATAAAACAACATTCTGTTGTTATATGAACATTCTTGCGAAAAATGGAGGTGTAGCATGTTTACATTCTTTTATGCATGAATACATTCTTTAAAATGCATGAACATAAGATAATAAAAGAGTGTCAGGTTCAGCTGCAAATTTACTTTGACTGCAGACATCAACTGACACCTCGGGCAACGCACTGGAAATATTTTGTCATTTAAACATGCCGCTCGCCTCACATTTCATGGTGGGAAATAAATTACTTTATAATTCCCATCGCGTTAATTCTAAGTAGTTATAAGTATAAAAACATTGTAAGTACTAGTATAAGGTTAAGCTTTCTTCTCATGTTTTGTATAAAAGAAGAAGGTTTTAACAACAATGAATTCAATAAAGATTACCACTTGCTTAGAGCGACATATATAGTCGCGCAGCAAATAATAAAACAATATAAAAACCCCAGTTGAAGTACAGAAGGTTTGGTATCAAATTCAGCAAAACAAATACATATGATCCTGGAATGCTCTCTTTTATGAACTCAGCGATTGCGGATGGTGATAGCAACAATAATTTATTAATCGATAAATCATAGGAATAACCGAACCGAGAAATTATTAATTGCAACTAATCTGAAAAATATAATCGGTTAATAGCCATATAAGCGCGCATTTCAACCATTTCACTTCTGACATCATCATAATAGCGCTAGTGGATCCTAGAAATGGATGTACTAATCTGGAATCTAGCATAGTTGATGCTGGGAGTAAAAAGTATTGTTCCATATTCCTAAACTGACGTGCATACAGGCTCAGTCAGAATGATTATTTTTAATTAGTTATTTTGGACCAATACTCAAGGGATGACCCCTACTAATACAATGCATTGTGCTGGAACTATGAAACAAGTTTAAAAGAACGGGAATAGCGGGAGTGGTGTTTGTGAACATTCGATTTAATCTTCCCTACATCAAAAGTGGCAGAATAACAAACGAAAAGTACGGCTAAAGAACAAGTTTTCCCTTTAGTGTGTTGTCCGATTTACCACGAACGGATGAGCCCTTAATGACGAATGTGTTATATGTACAAATATTCGGATATGAAAATAAGTTCACTAATTTCAGCACATTATAGTCCTTTATGGTTTATGTATATGCTTCGATTATTTTGGAAATAATTCTTCTTATTATTATTATTTTTAAGCAAGTAATTCTGAAGTATATTTTTATACATTTAAAATTAAATAAATACATTATACATAGTTCTTGACAGTTCGTGAATTTTATGTTTCGATAAATTTGTAGCCACGGCAGTTTTCAAACGTAGAAGAAGCAAAGTGACGATGAATTTTGTCTCTGTGTGTAGGTATGTATGTATGATATTCATTTGTGTTGCAAAACGTCCAAGGAAAAAAAAATTGCAAATTAATTCAATAAAGTAAAACGATTGGCAGTTGGACCTAAATTTAGAAAAGGCAGAATACATTATAACTTTCTAGGATGCACCGAAAGACTAGCCGATTGTATGTCAATTTATCAATCCGGGTTTTACGGGTTTGATTCACTCTGAATATGTATGCCTCCAAACAATAGACAGAAAGTCGGTTAATTAAGTCATTGGTTTCAATGACTATACTCAAATATTTTCATGGAAGCTTCAATTTCCCCCTTGCGTGTTACATAAAAATTAATAAATTAGAATATTTTTTTACCGCGTGATAAACTGTATGTACATACATATGTACATAAATATAAAAACGTCCGACTTGTGAGTGTAAATAATCACTTTTAAAAAAGACAATATATGACATATAACATATCTACCAAAGTACAATCGAATTCTTATAATAAAATATTTCCATGAATGGCCGAAAATAAAATTCCTCTTAAATATGAATGTTTGAGAGTTACATAATTTACTATAGGCAAAATCAAAAAGAATATTTTCAATCATATGTCTTCAACAATAGGTGTTTTTTACTTAAATGATAAATGCAAGAGTAAAAAACAATATTTTCTCAAATTAATAAATATTTCTTTAGTCAGTTTTGAAAATTTCAAAATATTAAAATTAAACCAAGTTAACAATTATTTTACATTTGATTTTTAAAGAATGTCATGCAATCAAAAAAATCTATACAAATAAATAAGGAATACTATACAAAAAAGTGTATATAAGATACAACCTTAAAAGCTATTTGGAAAAGTAAGAAACTAAAATAGGAATACTACGAGTATTGTTAAAACTTCCAACGCGATCTACACAATAAAAATGAGTATTTTTCTTGTTTTCTTACAATCGTACAATACTAACTCCATAAAAATTTTGGGGCGGAACAAAATGTGTTGAGTGATAAACATTTTTAAAACATTTTTTTTTAAATTGTATACTTTTACGTTTTAACTTTAGATATCTGCATATTATAATTTTGTCAATCGTTTTTTTTTAGTTTTAAAATTTTTTAATTTAATGTATTTTTGTTGATTAAGGCTTTTATTATTAATCGGGTAACATATGGACGAAACTTACGGGGAACATGCCTCTACGGCTGTGATCACCTTCAATTACACCCTCCATCCAATTCTCATCATCGGTACGCTCATTAAGAACAATTAATATTTCACCTTCTTTAAATTCCAATTCGTCATCGTTGTCAGCCGAACAATCGTACAAAGCACGACAGCGACGATGTCCAGTCTGAAAAAAAGAGAGCAAGTAAAAAAATTAAATTAAAAATAATCAACAGTATGCAATTAAATCAAAATTAAATATCTGTTGCTTCTTTTCTTTTAGTGTATTTTTACTTCAATGACTTTTTGCCAAAATTCTATATTGATTTAATGAAAATCAATATATAATATGCTCGAAAACTTTTACAACAATAATTTCACAAAAATTTCAAATTTACAAACCCTGTTTTTAGCTTCTCGTAATACTGTATATTGGATAACAGTTATATTCATTATAATTTTAATCAAAGTAGCAAAATGGAGTGGTACAAAAGTACACAAATTTCAGCACTACATTGATAACCGACGTTTTTGTACCGGTGCAAGCTGCAAAAAATATCTGCGGCAGCGCGCTATCGGCGGCGAAACAATCGACTTGTTTACTTGTTCAACAGCTGCTTTTTGTATTTTCTTCATTTACTTCAACAAAAATGCAATCCTGATAAAGTAAAAAGTCTCCTTTCTCATACGCAAATCTTGTTTCAGCGATTTTTTATTGGAATTGCACTCCACTCATTGAAATTATATTTTTGCAATTTTAGTTGCTCTTACCTTCTAACTTTAAGTTGAAAGGTGCAAAATTTGAAAAACAAAAGAAAATTACAAGTACACGCAACTCAGTACCTTCTTCATTCCCCTCTCACCAAGTAACTCAGGAATTGCAGCAACTTAAATTACATGTGTGAAAAGGAATTTCGAAATTTTTCTAAAAATAATGAGACCGTCTGATTACATAATGCTTTCACGCTATAATACTTTATCATTTTAGATGAATTTTTGACAAGTCGTTTTACTCAATCTAATATTATCTAGTTTTGCAAATTAACGAAGTAATTCAAAACTGATCCGTGTCATTACTTAATGAGCACACACAAGCAAGAAACTTCCCACACTTGCAAATTAAATGCTCCATGAATACACAACATAGCCCCATGTTCTAGTCACTCCATTTGAGGTGAAATGGACCACCTAGTCCGACGATTCATGTGGAGACATTAAGAATAACTTTACAAATATCAAACGAAGCTTCTATTGCAAAATAAAATTAACTTACGTAATTAAATTTATTTCCGCTGCTACCTGAGCTGGTACCTTTTAAAAGATTATCTGGCGAAGTGTTGATATGATCATTATCACAAGATGATAAATTCGAATCTGCTGAATGATGTAAGCCACCACCAGTTGAATCCGTATTTGTGTGCCATGTATCATAATCGGCATAATGTGTTGACTGATTCATAAGCTAAAAGTGTATAATAAAAATACATATAACGAGTGTATTTTGATAAAACAATATAAAAACAAGCAGATTAAATTGCCCTTTATATTAATAAATATTTTACTGCATGGCTGCAATTAATTATTCAAAAGCATTATTTAACAACAAATTTTGTTAAAAATTTGTGCAAGAGCTTAGCAGACGTTTGTTATTTAAGCCGAGAAGGTATTGATAAATGCAGCTATGTTTGAAACAATTATGTATGTATGTATGTATGTCGTAAAAACATTTATGGACATATATTTGTATGGGACAAAAAATAAATGACAAAATCTTATAGCAGAATCGTAATGTCGGAAATGAATTCCTAGCCCGTGAAAATCTACATGAAGTTTTATATATGAGAAAAGCAATCATATCAGCTGAAAAATTAGATTATGGCTTGTTCCGTTGCATTTTAGAGCATAGATATTTCGCATAATTAAAGGATATTAAAAAAATCACGGAAGATTTCAAATTGCCACTATTTTTGTGGTTAAGTATTAACAAGCCAAAAAGAAGGAAATGTCGGAATATTGATTTAACTTTCTCAGTTGTGTAAGGAGTAATTGAAATATAGGCTTTTTTTTATTTTAAAATAAGTGGGCAAAGATAAACAAATAACACACACAATTGGCCTTTGGTATTATTAAGGTATCAAACGTGATTAAGTATTACTCATACCATACGGGCATGTTCTGACGCTCGCATCTTTGCGATTGCGAATGTAACTCGCAAGAAAGGTGTTCCGTAAATCGCAAGAAGTTTGGCAAGTTGAAATCGAAAGAGTGTACTGAAGTGAATTAATGTATTTAACCTAAACCTAACTTTAAACATTGTTTACAGGAACATCTACACGTATTCTTCAAACAGAAAATAACGAACACATTTTCTCTCGTCATTTTGGAGAAACTCTCTCAATGTGCGAACATATTTATAGCTAGTCAAGACGTAGTGTTATGCACTGGTGATTTCAACAAACAGCTGATCTAAATGATCATCGAAAAAAATATGTTGCTAGGGCCGTTAGTAATTAAAAAAAAAGTACTCGATAATATATAAAAATTTTAGATGCAGAGTTTTAAGTTGAAACTTGTAAAATTTTCTTGAGATATTTTTAAGAACAGTTTTGGGTATAAATACGAGTTCGTTGTAATAATAAATGCGTACAAGGAGAAAAATTATTTTTGCCGTCAAGTACCTATAATCAAAGTAATCTTTTATTCAAAAGTAACGATATGTGAAGTCACTATTTAATAAATAAAAAAAAAGAAACCGTTGTTCTATTATGTCCAATTGATTGGAAGAATCTCCTAGTAAACGTTTTTTACATTCTTTTTTTGATTGCATTTCTTAAGTTAATATGCTTAACAAAAATGCAACTGACTTTTTTAATTGATTTTTTTATTCATGTTGATGTTTTTTTACAAAGCATTTTTTTAATTTTCGAATACACTTTCGAAATAAGGCAAATCGCAAGCTTAACGCATAACATGCTGGGAAAAGTTTGGCGTTTTGCAAATCACATTCGACATGTCTGATAGTCGCACAACCATATAGATATACATACTCAAATGAACTCATGTCAAAACACTTTACGTAATAAACTAAGACTGAAACATTACTCCAGTATAGAAAACAATTAAAAAAAAACCTGGATCGAACAAAAACAGCACGGGCTAAAGCCTATGGAAAGCTGTAAAGCACTTACAGTGCACTATTGCCTACGAATCCCTACTAAGATTTGAAAACTGCACTTGGAATTTTTATTTTTCTTATTGTCAGGTCTAAATAATTTATTTTGTTAATTTTTTCAGATTCCATTGTGAATTTAATGTTTTTGTGCTGTTTGTTGAGGTATTCCAGTATTTGTACATCGTTATTTCCCGTGATTGTACACATTATGGCGCCGACGTATCTTGCGTAGAATGTTACTCCGAGATCAGTCATTTGTTCCATGTATTGTCTCTTTAGGTGTTGCTTGAATACTTCCATGAATGTTGCTGAGGTTGGGTTTCCCATTCCAAGTCAATTTGTTTGTCTATAGATGGCGTTGTTGAATTAGAAGTAATTCTGTTGTAGTGTAGTTTTTAAGGTATTTGTAAGTGCTAAAGAGAGGTCTTTTTCTTTCGTGTTTCTCAGTAGTGGTTCGTGCACTATGTTTGTAGTTTTTGGTATGGATATCGATGGATATAGATATTTAATGTCGAATGACATTAATTTTGTGTTTTTTGTGATCTCCACGACATTTAGTTTTTCAATTAAGTCTGTGGTTACTGTATACGTGTTGGATAGGTCTACTTCTTAATACTTCAATAAAATGTTTTGAAAACTTGTAGCTCGGTGCTGATTTGTAGTTTACTATTGGTCTCATTGAAGTGTCTGATCTACATCAAAACACGTGTCGGAATATCAAATCAAGAATCATTTGATCGGAACTTATTGTGCATCCATGAACTATGCAAAGCATCCCAAATAATAACGGCACTCGCAAAAAATAAAAAATTAGTGAAAAAACGATACATTCATTTGAAATTTGCCAAAAGTATATTGATAAGGGAATGGATTTCTGAAAGCGAGGTTTGTGTACTAACGAGTCTAAATATATTATTCGAAAGTGTGGGAAAGCTAAAGTAAACTAAGATTAGCTAAGAAGCTAATTAAGCTAAGATTTTTATTGATGGTGTAATATGGGTCGTTATTTGTATTTTAAATGGCAAAATATAACTTTTGTCGGCCGTTGTATGTGCTTTGACTTATTTAAACAAACGAACCGTTTATATTATTTTATTAAAATAAGACGACGAAGAAACCTATGATATGGAGAGATATTAGCGTACCGAGGCCTCTCAAATCTATTCGCATGACTGGGACCAAGGCGAATTCAAAAGGTGGCCTCACCGACCCGCAGATTCTTGTTGTCTTGCAACCTGTCAAAAATGTACTATTGTCTTCTGTTTTTTTAATAATGTTTTTACTTTTTTTGTATTTGTTGTGAATTTCGATGTGTAAAAATTAATATTTTGCATTATGTATTTGCTGTCACGGAACTGTCACCTAGTAAAAAAAAATTCACATTGACTTGGACAAAGTGGTTGGTGACTGATGCTACTATGTGGAAACTATAAGGCACGAATCCGGGGGAATGGAAAACAGTATATTTTCCCACCAAAGTGATTAAATATAAACGTTTTCCCAAACAAAAAATATGAAAATTTTGTGTTTCCTTTACAGCTTTCCCACCAAAGGCTTAACCTGGATCCTGTTACCTACCTGGTAGTGAGAGTGTTAGCGGATTATGTAATATGTTCTCTCTAGGTATTACAAAGGGAACGTTACAAGAGCGCAAGTGAGCCAGTGCCCAGTAAGAAATGTCGGAAAATGTTCCAAAAGTTATAGCTTTTTATTTGTTGCTTGACATATTTCATTACTCTGAATTTAGATGTTGCGAATTTTGTTTGAAAAAGTATCTACAATTCTTTGAATTATTGAACCTACATTTGGGGTCGCACACAAAAATTATTTTCTGTAATTCCCCCTTTGTTTTTGTACAATTTGTTGTTGCTTAAAATGCGAATGAGTATACAAAACAAACTGCGTGTACAAGTAATTCTGCAGCCCTTTATATTCTTCTTATACATACAAACAAACGAGGTTTGTTCAAAAGAAAAGGTGAATTATCGCGGGCTGTGTACATTCGATTATCAAAATTTTGTGTTGTTATGTTGGTACACATGTAATATGTTGGCATTATCAGCCAATTTAGATTAGCAGTTTGTTGTTGACAACTGAAAATGTTAGTCACGTTTGTGTGTGTTCTTCGATTCTTGACTTTTAAAAAAAAAAAAAAATTGATAAAAAAAAATATGTACTTTTTCGCCAAAAACAACACCCTAATCATGCCTCAACCACCTTATTCACCAAATTGGGCTTCCAGCTACTTTTTCCTATTCCCACAACTGAAGAGACCAATGAAAGAAAAGCGTTTTGCCACTAACAATGAGATAAAGTCAGAATCGAAGAACGAGCTGGGGCCACACCGAAAAGCGCATTTCAGAAGTGCTTCGAGGATTGGAAGAAGCGCTGGCATAAGGGGGATTACTTTGAAGGGGACAAAATGAATATTGACGAATAAATAAATACTTTTCAAAAAAACTTAAAATTTTACCTTTTCTTTTGAACAAACCTCGTATATAATATATGTCTCGCCTACAAACTAACATTACCAAATATCACAGATATAAAGTGTGTTCATTTACTTTACCAGTAGAAACTTGCAACGAAAGAGAAGTAAAAACTCATAGTAATGGGTGACTCAAGTAGAGATACTGTTTTCAATAGCCTTTTTTGACAGATCACGTGTGAGTCGTGTCATGCTGTCATGTTATTTTTGTTTAGTATTGTTTGGCATTTCATAATGGAAAGACTTACGCCTGCAGAGCGTTTACAAATCGTTCAACTTTATTACGAAAATTCACGTTCTGTGAGGAGTTTGTTTCGTGCACTTCGCTCAACTTATGGTCAACATAATCGGCCTACTAAGCGTACTATTCGTAACACCATCACCCATTAATATTCGACCGAATAGACTACGTCCAGCACGCTGTGAACAAAATATATCGGCCGTAGCTGAGAGTGTACACGAAGACCGTGGAGAGTCGATTCGGCGCCGTTCGCAGCAACTCGGACTGACGTATGGAACGACTTGGCGCATTTTACGTCGAGATCTTAAATTGAGAGTATACAAAATACAGCTTGTGCAACAAATGAAGCCGCTCGACCTTCCCAAGAGACACCGCTTCGCTCTATGGGCTCTTGAAAAGTTCCGACGTTGAAAAGATCCGACGTTTTCGAGGCAAATTTTGTTTAGCGATGAGGCCCATTTCCGGCTCATTGGGTATGTAAACAAACAAAATTGACACTTTTGGGCCGAAGAAAAACCTGAAAAGATTCAAGAACTGCCACTTCATCCAGAAAAAACAACGGTTTGGTGTTGTTTGTGAGCCGGTGGAATCATCAGTCCATATTTCTTTAAAAATTATGCCGGTGCGAACGTAACCGTCAATGGCGACCGTTATCGTGCCTTGATAACCGACTATTTGATGCTTGAAATTGAAGCTCGTGATCTCGGCGACATTTGGTTTCAGCATGACGGCGACACTTCTCACACATCGCATCAATCAATGGATTTGTTGAGACAACATTTCGGTGAGCACATGAATTCAGGTTTTGGGCCGGTCGATTGGCCACCAAGGTCGTGTGATATCACACCGTTATACTTTTTCCTATGTGGATATGTCTAAAGTTTATGCGGACAAACCCGCTTCGATTTAGGCCTTGGAGGAAAACATCACGCGTGTCATTCGTCAGTTACCAGTCGAAATGCTCGAACGAGTCATTGAAAATTGGACTCAACGGATGGACCATCTGCGACGTAGCAACGGCCAACATTTGATAGACATAATCTTCAACAAATAAATGCCAAAGAATGTTCTTTAAAATGATAATAAACATTCTCCATTAAATTTGAATTTTCTGTGTTTTTTTTTCTTTAAAAAAATAGGGAACCTCGAAATGGATCCCGCTTTATAAGAATCTGAAATACTCAATAAACATCAAAAGGGACGCTGCGGCATTTTTGTATGTATTAATGGCCCTGTGAAGGTAGACTTGCTCATTTCAAGATAAGTCTACATATTAGTGCTTTAAAAAAAGATATACAAAAATAGTTTTTATTTTAAACAGAACTTATTGCTCTTAATGCTATACTATGGTTTTTTACAACACCAATCCTCCACCTGCCATAAACCCTTTACACTTTGAGCTTTCTGGAATAAAAAAGTCCGGGAACAAAATATTTCATCTAAAGCTACATTGAAACAGAAAAGGAACAGTACGAAATATTTATAAAAAATAGCGAGTTTTAATCGATTCAATTCCAACCACAAAGTAAACAGAGGCGACACAGTCGCTGAATAATTTTTCTGGCTATTAATAAAAACGTATGCACAAAGGTAAAAATAAGAGTTGAAAAATTTAGATTTATTTTAAATAAACTTAGAGGGTAACTTATATTAATATTATCTTTTATATTAATATTATCTTTTATTATATTGCGACGAAGTGTAAACAAATATTCTTGCGGGTACGAATTTAATAGAACGAGTACGTTGTAGCACTCACTGTACAGAGGCTCAACTATAACATGCATAAGCTGGCTTAAGCAACTATGCAATTACATATAAATCATATGAGGCAAACTATAATGTACTTAACAACACTTTTCGTTAAGTTTCGTCAACTGTCATTTGCTTAAGCAAAGTACGAAACTGATCGCACATTCCGTACGAAAGCAGCTGATTATGTTATAGATACATACATTAACAAACAAGCTGCAATGGAGGACGAAAGTGAAAATTTTTTTTTTCTAAATTTAATAGAAAAAAAAATTGTTTGTATCATAAAAGAGATGCATTTTATTATAATCGCAATTCAAAGGAACGGGCATGGAAAAAAGTAGCACAAAAATGCAAAAAAATATTATTGTTTATAAGTTGAGTGATGCACACCGCTGCAGTTTTTAGTACTTTTGGCAAAATTACACAAGCACCAAAAATTTTGTATTTTTTTGTTCGAAAATTTCTTAAAACTAATAAAAATAATTATTAATTTGTATATGAATGGTATTAAATATATAAAATATATCTATTCAACACCTTTTTGTTAACGAATTTTATTTATTCTGAAATAAAATATGTTTTTGCAAAAGTACGAATAAAACAAATGTGCAACTGTGGTATTATAGTTTCCAGGCTCATGTAAGTACATTGTAGCCACCTAAAAGTCTTCAATAATTTGCTTAAGCATTTGACAAGCTTTTCGTTCAATTTTTGACATTAGCTTAAGCTACCTTAAGCATATTATAGTTAGGCCTTTAGTGTTTTGCTTAAGCAACAATTAACGCAACAACCAATAGGGACATACAAACTACAAAGAAATTTAATACACAAGCAACCACAACGCAATAACATAAGTCGTACAGACGAACTACAAGGAATTAAATACACAAGGTTACACTAATAACGCAAAGAAACACATAGTAACCACCACCAAGTAGATTAGTTATTACACCAATAAATATTGTGATCTCCTACAAGTATATTGAAGTCTCCTACAAGTTTCGAGAAACATAGATGGCTGCTATAAAAGCGCTGAGGTGGTAAAGCGTTAGTATTGAATGTCCGTTAAAATAATCACATCGTGCTAAAGAAGTAGCCGCTGTCTTTTTAAAAGTTGTAAATAAAGTAACAGTGTGTTTAAAATAAATTTCGTGGTGTATTATTCATAGTGAATAAAAGAAGAGCCTTCGCAAAATTAGAAATTTTTTAGGATTAAACATAAAAATATTAAATAATACGAGTTTAAATCACTTTAAAAATCTCATGTTTTTGAAATATTTTTTAGGTTTTTATAATAGCCATTAAAAGCTTAAGCTTCCATAATTCAATATTCAACTAATATTATAAACGCGAAAGTAACTTTTTTAAGCTTTAACAGCTAAAGGACCGAACTGATTTTGATGAAATTGAAAACATAGATATATTTGCTTCTAAAGAAAGACATACGATTGCATTTATTTATGTCTAAACTTGGATCAAGAGCGAAGCGGATGTAGAGGCCGAACGCGGGTAAAAGCTTGTATTCAATAAAACAAACACATAATTTTTTCCGCGCTGTTTAGAGGCAACAACAAAAAAAACAAAATAAACAAAAAATAGTCATTGAAGAATATATCACAAGAAACACATTTCTTGGAATTCCAAAATTTTTTCCATATTAATTATGAAGAATATTATATTTTTCTCTTATACTTGTTCCCCACAAATTGTGCTGGAATGTGTTCTGACACTGAACAGATGTGCCTCGTTGAATGAGGGGACGTTGATGTGGTTTAAGGGACACATAGGCACAGCTGGGAATAAAGCAGCAGACGAACTAGCAAAAAGGGGATCTGATGTGGATTTCTGTGGACCAGAACCCAGGGTTGCCCTGGGGAATGGCCTAGTGCGAACTAAAGTTCTTCAATGGGTAAACTCATTACACCTGAATAGGTGGAGGGAGAATACCACATGTAGACAGGCTAGAATGGTGCTCAAAGAACCCCTCGGCAGGAATGCCAGCAAGGTGCTCGGGTATAATAGGGCTACTTTAAGCTGGATCACTGCGTTAGTGACAGGACATGGAAACTTCAAGTACCATCTGGCTAAGATGAAAGTCGTAGAAGATGATACTTGCAGACTATGCCTGGAAGAGGCTGAGACGGTAGCGCACATTGTGTGTGAATGTCCAGCACTGGCTAGCATAAGGCTTAAGACCACGGGCAGACACTTGTTAAATGTGAATGCCATGTGGGAACTAAGCCTTAGACAAATACTAGCAATTACAAAAGACTCCGTGATGAGGAAGAGTGTCGATAGTTACCAGTCGACAGTCTGAAATCACTTTAGTCAAGAGTAAAGGCTAGGGCTAGCACGAGACTCAATTGAAAGTAAGGTGGTTGTGATTACGGGTCGGTTTCTCCTGAAATCAATTTGAGGAGCGAAATGGGGGTCGAAAAGGGACCCAGAAAGTAAGTGGTCTGCTTCGATATCCCCCCATACATTAATAATGTTACACACAAAAAAGAAAACAAAATAAACTGAAAACATATAATAACGGTTTTTAAAATATTCTTAAATTTTCATCATCCCTTGTCACGTTTGGTTTGGAGACAAACCGGTTTCGGCTATGAACGGTTCGTTTAGAACGAGAAAAGATACTGAAGACACAACGCTCAACATCAAAACACACTGTCGGAATATCAAATCAAGAATCTTAAATTTTTTTGTTTTTATTCCTAGAATATTCAGACCGCGGATTTGGATTTAAAAAAGCAAATTGTTCCCGAGCATTCTCGTGAACGCCACGTTTTTTAAATTTTTTTTCCAAAGTTACTAATAAACGGCCATGTTCCGACACTCGCACAAAATTTGCGATTGTGATTTCAACTCGCATGTGAGGTGTTCTGTAACTCGCATTCGCAAGAGTTTTGGCGAGTTCTAGTCGCAAGAGTATACTGAAGTGAAATGCTGTATTTAAACTAAACCAGTTTTTAAAGAAACTACAAAGTAATGAACAAATTAAAATAATAGTGTTTTCTTTTTATTTTAGTCAAAACTAATGACATTTTGTAACAAATTTTTTCTAAAAACATGAAATTTAAAAAAGTTCTTTGCTTCTGCAACTTTGGTCTCTGTATTTCTACTTTTGCACTGGCGATTTCAATATATTTTTAGTTTTCGAACACAAGTTAGAAAAAAAGCAAATCGCAAGTAAAAGGCGTGAGTTGCAGAACATGCAGAAATAACTTTGGCGATTTGCTACTCGCATGCGATTTGACACTCTTGCGAGTATCAGAACATGGCCGATAGTCGTCGTATTAAGCTGAAGTTCATTATATTAAGAAAGTGCTTGTTTTAAACAATACGAAATTAAAATAATTAAAAAAGGAGATTAAACTGAAGTGTTCTTTAAAATCTGTTTTTAGTACATGTAAAATGTACTAAATTTATGTAAGAGTGTAAAATGTCTTCAACGTCATCCAAAATTAAGGAAAAGCGAAGCCATAAAATAAAAATATTCAATTAAAATTATAGCTGTTCTTGACCTTTTTTTAATTTAATTTATTAAAATTGTTCAAGCTTGAAGGTCTTTTTTTTTAATTATATTTTTATTCTTCGATATTTCGCTACTCCAATTTGTAGCATCATCAGGAAATAAAAATAAACAAATTATATGTTTATGAAAAAATTATTGTCACAAAAAATTCAAACATTTTCCAAAGTTAACATTAAACAAAAATAACCTGAGGTTTAAAAATAATTTAAAAAATGTAGATACAGTTAACGAAACTTAACATGAAAAATGTTGTTAAAATGTTACAATTGTATTAACATGTGTACCAAACTTATTTAAATAATATTACAAACCTCAAAAAATCCTAAAAACGTACTTATATTAATTATCTTATTCTATGAAATAAGTGTCTATATATCTGTGCAACATTATCTGTGTCTGCCTTAAAATTAATTCTTTGTGTACTAGGTGTATTGACAATTTGTAACATTTCTAATATAAAACGACGCTTATAACTAATTTCTGTATTCAAACCCGATGCGTTTTCAAAGTTAGGATAATGATTTGATTCAAAACAATGAGAAGATAGTGATGTATTAAGGGTATGTCTGCAATTAAGATTTGATTTATGTCCAGCTATCCTAGTCTTCAGTTTATTTTTTGTTGTCCCTACATAAACCTAATTACAAGTCTCCTGATCATTTCCCTTACAAGGAAATTTATAAACTATAATTGCCTTATCCAATTTATGAATCCTATCTTTGGTTTTACCAAACAATCTATTCAATGTATTATAAACTTTGAAAGTCATTTTGTATTTTTCCTTATCAAAAAATTCAGTCTTCTTTAACTGCTCTAATATTCCTGGTATATATGTAAACGTCTTGTATATCTTTGGCTCCAATACATTGCTTATATTACGTTCTCTCCTAACATTATACTGATTAATTAATTTATAAATAATAGTTAATAATTCTGCCCGAAGCTGTTGGCTTCTGGTACCAATCCATTATCAACTCATTACCTCGCCTTATTATCAAAGTATCGAAATAAGAAAAAAAACCTTCAAGCTTGAACAATTTTAATAAATTAAAAATATTCAAGTTAAAAATCATTTATTTTGATTTTTAGTGCACCGGAATTTCAAGTTATCATTAACTAAAATCGTACATCCTCTGAAAATAATGTTACCAGACTAAGTGAACTAAGCAAAATTAACTTTGATGAAAAATGAAAAAAGGTACAGAGATCGGCTTAGAAAACATCATGGATTTAAAGAATCTGAAAAAGGCAAACGAAAGTACAAAACAAAAATGCCAAAGAAACAAAAATAAGAGACATTACAAAAGATTTTAGTTCTTCTTGCAAAAATTTTAATTTGAGGAATATAAAAAAAGAAAATCAATTTGCCCGCTTATGGCCCTCACAATTTCAAAACTTTACAGACTGATGAAACTATTGATCACTAAAAAAGTTTCCTGAAAATCAGACATTTAACGGCTTATTTATAAAAAAAAATCGATGCCTGTGTGAAACAATGAAAAAAATGTATTAAATTTGTTATTTTCAAAAGTGAAAAGTCTATGCAAAACATGCAAGACTAAAAAAAATATTGTTTGCATTCTGTTTGAATAGGATGGTAACCGACGGAAGATTAAATAAAAACAGTGTCTTCCATTATAAATACCACAAAAAGTTTCAACGTTAGTTGATCTGACGCGTTATTTTCATAGACATGCTGAAATTTAAGAAACAATAGTTTCATGTAAAATATCAGCACTACAGCAACCTTATTGGCTCTCAAAACTCTCTTGTTGCAAATTTTTGAAGAACGTTAACTAACATTTACTGTAACAATTATCATTTCTAAGGAAATAAGCCAGAATTGAAACTTGATTGTAAAAATAAAACACTTTTAATTAATTTAACATATGTACTATGTGTAATACTTTTAGGAAGAATTGTTTCGAAAAAAAATTGTTTAAGCATATCTTCAGGCGAGGCAGTAGAAAGGTTGAAGATTCCAGAGGATAATCCCGATTCTTTCTTGCAGAAATATGAATTAATTCCATGCACCAATGAACTATTATCTAACTTGCTAAAACTGCCCCCGCGAAAGTGTGGCCAAGTGCGCATTTGGACGTGATCCCGTTCCGTATGTTACCATGCAGGCCGAAATCCGTGGCATCTGTACCGGCTATGCCACACGAACAAGGACACCCTGGTGTACAGTTCTAGCGGCCAACCTTACCTACCTACATAAAACTGGAAGTCGGTCCAGGTTGATGCTGCTGAGGAAAAGTTTAGGTAAATAGAAGCACTTTCGGAACGGAAAGTCAGAGTTAGAAGTATCGACGATATTAAGACCGCGAAATTCATTTTGTTACTGTACAGTAATCGGCGCAATTAAAGATCATTGTAAATTTGGCAATTACAAAGAATTATTGGACTGCCGTCGAATGACAGCTGCCGTAATGGCGTTTGTTATTTTTTGAAGTTAAAAAGCTACAATAACACTTTTCCTGAGATGAAGAAATTCAAACTTCAAAATCAAATATTGACGCGTGTACGTGTTTTTAACATTGTTTAGTATTAAAAAAAAGGTGGATTAACAAACTAATAATACACAAGAAGAAAATTGCAAACAAAATATGAAACCGTCTTTACCGTTTCTTCACTAGGTTGTGATAGTTTCATTAATCTGCCATGTTTTCGCTGAAAAAATTTGTTAAAACAAGATAGATGATTGAAATAAATAAATTAGTAATACAAAAAATATTTAAATTCGCGGTAATAAAGATATATTTTAATTCTATCACGTGTATACTTACAGTTTGCACTCAGTTAATTTAAGAAAAGCTATTTAGTTTCTTACCTTACGGGGCGGCGCAATGGGACCTTCATCCATAGAACTTATACTTTCGTTCGACTGACCATTTGCAATTTCGCGTTCTTTAAAAATTATTAAGTGAATAAAATAAAATTAAAAATAAAATGTTAACAAACGTTTTTAGAGTATTTCGACGTTTATTACCTGATGATGGTGGCCCAGGAGGTGGTATTTTAGGTCGTGTTAAAGCTGCTTTATCGACATGTTTCAATGTTGGTATTTCCCCTGCTGGTGGTAATACTAATTTGGCTCCAGCTAAGTGTAAACTTCTGTTAAGGGATTCACCACTGGGAGAACGTTTATGACCGAATGTTGCCATCGCTGGCAATATGTGATGACTTATTGGTAGTCCACCATTGGGATCCTGTGAAACAATTTTATCGAAACGTTCGTAAAAATTACCACCATGCGATGCTGCACTATTGTGACCTATAATACGAGGACTACTATCAACCGAACGTAAATGAGGTAATGTGCCGTAATTGGCATCCATTGACTGATTTTTATGATTGTGCGTTCGTATATCATTTGTATCAAAATTTTGGGAATGTCGGGGGGCATGAGGCAGCGTACCATAAAATGTCGATGACGCTGTACTAGTTCCAGGGGGAGGAGCTGGTGCTGTACGTTTTTTTAAAGAATTCATATTAGCTGAAATATTTTAATTACAAATTTAGTTTTATTTCGAATTTTTTAAATTAATATTTAAGCGAAGTTTACCTGTAGAAGTCGATTTTCGAGCGCCTCCTATAAATTCATTATTACTTCTTGGTCCTATACGCCCACTCTGACTGGATGCCGAACTAGGACTGGAGCCACCACCATCTGCTGCACTTTTTGTACAGCCCGTGTTGATATTGCCCGCACTGCCCAAATACTGGCCTAGGGACAATTGTTGCTTTGGCGATGTGCCAGCTGACTGTTGATACATGGGCATTGAAAACTGACGGCTAGGACAGTTAGCTATTGGACTAGAACTACTCTGTATAGAATCACAGGTTGAGGAACGAGAACGTAAAACAGGTGAATCGCCACCAGCAAAACTTGGTGGACGGGAGCGTTTCTAAATATAAACAAATTGCATTTTTACTACTTTTAAGCAAATTTCATGTGTTATTAACATTTTTATAATACACTACATTTACATTTATGAAGTTTTTTATTCCTCTAATTTCATGAAATATTTCATTATGTAAATTTGGACATACATTTTCGAAATTTGATACAAAGGAAATTGATAATTATTTAAAATAGAAAATACATTTCTGCTAACTTCAACTGAGTCACCTAGATTTAAAATGTTTTGTAAATCGGCATATTTCAAGTTTAAACAAATTCAGAATTTGAAACAAGTTCTGATTTTCTAATATTCGTTTTAAGTTATTTCCTATTATTAGAACCAACGAGGAATGAAGTAGAAATTAGTGAATATAGCAATGCAGTTCGACATACATATCTTACGACTACTTCGTAACACGTCAGCAGCGTTGCCAATTTAGACTTTTTGAGGCTAAATTTAGCTTTCCTCTTTAGCTTTCTGCCACTTCTTTGGAGCCTATTATGCTACCTACTATATTCATTTTCCGACATTTATTGTGCATATACGAGGGCGGTTCGGAAACTTCTTAGCCTAGCACAAAAAGCGCGGTATAAACAGAAAAAAGTTAAGTGTTTTGGAAACTTCCATCTCTGTTATGAACACATGTTAAATTTTGTTTCGATCTGGCAACTCCTTCATATAGAAACAGGTGTTCAAAAAAGATGCATCCGCGATTATTTTACAATGGAAAAAATAGAAATGCGTGCTGTCATTAAATATTTACATAAAAAAGGTTTATCGGGACAAGAAATTCATAATGATATGGTGAATGTGTTAGGTGAAAGTGCTCCTTCATATGCAACAGTAAAAAATTGGGTTGCTGAATTTAAACGTGGTCGTACAAGCATTGAAGATGAACCACGTAGTGGACGTCCAAAAACAGCAACAACAACAGAAATTGTAGCCAAAGTGCATGATATAGTATTAAATGATCGACGAATAAAAGTACGTGAAATTGCTAATATCATGGGCATCTCAAATGATCGAGTCCATTTAATTTTGCATGAAGAACTATAGATGAAAAAGCTTTCTGCAAGATGGGTGCCGCATTTGTTAACAGCCGACCAAAAACGATTAGAATGAACATTTCTCAAGATCGTTTTAAGCGAAATAAAATGGATTTTAAGAGTCGCTTCATAACTGTTGATGAGACATGGATCCACCACTATACTCCAGAGACAAAAGATCAATCCAAGCAATGGACTGAAGCTGGAGGAAGTGCCCCAAAGAAGACAAAAACAATTCAATCGGCTGGAAAGGTTATGGCAACGGTTTTTTGGGACTTCAAAGGTATTTTATTGATTGACTATCTGCAGAAGGGTAAAACAATAAATTCAGAGTACTATTGTAACCTTTTGGATCAAATAAATGTACAAATTCGAGAAAAACGTACTGGCTTATAACACAAACAAATAATTTTTCATCAAGACAACGCACCAGCGCACAAGAGTGTTTTAATAATGGCTAAAATCAACGAATTAAAGTACGAGTTGCTTGACCACCCACCTTATTCTCCTGATTTAGCTCCCAGTGACTTTTACCTGTTCCCAAATCTAAAAAAATTCCTTGCTGGCAAGCGTTTTACCTCAAATGAAGATGCAATTACAGTTGTAAACCACTATTTTGAAGACCTTGAGGAAAACTATTTTAATCAAGGGATAGAATTGGTAGAAAAGCGTTGGACTAAGTGTATTGAAGTTTCAGGAGATTATATTGAAAAATAAAAATATTTTTGAAAAATTAACTATTCTCTTTCATTGATAGGCTAAGAAGTTTCCGAACCGCCCTCGTATATTCTCAATTCTTATAGAAAGCTTCCTTAACGATGTACGTTTGTCTGTCTATCCGGTGTTAAAATCAATTTTTGAAAGATCTTAAAAAATTTACAAACTTTCTTGGACTTATCGAAAACATACCTTTGGCAGAATTTTTCTATTTGAAATCTGCAACATAGGCGCACAGATCCCCGCGATATGCGTAAACCCCCATTTTCTGTTTTTGGCAAGCCCTATTACACTTTGGATGGACCACCTTATATTAAAGTACGGGAACACAAAAAACCAAATTTCTATACCGAAAGACAGGGTTTTCAAATTACTTTACAAACAATTACGTTTTTAGTTTTTATTGTACGTGGGTCATTCAATAAGTAACGAGACAAATGGCTATAGCTTAAAAACGGTTTATTTCAATCTTTCGAAAGTAAGGCTATTTTTCAACAGAATCCCCCAACAGTTATGCACTTGTCCCATCTTTCTTGCAGCCTCCTAATTCCCTTGGCGAAGAATTCTTTCGATTTACCCCGAAACCACTTTTGCACCGCTTCCTTAACTTCCTCATTGTTAGCAAATTTTTTTCCACGTAGGGCGTTTTTGAATGGTCCAAACAGGTAAAAATCAGATGGGGCGAGGTCGGGACTGTAGGCAGGATGAGGTAAGGCCCCCAACCCAATTCTTGAAGCTTATCTCGAATCAGCTGGGCTGTATGAGGGCGGGCGTTATCGTGCTGAAGAATGATTCCTTTTGACAAGAGTCCACGGCGTATGCTCCTGATAGCTGGTCTAACTTTGTGTTCTAGCATCTCAGAGAAGTATTGGCTATTGATAGTTCGCTGATCTTCAACGAAATCGCAAACGACTGGACCCAAAAGATAGTCCCAAAAGATGGTGAGCATCACTTTACCGACGGGAGGGTGAACCTTGAATTTTTTTGCAAACTGTAGAGCTAGTGTGCTTCCACTCCATACTCTGCCTTTTGGTATCATTGATCCAGACCCCGTCGCTGGTCACTATTCTTTCAAAAAATACCTTCTGCGACTAAAAAGTCTTATAACTGAGCGCTGCTTCTAAGGTTGTTGATTTCTATACAAATTCTCTAGACAAATAGCTCGCTTGTGTTACAGAAACAGTACATACGTAGGTATATTTATTATTTTTTTTTTTATATTCGGAACTACTCCTGTTGGCGTTTTCGTTTAAATTGTTGTTTTTATGTCGTTGTTTTAATCGTCGATCTGTTCCTAAATTCACATTTTTGAAATATATTGAAACGAGGAAAAGAATTTATCGAAAACAGAAATAAAACTTTAGAAAAGTAAGTAATTTAAAAAATTCAAAAAAGGATGATGAAGTAATCAGCATACATAAATATCCATACAAAGAGGTTACGCCAGAAATTTAAAAAGTGTGAAAAAACCGTTTCTTACACTGAATATGGGTAGACAAAAATATTAAGTCAACCCATATTCAGTGTAAGAAACGGTTTTTTGATAAAACCATTTCTAAATACATAAACGTATGTTGCTTTGTAGTAGTAGAATGCAACTTATTCGTAAATGCAACAATATATTAAATTTCAAAATGCATCATTGTGTTTGTTAATACGCAAAATTAAGATGCAAAGCAAACACGCAAAGTATTATAATAGTAACAGCACGATGTGTCGATACGGTATTAGTAATGTTTTGATGCATTGTAAATGTATGCTTAGGAAGATTTGTAAACACAGAAAACATTTCGGCACAATAAAACTTTATTTCAATAATAAAATTGGCAACTGGTCTGCGTAGGTCTGGTAGGTGTTCTACCAATAAACCAGTATATTTGAACTGCTTTTAATTACATTTGAGTTGTCTGCATCAATATGTTTTTCAAGATATTATCTCACTATTATCAGCAAGTGTCGGCATGCTTTTTGGGGAACGTCCTATCGCCAGGAAATCTTGATGTGTGTATTCTATCGTATGTTGGCATATCAGAAATATATATTGGCAAACTATGGCTTCAAATGGCTGAGGTGAACTTATATAGTGTCGTTTTTGAATAAATTTTCGACTAATTAAATAACTCTAACAGATTTGAGAAATTTTTAGGAAGATTTTTCTTTAGCAAAAAAAAAAAGCTTGAGAAACGTCAATTAAAAATAATTTCTGTTATATTCTGAACCCGAATTGAGGATCCGGGATAAATCTTTTCTCGGGTTCAAGGGTTCAATTTATTAATTAGTAGGTTTTCAAAAAATTTTGATAAATTAAGCAACAGCATTATCGGTATGTATGATATTTTGCTTATCAAAGAAACCTATCATTGTTGGAGACTCAAGCCGCAATTTGGCTTGACCATAAATATAATTATTTTTATTACTGAGCGGGGTAGCTCCCAAAGCATCTTATTACTGATTTTATCAATGCCAAGAGATTTCTGGCATATGAAATTTTCAAAAATTATTTGTTCTTTCTAAATTCAGCTTGACATGTTATATAAGAAGGTTTTTCTTTCTAAACATATGCATTCACCTTTAATTAAGCTATATTTTGTATTATTTACAACTTTTCACACTTTTTAAATTAAAATTTCAATGGATACGAAAACCTTAAGTGTACTTTACTTCAGTAAGTGTTAATTAATATATTGAGCCAATTTTTTCACGATTTTAAACTAACGATAATAATAACACAATAACTCACACGTTCGTCGATCACAGTATCGTCATCAGAAAAATCTGTCGAACCATCTTCATTTGGCAAATTCCAATCGGTATTAATGTGATCAAAAGCACTTTTCTCCCGTCGCATGGCACAATCAATCTAAAACAAAAACAAAATATATAAGTGTACTAAACGAGCAAATCAGCACATACCAATTCTTTGCACACTGTATGGCCCATTTCTTTGGCTATATCTAGAGGTGTTTTATTTTGCGAATTACGTAATTCATAATCGGCACCAGAGCGTAACAACAATTTGATACACTCGCGCTTGTCGTGTAGAGCACATAAATGCAAGGCGGTATTTTTTCCGGTAACATTTAATATACTGGGAGGATTGGTAGCTTTATTAAGACCTTTTGGTGGCATATTTTGTATGAGGAAATCTACAATATGGAGTGTGGAACCCTGTTCTCTAAGTGCTGCTAAGTGTAGAGCAGTTTCACCGTCATCCCATGAGGGCAAACAGCATGTGAGATCAGCGCCCTCAGCCCAAACTTGCAACAATTGACTCATATCGGCATTAACCACAGCCTGTTCCAGGTCACAGCGTAAATCATTTTCATCAGCACATGTACGCATAACATAACGTTTCGCCACATACTTGGCTCGTATGAAATCATAACGTTGTTCCCTACGAAAACGCAGACATTAATTACAATTAAAACAATAACAATTAAAATATATGTATTAACTGCTTACATTGTACTATCAGGTGTTAGTTTTCCTTTGCCCAGTGTTGCTTCCATAATTTCGTTTAAGGTATTATTACCCATGGCACGAGCTATCAACAGATTGGCTGTTGTTAAATTATCCAAAGTTAAACTTTGTATGCGGGAGTGATGTACACCGAGATCTCTGTGCACACCTGAACATTGTATGCACACAAGTATGCCAAAATTCAGACTTATCCAGGTGACATCATTGCGTGAGCCACAATCGCAACATTGATCGTTGCCCGGCAGCAATTGGACGTATCTGTAATAAATATTTAAGGTTTCATTTTATCTGTCTTAGTTCTTAAGACTTGAAATTTTTAAATTAAAGAATAAACATACATACTATCCTAAACACGATATTTTAAAGAAGTTTAATTTGATAAAATACACTAGGTATTATTACGGTAACCTACGTAAATAAATGAAATCTTCCAGAAATTAAGTTTCCGTTTTATCTATAAGAAAAAAGTGGTTAAGTGGGATTTTGACGTTTTACAGGAGAGTATTTTTAAAGTTTAAAGTTGATTTTTAAAAACTTAATTGCTTTTTAAGTCAGGGTATTAAACTCGTTTGAAAAAAAAGTTATGTTATTTTAAGATCTTATTACTAACGAAACAGTAGGATGAGTTAAGTTATTCGTCCAAAGGAAAAAGATAAGCAGAGATTCATTTCAGTATAACTTCCCGAGAAATAGAGCTAAATAAGTGAAATGTTGCTAAGTGATACTTATGAATTGCAAAATCACAATAGAGCTATTAACGCATTTTCTGCTTTACACGCGCGATTTTGGCAGCGTTAGTGAAAACACGGCATTACGAAACTAATGTAGAATTTTTAGTATTCCTGCTTTTCCCGGTATAGTTATGATTTTCGTAAATGGGGCATTTTTAATATAAGGTCGTGTTGTTGTACATATTTACAAACATGTTATCTCAAAGATGCTATATAATATGGATATGAGCCGTGATTTCTAACTGGGTATGTATTTGATATAAATGAGCCATAATTACTAAAATGAAGTGATCATTTTGAAAATTGCTTATGTTTTGCAACAATCTTACCTTATAACAGTCTTTTGTAGCTCTACTAAACTAGGACTCATTTGTGGATTTGCATGTTGGAATGCTTTAGCTAAAGCTTTTTCTTTACAATTAACCAAAACAGCCATCCAGGCTTTTTGGTCAGCTTCATCTTCGGCTTGAAAATGATATGGACGATTATCTGTAAAAATAAATGTTGTAATGTTTAATAAACATTTAAACCTAAATTATATAACTACTTACAACTGATTAAATCAAAGCCCCTCTTATCATCTGGCACCGGTTTAATCTGACACGTTAATAAATTTACTCTTGTAGGTGGTTTCGTTTCGTCCGCATGGCAAATATCCAAAAAACCATCACTGGTGACACGACATCTTCGTTTTTGCCACACTCTTCGTACTTTGCCTTCACTTTTCTTCAATAAATGACCCGAACGTGTGACGCCATGATGTTTATCGCCTTGCAGTTGATGCAAAGAATAACCTGTTCCTCCTCCACCTTTATCGGTAGGTACATTTTCCACGCGATCAAAATCAGGCGTACTTCGCAGCAAAGTTCGCAATTCCAATAAACTACGACGATCTTCATCTTGTCTTTGTTTGATTTTGTGTAATTTATCACTCAAATCACTAATGTATGTTCCGAAGTGTTCAATAGTCTGTAGACCATCTTTAAAATAACTAAAATGCAAATAGAACGAAATCCATAACGATAAAATTTTAAATTTATAACCGAGTTATACATATGTAATCAGAACGTTCGCGTACTCAAAAGTGTTTGCAAATATTTACTGGATTTTAATGGATTGCGTTCGTTTGCCCTAAATATAGTAAACCAGAGTGCAAAATTAATTAAATAGTAAAGTGATATTTCAACAAGGTTTTACTGGATAAATTTTTGCTAGCATAATGTATAAATTGTAGATATATACGTACATGTATGCATGTACATATAAGAGTTTTGCTAATTTGCTACCATTTTTCTATAATATTATTTCAATTGAACGAACTAGTCCGTTGCCGGCACAACTCTACACACAACCACGAAAGCCAGGTATAATTTTTCAATTTCTTATTGACAAGCGAATTTCTAACAAATTTCAACGGGCAGTCCTGCAGACAACATAACACGCCGTCTTGACTAGTCATCGTACATTTTGCTGATCGTACAGGAATTTGGCTCCTGAAGCCCGTCGCAGTTGATGGTCTGTGCCTATCCAAACAATGTTGTCTGAACAGTTGTTCGCACAACGCTGTTCTGCCATCGCACAAACAAAATACACATAGGCAAAATAAATAATATGTGTGTATGCGCCGTACATAAACTATGCTGAGAACATGGAAACACTCTGGATGACAAACAAAAAATTATTATCAAACTGAACAGGAACATCTACACGTATTCTCTGTACAGAAGAACACGAAAATATAATTTTTAATACCGATGTATATTTTAAGCTATTATTTATTGCTTCCTACCCTATTGAAAAGGGTGGCAAGAATTTTGAAGCGAAACACATTAGAAGTACGGCTCATCATCCCCGTGCTAATGGCCTTGTTGAGAGTTCCACAGAACAATGAAAATTACCGATTTCGTACCGATCTTTAGTATAAGATCCACTATAGTGCAGCGTTAGTATATGGAACTTCAATTCAATTACCTGCAGAAATTTTTAATACATCCTTGGTAAACGCAAAACCACATTTCGACTTTATTAAAAAAAACTTCAGCAAGCTCTGCAAATATTAAAGATTTTTTTGAGACAGACCATAGTAAAGATAAACATTTATATTTAAAGACTCGCAAACTTGTGCACATATTTTGTAAATGTTAATGGGGGGTTTCGAACTCTACTTCAAGCGACTTATCCCGGTTTATATGAAAACAAAAAAATTTTTGAAAATACTACAGGATTACCATGAATGGAGAAAAGAAAATTATTTCTATAGATTAACTCAAACCTGCTGACATTGTAAAATAAAAAATGTAATACCAAGAAAATTTGTTTTCCTTAAATTATTGTTTTAACTTTGAAAAAGGGGGTATTGTGGCGAACCACAGTAATATAACTTGTTAAATTTAAACCATTAGTAAATAATAAATATTATTTGTATTTAGTTAACTTTGATTTCAATCATTTTCAATTTGAGTTTTCTGTAAGAAGAATGTGAATATAATAGACAAATATCAAAATTGCCTCATGTAGTCTGGTTTTATCAAAATAGAAACGAATTTAAAATTTCTTCAATATTAAAAAAGACAAGTACGTTTCTTCAAAACAAATGAGCCCCAGTACCACCTATTGCAGATATTATCTTTTAATGTACTGTTGGGGTTTGAAATTAAGAACGAATTTTTCGCGAATTTTGCAATTATCCGGGTAACTTTTTAAAGATTTCTTTTCATAAGAATCTTCACCGGACTTCAAAGAACTATTCAGCAGAAAATTTGATAAATGGTTCAGCTGTTTGTGCTTAGCAACACATTTAGCGATTCATTTTTATTTATGTAAGTATGTCCATATGTATGTAGATTTAATATGTACATATACATATTTTAAATTATGTTGTTTTGTTTCAATAAAAAAGATTTGTTATCTTAAAAAATTGTTGGCCACTATTTTGTGATGTGGGCAGTTTTCTCTTAAAATTTTTATGGCAACAATTTATTTTACCAAACTAGCTGTTCTCTTCTTTTGTGTAAATTTTTACAAATAGATATACTATGGAATCAACTTATTAAATCTTCCAAGCTTTAAATAAAATATTTTTTATAAAAACCAAAATAACAAACTAAAAATTTGAACCCTATGGAATTTTATACGGGATTCCTTGGAAAACAAAAGATATTGCTCAGCTGTATTTTTGGATGTACAACAAGCATTTGATAGGGTCTGGCATGGAGGCCTACTATCTTATATCAGCGAAAGATATTATTATGTTAAGGTCAACAGAGATACTTCTGGAATTTACAGTGTAGGCCCAATTTTATATACAATTTTTACATCGGATATGCCCCTAATAAATAATGTACTAGTTGCAACCTACAATGATGATACAGCGGTATTAGCTGCTAACTCAGACTCGGACGTTGCATCACTATATCTTTACACGTAACGTTTACTTTGCGTCGTGGAAACTGCTCACGTGTATCAATTAACAACATTGATATTCCGCAATCTGACACAGCCAAATATTTAGGTCTGCACATCGATCGCAGGCTTACATGGAAAAACCACATTAAAGCTTGAAATTCAAGCGCCTATTTTGGTTACTAGGTCCCAAATCCAAACTAAGTCTTGAGAATAAGGTAATTTTATACAAAGTAATGTTAAAACCAGTGTGGACATATGGTATACAGCTGTGGGGAACGGCCAGTAATTCTAACATTGAAATTCTACAGAGGTTTCAGTCGAAAACATTGAGGTCCTTAGTTAACGCTCCATGCTTTGTATCACACAAAACAATTCATGATGACATCGATTCCGATGGTTAAAGGAGAAATTAGTAAATATAGCGAAAATTACTTGTAAGAAGACTGAAAAGAAATCACATATTAGACTTGCCATTTCGAACCTAATTAATTATACAATACATAAATAAAATTCTGTGTAGATATTAATATAGATAAAACTTTAAGATTTTTGTATATAATGTATATGTTATAAATTTTTGAAATAACTTTAGCAATTTTTGTTTTGTATATTGTCGTTCTAATTGGAGTTCAACAATGAATGTTATTTTCTTATTTCTTATTTTATATGAAGGAATAATTAAGTATAAAGTATATTTATCTTTGAATAAGAATAACAAAAATATTATAGAATCTCACGTAAATACAGTATTCTTTTTCTCAAGAAAATCTTTAAATCACGACCAATGAAAAAATTAATATTAGCGATAAGCACGTTACTACTCAAAACACGTACGATAATTGGAATATAATTTCACATCATACGGCCGTTTATGGCACTATTGGCGCAATATTTATTGAAACGTCAGTCGTAAAATGTAAAAGGTGTTTTTCCAGACGTAAAGAATTTGAAAGTGGACAATGAAATTTTTATTAGATCCAATAATGCATCGATCGCATTGTTCAGCATTTATGACTATCAGTACGTATATTAAATACTGTGTTCCAAATCGTCAGTCGTCATTCTTTTATATATTTTCACAGAAATTAGTTTTTAGGTGCTAAATTTCCAGATTCGAAGGTCTACAACGAAAAATTATGCGTTCAGCGAACACCTCCATTAATAAAAACGTTTCTTTTGGCTCCCGTTCCGGGTGCCAGAAATTAAATTTAAAAAAAGTCCAATATTATTGCAATTATTAAAAGCATCTGTGTTATTTAATTTTAAAATAAAAAAACACGTTTAATGTTCATATATGTTCAGTGGCGTACTTACTTATTCAAAGCATGATAGTATTCGATAAAATGCTGCAGCAGCTCGATGCCAGTTTTTGTTTTGATTTCCTTATATTTCAGCAAATACTAAAATTAAATATTAAAAACAATGAACAATTTTAAATCAAATGCAACTTTATCATTCATACGTACAGTATATCCCAAAAGTACTCGGAAAATGTAAATAAAACACAAAATGTAATTTTATTCAACCAAATGTATATTGCCTCTTTTAAAGTAATTTCCATTAAAGGCCAACACTAAGCTCTATAAACACTATTTGTAAGTGATTTTTGATTTGATATTCCGACAGGGTATTTTCTTGTAGATTTTTGGAATGAATTTCCGTCATCCCTTGACAAGTTTGATTTGAATGCAAACCGTTTTCGGCTATGTGCCATCTTCAGTGTCAAACCGAAAAACGGCACTGTTTGTCTCCAAACCAAACAAACTTGACAAAGGATGACGGAAATTCATTCCAAAAATCTACTATTTGTAAGCCTTAATATGGATTGCTTCCATTAGACGTATTACTCAAAAAGCTTCGCGTGAAGCGAAAATTTAGGCCACGTGGTGGAATCGGAGTCACGTTCGTATAATATTGCAAATAATCAATAAAGTATGAGCCGGCCCATAGTTTTTTATCCACAAATCTGATCATTTGCGATAGTAAGCATCACAAAACAGCAAAACTTCATTTGAAATACGTACAGAATTTAAACAAAGTTTGCTCAACAAATTCCGTCATAAGAAAAACGATGCGGCCATAAAATTCGTTTGACGAACATACATGGTTTGTTCAAAAGAAAAGGTGAATCGAAAGTTTTTTTTTTTTTTTGTTATGTTGGCACACATATGTTAGTCATATGTTGGCATTATCAGCTAATTTGGATAAGTAGTTGGTTGTTGACAACTGAAAAGTTTAGTTACTTTTTCGATTTTGAACTTTTGAAAAAAATAGATCAAAGAATATGATTTTTTTGGCCAAAAACAACACCCTAATCATGCCTCAACCACCTTATTCACCTTCACCCGATTTGGCAGCCTGCGAATTTTTCCTATTTCCAAAAATGAAGAGACCAATGAAAGAAAAACGTCAGAATCGAAGAACGAGCTGATGTCCATACCAAAAAGCGCATTTCACAAGTGCTTCGAGGATTGGAAGGAGCGCTGGCATAAGTGCATTATATCTGAGGGGGATTACTTTGAAGGGGACGAAATGGATATTGATGAATAAATAAATACTTTTCAAAAACATCAAACTTCACTTTTTTTTTTTGAACAAACCTCGTGCATGTTATAAATTTATATACGTTTGTATATAATTAACTTGACAAAGTAAAATCTTCAGTACAGGATAATTAATGAGCCTTTCATGGATTGTGTTTTTGACATCAAACGCTACTTCATATCCCGAGATCAATTAACAACTTATACCTATACATATGTACATAGTACTTTAAAATTTTGTTTGTGTGAACGATTTTTACTGCGTTGTCTTTAGAATTTTGTCATTTATCCCATGGTATTAAAAATAAAAAAAATTTCGTCTGCCAATATACATAAGGATCATATCATCACTACGCGTCGAAATTTTCATTAAATATCTTTAGCGCGAAATTCTCAAATGCAAATTTTCGGCTACTTTTGGGAATCAATGTATGGATTTACTTTTCACTTTATTGAGAATGCCAATGTGGATATTGATTGAATTACCTCGCACGTTTGTAATTGATAGAGACGTCGTTCCTTTTCCATTTCTTCAGCAACTACGGCAGCATCAATTTCCGTTCGTACCATGCCGGCTTCTTTTGCTTGCGCCTTTTTTTCTTTTTCGATTTTTATAAATTTAGCTTCATAATCTTTGGCTGCCTTATCGAACGGTCTTTTCATTTCTCCCTTAACACCCCTTAACTCGCTTTTAAGCATCGTATCTACCGGAAACATGATAATATTGTTGATATTTTGCATCTAAAAAAAATAACAGAAGAAAAATTTATTATACTCAGATGTACATATATATTAGTAAAAGCAACGATACATACCAGGGTTTTCATCAATGCACTCAACTCTTTTGTTACCACAGAAAATTTAAGGAAAGCTGCACCAATATCAGGTTCATCTTGGTCTATTACTTTCCCACCTAAACGTTCTAAAGCTCTTACTAAAAACATTTCATTGTCCACATGTGCTGCAAAAAGAGTAAACGAAAAAAAATTGGGTTGTCTAAATACATGTATACATAAATACATATGTAGGTAGATACATGCATATTTTACATTTAAAAATATTGTGTTAATAAAAGATAAGAAGAGCGTAAAATGTGTCGAATATATTAAAACTACAATGGTTTTATTGAAGTGTTATTAATTTACTTTAAATATGGGCCGTTAATCCTGAAAGTGGCATAAGTCACTCCTTAAAAAAAAATATCATGTTAATGATAACATTACCTACAATTTATAATTTAGTTAAGAACCGGGACCGAACGGAGACCTTTTTAAAAAAAGGAACATGTAATCAAATAACATAGACTCAAAATAAGAGCACCAATTTGACGCATTTGAATTAAATTTTTAAGAAATGCAATACTTTTTAAATTTATGATTTTGTTCTGTTTAAGCAAAAATAAAAGTTGTTTTTAACTTTTGTCGTACTAGAATTATTATACTAAGTACTTTTTTGCCTGACAATAAAAAAAGTTATTCTTAAAAGAAATTAGTTGTTGTTAACTTTCATTTTTTCAAGCAATAATAATTTTTTCCCTTTTTTGAGTAAAAATAAGTTATTTTTAATAATAAAAGCTATTTTAAACTTTTTTCAGCAAAAATTAAAGTTATTTTTGATTAAATTTATACTGTCTGGTTAATTTCGACTTATTGACTTTCGGTTGTTGTAGTTTTTGATGAATTTGTAATACTTATCCGACGCCGTCGCTTAGATAATTACAAGAGTCCACTCGATAAGAATTACGAATATATATATTTTATATGCTTGTAAAAGCCCCAATTAAGTTACGGACCTAACTGTTATACCTAATCTAAATATTTTCTTTAAAAACTAAAACTTTAGCAAACATACAATAAACCAGAAATTATGCCTAAATTTAAAATGTAAAGATTTACCATAAAAGTAAAAACTGGAATAAAAATAATTTAATTAAAAAAAAATGGAATAAAAAACCAAAGTTTAACCAAAATTAAAAAAATTCGAATTTCACCAGTTTTTAATTTCACTACATAATTTATTTTTCACCAATATTTTGAAATTTCACTAGAAAGTCAAACATTTTCCATAAATAAATATTTTATGAACAAAATTCTATGTTACACAAATATGTACATCATTACACTAAATTAAAATTTCACCATAAATCGGAAATTCACCAAGAATTAAATAACTTATCAACAAAATCAACAATTCACCATACAAATTCTAAAATTCCTCAAAAATAGTTACTAATAAATGCATATGTTGATAAAACATAGAAATTTTATCAAAACCTATATTGAACCAAAACATCATACAAAAACCATAATAAAACAAAACTCAAAAATTCGTCAATAGTTTAAAAATTCACAAAAAACAATCTAAAAATCACTAATAATTCAGAGGCCCTAAGCATCATCAATAGGGCGATATTTAACAACAAAATATAATTTTACCAAATTTGACAACAAATTTTGACGAAAATTTTAATTATACGATGATCCGATATTTTACCAGAAAGTAATATAATGCGGAAATTCATTAGAGAATCTAAAATTAACAAACAAAAATTCACTAAAAATGTTGCCAAAATCCAATGCTAAACCGGAAAAATATTTTTTTAAAAGGGTATTTCTTGTATGTATAACTTTTTTATTTGCTATAAAATTATAAATAACTATTAAGTAATTTTTATTGTTTTTTGACGAACTACAAATATTATTAAGTATTAAGTAATTTTAATTTATAGGCATGAGTTCGTTTGTTTTTCTATTCAGAAAGAGAATTATTTATTTAATATAGACAACCTTGAAAATAGTAAAAGTTTTAAATTTCTCGTATTCCATTTGTGTGTGCGGCATAGAAAATGCATTCCATTCAGCTAGATGTCTAATAAAATTTAAAACTTTTACTGTTTTCAAGGTTGTCCATATTAAATACATAATTCTCTTTCTGAATAGAAAGAAAAACGAACTCATGCCTAGAAATAAAAATTACTTAATAATTAATAATATTTATATATATTTACTTCAATCACAACCGGTATGATACTGAAATAGAATCAGCCGGGATGAATCAGAAACACATACAAATCTTTCATTGCCAACCATTGGCTAAAACCAAATTTCATATGGTAACCTAGAATTCAATAACAAAAAAATTAGAGTGTTGTTAATTTCGTTCTCACCTAAGAAAAAAAACAAGAACATGAAAATTGAAATATTCTTTAGTGTTGGTTTAAATGGATGATATTTACAGGTGACACAAAATTAGTAGAAAAGACATGAAGAATGTTGAAAAAGTATGTAGCTGCATAGAAAATGCATTCCATTCTGCTAGTTGTCTAATAAAATTTTAACTTTTATTGTATTCAAAGTTATAATACCAATTAAGTTTTCTTTCTGAATAGAAAGAAAAAAGAAAAAGAACTTATGACTAAAAATTAAATTACTTAATAGTAATAAGACCCCTTTCAGACCAGCAAAGTTTTCTTAGCAAAGTCTTGAGTTTGTGGAGGAGGGAGGAAAGGAGAGCGGGGGTTGGTACAAAACTTGTTGTACTCGCAAATTCCTTTTGTGTTTTTAGTTCGTAAACCGAATTAATATGGCTGCTCTTTATATTTGACAAACATACACACAAAAGAAACAGACTTTGTCAAAGTAAAATTATCCTGTCTGAACACAAGACAAAGTTTAAAAGAGAATTCAAGAAACTTTGTCAAAGAAAACTTTGCTGGTCTGAAAGGGGTCTAATTGCAGTTCGACAAAGTTATGTCAAGTTTTATTTCTGCCTTAAAAACTGAAAGTTAATAAACTCTTATTTCTACCTGTAAAAAAGTTTCTGTCCGAAAATAATACAAGTTTAAAATAAATGTTCTTTTCGTTCAATAAAATATATTTAGAAAATAACTTTTATGAAAAAAATCAACTATTACTTTAGCTGTTTAGAACTCATGAGATTTTATTCGAGAGAAGTTTTGCTACTTAACTGTATAACAAACCGGTTTATTTTAAAATTGGCATACGCCGCTGTAATAATTAAATTGATTGCGGAGCTTCCAAAACTTTAAACTATTTTTAAAGTATTTTCGAAAATTAGCATAAATAAACGTGGTAATATGCAACCCCTTAAATTTAAAAACAAAGGACTTATGGTACTTTCAAAGTAAACGGTTCATATAATAAATAACAGTAGTACTTGTGTAACAACTACACGTAAATATGTGCCAACACGCAATAAACTTTCATGAAGACATAATGTTTGCCATGCGTTAATCGGATTTGTTAGAAAACTTACTATTTCCTGAGTTGTGTATGGCCTTGACTGCCTTTTTCAGTTTCGTTAATCCTTCACGGTCGAATTCCAAACGCTGTAAATATATAATATAGACAAATTAATATATATGTATATATTATTTATATAATTTAGAAACTTTAAATTTTAATTAGTTGTTAAAATAAGCGTAAAATAAAAATGCAAAAATATATATTTGCGTTTAAAAAAATATATTGAAAAATTAATAAATGGTAAAAACCCATTTTTAAAAACAACCTTTTATTTAAATTAGTGTTTACCTACTAGTCAAAGTTCGACCACTCTATGTTACATACATAAGTCTAATGTGAGATCAAAAATTAAAGCCCGTCAATAGCTACTAAAGCAAATAAAAGAGAAACAAAAATCAGATAACAGAGGAGAAATTTGAAGTTAACACAAGAATATGTGCAAGTATTAGTGGCAAATTTAAACCATCTCCGCCAATTATCTGGCTTAAGGTGAGTATAAGCATCGAATTGAAGAGGATCGACTTTTTGGAATACCTCCTCAATCTATTTGTAATTGCAAACAGAAATTTGAGCATTTAATGAAAACAAAATTGTCCCGAACACAATTCTTTTAAGATTTCGGGAAAAAATATTGTAAAAATATATTTCAGTTTTTTTCGTTGTATTAAATTAACAATTACTTTTCTACTTTTTATTATATCTAATAATTTATTTTTATATATCCGTAAACAAAATTTCTTTCGAGTAATTTCCGATCGTTTTTGCCCTTTTTGTTCTTCGTTTTTTTTTTTTACACAGTTGCACAAACGAAAAAGAAATTTTTGTTAGATAAAGTTTCCTAACCTTCGATAAGAAATTAGCAAAAGTCGTACTACACACCGTACTACGTCCGTATACGTTACGCTTTTCATTCGTGAAGAAAATACTTGGGTGGTCAAGTGAAGAATTGGTATCAAACGTTACAGTGCGAACACCGTGATAATGAAGTAACCGTTATGTTACAGTATGTAATGTAAAGTTATGCCCTGTATTATTTAAAGGACACTCGATATCTAAAAGGCCCTGCGAAAAATTAAACACGTTTAAAAAGGTTAAACGTATCAATATGATTTAAAATGTAAACAAAAAATAATGACAATTTTTTGCAAATAGAATTCTTTATAAATTGGTTTCTCAAAACCTCAATACAAAAGTTAGTGTTTGCATTGTATGTATAAATTGAGCATACACACATACGTTCATACATTCATTGGAATTTTGCTTATTCTACGAAAAAGGAATATTGCAAAACAAAAAAAGAGAAAAATAAGAACGAATATAGGGCGGTCCAATCAAAACGCACGATGTTAATTGTGAATAAAACAAAAAGTTTTCAGAGAATTATATTAAATATATTAAATTATTCAAGCTTGAAGGTCTTTTTTATATAAAAACTCTCTTATTCTTTCGATATTTCGCTACTCCATGTGTAGCATCATCAGGAGATAATATATTTTTAGTTTATTGGTTTTGGTTATTATAAAAATATTTTATTTCCTGATGATGCTACACAATGGAGTAGCGAAATATCGAGAAGTAAAAAAGCCAACGGTGTCAAATCACATGATCGTGACGACCAATTAATATCGCCACGACGCACAGTGGCTGAAAATAGTTTTTCATTGGCCAAAATTCTGTAACTTTTGAACCGATCAAAATATTGAAGTAATTTTTTTTAATGGATAGATATTTAGTCCAGCTTGACTCAGTTTTAATTACATTAAAATTGATTGAGGACTTTTTAAGGACTTCTAGGTCAAAGTTGAACTTTTGATTTTTTTTTAACTTTTGGAGTGAAATATGGGTTTTTTTTATTTACATATTAAAAATTTAATATTTGGAACTTAATAATAATTATAATTATTATTAATTATCAAGTAATTCTAATTCTTTAGGCATCAGTTCGTTTTTCTTTCTATTCAGAAAGAGAATTATTTATTTAATATGGATAACCTTTGAAAACAGTAAAAGTTTTAATTTTATTAGACATCTAGCTGAATGGAATGCATTTTCTATGTCGCTACACACGTTATCAACATTCTTCGTGTCTTATCTACAAATTGTGTGTCTAAAGAACTTCTATTTATACCAACATTTAAGACAAATGGAATACAAGAATGAATTATTTCTCAATTTTTGAATTGTTTATATTATAGTCTTTTTTCCTTGGTTGAGAATGAAGTTTTACAACACTCTAACTTTTTCTGTTATTAAATACTAAAATACTAAAATATATCCACTTAAGATGGAACTAGAAAATACATACAATGCTTTCATTGCCAACCAATGGCTGGCTAAAAGGAAATTGCATATGGTAACCTAGAATTCAATAACAGAAAAAGTTAGAGTGTTGTAAAACTTCATTCTCAACCAAGGAAAAAAGACTATAATATAAACAATTCAAAAATTGAGAAATAATTCATTCTCGTATTCCATTTGTCTTAAATGTTGGTATAAATAGAAGTTCTTTAGACACACAATTTGTAGATAAGACACGAAGAATGTTGATAACGTGTGTAGCGACATAGAAAATGCATTCCATTCAGCTAGATGTCTAATAAAATTAAAACTTTTACTGTTTTCAAAGGTTATCCATATTGAATAAATAATTCTCTTTCTGAATAGAAAGAAAAACGAACTCTTGCCTAAAGAATTAGAATTACTTGATAATTAATAATATTTGTAGTTCGGAATAAAACAATAAAAAATTAGAATTATTTTTTGTGATAATGGAATTTTTAATGTTAAAATCAAAAAAATTTTAGAGTCAAAAAATTGTTTACACTCAAAAAAAAAGAAATTAGTAAAATTAACTGGAGATTTTGCTGTTACCACAGAAAAATTTATTATTTTTTTGCTGTCAAACTTGATAATTTTAAAAAACATTTTAAAAATAAAAACTGCAATAGATTTTAATAGCATTTGTAACAATGGTAGGTTCTATTTATTATTATTTCTTAGTAATACTATGTTTTTCGTACTTAAATAACAATGAAAGGCAATTATAATTATTATACCTTTGACACAAATATTGATTGCAAATATTCTATATTTTGTTCGGTGCTGTTTCTGTTCTTTAGTAGTTTTTTGGCTTCTTCATCTAAATCCCGATGTTCCACTTTCCATCGATTTCGAATATTGGAGATGAACGGATCTGACGTTGCCAATAATATATTAAATAGATCTTCATTTGTGGAATTTCGTGAAATTTTTCTAGTATTGTGCTCTCTATAAAATCTGTAATCCTTGTTCCTTTTTTCCTGAGCCTCCTTTGATAGATCTCCAAGTGGCACTATGATAAAGGATTTTGTGAACTGTTGCAGACATATTTCTCAATGGGTAGTTGGTTGTATCTATTTTTGCAGTTTCCTTAGCATAATCTCCAAATTCTCTAGAGTCAATGTCTTCATTGCACACAAGTACTTCTAGGATTATTTTAAATCTGAAAAGAAGGTTTAAATCCACTCCTGTTATTTCAGATGCTGTTTCTGGATCTGAAAAGAATCTTCGTGCGGTATTGCCATCATTTGTATTGCCTGACCCTTGTTTTGGCTGATCTTTAATCAATCCAATTTTGCGATATTCATCTTGAACATGTTTCTTTTTTGAACTTCTTAATTCTTTGTTGGTTTCATTGTTTCTTATGGATCCTGAAGAGTTGATGCTGCTTGGCATACAATGCAGCTGGATGCAGCCTTCGTGTTAGTCAAAGCTTGACCTACTTTTCCAGCTATCATTGTAAGGACTAATTGGTAGCTTACTTCAATTTGCTGCCCATCTAACTGTAATTGTAATGGCTGTAGTGTTGCAATTTGGGCCTTGATATCACTAATTTCTTTGTTAATGGCATCACGAGTTTCTTTTTTGAATTCAAATTTGATTGGCCTGCAGTATTTCGTAGAAGATGGTGTCTCATTTTTCCAAATATTCATTGTTTGCGTTGTACTAGTCGAAGGCTCTGAATCTTCCAAAATCTGTTTCAATCGTAATGGTACAAACGATACCATGAACATATCTGAGTCCCAAATATTTTCACATACAACTTGTTTGCATTGTTTTTGTCCCGAAGAACCATCACATCCCAATTTGCAAAAAATAATTAGCTTTGTGTTTCCATATTTCTTTAACGTATTTCCTGGTATTGATTGTAGCAAGCGTTCTGCTGTGTGATCAAGTAGAGATTGTAGTTGTACCTCTGCCGAAATTGGTGTGAGTGTAATAGTGTACTTTGATGGCAAACAGTCCATTTTAGCAGCGGTTATGTGATGATATTTTGGATAGATATTTGAGCCCTTTTCAATCGCACGCAATCTGAGCTTAATATTGTTGTTTTGCTAATTTCAAATCCAGAAATAAGGCTAATGCCTCCTTATTTGTGTACTGTTTTGCATCGCTCGGAGTTGGCATACTTTTAAGAATTCGTTTTGTTCTCACTGGACTAGCTTTAATAACTTTTTCAATGACATCCACTCTTGTTAATTGGTTCTGTGATCGTAATTGATGTAGGAAAGATTCTTTTATATTTGTAAAACCAATTGCATCGTTAACATCTTTAAGTTACCGCCTCTTATATCTATCGCTGCAGTTGTCCAATGATTTGCGTGGTCTTCCAACCTTATCTTGCTTTGCTGTTTCTGCAGCGACGGTAAGTTTGCCTTCTAACCACTTTTTATATAAAACTTTTGTTTACTGTAGCTAACTTCTTTGTAGCGTTTTTTAGTACTTTTATAAAATTAGATAATTGCTCTTGTATTTCGGTACTACACGAATTTAAGTTTAATTTTATTTTAACGTAACTAAGAACATCTTCCTGGTTTTTATTTCTAAAATACTCTTCGGCCAGTTCTTTATAACTGAAGCTCTCCATATTTTTCTGAATATTTTTATTTGTGTCTGTTATGTTTTATCACTTGCAAATATACGTCCGTACACGTAAAGGATTAACTTACTATTGAGTAACCCCTTATCGAATCCGTAGTTTTATACATTTTTAGATACATGTTATTCACACATTGATCTTCAATTTCATAGCAGGTGGTACTTAAATTGGACAAAACTGCACTTGTTATCCAGACCTTAATATCAGGTAAAACTAATTAGTATCTCGCCAATATGGGGTTGTTTTTTATTTTTAGTGGTTTAATGTCGCGATTATTATTATAAAATTGTTTATGACCTTGGTTGACCCTAACAGTTGTTATCAGGTATAGAACATATTGTGATATTTTTATGACTTATTTTTTTGCTGATCAAAGCAAAGCCATAAAACCCTTTCGCAGGTATTATATTTAATTATTTTAGTTTTACGTAGTCTAAAGTAAAAAAACATAAACCTTTAAGCGAAAAACTGAAAATTTAATACACCATTGTATACGAGTAGTTATAGGGCTGTTTAAATTATCGCAATTTGAATTTTTTTAGAGTAATTTCATTAAAATTAAAAAAGTGTTCTACCCGCGGGACACTTTTACCTTTCTTCGGGTGGTATACGTTTCTATTCTACTAAAGTTTAAATTTCGGAAAAATATAGTAGTTTCATAAATATTTTATAACGCCCCTCATATTAAACGCTAGAGCGGTAACCACTTACAACAACTAAAGACTATAATCCTACCAACATTATACAAAAACCCGCAGGCCATTATCGATGATAGCTTGCGAATAGTAACCATTTATTTTTGACAAAAATTTTGACATTTTTCTAAAATTAAAAAACAGTTGAGTTTGACAGCATGCCACGCCCACAATTATCAATAGTTTAACCAAATTTTTTGGCTACCTTAATATGGATATATTAGCTCCAAAAAGGTGTAAAAATTTTAAAAATCGGTAACAAAAAAAATCGACTTTTGGCCAATAAAACACGATTTTAAGCCACTGTGCGACGTGAGATAACACGGCCATTGAATTTCTTGCGCAAAAGAGCCATTCTTTCATTGGCTGTGTGACAAGTGGCACCATCCTGTTGAAACCACATATCTTCCAGTAGTGCGATTCTTTTTTAACGATAATCGCACCGTTAAAAATGTTTAACAACAGAATTAACGATGTTGCTATTCAGTAACTTTTTTAAAAAAATTTTTGCTATCGTTTAGTCAGCTGTTGTTGTTAGCTTAACGGTTGTAGACAAAAATAAAGGACGTGTAGTTTTGTGTTGTTTATTTATTCGACAAACTAAAACTTATGGCATCTTTTAGGGGCGGTGTTAATTGTTTTATAAATCATTTATAAACAATATTTTTAATGAACAGGGCAGTATTTATATATGTATATACTACATGTGGGAAAAGCCTAACGTTTTTTTACTTGTGTTTTGCAAAAAAAGCTAAACGCACATGCAATTTTATACATAAAATCTGTGTTTTTCTTTTCATTCTTCTTTCTGCTTTATGTTTATTTGTTTTTTTTTACGGAGATGCCACTTGATATCAATTTGAATAAACAGAAAATTAACAATGTCTACTATCGTTTACGAGTAGTTAGTGAATCACATAATCGTTACTGCAAACAACAAAAATTGCCGGCAAGTTTTGCGACTGTCGAATCGTTAAAAGTTAATGAATCGCACTACTGGACCATATCTTCAGCTTATGGCCCGCAAGAAGTCCGTTACATCTCGCGATAGTGACTAACAATTAACATCGTGCATTATGTTTGGACCACTTTATTATTTATTTAATAGATAGTTACAACATTTCTTACCTACTGAAAAATGAGCTAGTGCACAGATTTGGCTTTGCCTTACATCTTAAATATTAATAAAAGTTTTACAAACAAGTGAAATCAAGAATAAAATATCAAAAATCTGAAGGAAAGCTATTAACAAAAACGTCCAAGGCAATGTTATAAGCCAATGTTATATACATAACAATAGAATTAGATTGGACTTTAAATTAAAAGTTTATTTTTAAGCAAGATTTTCGCCTACAATTTGTATTTGTGAGGCAAGTGCCTGGCGAAAAATGATACATGGAAGGAAATTTGCCGACCTTGACAGAAGTTTAGAATTTAAAGTTTTTAGAAAATATGTTCAAATTTCGTAAAATTTTTTTTTTAATTTTACTAGTTTTCACAAACTTACCGTTTGCGTACCTTTTGGTACAAACGTGTTTTCTGAAAGTACTTTTTGCAAAACACGCAGTAAATAGTAATTTACTGGACTTTATTATCAACTAGTTGGTATATCACACAAGAATTTTCCCGTTTCAGTTATTAGTCGGTTATATTATATAAATATGTACTCGTATATACGAGTACATACGAGGGCGGTTCGGAAACTTCTTAACCTAGCACAAAAAGCGCGGTATAAACAGAAAAATGTTAAGTGTTTTGGAAACTTCCATCTCTGTTATGAACACATGTTAAATTTTGTTTCGATCTGGCTACTCCTTCATATAGAAACAGGTGTTCAAAAAAGACGCATCCGCGATTATTTTACAATGGAAAAAATAGAAATGCGTGCTGTCATTAAATATTTACATAAAAAAGGTTTATCGGGACAAGAAATTCATAATGATATGGTGAATGTGTTAGGTGAAAGTGCTCCTTCATATGCAACAGTAAAAAATTGGGTTGCTGAATTTAAACGTGGTCGTACAAGCATTGAAGATGAACCACGTAGTGGAGGTCCAAAAACAGCAACAACAACAGAAATTGTAGCCAAAGTGCATGATATGGTATTAAATGATCGACGAATAAAAGTACGTGAAATTGCTAATATCATGGGCATCTGAAATAATCGAGTCCATTTAATTTTGCATGAAGAACTACAGATGAAAAAGCTTTCTGCAAGATGGGTGCCGCATTTGTTAACAGTCGACCACAAACGCATAAGAATGAACATTTCTCAAGCTTGTTTGGATCGTTTTAAGCGAAATAAAATGGATTTTAAGCGTCGTTTCATAACTGTTGATGGGACATGGATCCACCACTATACTCCAGAGACAAAAGAACAATCCAAACAATGGACTGAAGCTGGAGGAAGTGCCCCAAAGAAGGCAAAAACAATTCAATCGGCTGGTAAGGTTATGCCAACGGTTTTTTGGGACTTCAAAGGTATTTTATTGATTGACTATCTGCAAAAGGGTAAAACAATACATTCAGAGTACTATTGCAACCATTTGGATCAATTAAATGTACAAATTCGAGAAAAACGTCCTGGCTTACAACACAAAAAAATAATTTTTCATCAAGACAGCGCACAATAGTGTTTTAAGAATGGCTAAAATCAACGAATTAAAGTACGAGTTGCTTGACCACCCACATTATTCTCCTGATTTAGCTCCCAGTGACTTTTACCTGTTCCCAAATCTAAAAAAATTCCTTGCTGGCAAGCGTTTTACCTCAAATGAAGATGCAATTACAGTTGTAAACCACTATTTTGAAGACCTTGAGGAAAACTATTTTAATCAAGGGATAGAATTGGTAGAAAAGCGTTGGACTAAGTGTATTGAAGTTTCAGGAGATTATATTGAAAAATAAAAATATTTTTGAAAAACTAACTATTCTCTTTCATTGATAGGCTAAGAAGTTTCCGAACCGCCCTCGTATTATCGAAGACAAAGAATTCTTTTTTATAAATTTTTGTATGGGAAAATGTGAACTTTTAATGGTTTTGGAGGGAGAAATTTTGCTCTTCAATTGATCCAAGCCTGTATTAAACATATATGTACATATAATGTCATACATTTGCTTATTAAATTTTATTGCCATTTCGTTTGTCTGCATAAAGTTTGTGCAATCGAAATAATTTTTTTAAGTCTTTGCCTTTAAAATGCCCCACGGTGTTAAGATATCTGGTATATTTCTAGTTTTATTTTTATTAATATTAATTTGTGATCAAATTCTTTCAACGTAAGCAGTTGCCGCATTTTTTTTAATGTATGTACATACATATAAGACCTGAACCTGGCTACCGTTATGTGTACTTATTAATGGGGAAGCAAATAAGTAATAACTATTGGTTTAAAAGATATTTTAAAGTAGAAGGAGATATTTAAAAACTGACAAATTTATAAACAAAAATTAAACCTTAAAGAAAAGAACAGCTAAATCTGAGCATTTGATAACGCTGGACGTAACTTCAATGCAAAAATATGTATATTGTAGACGAATATGATGCAATTGTATAAAAAAAATATATAGACGATGCTACCGTTGGTAAAACTTAAAATTAAACTTAACTTAAAAACTATTTTTTCCACATGAAAAGTATCATTTCAAAGAGAGAATTCGTCTTGTTTGTATATAACACTTTTCGAGTTGTTTCTAATTATATAGATTAGAAACTTAAAATCGTTTTTGTAAATGTATATGATTTTACTATTATTTTGTGCAGTACATTATTTATGTTTCAGATTGGAAAAAAGTGATTTTAACATCGTTTTCATAATTTAAAAAGTACTTAAAAAATTACAATGAACTTTCTACCACTTGTATATAGCAAAAAGCATGTTGCGTGACCTTTATTTGCTATCTTTACACAACAAGAATTCTTTGCAAAATGAAGTTGTACACGAGGTTGTATTGTTTGTGGGCAAAACCCCCAACTTGATTCCTAACCGAGTTTTACTTGCATAAGGTTATTCATTCACCATCCAATGTTAATACTACATAGAATTTCACCATCGGATTCAAATTTCGTAATGGAATTTATAAAATGGTATAAAACATTTTTAACATTCATAATGTTTATTTATAGTGTTGTATTTAAATCTACACTTGAAAAAATATTGCATTGTTTGATCACCAACTAAAATGTTGTCTGCGGCGAAAGTTCCACAAATAAAAATACAATGCTAAAAGCACTAATTTGATAACACTAAAATACCGTGTGTTTCAATTCCACCGTTGCTATCTTGGTCTACGTATACTTTTGTTTACATATGCAGCCACATACTTTCAGGTCATAGAGTTACCAAACGTTAAAATAAAAAGTTTATAAAAATAAATTAAATTTTTTATGTGGAGTTTCACATCGGCAAAAAAGCCGGAAATGCTTGGAATTCGCCCGGAAGTCTGCCTGTTATCAATTTGCCTTACTTAAAATCACAGAATATAAACAGAATACTCAATGACATTTGAAAAAACGTGTAATCAGATGTCATGCGTTTTTACGTACAAAATTTTAAATTAACCCGATTACGTGAAAGAGATAGCTTAATTAGAAACGATAAGGTTTTGTATCTCTCTTATATAATCGAGGTAATGTTGTTGTGAGTTGTCGCGTCTAGTTAGTAGTCTATGCTTAAAATATTTAAGAAATTTTTATTAGTTACTACCTTAAAAAAAATATTATTATTCCAATATGCTTACTTGTTGATTTATTCCATTACAGCTGAATGTGGCGTTTAAATATTTTATTCGAACTTAATTCTGAACTTAAAACGAGTAAGTTTAAAGAACAAAGTCGAATGTGTTTGTATAAATAATTCATTTATATACATACACGTGTAAACGTAGTTTACAAAACAGAACACTGAAATATTATCATATTTATACATATGGTCAATGAGGTCAATCTTGTTTGGCCTACGAGAGCATTGCATCTTAGACTTGCACTAGTTGCTGATGCTGAGTCGTATAACTGTACAATGCTTTTCATGTTGTGCGTTGTTGTCAGTTACTGCGTAATTCCGTTTTACATCAGTTTCGATTGTAACCTTCAGCATTATTTAATATATACAATGTAAAACAAGGAGAACTCAAATAGGCAAACTCACCAGCGCAGTTAAAAATTATTCGCCATTTCCGCCACGTTTTATATGGAGATTCGCAAGGCGAATTAAAACAAGTAAACTCATCAGCATAGCTGATGACTTTTTTAAGCTGATTGGATGTCAAATTCCATATAAACAACTTTTTCGCCATTTCTGGCACTTTTCTATATGGAGATAACATCCGCAACTGATCTGGAAACGCCTTGAATTCGCATGTAAGTCTGCCGGCTATTGTCTTTGGAGTCTGCCATCCGACACTGTGCCAGAAGTGCCTTGACTTCGGCCGTGAGTCTATCCGTTATAAGTTTGCCTTGGTGTATAATTTTTACAAACACAGATGTCTATTTTTTCAAAGTTAAACAAAATATGTAGTGATTTTGAGTTTGTGATTTACAAAAACAATCTTTTTTTTATACGTTTTCTTGAAAAAATATAAGAATATCAAGTCTGTTCTGAAAACCACGTGATTTCAAATCACGAACGATTTTGAAATCACGCCGACGATTTGATGCTGTTCTGCAAATCACGTGATTTTACGGTTTTCGGCGTGGTTTTATTTTTTCGAAAATACGAGAAAACAGCTGACTATTTAGATTTGTGTTTTGTTTGTTTATTTTTTTTTTTATATTCTTAATTAATATAAAAAGTAAAAATTAAGGTAATAAAAATGCCGCGAGCTAGTTCATTGGCAGTAATTGCTGCAAAAAAACGTAATTTGCGGGACCTATCAAAACAAAGTTCACAAAGCATAAATACAAATGAAAACAAATGTTAGTATAAATAAAATTAATGCAAAAATAACGAAGTTGCCACTGTTTTCATCGATGAAATTTGCTTAGATTTTGCACTTCTAATTTCTAAATTTGCACAAAAATTACTCAGTTATTTACTATTATTATATTTTTTAACAACAAAAAATAAATTTTGTATTAAATAAAAAACAGGATATTATAAATTCCATATATCTTACATTATATTTTACGACTGTGTCACTTTGGCAACCTCACAAATATCTACCAGCTGACTGCTGAAGAGAAAAAGTAAATCACGAACATTGGTAAACAAAACAAAACAACTTTTTACAAAACAGTGTCCTTAGAAATTGTTTAATATATATGTTTTGTGTGTATAAAACCTTATTTTATTACTTAAATAAATAAAAACCACATCATATTAAATATATAATATAATTTTTATTTGCTTCTAAATGCAAAACATAGAAAAAAACTTCAAGTGATTTGAAATCGTCAGACTGTTAGCACACCGGTTTTAAATCACGAGATTTCAAAAAATTTTGTGCACAGAACACCTTTTCGTGATTTGAAATCACTTTTACAAAAAAGTGATTTTCAGAACATGCCTGTATATATGTATATGTTTATATACATATGTATTGTATGTGAAAAGTACATATGGATATGAATTTTTAATAAAAAAAATATTTTTTCTATATTTTTATTGTAACCACCCAAAACGCGTTACGTCTTGACTACCCATAAATTTGTTCGCACATTGAGATGCAAAATAACGGCAAAAAATGTGTTCGCGGTTTTCTGTTTGCAGAATACGTGTAGATGTTTCTGTTGTTTGAGCTTAATTTCTTGTCTCTCATCGAGATTGTACGGATGTACGGGTGTTTACAGAAGAGCACATACACCGATACATACATTTTATTTTGTTTGTGTAACGGCGTAGCAGAGTTGTGCGAACAATTGTTCGGAGATCTCTGGTTGAAAATGATGCGACCCTGCACAGCAGGGTCTTGGCTAGCCAAATTTCTGTACGAACAGCGGAATATGCGATAGTTTTCCATCTAATCACTGCAACAACTGTTGTCAATGCTCTGCACCTGTCCAACAAAATCAACAATAAAAAAAATGCCCATCAAAAAATTTAAAGAAGAACCAGTGAGAAAGCTGGTTCTAAGCCAATCTGAACAACCAGTATCTGAGGAATAACTGAAACCAGGAGATATGTCCGTGATCTCTGAGCAACCACAGCCACCGCAAATGTCCCCTGTTATAAACAAGCGTATTCTGAAGGAAGCTGAAGAACCCAAGAGGCAGACTAGAAAGAGGTGCTCGGTGTGCTATAAAAAGGTGGTTGAAGAACAGGGAACTCCTTATGCTCGATAAACTGTAAAAATTAGCAATACCTTCTGCATCAAGTGCAACATACACATTTGTATCAAGTGCTTTGAACAACACTCTGCTTAGGTCATGTATAGATTACATTTTGAAATTTTGAATACTAAATTTACTTTTTTTTGCCTAATACTGATACAAGTAAAAACATGCATTAATTTTAAAAATAAAAAAAAAATGTAAACATTGTTTTGGTATGGTAAAAAATTGTTTATTTCAATATAAAAATGATGAAAATTCTATTAAAAAGATCTAACCACCTGTTCTCATTGAACCAAATAACCCTATATTTTGTCGCCCCTGACGCACTATGGGTATGCAAAACGCTCGGGCCAAGCACCAATCCACGTTTTCCTGGGGCCACAGACTTATTCATCAGAACACATTTACCATCATTTTTAGCGAAACAAAAATATCGTGCTTTTTCCTTGTAGTTTCATTAACAAAATGAGAATTGTTTATGAAAGCCATCACACGACATTAAAGTTTGAACAAACACCTAACACTTTTAAATATTACAATATTTGAGAATTTAAATTATGATTAATATCATTTAATCGCACTACTTTCCAAGTACTAAATTAACAATAAATTCGGAAATATTATATCATAATCACTTTTTTTATTTAAGTAAAGAACATTTTTATTTTAAAGTTAATGACGTAACATCGACTAACGTTTTCAACTTCTGTTTTGTACACAAAAGCTCTAACAACTCAGCTGATAGGTATATGTATATTAAAGTTTCGGGGGAATAAAACGCTGTCTCAGATAAAAAAAAAAACTGAAAATATGACCGACTTCCTGAAAAAACGTATGTTTACAATGCGATAATACAGTATTTATACGGTGGTGATAAATTGTACAGTTACTTTTATAATACGCTTAGCAAAAAAGTTGCCATGTATAACTACAACATGCGTTTAGGAAGTCAGCCTATAAACTGCAACTTTAGCTTGCTTTTAAATTAATTTGGTTTGCTTTTCAAATGTTTATTAGCTTGGTAAGTACACATAAAACACTTGTTAAACAAACTGCAATATATTAGTGTAAACATTTTTTGGGTCTATTTACTATATTATTCGTTTACAAATGTAATGCGTGAAATATTATTCAATTTGATTTGTATCAATTAATTAAATAACTAGAAAGAATAAATAATTAAGCCACTCAAATAAATTCTTAATTAAAAATGGGATTCTACAATTGATATACATAGCTGTAAAATTAAATTATAAAAAAAAACGTCAAAACGCTCTGAGAAGAAAATCTTGAGGTCTGGCAGCTATGCTCACATATACAAACCATAAAAAAGGAATTCCCCTTTTAAAAACGTAAATTGGAACATGGGAGTAGGCTCATTTAATAATTGATACGAACAAAATAATGAACATACTGCAGGAATGGATAATTTAATTTTTCAAAATTATTTTTTAAAAATGAGTGCTGGATGCATTTATTAAAATTGAATTTATGGAAGAACAAATTATATGTAAATACATATATACATATATAGTTACTACAAACAATAAGGTGAAATAATTTTTTAGCAATTTTTTAAGGTACATGTATGGATTGGTGGAATATGCAATATCAAAGAGAAAAGTTACGGGCCTCAAAAAGCTTTTATATGTACATATGTATGTATTTATTTTTATACATACATACTATGTATATCCATCAAAAATCGTACACATGACAACAAAATATTACTGTTAATGTATTTTCTCCCCAGTGCATCCGAGTACTTTTTTCAATTAATTGGCTGTCAAATTCCATATATAAAAGTTGCCGCTATTTCCTGTATATTTTTTTATATGACATCCGCAAACCCGTGAATACGTTGGAACCCCCCCTGAGTCTACTGGTTATCAATTTGTCTTGGATTTAAGCATTAAAAACTTCCCAAACTGACACGCTCTTGCTGCGGTACTTGCATACATCCATACGTACAAAAGCAATAGAATATGAGTTTCCATCCCTGTCATAGAGTACATATTTTGTGATTCCATTTAACTTTGGCAGTATTATTTTGAAGTTCATAGTTGAGTGTGTGTTTTCGAAATTGATAGAAAGCGATCCAATCAAAAATGTCTTTACAACGAACTGCAGCACTGTGCACGAAATGCAAGGAAGTTTTAAATAGCGATGATGACATTTTCGGAACCAGTTGTGGCCACCTATATCATTTTTTTTGTTTGCACGATTGTCAGGCCAGGAGGTATGCATGTGTGATTATGTTACTCTTAAGTTTTAATTTTAAAATGTATCATCAAAATTGTCTCTGCAGGTCACCCAATTGTTCTCATTGTGATTCATACAAACCATGTATGTATAGGATGTTTTTAGAGTTTGGTGAGCCTCAACCGTTATCTTGGGAGGATCAAACGAAAACGATTGAACTCCTTGTTGAGCTGGAGGATGGTAAGGAAGCAATAGCTGGTCTTGCAGAAAAATACAAGATCTCACAACTTTCGGTACAGCAACTTGAAGGCAAATTAAAAAAACTTAACGATGCACTTAATAGTAAAAACGCTACTGTAGCGGGCTTAGAGGAGCGCATAACCGTTCTCGAAAATTTAAATAATTATTTATCTAAAGAAAATGAGTTAGCAGTAAAGAATTATGGCGGTGGCAGTAAATCTGAGGAAAACAAAATCGTTAACAAGTTAAATATTGATTATAATTCTTTGACAGATCAATTACAAGATGAAATGAACAAAAATTATCAGCTATTAAAGGAAAATGCGAAGTTAAAATCTATGGCAAAGTTTGCATATGATATTGAGAATAAAGAAGGACATGATGGAAACGTTGATAATTCCAAAGAGGGTTTCGGTATTGTTAAAAATAATGATTCCAATACAATTTGTATTAAAAATTTCACTTTGGTAGATGTCGAGAAATTCCCGTTAAAAAGTACTATCGTTTATTTAGCAAAGAAAATGGGCATACCATTATCACGTCGAAATGTTACTGATGTATTTTCAATAAGAAGTTCTTCTAAAAGAGCCTCGCTAATAGTTCGCTTCGAAAATACTTTATTTCAAGAACAATTTATTTCGAAACAAAAATATTTACAAAATTGCAAAAATACTAAAGATTTAATAATACAACAATATTCATAACTACGTAAATGTAAGACGGTTGTTGATAGTCAAATTTTTTCTCTGCCAACTTATATATATTTGACCAGTTGGCGAACACTATTACTATACATAAATGCGTGGGAAAATGTTAAACAATGATTATTAACAAATAGATGCACAAATGTTTTAACAATATTTGTAAATAAAAGCAAGCACTTGCCTTCAAGCATGCGAAGCCAATAGATTTTTTGGTTTGTCATTTCAATTAATTTACCCGTTAGTTTTAGCTACAAGTCGATTATTTTTTAGCCGATAAGTTTGAGTTATTTAAATCAAATGATTTATTGAAAATGTAATATATCAAATAAATATCTTTAATTATTTCAATATACATACATACATACATATGTACCTATTTTTACAATATATATACAGCCCAATCATAAACAAAAATTCCGCGTGAGTTTTCTCACTTTTCCCTGTTCTCCTATTATGAATAAATATTTTTCCCTTTTTTCATCTATGGGAAGGGGAAAAAAGTAGGTATCATCAACGAAAAAAAAGGGAAAAATATTCTTATTTCTCAAGTTTTTGTTCACGCGTTATTTTAAGGGGAGTTTGCAACAAAATGCATGTAATTTTTTTTAAGTCAAAATAAAGTTTGAAAAATTGTGATATTCTTTATAGGTCCAAAAATACTAATAATGCACCTCATTAAATTTCTTGTTTTCATTATTTCTTAAAGAAAAGCTTACCTAAAAGCCAAAAGTTGGTTTCCCCTTGTAAATACTTTTGCTCCATATAAAGGAGTCATGGGATGGATCGACATACCGAATTTTCAACTGGTCGTCACAAAGGTACAAACAATAACAACTTAATACATCACTTAAATTTTACCCGTTATAGCCCACGTTTATTTAATTAATTAAGCTCTTTTGCGGAAAGTAAGGGAAAAAATATTGATGTATATCCTTACTTGCTAGCATAACATTTGAATTAAAGTTTTCTTTTCGGTTATAGAAAAGATGTTTGTTATCAGATGGGGCAATTATCTGAATATGGGTTCCATCGATGCAACCGAAAACTCCAGGAATTTTGTGCTTCTTATAAAAGCCCAGCGCAATTTCCCGGTTTTCTTCCGATGTTTTCTGTACATTAATCCAAATTGGACAAAGGTGTGTTTCAAAAATATGCACAACTTCTTTTAGTATCATACTAAAAGTAGATTGTGCTAAATGCACGTTAGAATCTTTTCCAATACCAGTTTGGTATCCACCTTCGGCGAAAAAACGCAAGCATCCACTAAGCTTGACTACCACCGGTGGAACAGCAAATTGTTTTTTGATCTCTTGAGAGTGCTTTGTAATCACTTCCAACAAGTAACAAAAAGCTGGTTTATTTACCCGGTAATATTTTTGAAACCTATCATCAAAACGAAGAAAACAATATAAAACAGAGAAAATGTTTCTGCATATACTTACAAAGATCGTGGCAACTCAAGTGGATTCGACGCATCGCGCAACTGCAATGCTATGCATTTTTTGTTTTATATTTTTTTTTTTTTTATTGAAAAAAAATGAACGTTTGTAAATAAATAAAAAATTTAACGAAACTACGCAAAACAGCTGATTTCAAAAATTAAATTTTCCCTCTCCCTTATTTTTCGTTCCCTAGGAATTTATGATTGGGGAAATTTTTTCGTGGGAAAGAAATCTCTCGAGAATATTCATGATTGGGCTGATATAAAAGGTCTGGCTTTCTAAGCGCAGGTTGCTTTGTAGTAATGCTTGGCAACCTATTCGTAAATGCAACCCATGAAATTTTACAATGTGCTTTGTTCCCAAGTGCATCAATGTTCTCGGAAAACGCAAATTACTCGCAGAAAACGCAAATTACTCATAAAAAAAAAATTAATTGCAAATCGTACACAATGTAGCAATTAACCAAGCTAGTCGTTATCTGTCCACAAGAAAGGGACTTCCCTAGAATTTGTTGGTGGGCGTCCTAAAAGCACTTTTAATATCTTTCTCATTTTTTGATTTCAATGTAATTATCTTTAATACCTAAAAAATTGCACTTAAATGAAAAGAAGGCTGACTTCCAAAACGTATGTTTACAATACTAATACAGTATTAATACGGTGTTGATGAATTTGTGTAGTTGCTTTTATTATAAGTTGTGTACGCTTTGCAACTAAATTTGTTTGGATGTGTAGTTTGCGTTTCTCTATGCATCGATAACTACATTGAATTATTTGGGAACAAAATACTTCTTCAACATTTTAATGGCTTGCCTGCCATGTATAGTCTACTATAAGCAACCCGTGCTTACGAAGTCAGCCGAGTTCATTTTTGAAATACAAGCAAACATTCCAAAACTAACTACAAATATGGAACAAATACACTTTTCATATACGTACGTACGTATGTATGTACATATCTTTGGCGGAGAAAACAAAAAATTTAATTCGAATAAAATTTTGATTTGTTTCTTGTTTTCTCCCAGTTTTCTAATTTTTAAAATGTTTTTGGTATCCAGTATTCGTACACCTTCAAAATTGAACTATAGTTTAACCTTTTCATATCGACTTGTTTGCTCACCCGAAACTTTTGTCACCTTTTTGAAATCGGAAATTTTTAAATTTTTAGACGTTAAAAAACTTGCGGTATTTCAACAAATGGAAGCAAATGAGGGTAATTACGGCGACTGAAATTAAATATAAATACTATAGAATTTTTTTAATGCAAAAATCGTTTAATATCGTGTGCGGTAATTTGACCGCTGTGACGAGTTTAAACATATTTTACTGTCTAATGCGATTTAAGTAAAAAAAAAAATTTTTTCGAAATATACGTATATTTTTATGTTAAAAACGTTAGAATCTTCGGAAGCTCTTTTGGTAGTGCCAAATAAAAAAATCCGAAGAACGAATGGTCTAATATATAGAACAAATCTTATTTTATTTGGGTTTAAAATACACATTAGTGAATAAATTATCTACGGATAGTGTGACAAATAATTTTTGGAAATGTGACAATCTGGAACGGAATCGAGTAAAGCGATTGTAAAATATGCGCAATCAAATTTTAAAATAGTTTTTCGGCATATGGTGGGTGTGGTTAGTTCGCACAATTTTTAAAAAGAAAATTAGAATTGTAGACTGCCTTAATTTGCGTAAAGTGGTGTCATAAGCCTTATATTAAGTTCTTTTTCGTAATCTCTTATCCAAATGCTTAGTATCCTGAGTGTTCTTCAGTTTTTTCTTTGTTTCAATCATTGACGCCACAAAATATAGAAAGTGATACATTCCGAAATTAAAGCTCCGTCTACTAGCAACAAATCACTATCATCATCATCTTCACCATCGAGATTTGACACAAATATTAAAAGACGAATTGTTTTCATATGCAAATTATGGGTTTTTTCCTATTACTCGCAGTTTCCATGAAGTCCATTACATATTTTCCATCAATTGAAGGATCGCCGCGAATAACGTTGCAAATGACAAAATAATAATTTTTCAGGAGAGCAAAGAAACGTATTTAAAAGGTTTGATTATCTCTTTCTTTTTTTTTAGTTTATCAAAAACAATAAAAATAAAATAAATTCCGTTCGTAGCATTTTGTTTATAACTTACAACGTTTTTCCACTAAACTGACTCATTATAATTGCGTTTTGACGGTGATAAAATGCATAATTTTTATGTTTTGGTGTTTGAACAAATGCAAAAAAACAAGTTTTGCATAATTTGGCTTTGTTATTCGCGGCTTTGCTTCAATTATGGATAAGACGACCACTTGTGATTAACTTTCATGCGTTTCTCTCCATAAGAAATGAAAATCATATTTTCAGCACTTTTTATTAAAATTTGTTAATTTACTTAATTTACCTTTATTCACTAGTGCCTCCAGACATATTTACCGAAATTTACTGTTTAATAGGCTTACGCGTGAATATAAATTAAAAATATTACCACAAATTACTCGAAAAAACAAAGACCATAACTACACATGTAGAATTTTCTGCTCTTTTACTCAATACAAACAGTCCTCAAAAATTTCATTTTGCAATTAACTCCCACTTTCGACATCAAACAACAGACAATTCGATGAGAATTAAGAATATGTACGCACGGCGAAAAAATTATATGTATGTTTAATTCATCACAATCGGTTTGATATTAAAATAGAATCAGCCGAGATAAAACAGAAATACATAGATTGCTTTCATTGCCAACCAATGGTTGGCTAAAAGAAAAATTGCATATGGTAACCTAGAATTGAATAACAAAAAGAGGGTTAGAGGGTTGTAGACTTCGTTCCCACCCAAGGAAAAAAGCAAGAACATGAAAATTTAAATAGTCTCGTATTCTATTTGTGTTGAATAGATTATATAAAAGAGATAAAAACAAACCTTATCGTTTCTAATTAAGCTATCTCTTTCATATAATCGAGTCAATTTAAAATTTTGTACGTAAAAACGCATAATACAGGATTACACGCTTTTTCAAACGTCATTTTTGTATATTCTGTGATGTTTACAGTTGACACAAAATGTAGAAAAGACACGAAGAATGTTGATAACGTGTGGTAGCGTCATAGAAATTGCATTCCAATCTGCTAGTTGTCTGATAAAATTTTAACGATACGATAAAATAATCGTATCAAACTAATTTTCTTTCTGAATAGAAAGAATGAAGAAAATGAACTTAATTTAATAACTGTAGTTCGTAAAGCTATGTACCGACGGTTGTCATATCTAGCAACATTGTTTGATCTGCCAATGTGCTGGCAATGCACTGACAGTTCAATATGGCTACAAAAAGTTAAATTGTTAGTTCAGACGATTGTTATAAAAGCTTACAATTTCATTTATCTACCAATAAAAATTGTCAGTTCACACGGTTGTTAGATTGTTGTACTACAAATTTGTTGTTCGGCATTGCCATAAAACAGCATGGTATTTTCATGTGACCACGCAGTTTCCACTTTTCTCCGGTATGATTTCTGCTTGCCTTTTGATTTTTTTTCCGTTTCAGAGCAAGAAGAATTTAAAGGACTGAGCAGGTCTATTGGCTGAAAACTCATATTTAATTAAATTTCACTTGAATAGCACAAAGAATTTCATACTGTTTGTATTTTTTATATTTGTTTGACGTTTATACGCGGGCAGTGTTGCCAGTAGAAATATTTGTCGGACAATGATGCATTGTCAGGTGCATTACTTTAAGCACATCTACCAATAAAAAAAGAACTTACAACGTCTGACAATTATCTGGTAATAACAACGAGAAGTGTTCTCACGATTGGCAGGTGTCTAACAATATTATTGGCATACAATAGGCTGACAATGCTTTTTCTACCAACGTTGCAAGCCGAAAATTGTCAGTTCACACAGTTGGAAGACATTGTAAGGCATATTTTATTCAGCTTGTATTAATATATAAAATTGGTCAAATCAAATTGTTGTATAAATCTCATGAAGAAAATAAAAAAAAAATGTGAAAATGTGAAGATCTTACAACCGTCTGTACATAGCTTAAAAGTTACGTCAAAATAATATATGAAAGTTTTACTTTTTGTTCACTTCATTGTACCCATTTTGCATTTTAAGGATTTTTTGCAAATAGTAGGCTATGATTTGCACGTTGAACGCACTACAACGTGCTTAATTCAGATTTTACATAAACAAATACAATTTTTGGACCGATTCCGTGGATTCTACAACAGGGTAATTCTTTTATACACAACACCGAACTCTAATCTAAAAGAATTTACAGGATGTCCGTCGGGAAGGTATACTACTTTGTTTATAATTTTTGATTAAATGAAAGAGAATGGGTCGGCAATTATGTATAGAATACAAAATCAAATAAATGTCCGCCTCTGTTATCCTCACAAATGCGAGCCCTTTTGAACACATTTTTCATTACATTCTATATATTTAACTTAGATTCAGCATTATCTGACAACATGGCCAATAATAAATGTTGCTGGCCCTTCAGTTCAACATCTTCTGAAGCTGGGTTATCAACATCTTTAGCTTTCCAAGCGAATGCATGAGCCATGGCCACCAATTCATCTCTAATAGATGAGTGCAAATCAGTTGTTTCCAACGTTTCTGCTTTGTTTGCATAAACCCTGCTTTTCAGATAACCCCACAAAAAGAAGTCCGGTGCAGTCAAATCAGGCGACCATTCCTTGAAATAACTTGTTGTGGAAAGAGGTCTCACAGTAATTCCATTGTAATCCTGGCTGTATGCGATGTGGCACCGTCTTGTTGAAACCACATGTTAGTCAAGCCCAAAGCATGCAGTTGTGGCATTAAAAAGTTTTTAATCATATCACGATATCGCTCCCCATTGACAGTTACCGTTACTCCGTTTTCAGTTTCAAAGAAGTAAGGACCAATGTATCCTCCTGACTAAATTGCACACCAGACGGTCACTTTTAGTGGATGGAATGGTGACTGATGAATAATTTGAGGGTTTTCCATTTCCCAGAACTGACTGTTCTGTTTATTCACATATCCATTCAAATGAAAATGTACGTCACTCATTATGATTTTTTCATGAAAATCGGGGTTGTCATGGGCGAGCTGTAGCATCCTATTGGCATACGTACATGGTCTTCTGGAAAAAGCTCTTGTGTCAACTGAATCTTAAATGGAAACAAATGCAAATCTTTGTGCAAAATTGTGGCCAAAGTTGTTTTTTGAAGACCAAGCTCCTGAGCACGGTATCGATTTGAGGTTGATGGATTGTTTTGAACACTTTCTTGAACAGCAGTAATGTTTTCAGCCGATCTTGCAGTACGTTGTGGTCCATGCTTGGGCCTATCAGCTACCAACCCTCTTTCTTCGAAATCATTCACTACACGACAATTAGTCTTGTTGGCACGTTGTTTCTCCCAAAATATTCACGTAAGTTTCTCATTGTCACAGTAATCGATGATTGATTTTGATAAAATGTTTTAACGATTAAAACACGTTGGTTTACCGAATATTTTTCCATAATAAATTTGCCACGTCTCTACTTCACGACTGCCAAATATGAACTGTCAAGACTAATGTTTAACAAAATGGCGGCAAAACAAAATATTATATCTTTCCGGCGGACACCCTGTATTTCAGACCAAAACATTCTCCTTTGATGGCCGCCTTGTTATCCTGATCTAAATATAATTTAAAATATTTGGCGTTGGCTTACGCGGCAGATATATGAAGGGGGAAGACAATTCAGTGACAATCAGTGACTTACTTAAGTCATTAAAGAATGTTGGAAAGAAGTATCACTGAACTATTTAAACTCACGTTACGACTCATTAAAAGATCGTACACTTGAAGTTACTGTAAACCGTAGATGACCCACCCAGTTTAAAAATGTTAAAAATACCATAAATAACTTAAATTAATATTAAGTAATTTAATTTCTAGGCATAAGTTCTTTTTGTTTATTTTTCCTATTCAGAAAGAAAATTTATTTGATATGATAACTTTGAATACAGTAAAAGTTATAATTTTATTAGACAACTAGCTGTATTCAAAGTTATCACATCAAGTAAATTCTCTTTCTGAATAGATAGAATAAAGGAAACGAACTTATGCCTAGAAACTAAATTACTTAATATTAATAATATTAGTTCGACAAAGTTAGGTCAAAACAATAAATAACTAAAATTATTAAATATATTTTTGTTAAATAATGAATAAGTTTTTCTTTAGATTATAATCAAATGAACAACAAAATAAAACTTTATATTCTTAATTTGTAGAAAAATATGTACTAAAAATACCGTTGCATTTTACTATCAACAAATTTTTTATATGGTTTTGATCTCAATTAATTTTACGCATCAAATATCGAAATATATGGCCTGCTATGTAATAAAATGCGCATACATATACATATGTATGTACATATTTGTTGTCATCAAAAGTTATTAAACAACTGTATATATATTAGGAGTGGGATAATGTTGTATGCAGAACCTTAGTAGCAGGATATGGATACGATTGAACCAATAATTTTGTGGGGTTCGGAAAACTATGCATTAGCCAAAAAAACTCCTACCGAAAATCAAAAGTTGTGCATCGATTTTAATTAAATATGGATCGTAGTTTTCGGAACATATATATAAACCTATATGCGCTAGAAAGAAAAGAAAAAAGTTTTTGTTTTTTTAGTTTTGATAATATTTATCGTACAACTGCTTCATTTATGACGTAACGGTATAACTCGAACGCTGTAATCAATTTAAAGAAACCGCGTGCAGATTCGAATTCAGCACCCCCAATAACATAAGCAATAACGTTCCGTTGCTCCAGTCCAAAAACTGACTTGAATTTGTAAACTTGTGATATTATACTTTCAAAATGATTACAATTCAAACTGTTTACCTCTTTTTTGTGCGAAATCTTCAAAAGCCGTTCTATTTGTAATCTATTTAAAATGTACAAGCTGGAACGATAAACGCATTACAGAATGTCGGCCATTAATAGAGTCCAACATCAAAAATGTTGGATTTTCTATCTATCATCGTCGCATATTGCCTAACGTAATAAATTTGGTAAATGTGTAATTCAATTTATTTTTAACTATGTTACTCAAAACCTATAAGAATTATGAATATAATATATACAGTGCTGAAATTTACGATCCCATGCCGACCGCGGCAAAGCCTACCAACAAGTACATATCTTCAGTTGTATTTTCACACAAACTCATTTATTGCTAGCTAAAGATTTCCTTCATTTTTTTTATTTCGTTTTGAAAACTTTCCCATTGCAGTTAAAAAGATGTTCTAAAAGGTCAAGAATAGATCAAATTGTGGTTCTAAATAATGACTTTGGAAAACATGTAAGTCCCAAAAATTGATGGACAACTTTTGTCCTACAGTGTACTTACATATACATATGTAGTATGAATATTATTTCATATATGCATATACTTTATATGCAGTTATACAATATAGTGTATGTGTATGCATGGATGTATGCATGTATCGCTTTTCTTACACTTGCACATATTGCACACAAAATACACCGCAACAATAAGTACTCAAATATGTAGTTTAAGTGGAACAAGCACTTAAAAAGTAACATGCAAGAAACTATACTAGATTCGTATGAACGTATTATTTTTATATTTCTTAAACATTATTTTATTATTTTTTGTAAAGTAAAATATGGTTTTAGATTCAAGCGATAATAACCTCATTTAGCACAGAATTTGAAGAGTTAGGCAGTAATAGCGCTCAAGTGGAAATAAGTAGCAGCGATAAAAGCAGCCATAAATGAAAAAAATCAAAAACTGCAAACTTATTTAAACAAAGTTAGAGCAGAATAACAAATCTATTGAAGTTTTAATTGCTAAAATAATGAAATGTTCATAATAAATATTTAGTAAGCAATTTTTTTATTTAAGCAAAGTTCTCAGGGGTCTTCGGCAAAATATAGTTGAACAATTATTTCCATAAAAAATATGTTTTTGTTTAAAGAAGGTAACATAAATTGGGCAACGTGGTAAGTTAAACTATAAATAAAAGAGTTATCATTGGATCAGCTCATAAATCAAATTAATTTTGATAAGAGACATACTTTTAGTCTCTGAATCGTGCTTCACTCTAAAAAACTGCTTTGGAGTTAATGATTTTTTTTGTATACGACAAAAAACACCCGAGTGGAAGAGCATATGGAGGCACTGACGTTATAGTGCGCAAAAACATAAGGCATATTCCAATGCCAGAATTCAGCGAAGACTTTTTACAAACAACCACTATAAATCTTACCGACTTTAAAATTGCAGTCTCTTCTGTGTATTGCCCGTAAAATTCAACACGATCAATTTGACAGGTCCTTTGCTACTTTACGACAAAAGTTTTTTGCAGCTGGAGACTAAATGCAAAGCACACCTATTGGAGCTCTGGACTCATTAGGCCTAGAGGGAGGCAGCTGTACAACACAGTTCAAGCTAATAAGCTTGATGTCGTATCTGGAGGTAAACCCACCTATTGCCCAACAGACTTTAACAAACTGCCAGACCTTATCGATTTTACTATTGTAAAAACATCAGACGTGAACAGTTTTAAGTCAGTTCAGCATACGATCATTTACCCACAGTCATTAGTTTATACGACAGTTTTTCCACTGCACCTGAAACCATTATTGTGCACCCAAATAAAAACGTGAATTGGTTAAAATATAAAATGTATGTGACATATCGCTTATCTCAGAACATTCCTCTGAGTAATCCGACTGATATTTAAGAAGCTGTGGATTATTTTACAAACACCGTGACAATATCAGCAACGCCAGCAAACCCAACTGTTAAAAGAAATTCGCACCAGTCATCAGCTGATATTCAGATTCTTGTCAAGAAGAAGAGAAGGCTTAGAAGGCAATGGCAAAACAGAGAATCCTACGTAATAAACTGAGGCAGAAACACAAATTCACTACAGAGTTACGAGTATTTAAAAAAATTTGGTTCCAACAAATAACACGGTTTTTAGTCTCACTTAGAAAAGGTTTTTACACCACATGATATAAAAAACTGTTCCAAATATTAGTGACACTGTAAATGATCCTGTGAAGTTTCGCCTATCTTCTTTAAAATCGATAATTAAAAATATAGATATTAGAGCATCACCCGGACCTGATCGTATTACAGGGTCAATGATAAGAAACTTACCTAATTCAGCTGTGAGAATTTTACTATTTATATTTCTTCCCATGTTGTTGGAAGATATTTGAAATTGTTATGATCTCTAACCAGGAAAGGCCTCAAGCCAGATTACATCATGCAGACCCATTAGCCTACTCTCAAATTTGTCAAAGTTATTTGAAAAATTATTCGTCTCTGGATTAACTCCTTATCTTAATGAAATCCCACCCCATCAGTTTGGTTTTCGTGCGAGGCTTAGTACTATTGAGCAAGCTCATAGAATTGTCACCCACCGTTATTAGATCTGCATTTGAAAATAAGCAATACTGCCCAGCTTTATTTATTGACATTTCCCAGGCGTTTGATGAAGTGTGGCATGATGGGCTACTTATGCAAATAACTCGAGTGCTTCCTGTAAACACCCACAAGCTTCTTAAGAGCTATTTGACTGATAGTATGTTTAAAGTGAGGTCAAAAGATCCGTTTTCTAAAAATGGCAGAATCTCTGTAGGAGTCCCTCAAGGTAGTATACTAGGGCCGCTATTATACATCATATATACAGCGGATATGCCAACAAGCCCATATACATATACATCAAAGTTTGCAGACGATACTGCATTTATAAGTGTCAGTAATGATCCAAAAGTTGCATCTGAAGAACAGTCCCACATTCATGAGCTAGAGGGCTAGTTAAATAAGGGGAGGATTAAGGCAAATCCTTCGAAATGTGATCACGTAACGCGGAAACACGTTAAATATTTAGGTAACAATTGAACTACACTGGTTAATAGGTCCTAGAAGTTCTCACTATCTAAAAAGAAACAAAAACATACTCGTCTAATTACGTAAAAAAACTAAATAGTTCATCCCAACACCCAAGTGCGTTATTTACTGCAATTTCGTGGTCACCAGGGACTGAAATAAACAGACACATTGAACCTGGCGAGACAGCACTCGAAAACCCAATAGTAGATAGTTTATTAGAATTTTAATGCAGTGAATTATGTAGTTACAACATTGGTAATAATTAATAAGTAATATTATAGATATAAGATTCTTTAAAAGAAAAGATTCAATAAAATTAAAGTTAAAAAACCGTTTAAATGTAAGGACAAATTTTGATACAATCATTTTGTAGGATGTAGCCCCAATTATAACGCTTTTTGTTTTCTTTTAATCTTTATGTATTTTGTATTATGTATTTTGTTGTTGTTAAGTGTTCTTTGCGTTATATATGATCCCTAAACCAGGAAAGGACTCACGTTAGATTACGTCGACCAGAACAATTAGCCTGCAGTCAATTTCATCAAAATTGTTTGAAAAATTATTCGATTCGTAATGTCAAAACATTATCCCGGATCATCAGTTTGGTTTTCGAGCGTAAGTCAGTTCATTTTTTACTCTTTTATATTAAGCTCGGTTCCAATTCAAGAAACATATGGAGATATATTGATAACATCGCTTGATAGATTTGAAAGTCAACAAGTGATGTCGAACGCACATTAAAAAATGCACTCTTGACAGCTGTTAAATTTGAATTTTCGTATGAATAAAATTTTGCTTGCTTAGATGTTACTGTACCACGTTTTAAAAATAAAAAATGATTTTTGTTAATAATTTTTATATTAAAGTACAAAAAAAAAAATTAAATTCTTCGACCAGTTGAATGGAATGTGTCCAACGGAAGATGTTACTGTCACCTAATTGACTTGCATTCTTAATAAAAAAAAAATGAATGTACGGACTTAATGAAAAATAAAATTATAAATTTATATAATTTAATAATATTATATATGTATATGCATAAGCTGTGATCATTAGGCTATTAACAAGAAATAAAAATTATGTACATATATTGGTTATTTTTGCCTACGTTAATCTTCTCTTAAAAAAGCGATGAGCAGAATATTGAAAATAAAAGTTAACATCACTGAAAACTGTTGTTCTCACGTAGTTTTCCACATGAAAATAGAACGTGCTGTAAATAAAAAACAACACATGTTTACTGCAGATATGAAAAACACATATGTTATATTTAATAGGAATTCCAATATGTGTATACGTAATTTTGACATTCCATATGACTTGTACAAGTAATGTAAACACAGTTTTATTGATATTGGGTACAGTGAATAAAAGAAGAATATTTGTTTTACCACAATTCGCGAGTAGTGGAAGCATAAATAACCATAAACTTGTATGAAAGAATTAAAATGTACTCATATATAGTATACTAAATACATACGCACAAATTATTGTAGTAATATAAGTAACGTGAAACGTCATTTTTCACAAACAGTGGGCAAAACACTAATATCTTGATATATTTGACTTAAGATAGCATATGTTACATAAGAATAATATTTATTTTATATTAGATTTATAAATGCGATGATTTATAACAAATAAGAACTTAGTCAGGTTTTCAAACTCAGTCTTATAATAATTGCCTATTTTAATAGAATGAACAGCAATTTATACGCTTAATAGTTGTAATACGACTAATGTGAGCGTAATAGTGATGACAGAATATCGTTTTGCCTATTTAGGGTGGTTTTTAGGTCCGATAGAACTTTTAATAGTAAAAAAACAACAAAGATTTAATTTTAATCAAAACACTATTATCTGATTAATTGCAAAATATTTAACCAACTGATAGATGTGTACTTAAATTGTTAAATTGCTTTTGTTGTAACTTTCAGAGACATTGATTGTTTTGAAAAATATAAAAGGAAAATCTTTGTATAAATAGATAAGTATGTAAATACGTATGAAATTGAACTCCTCCCAAACAGTTGTGTTTAAGCGGGTCCATGGGTGGTCCTGGATGGTAACGCTGCTATCGCGCTTAAAGATATCGGGCCATTTATTTTTCAATGCAATTCAATGATATGGAATCGAAAGGGTTTATTGAGAATACAAAAAATACATTAACATCATTTTAACGCCAATATGGCTGACTAATTATTTTTAATGCAATCTCATAATACAGGTATCAAATTAGAGAGTGTGTTGAGAAGAAAAAGAAGGCAGTCTATATAAAATGTCTTAATAAAAGGTGGTGTGTGGCCGGATAATGTCCGAATATGTGTTTGTATGATTGTAAGTTTGTTTGTATGTAATGGAAAGTCAAACCGCTGGACCCATCGTTGCGACATTTTAAACCGTTTTACTACGGACTCCGGGGTAGCTCTCATAAGGAGTAATATTAATTTTTCAATATCCGCAAGAGTTATGTCGTAAAATTTTCTTCGGATTTTATTAACCATGTGCGATTTGCAGAGAAAAAACGGGCAGAAGGGTAGCCCCCAAAAGTTAATATTAATTTCCTTAATATTTGAAGAACTGCAAATGTGATCGTCTCCACACAAAGTAACTAATAATTTTCCTGTATCTAAAGAACTTTAATAGCTAGACTCACCCAATTCGATGTGGATTTATCTACTGGATTAGGTTCTTGATAGTTTTTCGGGTAGCAGGCCCTTGGCGAGTCACCAGGGTTCATTTTCTCTACTGAAAAGTTGTTGAATACAATAGTTTTCTCTTAATGAAGTCTCACATAATTGATTAACCCACTTAATTGATGCCTAAAAAGTTAAAATTCCAACGAACTAAGCCGTCAACATGTAAACATAAATGGCGAAGTGGCTGACGCAATTGATCGTTGTATTTTCTTTTTTATGCAACAAAAAAATTTTTAAAAATTCAATGAATGATACTTTGAAGATTCGTAAAAAGGACAAATTTTCAAATCTTTGCGCACAAGTCTACTAACAGATCGAACAAATCACAAGAGTTTGCAAATTTTCAATTTCATTTGATTTGTGCGCGCACAGTCCCATTAATTTGTAACAAGAGGTCAAACTCGAGTAAATACCACGCAAAAATCATACGTTTTTGGGCGGCTTAAGTAAACACGCAAATTTAAATATAAAGCAAAAATTAAATGTTATTACTGACGCAAAATATAAGTTGTCCAAAGTCACCATAAATATAATTTTCAGAAGGATTCAATTTCGAAGCAGCCAAAGACAATGTGCTGTTTCATTGCTCATGCTGCGCAATTGAAGCAAATTCTGTTGACAGAGTCATTTAATCAATTACCAGAGTATCGGATACAAAATGTTTCGGTTAGTTGCATCAAAATCTGTACATATTAAGAAAATTAATTAAATAGAAATTACTGTAGTTGAGATTTTTTGCAACCGGTCGGTCGTAAAGATTTTCTACTGTACCATCTTTCGAAGACGGGCTTAGAAGTTATGTGTATGTATGTACATGTAACTTAATAATAGATATAAACACCCTAAATGTAAATTATTAACCTTTATGTCATCGGCAACATACCTGGGTATGTTTTTAGTTTTGAAAACGCTGTAGCTCTAAACTGGATAACCGGTTTAATATCCTAGTCAAAACTGTTTTACGCAATACAAAGTTGCACCCTTAAGTCAACAGAATACATACCTGGGTATGTATAGTAAAACGCATGCAAATATGATAATATAATATAAAAATATAGTTTATTTTCAGCTAAGTTTTGTAATTATTTTTTTATTATTATTATATAATGTCAGTTTTAATTATATTTGCTTAAAATTATTGAAATTCAAATACATCTATCGCATTGAGGTAAGTCTTTGTAATGCTCTGCGCACACTGGTTTGTTGCATAGTGTGCATGCTTTACGAGTAGGGCGTCGTTTCGAGCAGATGTAGCAATTCCCCTTTACTTTTAGCCGGCCCGTACTATCATGTTCCTCCGATGCATGTGCCTCAGCATCCACAACTCCGATGGGCCCACCTTTCATGGCTTCGATGGCGTTGCGCGTTGAAAAAACTCTAGATATTCTGCTGTTATTCGCCCTTCTTTCCATTTCTGGCTTGCACATTTGCTGGCTAAGCTGATGAAGAAACATCCTACGGCGGCTTGTAGATGCCTTCAGGTGAGTGTTGTTGTCAATGTATATTACGTATGCAGCAAACGCAGCAACGCAATATTATAAAAGAAAGCAAGAGGCCATCTATTTGTGCGCCGCTTCGTACTAAATTCGGACAAGCATTTGACCATGTTATAAACGCCACCTTTGGTTTTGTTGTAGTCCAATATAAGCAATGGCTTCTTCCTAGGACCGGTCGTTTCTGTTGTGTAATGAGTAGTGGACAACATTACAACTGCCTTGTTTTTCTTGGGAACGTACGAGCACATCGTAACGTGATTACAGAACCCACACATTGATGATTCCGCCTCACGTCGTTTCGGGTTGGCAAATGCTGCTGGCACGAATGTACGCCATTTGTTGCAAGTACCCAATATAGATAAATTGTTGTCTAACATCAAAGTTTTTGCCAAGTTGTAGCTAGTGAAAAAGTTGTCACATACAATATTTCTTCCACTTCCAGCAAAAAGGTTGACACATAAATCCTTTACTACTCTTTCGCCAACGTTTCTTTCACGTTCACCAGACGGTGCCATTCCTGTATAGATTTGTCCCTGCATTGAAAAATTATATTCAATTTAGTTATTTGGATTTTCAACAATTTTCAACAATATTCATTGTACCTGCAATGGATAGGAAGAAACGGAGTCGCACACCCACCACACTTGTATTCCATATTTGGCACGTTTTGATGGTATGTATTGCGTGAAGCCAGTTCCACCACGATAAGCATACAATTGTTCATCTACGGTGACGTTGGCTCCAGCCACGTAATATCTACGAAGACAGCTGTTAAGCATCAAAAAAACGTCCGATATTGCTGCTGCTTTGTCAGTTTGTTTTCGTTGCTGGCGTGTGTTTCCATTATCAAAACGTATGAAGCGGCTTATTTCCCAAAATCGTCGTACACTCATTGCGGCACGATATAGTGGATGTGAAGTAGTTTTCCACAAATCTTTCGTATGCACGTAACCAAAATGTGTAACGCCACTTAGCAAAAGTAGGCCCAAATATGCATCAATTTCACTTTTTGTTATGGGAATCCATGATCTCGGTTCTCTTGTTGGATGTTTTGCGTTGTCAATATCATAAAATTGCCTTGCCTTTCGATTTGATTCACGAATAATTATGTCGCATATTTCGTTTGACATTATCAATTGGAACGTTTCTGCAATGGTCAAGCCCTCCGTTGCCCGTACTGGTCCAGATTCTGCACTTCTTAGAATGTTGTGCGTACGGAATCTTACAGGTTGTGGTTGTATTGAGGACCAAACATTACCATCTCTGGCAGTAAAAACTTCGCCAGTTTCAATTGGTGCATCTTCAAGATCTTTATCAGAATCACTGTCGCCCTCTGGGTCATATTCTGGTAACATGGGTTCTTCAACGTCTGAGTCATCTCCACCAATATCACCTAAAGCCTCGTCACCAATTATTGAATCGTGGTCACTTCTTTCTTCTTGGCTCTCTTCAAGCGCTTGCCGAATATATGCTTGTTGTTCTTCGTACGAAAGTGCGCTTAGTTGTCGCGGAGTAAGCCATTCACCATCAGCCATTTCACTTTTAATATTTTTTTATTTCCACAAAATAAACAGAAACGTCTTTTCACTTCGAACCACAAATGTAAACTAAATTTTCTGACGATACTACAAAGAATGAAATTTCCGCAACAATAAATGTTTCTACCTGCCTATATTATATATTTATTATATACGTATGTCGTCTACCTATACAACCACTTTTTTCAACAAACAATGACTGTGAGGATGAAATTGATTATCATAAAATTTTTTAGCCTTTTGTCCATTTCTAACAAACTAAAAAAATAATTCCGAAATTCCAACAAACCAGGTAGATACGTAATTAGCATTTTTATGCTAAGGACGTACCATTCCCCATACAAAACGTATGTACATACCCAGGTATGCTGCTGTGGACGTGCGTAAAGCATTTCTGCTGTTGACATAAGGGTTAATTAAGTTGTTATTAAATTGTTACTTTGCCCAATCATGCCTTATTGTAAGCTTTTGTTTTTTGTCTCTTATAAGTTACAACAACAACGATCAAACATGCACAATCTTGTCTACGTTTTTATGTACAATTATGCATGCCCGATCTTGTTTGCTTATATTCTTGTTTACATTTATTTTGTTACTAAGCGTAAGTCATGATTTTGCATTCCCAGACCCAACTTATTATTGTTACTAAGCTGCATATGTATATCAATTGCATTCTTACTTTCGTACATACGCATGATTCGTTTATAGCATAAGTAATTGTATTTCTTCATTCCCAGTTGCAATTTTTATTTGTTACTATGTGACAACTACAATTCTTCATGCCCAATTTACTTATTTTGTTTTTGTTTAATAAGTACATATGTACATACATACATACATATGTTTCATTTCAACAGTGTTCTTCTAATGAATATAAAAACGTGTAATTATAGTATAAAGCTGACTAAGAATTTAATAGTGAAGTCGAACGGACAAATAATGAAAAAGGGAGTTTTAAGTGTTTGTGAAAGTGTTAACAAGGATAATTTTAATATATCAAATTTGGAACTTAAATTCTTTTAATTATTAATGTTTTTTCCTTAACTGATCATAGGGGTAGCGAAGCAACCGGGTGAAGCTAATATCATATAAAAAGAGTCGAACATCATGACACATATGTAAGAGAATTTAGAACTACCATACTTTACACACTATGCTATGTAAACGCATATACTATACGTAATCTTCGACTATGTTGTTCTCTTAAGAAAACAATTTGCAGTAATATTTATATATAAGGGTTTTTTTTTAATTCAGTAGAGATGTCGATTTGCAACTAAACTTTAACTAAAATAATTAAATTGAAATCCAAACACAAAGATAGGCAGTGACATGCGATTCAATCAGAAATAATACATTCATGTGAATTCATGCGACTCTTCAAAATATATTTGTAAGTTTATAGCATAATATTTATTTATAGTGTTCACTCAATTATTTATTTATATCAAGTTCAAAAATAAATTACCGTGGTTTAAAAATACTTAAATGAATCGTAAAAATACCGACCACACAACTGCGGAACACAGCCGACCTTGGCCATCTTGGCATCCTGCACGAAGTTTATGGCAACGCATCTTATCTTTTAGATCAGATAAAATAATAGATTTACTATAGACTATTTTAATAGGTCCTTATCTAGGAACACAGGGTATTTGGATTTAGTGCGATATTTTTCATTTCGCCAGTGCACAGTATTGTAAAAGCTTTGCAGTTTTACCTATGCATGTAACAAGGTATGAAGGAAATTCATTCCAATATTGTATCGTATCGTATTGATAGGTGATTGTATCGTTCGGAGTACAGAAATAGGTATTCAAAAGTTTTAATGGTATAGAACAAATTTAGCTTAAGAACATACACACAATTTACATAGCTATAATTAATGTTAATTAATTTTAGAAGTGGGCGTGGAATTTAACCCACTAATTTTTTAGTGTCTTCTTTCTAAGAAGAATCTGTAATCTAATTTTCGAAACATGACTATTTTAATTGAGCTCAGTATCACTAAAAATACATTAATCATACGAAATGATTTTCGTAAGTATTTTTGCGCTGCAATTAAAATTTGTATGCCCAGTTTGTTAAAAATATCCCGAAAAGTGTTTTTTCGTGCTAGATTTGCTAAATGTTGCAATCTACACTTAAAAAATAAGGGAAATAAGCATGTGGTTACACTAATCGCTATACATTTTTCGGCGTCGCAAGTGGTCGCAAAATTTTATATGGAAACAAGTATTATGTATCTTGGTGAACATTTGTAATAAAGTTTCGTGGGTCTGCACGGTGGTACCCATTAAGTTTTTTCTTTTTTGTTATAATTGGTACTACTTTTAGCATTGATTAAACAAATTATTTTTAATAAAGCAAAAAAAGAAGTTGGAAAAATTACTGTTATATAAGATTTTACACTCTATATATGGTTTTACACTCAAATAATGATTTTCACAAGCTGCAACTTTAAGCTACCATAACAACTTTTTCCTAATTATTTCCATATTTCAAAAAATGCTTTATAATACGAGGGCGGATCAATAAGTCCGTGACTTTTTGAATGAGTTTTTTTGCAAAACAAAAATTTATTTTTCAACATAATCTCCTTTCAACTCAATACACTTAGTCTAACGTTTCTCCAGTTTTTGTATCCCTTCCAAAAATAGGAATTTTCGAGGTCCTTAAAATAGGGGTTTGTTTGGTCAATCATTTCATCGTTGGAACTAAATCTCGTTCCATCGAGCCATTTCTTTAGGTTTGGAAATAGGACGTAGTCACTAGGGGCTGAATCCGGAGAATATGGCGGCTGAGATATTGATTCGTAGCCCAATTCATAGAGTTTTGCCATTGAGACTGCACACGCGTGCACCCATGCATTTCTTGATGAAAAAGAAATTTTTCTTGGTCATATGGGGTCGTTTTCTTTTTAAATCCTCATTAAATCGGTCTAATAAGTTGGCATAATATTCGCGCTTATTGTTTTTCCCTTTTGAAGGTAATCGCTGTGGATTACCCCGTGTGCATCCCAAAAAAACTGTTGCCTTCAACTTATTGGCCGACAAACTTACCTCGGAGCAGGTTCACCCGGAGAAACCTATTGTTTAGACTGCAGCCTGGTCTCCGGAGTACAGTAGTGGATCCATGTTTCATCCACAGTTACAAAATGCCACAAAAACTCATTCGAATTGCAGTTAAACAACTCCAAAAAATACTTTGAAGTTGTCACGCGTTTACGTTTATGGTCAATTGAGAGTAAACGCGGCAGCCATCTTGCAGACAACTTTCTCAAACCCAGCTGATCATTTAAAATCGATACTACACTGCCATATAAAATGCCTATGGCATCAACAATCTCACGCACTTTTACTCTTTTTCCATATCGTGGATTTTTTCGACATTTTCGGGTGTATGCGAGCTCGGGTGTATGTGAGCTCGGTCGTACAGAACGTTCAGCGCCATTTGTAGTTGTGCGACCACAACGAAAGCCAGTAAACCACTTTTTTACCATTGAAATCGATGGTGCAGAGTCCCCATAGTATTTATCGAGCTTTTCCTTGGTTTGATTGACGGTTTTTTTCGCAAAAAATAATGTTTAATGAGCACTTGAAATTCAAAATACACAATGTTGTATGTTTTGAATGCAAAGTAAATGACGACACTTGCTCAAAATTTGACAGTAGTCTATTAACAGGTGGTACTTGACGGGAACAGTGTTGCATTTCATATAATTACGAGGGAAGTTCGCAAGGTCACGTACTTATTGAGTCGCCCTCGTACATGCTAAGAAATCAAGACATTTAGTATATCGGAATCTTCAATCATCATTTTATCCAAAGGTTTAACCTGTTTGTTGGTAATCGAGAAAAAATGGTGGAGCCAGTCACGAGTTTGGTAAAATTTTACATATTTAGTGTTTGAGTCAGTATGTATGATGTATAGATACCTCTACGAAATTATGTGTGTGAAGTTAAATTTTACAATTTTTAACCCTAGCCACATTCTGTTAAGATAACAGTGCTATGTTAAGTACTTAACAGTACTAATGTTAACGCTTTAAAAATTAATGTATATAGTTTGGAACGATATTTTGACACAAAGATGAATAAAATAAATTTAAAAAAAAATATATATATATATATATATATATATATATATACCACAACTATCAGAAATTAAAAAAATATATAAATAAGCAAAAAAATTTTATTTTCTACTTTAAACGAATATAAGTATTTAGTTTTTATCTGTCAACAAGGAATACTATTTGAGTGTTATGCGTCGTTTGCGTGAAGCTATTCGTAAAAAGAGGCCGGAATTATGGGACGACAACTCTTGGTTTTTGCACTACGATAATGCACCGTCACATACCGCATTGATTCTTCGTGAGTTTTTCGCCAAAAATTCAATCAATATCGTTCCACAACCACCGTATTAGCCTGATTTAGCTTCGTGTGATTTCTGGCTGTTCAGCAAACTCGACCGCTCCGGGAAATCGTTTTGAGTCAATTGAAGACATTAAACGTGAATATATATATATATATATATTTGGTGATTTGTGTTATTCAACCAATAAAAAAGGAATCGATTAGGATTTCAAATATTTATTAAGACAAAACTCAAATTTATTTAAATACAAACTATAGTTGAGTTAAACGATCTTAGACGCATTGTGTCGTATAAAAAGGAAAAAAGGAGAATTCAGCTTTTTTGCTCGTGTTCTAGTGCTAAACAAAAAACATTTTTTAGCACCCGGGTAGTTGGCGCGTTGAGTAGCCGGTATCACAACGGTGGTGCCACAGCATTCCCCCGCCAGAGGGAGCTCATCTGAACCTCAAAGGAACCGTAACCCGGCGACCACTTGAAGTAGCTTTAGGTTGTGTTATTTCAGGTGAAAAGTTTAAAGCTGGGCTGGAGTTGAGAACGATTTTGGTAGGAACTTTTTGAATTACGCTATCAGGTAAAATTTCCTGTTGCTCACTGCTGTCATGGCAAGCGTTGGGTACATCTGGAGCAAGTGAGCAATCGATGAGATCACTGGTTTCGGTAAAAGCCGGTTTTAAACGGTCGATACTGATGTTGTTTGGTCGACCTCGTATCAAAATTGTAAAATATTTGTCGAAGCGTTTTAAAATTTGGTATGGACCGTCGTAGGGATGCGTAAGCGAAGGTTGTATCGAGTCGTTGCGGACGAAGGCGAGCGATGAATTTTTTAGGTTTTTCGAAATGAATGTACGGGGCATAGCATGGTGGGCTGTATCAGTTGGCTTAAGCTTCTGCATTACTGATCTAAAATCGGTGATAAACTCGCTGGCAGAGTCGGAGATCTTAGCTCGGTGAAAAAATTCTCCAGGAATTGTTAAAGTGGAGCCGTGAACCAACTCAGCTGGCGATGCTTTTAAATCTGGCTTGAAAGCAACCCGTAGTCCAAGCAAAATAGTTGGCAGCTGGTGCACCCATCGTGCTGGATTATGACATCAAATGGCTGCCTTAAATGTGCGGTGCCACCTCTCAATGATGCCGTTGGACTGCGGATGATACGTGTGTAGTACGAAGATGTGTTGCTCCAATTGTATTTACCAATTCGGTGAAAACTGCCACGATCCGAAGTTATCCGAGCTGGGACACCAAACCTCGAAATCCACTGAGCTAGGAGAGCTTTAACGACTGCATCAGCTGACATGTCAGGAATCGGAACTGCCTCCGGCCAACGAGTGCAAAGGTCAATAATTGTCAGGCAATATCGTTGTCCTTCACATAACGGGAACGGACCAACGATGTCTATGTTAATATGAGCGAAGCGTTCTTTCGTCGGCTCATATTTGGCGGGAGCTGAACGAGTATGTTGCTGAACTTTCGAGCGCTGGCATTGTAAGCAATTTCGTACGAAAACAGCAGCATCTTTCCGAATCCCAGGCCAACAAAATCGACTGGTGACGAGTTTGGTTGTGGCCCGAACACCTGGATGAGACAAATCGTGGATTTTTGCTAAAATTTGTTGCCGGAACTCCTTCGGGATGCAAGGGCGAACTCGAGATGTTGCTGTGTCACAGATAAGCTCATCGTTGCAACCTGGGATTGGAAAATATTTCTATTTCAGAGAATTTGATGTAGTACTTTCGTTTTTAATCATCTGCAATACGAGAGTAATCTACGATTTGACTTATTGAATCGATGCGGGACAGCGCGTCGGCAGTGACGTTTGCTAAACCAGGCGTGTGGTGAATATCTGTCGTGAACTGACTGATAAAATCGAGCTGACGAATTCTGCGGGGCGAGGCTTTTTCAAGTTTGTGTTGAAACGCAAAAATAAGCGCTCGGTGATCGCTAAGTATGTAACACCGCCGTCCTTCTATCATGTAACGGAAATGACACGCGGCCTGATACATTGCTGCTAGCTCCCGATCGTACGTTGAATATTTTTGTTGAGTACTTGTAAGCTTTTTAGAATAAAATGCCAAAGGTTGGAGGCTTCCATTAATTTTTTGATGTAAGGCTGCCTCCACCGCTATATCAGAAGTATCAACATACAACGACAGCTCGGCGTCAGAAGCAGGATGCGCTAAGAGAGCAGCGTTGGCCAGTTCGCTTTTACAGCGGTCGAAAGCAGCTTCTGTAGACGAATCCCATCTCAGCGGGCTGCGGTCGTTTTTCTTATTGCCGATGATAAGTTGTTGCAGTTGCATTTGATACGAGATCGCATGTGGCAAGAACTTCCTGTAAAAGTTCACCATAGCGATAAACCTTTTAAGCTCTTGAGCCACTTTCGGTTTTGGAAAATCGAGTACAGCTGAAACTTTTTCGGGCAGAGGGCAAATGCCGTCAGCGTTGACCATATGTCCGAGAAATTTTATTTCGCTTTTCCCAAATTCGCATTTGTTTACATTTAGTGCGAGATGATTGTCTCGAAGACGACGAAAAACTGCAATTAGATCCTGACGATGCTTTTCGGCTGAAACTGATGCGACGCAAATGTCGTCGATGTAGGGAAAAACGAAATCAAGGCCTCGCAACACCTCGTTTATTAACCTTTAAAATGTTTGTGCGGCGTTGCACAGGCCGAAAGTCATGAACTTGAACTCGTAGAGGCTGAATGGGGTACTAATTGCCGTTTTCGGGACGTCATCGGGAAATATCGGTACCTGGTGGAAGGCTTTCTGAAGGTCAATCTTTGAAAAAATTTTCTTACCTCTCAGATTTGTTGTAAAATCCGTCAGGTACGGCAGAAGGTACCGACCTGGTAATGTGCGAGCATTTAGAGCACGGTAGTCTCCGCATGGCCTCCAGGTACCGTCGCCCTTTTTTATCATATGGAGCGGGCTTGACCAATTGCTGTTAGACGGTTGACAAATACCAGTTTTTTAAAAAAATCAAACTCAGATTTAGCGGCCAAAAGCTTTTCTGGCGAAAGACGTCTCGGTCGGCAAAAAACGGGCTGACCAGTTGTTTCAATTTTGTGCGAAATTTATGATTTTGTAGTTGAACCATGCGGCGTGAGCTTGGTAATGTCAGCGAATTGCTCCAAAATGTCGGCGAAAGAATTATTTGTATCGTACGTTTTGATAACGGCTGCTTCGAAATGCGATGGCGATGTAAGTTGTGAGGCGAGTTCGGTTATGTTGTCGATCAATCGATTACGACGCAGGTCGATTAACAAATCGTAATGTTTGATGAAGTCAGAGCCGATGATCGGTGACGTCATGTCTGCGACTACAAATGACCAGTGAAAGTCTCGGCGCAAGCCTAGGTCCAATTTAATGCGCTTTTCTCCGATGACCTTGATAGGAGAAGCATTAGCGGCGTATAAAACAACAGCTGTCGGACGGACATCAAACGACTTCGACGTTAAGGGTAGGACGGATACATCGGCGCCACTATCGACCAGAAAATTTTTATTGCTATATATGTCTCTCACCTGTAAGCGAAAAATTTGACATTCGGTGGGGAAACTTTCGCTTGCATTCTGCACCTGTCTACCAAGTCAGTTGTTGTAAGCGACGGCTGCGCGCTGCGTACTCTGCCGACGCTTATGTCTGCATGGGTTTCGGCACTTTTGAGCGTTGCGGCCATACTTTTTATGGTACCAGCTTGATCGTGTCGAAAATCTTTCAAATTTTTTGCTTAACTCAATTACAGCTGCACGAAGTTCGCTGATTTCGTTTGGTGCTTGCGACTAAACATGTTGAATTTGGTTCGGTGCCATGGCATCGACAATTGAATCGGCAATTCTTGTGAATTCAATTGGGGGACCACCGGCTGGGCAAATTCAGTCAAACGTTTTGCCAAAAGACCCTTTAACGCTGCGTCTCCAAGCGTGTTGCTAGCAACGCGCTTCATTTCGAAATACAACTCAGATGGCTTTTTGTCCCCCAACGGCAGATCTGATAAAAGACGGTTGAGGCGACGCTGCTCACTATCAGTAAAGTGATCAATAATTTTTTGTTTTACGTAGTCGGAGCGGTCTGTTTGTGGCAGCGTTGCAATTACATCAGCCAACTGGGAAATAACATTTGGATCCATCGCTGCTAATATTGTTGCGGTTTTCTGTTTATCGGCGGTTATACCAGAAGTTGTGAACCAGATATCCATAGTGGTAAACCAAGCCTCGATGTTCGTGCTCGACATTACGGGCACCGGCAATACACGGCGCTGACATTGGCAGAAGACGATTGCGAAAGGCCACTATCGTTAGCGGCTGCGCGCCCTGCCTCGTCATGAGACATATTCTTTTTTACCCAATGTCACGCAAACACTTGTTAATAAACGCAAAAATGGCTAACAAGTTAACCCCAGACACGCTGCACCAAAAAAAAACAAGATGGCGGAAATCCAAGTAAAATTCCAATGATTTGCAATTTTTTTTGTGAGAATGTTGCAAAAAGTTTCCTTAAGCAAATCGGTTTCAAAGCGCGGTCGCCAATTTGGTGATTTGGGTTATTCAACCAATAAAAAAGGAATCGATTAGGATTTCAAATATTTATTAAGACAAAACTCAAATTTATTTAAATACAAACTATAGTTGAGTTAAACGATCTTAGACGCGTTGTGTCGTAAAGAAAAGGAAAAAAGGAGAATTCAGCTTTTTTGCTCGTGTTCTAATGCTAAACAAAAAACATTTTTTAGCACCCGGGTAGTTGGTGCGTTGAATAGCCGGTATCACAACGGTGGTGCCACATATATATACATATACATATATATATATATATATATATATATATATATATATATATATATATATATATATATATATATATATATATATATATATATATATTGCACCTAATGTCAATTCTGTTTTGACATTTGTGTAGTAAACACTTGCGAAATACACGTTAATAAACAATGTTACGCTACACTGCTCCAGAACGCGGAATATTGGTGACTATTTATTTCACCAATAATCGGTCGGTGACTTTGGCACAATGTGAATTTCGTCGCAGATTTCCTGGCCGTCCAACGCCTACTGGTGAAACACTGCGACGTTTAGCCGCTCGCCTCGAAGAGACTGGCACAACACGAGATGCTGCCAGGCGTGGCAGACCCCGGAGTAGCCGTTCTGCAGAGAATATTGCTGCTGTAGCCGAGGATGTCATGGAAGCGCCGTCGACATCGACCAGACGACGTGCCACGCAAATGGGTATCAGTCGACGGTCTTTACAGCGAATTTTGGTAAAAGATTTGAAGATGTTTCCGTACAAAGTCCAGGCGGTGCATCAGCTGTTAGCTGCTGACCGCCAATCGCGTCTAACATACGCTCAAGCCATCCTTAATCACCACCAAGAGGAAGATGATTTTTCATCAAAAATAATCATGAGTGATGAGGCCCATTTCCATCTTAGCGGGTACGTAAATAAGCAAAATTAACGCTTCTGGGGCACTGAATATCCGCGTGTAACCCACGAAGAGCCATTACACCCGCTCAAAGTCACTGTATGGTTTGCTGTTTTCGCTGGAGGAGTCATCGGACCTTTTTTCTTCGAAGACGTCGCGGGCCAAACGGTTACTGTGAATGGTGAGCGCTACAGAGCAATGATTAACAAGTTCTTTTTGCCGCAACTTGATGAATTGGGATTGGAAAACGTGTAGTTCCAACAGGACGGTGCAACGGCACACACTGCACGTGCCACAACCGATATGCTGAAGGATGCATTTCCCGGGCGCCTAATCTCCCGTTTTGGCGATTTGCACTGGCCAGCAAGAACACCTGATTTGACCGCTGCAGACTTCTTTTTGTGGGGCTTTTTGAAGTCGCGGGTTTATGTCAACAAGCCTCAGACTCTTGCAGCTCTTAAAGACAATATCCGTCAAGAATGTGAGGACCTATCGCCGGATGTTTTGGCCAAAGTGATGGAAAATGCCATAAAAAGGGCTCAAATGACAATCAACTGTGGCGGCGGCCATTTACATGACATCATATTCTCGACTTGATGTAAAAAAAATTAAAAGACCAAATAAAAATAATCCACAAGAAGAATCAAAGTTTTTCATTTTTTTTTTTAAATTACAGCCAAAAAACATCGGAAGGTTATTTATGCGCCACCCTGTATATATATATATATATATATATATATATATATATATACTCAAAATAATAAAATACTACTTTTGGAAATGTTTTGCTGAAACTGTTATTTATGCATAATGTAAAAGCCCACATTCGAGCCGGACAATTACAGAGATCGCATTTGCTGCATCTATGAACCAAGACACAATAAGATATAATCATGCGGCTAAATTAGTAATGGATATAACAGGATCTTCTTCATGTTATGTCGTTCGAATTATTCGATGAAATTCAGCAGAAGCGACAAAAACCGAGATGTCCTGAAAAGGTTTCCTTTGAACAGTTTCTCCTCTTAAGCTGCAGTACATAAAAAAAGCCGGAAGACGTGGGTAACAGCTAGTTAACGTATAAGATAATGATTTTTTAATTACATTTTCCCTAATCAGGGTAAACGTTACATGAACACATTTCGATGGGACCAAGTAATGGTACTTGTTATTGGTGGACAATTTTGCTTCTGAGGGAAAACGCTACATGAGGACATTTCGCTGAATTTACTTTATCCACTTTTTTATCCAGTCCACCATTTTGCTCATTAATATGAGACTGGAGTTATTCGGATGCAATCTTCGCATCTAAGTTAAACAGAGTGTCGCCTGCAAACGTTTACGTATATGTACATGGGCTTGTTGGCATACCCGCTAGATAGATGACTTTCCATTTTTAGAAAATTTATCCCTTGACCTTAATATTCCATCTGTCAAATAGCTTTTTAAAAGCTTGTATGAGTTTTCAGGTAGAACTCGAGGTAGTTTCGTGAGTAGCCCATCATGCCTAACTTTATCAAACTCTTGGGCAATGACAATAAAGCTGAACTGTAATACTTATTTTTAAATGCCGATCTAATAACGTAACAATTCTATGGTTTTGCTTAATAGTTCTATGCCTCGCTCTAAAACCGAACTGACAGTCTACGGTTATGTTTTGGTAAGTAAAATAAGGTCTTAGACACGAAACGAATATTTTTTAAAAAAGTTTTGATACAATTTACAGTAGGCTAAAAAAAGTCTGACTCAAGAAAATAATTACAGCTCTCTTTATATATATTTTTTTTTTTGAAAGCAACAGTAAATATAATACAACAAACCCTTTTTTTGATAGGAAAGGAAGATTTAAACTAATTGGGTCTTTATCATATCCTAAAAAAAGATCTGTAACAAAATAAAAAAGGAGAAATCATCCAACGAAAAATTGACAACAAATCGAAATGGCGGGTCCTCCCATACATCAATTATGTATATGGCTGATGGGTTATTCAGTAATAATATTCTTGGCTTGATTTTCCGACAAATAATACATTAAAACAGAACAATTTTATGCAAAATCCGCAAAATATTCTTCGTCCAGGGAACGTGTTAACTCCCTCAGTCACTTAAAAAATTTTACATTACTGACTAATACTTTTTGAATGTTCTTATTTTTTGTTTTCATATACCGTTGGGATGAAAGCTACATTTGTATTTATGCATTCTACAATATTTATTTGTATTTATGTTATAAAGGAAATTTTAAAGAATACCGCACATTATTTCAACGCATTTCTCAACTGCTATCAATTATATATAGGACTATTACAAGTCTCTAATATTATTTTGTCCTATGCTAAATTCGTTCACTAAAAATTGATACTTGCATTTGTAAATATGTTTTTTTTTTATTTTTGTGTAAAAGTCATTTATTCTGTATTTTTTCATATATTATTGTATTTTACCGACGAGTGTAAATGAATGATTTTTGAAGGCGAATAAAATTAATTTAACAGTCCATGGTAAAGAGTATTGGATGGTATGTCTATGCATTGTCAAATGTGTTGTGGGATGTCTAAAATTCATTGATATGAATGAAAACATGTACAGTTAAAGCTCGCAGTTGCCGTATATTGTATGCCATTCTTCTATTCACGCATTAAATATGAGGATACTAATACATTCCTTTATTTTATATTAGACTTTAATTACATATATGTTTGTTTAGAATTTCTGATATTGGCATGATTGCAAAATGTATTTATAAAGTGACTTAAAAGTCAACACGGCAGGAAAGCTAAATTATTCATTTCGTATAATTTTCAAACAAATAAATAAAATATTATAATTTAGTTCAATATAGTTGTCCCAAGCAAAACTATAGCTACCCAGCAAATAATTAACTAGATTTTGTAAACACTACATGCAGAAAGCACTAGTAGTTATAGATTTCACATTAAGTACACGATATAACGATGGTATGCATTCTGTGCAACTCCAAAGCCTACGAAGCGCTGAAATAAGCACTTAAAAAGAAATGGTATAAAGTGGAACATAGCGAAAATAAGTAAGCAGGTTCCTATGCAATGCCAATTCGATATACCACTGAAATATAATTTGTTAATTTATTATGAGGGTAGCAAAATAAATCCGAATATCGCTAGAGATTTCTGCAATCAAAAGTCTGATCAAATTCGATGGGGTAAGCACGTTGCATTTTATTAGGTGGCATTACGGTGAGTGTACTGTATATAAACCATTATACGAGCATGTATTTTGTGACGTGTTTTTATTTGTTCGCTGCTTTGTTTTATTCGTAGATTTCAATAAATTTGTGTCAGACGAAATTTAAAAGTAGAAACAAAACACAAAAAAAGTGCATATATAGATGACGGACGCACACACACCCATCATAATCATGGACTGACGTATCTAAAACAATAGTAACACGAAATTTATTAGAGGGATGTAAGTACAAGAAATATTCAAACAAACCAACAGAGATCCAACCACTTTATTTGGCTATATGCCAAAAATTACAAAAACAAAAACAACAGCAGCAATAAAAATATTGTATTAAAAAATTGTAAAAAAGATAAAATAAAAAACAAACTGAATTCCATTGCAACTATAAAATGATTATCAGAAGACCCAGTCATATCGCCTTCGACTAACCGTTTGTTACAAAAATAAGTATGGCACAAAATATCTTAGAATTTGCAAGTGTATGAACGAGTTTCGGTTTTTTCAATTCACTTTTTTTCAGTTTAAATAATCCACACTTTGTTTTAGAAACATTTTATTTATAAGTGTTCATTAAAATAACTACTTGCAAGTTTTTGCTAGTAAAATTTTTACTAGCATGGATTTCTCTAACAGCTGTTAAAGGTTCTGATTGTGGATAATAATGAAGGAGCACCTTGTCCAAAAATCCCATTCATTTTTGTCCGCCCACGTTACCTCGGTTCCATGGGCTTCTCAACCCTCAGAGAATTTTAAATTTTAAAATTTGGAAAATTTCCAAAATCTCGCTTCAACTCGCTCTGTTAAAGGTTCTGATTGTGGATAATAATGAGGAGCACCTTGTCCACAAATCCGATTCATTTTTGTCCGCCCACGTTACCTTGGTTCCATGGGATCATCCCTCAGAGAATTTTAAATTTTAAAATTTGGAAAATTGCCAAAATCTCGCTTCAACTCGCTCCGTCAAAGATTATGATTGTGGATAATAATGAAGGAGCACCTTGTGCACAAATCCTAATCTTTTTTTTTCGCCCACGTTGCCTTGTTTTTTTTTTAATAAAGGGCACAGTTCCTTTTGGAAGTTAGTTTTATTTCTAAGCCTATAAAAGTCTTTGTATATAATTTTATTATGATTTTATATTTGGAAATAGTATGACCTAGGCAAGCTAGTATATTTTTTCTGGTCCATTTTGTCAAAAAATGGGTATTTTATTCCATTTTGAAGGCATACACCAAATTTTCAATGTCTAAAATAGTTATGTTAGTACGCTACCAGAGCTCTGTTAATTGGTATGGTTTGTGTCTAGGGTTATAAATTTTAAAATTTATCTTCACCCACATCCTTATTATACCCGAGCAACTTGCTGGCATTCCTGCCGAGGGGCTCTTTGAGCACCATTCTAGCCTGTCTACATGTGGTATTCTCCCTCCACCTATTCAGGTGTAATGAGTTTACCCAGTGAAGAACTTTAGCTCGCACTAGGCCATTCCCCAAGGCAACCCTGGGTTCTGGTCCACAGAAATCCACATCAGATCCCCTTTTTGCTAGTTCGTCTACTGCTTCATTCCCAGCTGTGCCTATGTGTCCCTTAACCCACATCAATGTCGCCTCATTCAACGAGGCACATCTTTTCAGTTTCAGAACACATTCCAGCACCAGTTTGGAATCTTGCCTGATGCGTTTTATAACTGACTGATTGTCAAGTGCAATGAGAATCCTTTTCCCATGCACTCGGCTTTCAAGCAAGTGATCCATCGCATAAATATAGGTTATTATAAACATATAATACAAGATTGAATATTTATTTGTCTTAATGTGTGAAGATAAATATGCCAAGTTAAATATGTTTCGACGTAACCGCTTACAATGTAAGCGGTTAGATGCTCCTATAGTGCGGACTGTTGGCTTCATTTTCCATTTGGTCCAAATGAGTGACAAAGCAAGATGTGTCCAAATATGTCCAAAAATCCCTCAGAGAACTTAGAAAAGTTTATAAGTTGAAATTTAACATTTTTATAAAAAATTGCACAAATACAATTGAGAAATGGCACTTAGATGCTCCTATAGTGCGGACTGTTGGCTTCATTTTCCATTTGGTCCAGATGAGTGACAAAGCAAGATGTGTCCAAATATGCCAAAAAATCCCTCAGAGAACTTAGAAAATTTTACAAGTTGAATTTTAAAATTTGTATAAAACATTTCACAAATATAATTGAGAAATGGCACTTAGATGCTGCTATAGTGTGGACTGTTGGCTTCATTCACCATTTGGTCCAGATGAGTGACAAAGCAAGATGTGTCCAAATATGTCCAAAAATCCCTCAGAGAACTTAGAAAAGTTTATAAGTTGAAATTTAACATTTTTATAAAAAATTGCACAAATACAATTGAGAAATGGCACTTAGATGCTCCTATAGTGCGGACTGTTGGCTTCATTTTCCATTTGGTCCAGATGAGTGACAAAGCAAGATGTGTCCAAATATGCCAAAAAATCCTTCAGAGAACTTAGAAAATTTTACAAGTTGAATTTTAAAATTTTTATAAAAAATTTCACAAATACAATTGAGAAATGGCACTTAGATGCTCCTATAGTGTGGACTGTTGGCATCATTCTCCATTTGGTCCAGATAAGTGACAAAGCAAGATGTGTCAGAGAACTTAGAAAATTTTATAAGTTACATTTTAAAATGTTTATAAAAAATTTCACAAATACAATTGAGAAATGACACTTAGATGCTCCTATAGTGCGGACTGTTGGCTTCATTTTCCATTTGGTCCAGATGAGTGACAAAACAAAATGTATCCAAATATGCCAAAAAATCCCTCAGAGAACCTAGAAAATTTTATAAGTTTCATTTTAAAATTTTTATAAAAAATTTCACAAATACAATTGAGAAATGGCACTTAGATGCTCCTATAGTGCGGACTGTTGGCTTCATTTTCCATTTGGTCCAGATGAGTGACAAAGCAAGATGTGTCCAAATATGCAAAAAAAAATCGCTCAGAGAACTTAGAAAATTTTATAAGTTGAATTTAAAAATTTTTATAAAACATTTCACAAATATAATTGAGAAATGGCACTTAGATGCTGCTATAGTGTGGACTGTTGGCTTCATTCTCCATTTGGTCCAGATGAGTGACAAAGCAAGATGTGTCCAAATATGCCAAAATATCCCTCAGAGATCGTATATCAATCTTTTAGTTGTTCACTTGTTTTATTTATTTTTATTAAAAAATTTTTATTTTATGTTTAAATTCACATATACGTATGTAAAACGTATATTATTGCAAATTATTTCCAGATTCGATATAAAGTCACAAAATATTTGACTTTTCAGTTAAATATGTTTTGACGTAAGCGGTTACGTCGAAACTTGTTGCTGATACCCGCTTTGAGCCCGATAAATATAGCAGTTAATTTCAATAACGGTGGGATAGCTGTTAGCCTGTGTCGTTTTTTATAGAATCGTACGCACAGATGAAAGATACCTTATTGAGTCTGATCCCTTTAAATTATTTTTCAAAATAATGTTTGATGTTAAAGCGTTATTTCAAAAATATTACCATGATGTAATAAGTCATTAAACTAAAAATATTACTACAGGGTGTCCAGCCGGAAGGTATGCTACTATGTTTTGCCGCCATTTTGGTAAACATTAGTCTTGACAGTTCATATTTGGCAATCGTGACGTAGAGACTTGTCAAATTTGTTATGGAAAAATATTCGGTAAACCAACGCTTTTTAATCGTAAAACATTTTATAAAAATCAATCATCGATTACCGTGGCGATGAGAAAGTTACGTGCAATTTTTGGGAGAAACAACGTGCCAACAAGACGCACTATTTATCGTGTAGTGAATGATTTCGAAGAGGGACTGTAGCTGATAGGCCCAAGCATGGACCAAAACGTACTGCAAGGTCGGCTGAAAACAATACTACTGTTCAAGAAAGTGTTCAAAACATTCCATCAACCTCAATTCGACACCGTGCTCAGGAGCTTGGACTTCAAAGAACAACTTTGGCCACAATATTGCACAAAGATTTGCATTTGTTTCCATTTAAGATTCAGTTGACACAAGAGCTTCATCCAGAAGACCATTTACGCCGCCGTACATATGCCAATAGGATGCTACAGCTCGCCCATGCCAACCCCGATTTTCATGAGAAAATCATAATGAGTGACGAGGCATATTTTCATTTGAATGGATATGTGAATAAACAGAAAAGTTAGTTCTGGACAATGGAAAGCCCCCAAATTATTCATCAGACACCATTGCATCAATTAAAAGTGACCGTCTGGTGTGCAATTTAGTCAGGAGCATACATTAGTCCTTACTTCTTTGAAACTGAAAACGGCGTAACGGTAACTGTCAATGGGGGAGCAATATCGTGATATGATTAAAAACTTTTTAATGCCACAACTGCATGCTTTGGGCTTGACTAACATGTGGTTTCAACAAGACGGTGCCACATCGCATACAGCCAGGATTACAATGGAATTACTGCGAGACCTCTTTCCAGAACATGTTATTTCAAGGAATGGTGATGTTGATTGACCTCCACGGTCGCCTGATTTGACTGTTCCGGACTTCTTTTTGTGTGGATATCTGAAAAGCAAAGTTTATGCAAACAAACCAGAAACGCTGGAGCAATTCATACAAAATATTCGTAATGAAATTAATGAAATACCGCGTGAAATGTGTGAGAATGTAATGAAAAATGTGTTCAAAAGGGCTCGCATTTGTGGGCCAACAGAGGCGGACATTTACCTGATATTGTATTCCATACATAATTGCCGACATTAAATAAAACATTTATCAATATACGATCCATTCTCTTTCATTTAACCAAAAATTATAAACAAACAAAGTAGTATACCTTCCGGACGGACACCCTGTATTTCACTCCATTTTTTTAATAATTTGTTTCTTTTCTACGAAATACAAACCTGTGTGTTATACGACCGTTTCGTAAATTAGATTCGAAAGGTTTATCGATACAAATAGAATTACGCTATAAGGGCCCCTGATCGTCATATACTTACATACATATATATCATGTATGAACGTATGTATGTATTTAGATGACTATTAATTCCGGCATTAAAAATTGTGTAGAACATATTTACGAAAATAAAAATAGTGCAAATATTATTTGGACTTGGATAGAGTTATCTTGTTAGTTAGAAATGATAAAAAGTAGGATTAATTAAAATTAAATGATATGCATATATGATAGGAGAATTTTATTATGTAAGTGGTTAAGCGTATACAAAATTTTTTATTTTTTCTCTGTGGAGTATGAAACTAAGAAAATGCTAGGAACGAGCACTTTCTCTCCTGTCAACTTTCCATTAATAGTTGCGTACATTTTATTCGACATTAGTTTCTTCACAGCTTTCATTAAACAAACGAAGTGAATTAATTTTCCGTAGCAGAATAAATGTAAACCGACTTTAAAGATTCAAAGAATTGAATAATATAACAGAATAGCCTGCAATTTGTTTTTAAATTAAGTGATTACATTGACGCCACTGTTTATATGAAGCTACCAAAATGGCATGATCACAACACCATTTATTAAATTTATATTTAGTAACAATTTGCGAAAAAAAAACTTTCTGAATAAGGCATTTGTGAGATGTCATACTGACGCAAAGTCCAAAGAAAATAAAATATATTTTAAGATGCATTAACTGATACTTTCATTAAATAATATATTATAGCTGATTTAAAATATGCAATTGATTTTTTTTAAATTTTATTTACAATGATCTAACACAATTTGCACATAATACTTAAACCAGCTTATACATACTAAAAATATTAGAAGGTTCAAATTACATACCTCTTCCAAAATTGCAATTGTTTGTCGGCAATCTGGCATTCTGGAGGCAAATGTTGACGTCGTAGGCGAATTGTAATCATCCCGTGTCTCTTCCACAAACTCAGAAATACTAATCAAAGCGGGCGGCATTTCTTATAAACCACAGGCACTTGAGTGCTACTAAGTGTGTCCACAAACTATTAAGTTTAAACGTTCTCAAGCGTTACGATTATAGATAATAAATAATGACAAAATTCTGTTCTGCCAGAAAAGAACCGCCCGCTTTTAGTCAAAAATACAGACGGGCTTATTTGAATACGCGATGCACTCACGCACTAGTAATTAAGAAATTCATAATACAACAATAATGAGATGTACATGAATGTTACCTTAGTTTCTTGCAATTACACAACTTGAGATTTACACAAAATTTGAAGTCTCTATATTTTCTGTTTTGTTTTACAAAAATACTAAAAAAATTACAAAGCAGATGACATCAGTGAAGTGTCTGAATAAAAATGTTTTTTTTTATCGATAGAAAGACTTGTTATTGATGCATTTAGCTTTTCGTCCGCTCTTAATTCATTCCATTGTTTGTTTGTGCATATAGCTATGACAAAAGGTAACACTAAGGAATAATTAATCTTATTTAAAATGACACAAGTATATTTAGCAATAGCAACAAAATGATTCAGTTTATAGATTTTGAGCTTTATTTACTTCTCTAATACTATATGAGATATTTTAAAACAGGAATCATTTTTCCGACAGCTCATAAATAACACTTTTATATTGTGCATAAAAAATAATTGTGATTATTTTTTCATATGGTCCTATTTTTTTTTTTTAATTTTAGGAATGTAATCTTAAGGGTAATTTAATCAAAATCAGGCCGAGATTTATGTACTTTTACAATTCATGTATACTGCTGCCGTTTACTACTTCTGTTTATGGTAAAATTATTTCCTTAACTGCTTTTGTTGTCGTTGTAGTTGTTGGTAGCGACACCCATTTCTCGCCACATTAGACGTTTTTATTGAAATAAAAAACGTAAAAACGTTATTTAATTAATATATAATTAATTGCCTTTTTATCACTTTATTTGTCTTCACTATTTATTTATTTATTAATTATTTTTGTGCCTTTTTATCTTTATTCTTTTTCAATCATCCATACTTTTCTTAGCAAATTTACAACTTTTTACAAGATTTTAGTTATATTTTTTCTATATTGAATTCGATTTTTGGCAGTTTATATACATTTATTTTTGTATAAAATAAATATTAAGCAATTGTTTGACTTGAATTTAATAACTTTTGCACATAAAATTTTCCTTGCTAAAATTACTGGTGGTGTTGCCCATAAACACAGAGCATAAAGCCACAGGGTTACTACTTTGTGTTAGTAGTCTATGTTTGTGATAAAGCTATAAAAAATAAAGTAATTCTGTAGAAAGATGTCAATTTTAATTCTTCTTTTTAGCACTAGTTTCACTACAGTTGAGGCACAGATATATTTTATTATATATGTGGTTGAGACTTAACTATGTCCATTTAAAAGGTATACGCATTCATACAACAAAAATATTTTTCGAACTGTCAAACATCATATATACTTATTTTGTATTATTGTATAAAGTATTCTCTTCTTTTTTAAATATATAGATACTTGGAAAAGTACAATATTAACCAGCTAAGCTGATGCGCCCCCTAATGATATGTGCCTTTACGTCTTTGAATATTACATGCCCTCTTGACTACCTCTAACACTTGGTCTTTATTAGCTATAAATTTGTTCGCTCATTGAGCGAGCGATTGCGTAACGAGAGAAAATGTGTTCGTGGTCATGTGTTCAACATAATGGCATAGCAGAGTTGAACGAAGAATTGTTCGGACAACTCTGTTTGAACATGAAGCGATCATGAACAGCGACGGTATTGACTAGCCAAATTTCTATGCGAGCAGCAAAATGTGTAATGACTGAACAGAATTATGGTTAGTAATGGCGCCTTGACTAGCCATAAATCTGAACAATTGTTCGCACAACATTGTTATGACATAACATAATCAAAATACACAGACCAAGGCATATTAAGTTATATACGCATTGACACAGGCAAAATAAAAAGTGTGTATGTTTGTGGGATGAGAGACAAAAAATTATGATCACACTATATAGGAACATCTACAGGTAGTCTTCAAACGTTGTCCCTCCTTATTTGGCAGACGCTATCCCAATGTGCGAGGAAATTTATGGCTGTTGAAAACGTAGTATAAATCTGTGCTGTCATCGTACAGTTAGCTGATCGCACAGGGATTTGGGTCGTAGAGACTGTCGCAATTGATAGTCACCACAACTCGCGAAATAGAGGACCACGAACATAGTTTCTCCCGTTTTATTGCAGACGCTCTCTCAATGTGCGGACAAATTTATGGCCAATCAAGACGTGGTGTAGACACCCTTACATAAGATGTGCTGAGAACGTTGACACTCTCGATGACATATAAAAAATTATATTCAAGCTAAGAAAAAACAGCTGCACGTATTCTCCACACAGAAGACCAAGAACAAATTTCCAGTATCGTTAATTTATTTGTGTTAGTTACTCAGAACGTATTAACGAGAGCAAATGAGTCTACTTCTTGTTTTTCCATGTATTAACGAAAGCAAAAAAATGAGCTCTTTTGTTGACTGTAGTAAGTTTAATTCAGGTTCACTACGTCTTGACTAGCCACAAAATGTTCGCACATGGAGAGAGCGTCGGCAGAATAACATAACAAAATATATTCTGTGTAGAAAATATGTGTCGATGTTCCTGTTCAATTTGAGTATAATTTTTTGTTATAGAAATTAATTTATTTGTGACCGTGGTTGAGTACTAACGTACGTCATATTAAGCGCATATTTAATATTCGCATTAGGCGACTGCAAGTAACCTTCAGTATGCGTGGTTTGCGGCGATGTACACCGGAAAGCACTAATTCCAAAGCAAAAAAAAAATGCAGCAACTTTGTGGAAAGCCACATTGCAAACTATAGGGCTGCTGTATTGTCTTCCTGCATGTAAATAGTACGAAAACCAGAATTTGAACAATACAATTTCCTAGTCTTTAAAGAACTCTAAAAAACTGCTTTAGAGCTAATGCATTTTTCACATATTATACTAAACATCCAAATGAAGGGCATGCGGTGGCAATGTCGTCATAGTGCGCAAAAGCTTATAACACTTTCCAATATTACTTATTTTAAAATTGCAGTTTCATAGATATTTCATTGAACACGATCAATTCGCCGGGTTCTTTACTACAATTGGGACAAAAGTTGTTTATCGTTCGAACGATAAAAATGACACTGAAGATGGCAACTAGCCGAAACAGGTTTGTCTCCAAACCAAAATTGACAAGGGATGACGGAAAATCGTTCCAGACATAGATATACATATTCTTGTCAGGGAGAATTGAAGGTTTAGAAGGCAAAGGAAGAGTAGTCGTAGCCCAGACATAAAGATCAAAATGAAATTGTACCTGACAACTTTACAGAGATAGAAATATGATTCTGCTATCGAGAGCTACTTAAAAAACTTGGATTTCGGCTATCATTATTAAAATCAAGAATTAAAACATAAAAATCACCAGATGCTAAAAAAAAACTGGCACATTAAGATTGGCAAGTCGGCTCTTCCTACACAATAGTAGATAATTATTTATTATTAAGATTTGAATACAATAAATTAGTTATTACATTGGTGGCAATTGAAATATAATATTTTAAAGATAACATTTTAATACTTATTGTTAATTTCTCGTGGAAAGATTCAAAATCAAAAACTAAAAAAAAAGAAATCATCGAGAGTGTTTCTATGTCCGCATCATAATTTATATACGGAAGTTTACAGACGAGCGCATAAATTAAATTTTTGCCTGTTTGTATTTTGTATGTGTGACAGCATAACATGGCATCTTGACTAACCGTAAATCTGTTTAGCCATCGCACATTTTGCTGTTCGCACAGATATTTTACTAGTCAAGACCGCCGCTCTTCATGGTCAGTTATACGAAGTACGAACAATAGTTCGCACAACTCCGTTATGACATAACACAAACAATATACAGAGGCAGAATGAAAAGCAAGTATGCTAGTGTGTGTGTGCAGGTCTGTAAACATCCGTACATAAACTATGCAAAAGCATCCACACCATCTTGATGAGAGACAAAAAATTATGCTCGAACTGAACAGGAACATCTACACCTATTATTCAAACAGAATACCACGAACACATAATCTCTCGTTATTTTGCAGACGCTCTCTCAATGTGCAAACAAATTAATGGATAGTCAAGACGTAGTGTAACAGCGTTGTGCGAACAATTCTGTTTGAACACGAACCGGCCATCAACAACGACGGTTTTCACTAGCCGAATTCCTATGCGAACAGCAAAATACTCAAATAACGACGCCTTGATTGAAATATAAAGGAGTTGGTTACCCTGTGGTAGTTATTTTGGTTTTGAGTTTAGCACAAGATTTCTGCGTTTGCCTTTTAAATTTAACTTGACCCGATCTAAGAAAAAAAAGGGCAATTTTGCTTTGTGCGTTTGCATATATTTTTAAATCATGGCCGGAAAAAGACAAGCTTCATCTGATCTTAATCACGATAATTGGGACCGCGAGGAGGAGCCCGAGGATCGTGGTACTTTTCGTACAGCAACTGAGGAAGAATTAAAAAATCGTGTAATTAAAAAGGCCAAACGAAAGTGTGTGTCGGTCACCGGCGATGATGCATCTGATGGCAATTCCGGGTCAAAAAGTGTTTTCAGTGTTTTTTCAGGCTTCGGAAAACCGGCAACAACCACGCTATCGTCAAATTCGCCGTTTTCGTTTTTAAGTAAAATACCGGCAGTTGCAGCAACTACTAGTGGTGTTGTAAGCAGTATCACTACCACTACTAGTGCTACGCCAACATTTTCCTTTAGTGGAGGTTCGTCGGCGGCTACAACAGCTAAGAGTACGGAAAGTTCTAACATGTCCTTTGCTTTTGAAAATTCGGCTGTAAGTGTAGCATCTTCAACTGCTGGGATTCCGCCGCCAACAGCTGGCGGCAGTTCAGAGTTTTCAGAATATTATAAGAAATTAAGCAGTCTGAACCAGGCTGTCTGCGAGTGGATAAAGGCTCACGTTGACAAGAACCCCATATGTATTCTATCTCCAATATTCCAAGATTATGAGAAGTATATAAAGGAAATTGAGACTGAGCAAAAAATAAAACCAATTGTTACCGGAGCTCCAGATGTAGTAGACAAGTCATCATCAGTTACGAGTGTGGAAGGCTTGAAATTTTCAGTTAGCAGTTCAAATAACGCCCTTTCAACAAACAATACTGGCCCTACAACTTCTGAACCGGCAGCGAAAACAAATGGCTTCAATCTCATGACATCCGAGGCTATATCATCTTTTAAGCATCCTACATCTATAACTACTAGCTTTAGTTTAAGTCCATCTACTACACAATCAAAACCAGCAGCATCTACGACAACAACACCTAGTTTTTCCTTTGGCAATCTATCAAACAACACTAATCAATCAACTGCCTCTGCAAAACCATTCTCCTTTACGCCTGGTGGTACTCCATTTTCATTTGGTACCATTAAGCCTCCAATTGTGGTGTCTGATACTACTAATTCGGGAGTCGATTTCAACGAAGACGATGAGGAACCACCTAAAAATGAATTTAAACAAGTAGTGGAAGACGATGCTATCTATTCTAAAAAATGCAAAGTTTTTGTAAAGAAAGATGGAAGCTTCGTTGATAAAGGCGTGGGGACTTTGTATTTGAAGCCGGTTGAATCTTCTGCTAAAACGCAACTGTTAGTACGAGCCGATACAAATTTGGGCAATATTTTAGTTAATTTAATTTTGAATCCTTCTATTCCCACGCAACGCATGGGTAAGAACAATGTTATGATGGTTTGTATGCCAACACCTGAAGTAGAGAAACCAACATCCATATTGCTTCGTGTTAAAACTTGCGAAGAAGCAGATGAACTTTTGGAAAATATTGACAAATATAAAAAATAAATTCTGTGTTGTTTTTTAATTTTTATTGTAGAATAGGTTAAAAACAATAAAAACAAATTTTTATTAATAAAAACAAATAATTTTATTTTTGTTTTACTTCCTATATGTACTGTATATGCATCCATTCATATGTACATAGTTACATTTATAGAAAAATATTTGTGCTGAAATATAATTTATCTAATCTAATCTTTCCTTGACCGATTCAGATTCCTAATGGCCAATCCGTTATATGTAGGTATGTAATTATTTTGTTTGTATAAAAAAAAATTGGTGAAAAAGGAAAAATATAAGTATATACTTATGTGTTTCCCACTGTGTAGCCAATGAACTATGTTAGCTTTAATAGAGTCTTAAATTGATTCAGAATTAATCAAAATGCATTGTCCGATTGTTTCCATTTGATAATAATATTGAGTAATTTTGATTGTTTTTAGTTTATTTGTAATCGTGATCAGTTAGTAAACGCACGAAACTGCAAATCACAATATAATCAGTTTAAATAAACGTATTATTATTATTTATTAGATCTATAATGAATTACATATCTAATACAGAGAGTAAGGAGGACTAGCTGTTGAGGCTATCGGCTCTTGTATAAAGTAACAAAATAGATAATAAAAACTTAACTTTTGTAAATCCAAAATTTTAATTTCATATACAGTACTTTAATCGAGAACATTTTTGTTTAAAAGAAAAATTAAATAATGAATCCAGACTGTGTTATAAAGTTGTTTATTTTTAGGATTTTTTAGATCTCTTGGGTTTGATGAACCAAAAAGAGAGGTGCTGATGTGTTGAAAGTGACGGCAGTGCATTATAATATGATCAACAGATAAATTTAGGTCGAATTATGACAGGATTTGGTTGATTCTCTATTAATCAGGTAATTGTGCGTTCCATATGTATGTCCTAAGCGTAAACGTGAAAAGATTTTCATTGCTGTTTCCTAACTTTATTTGGATAGGTTGGTTTACGGCAGTTCAAATTTAGTTCCTTGTAGTGCGGGTGGTGATAAGTTACCATGCTGATAATTTTCTTTAGTAGAGATGATTTTTTATAAGACATTTTATGTCTGTCTTTTCAGTTTGATATTCCAATTATGATAGGGGCATTTATGACGAATTCAGCGGCTTCGTCTGCCTTTATAATACCCACAATATTAGTGCGTCCTGGTATCCATAGTATTTTTAGTAGATCAGAATTACGTATCAGGAGATCACTGATATGATTAACTATATTCCATTTACTCGATAGGGGATTACGTACTGCTTTGGATACTGATAGACTATCAGTGCAAACTACTGTTTTTTGATTTTCTTTCAACAATAGCATTGGATAAAATTCCACTAAATAAAAAATTAAAATAAAAATTCCAACCCTCTCTAGTCAGTAATTCTTCCTTCTACAAGTTGAATAAATATATCATTGGAATGCCGTTTGCTTAATTTAGATAAAGAAATGTCGCAAAGATCATCATCAAAAAACCAGGGAGGATAATGAGGTACCAAGGCGAAGGGATTCCCCTATAGCAGATGCCATACGGTAGCTTCAGCTTAGCTTAGCGCCTAATTGATTTTGAACGTCTGAATTGATTACAGTTATTTGGAAAAAATATTTTCGATGTTAGTTTCAATTTCGCCTCATAAGGTAAGCCAGAGATTCATGATGGGTCGCGTTCGAAAAGCGTAAATGCAGGAACGGATTGCTTGATGGTAAATGCCTTTTAGAAGATTTATATTACCAGTGATTAAAAGAGCGTAATCTATTTTGTTAAGTATTAATGCGTTAATGAGATATGTTAAGGTGTTTATATGAATATACATAGCTTTTTTGCAAGATAAAAAGCCATTTAAGTCAACTCTAGGGATTAATGATAATGAGATAAGTAATGGTTTTTCCATAAGTAATTCTTTGTAAATATAACACCCAAAACCTTCAATTCCTTCAGCTGTTCAACAACAAAATTTCCAATACTCAAATATGAATTCATGTCACAGGTGTTCTTTCTGCATATGTACATACATACATACTTATGTTATAGGTGTGTTCATTTACTAAAAATTTGTAACCATTGTTACTAGAAAGCGTTCATTAACCCAAAAAATTTGCAACGAGAGAGCGTCGAAAGAGCGTAAAAAATTGAGAGACAGAAAAATTCTTGCAAGTTTTTACCAGTAACAATTTTACTTGACGTGGGCCAAGATAGCGTCGAAAGTTAGCGTCGAAATCGCATAAATGAATTGGCGTTTTTGGGAATTCGAAAAAATGGGAATCTAAAGGATTATGAAATTGGGGAAATAATAATAATCATATATATGAAAATGGGAACATAAATACCCACTGTTTAAAAATTAGAATTTCAAATGAAGAAATATAATATGAAAGAAAATAATATCAAACATTTAAAAACTAATATATGTTTTCAATTATGGTCTTTAAAAAACATTAAAAATTAAGTTTTTATCGCGTAAAAACTGCTAAATTAAAAAATATAAAAATCTATTGAAAACCCTTTAGAAGGTGGTTTGAACCAAACTGGTCAGTCGAATTGGGGATTAATTATGGCATGGAATCTAAGCAACGTCAAGCAACAAACGCTATATATTATGAAACTAGACCACTTGTAAAATATAAAACACTTTCCGTGCAAAAAATCGTGTGACCAGTTTTCCAGAAAACTGGGTTCATCCAAATTGGTCAGAAAAAGTGGGGATTAATTATGGCATGGAATCTAAGCAACGTCAAGCAATAAACGCTATATATTATGAAACTAGACCACTTATAGAATATAAAACACTTTCCGTGTAAAAAATCGTGTGACCAGTTTTCCAGAAAACTGGGTTCATCCAAATTGGTCAGAAAAAGTGGGGATTAATTATTGCATGGAATCTAAGCAACGTCAAGCAATAGGCGCTATATACCATGAAACTAGACCCCTTATAGAATATAAAACACTTTCCGTGCAAAAAATCGTGTGACCAGTTTTCCAGAAAACTGGGTTCATCCAAATTGGTCAGAAAAAGTGGGGATTAATTATTGCGTGGAATCTAAGCAACGTCAAGCAATAGGCGCTATATACCATGAAACTAGACCCCTTATAGAATATAAAACACTTTCCGTGCAAAAAATCGTGTGACCAGTTTTCCAGAAAACTGGGTTCATCCAAATTGGTCAGAAAAAGTGGGGATTAATTATTGCGTGGAATCTAAGCAACGTCAAGCAATAGGCGCTATATACCATGAAACTAGACCACTTGTAGAATATAAAACACTTTCCGTGCAAAAAATCGTGTGACCAGTTTTCCAGAAAACTGGGTTCATCCAAATTGGTCAGAAAAAGTGGGGATTAATTATTGCGTGGCATCTAAGCAACGTCAAGCAATAGGCGCTATATACCATGAAACTAGACCACTTATAGAATATAAAACACTTTCCGTGCAAAAAATCGTGTGACCAGTTTTCCAGAAAACTGGGTTCATCCAAATTGGTCAGAAAAAGTGGGGATTAATTATTGCGTTGAATCTAAGCAACGTCAAGCACTTTCCGTGTTTTATATTCTATAAGTGGTCTAGTTTCATGGTATATAGCGCCTATTGCTTGACGTTGCTTAGATTCCACGCAATAATTAATCCCCACTTTTTCTGACCAATTTGGATGAACCCAGTTTTCTGGAAAACTGGTCACACGATTTTTTGCACGGAAAGTGTTTTATATTCTATAAGTGGTCTAGTTTCATGGTATATAGCGCCTATTGCTTGACGTTGCTTAGATTCCACGCAATAATTAATCCCCACTTTTTCTGACCAATTTGGATGAACCCAGTTTTCTGGAAAATTGGTCACACGATTTTTTGCGCGGAAAGTGTTTTATATTCTATAAGTGGTCTAGTTTCATGGTATATAGCGTTTATTGCTTGACGTTGCTTAGATTCCACGCAATAATTATTCCCCACTTTTTCTGACCAATTTGGATGAACCCAGTTTTCTGGAAAACTGGTCACACGATTTTTTGCATTAATCCACAATTTGACTGACCAGTTTGGTTCAAACCACTTTCTAAAGGATTTTCAATAGATTTTTATATTTTTTAATTAAGCAATTTTTCACCCGATAAAAACTTAATTTTTAATGTTTTTAAAGACCATAATTCAATACATATATTAGTTATTACTTGTTTGATTTTATTTTCTTTCATATTATATTTCTTCATTTGAAATTCTAATTTTCAAACAGGGGGTATTTATGTTCCCATATTCATATATATGATTATTATTATTTCCCCAATTTCATAATCCTTTAGATTCCCATTTATCCGAATTCCCAAAAACGCCAATACATTTATGCGATTTCGACGCTAACTTTCGACGCTATCTTGGCGCACGTATTTTACTTGCAATAATTATTCAAACAGCTGTTTTGTGTTTATGTTTACAAAACAATATTTCTAAATTAAGTTGAAAATAAAAATATTTGAAAAATTTATTTTGTAAGTAAATGTAAACATTTAAAACGATAAAAAGTATTAAAAAGATACATTTAGTTTTGTGTAACTTAGGAACAACAGAAGCAAAATAAGATGTCTAAACCTGTGGTTTTAACTGCCTCTGAAATGTTTTTGTTTTTTTTTTTTCTTTAATTTTTAGTGTTGTAAATATTATGAGTGCGTAGCTACTCGGTAATTTACACTAAGCAGGCAAATAATTCAATTAGTTCAAATATATAATTGCAAATAAATTTAAATTAACACATAATTTATTAAATTACTTTTCTACTGCTTTTGATATTTTATTTTGGATAAAGCTATTTACTACAATGAAAATTGCTTAAATTTGTTTCCTTTAAAAAATATATTTAACCCGTTTTTCGACGGCTGTTTATTATTATTATAGTTTGGAAACGATTGCAAAGGCGGAGCATTAATGTTAGACAATAACGGAGAAAAAATCTCCTTTTCAACTCACATTTGTTTGCGCTTTAATGAAGTTTCTTATTAGTGTTTATTTACATTAATAGTTCTTCATAAAATCACATTAAAAAGTACTTAATATTATATAATTATTATAATAATAACGCAATAAGGTGTCAAAATAATAATATCTATTAACGCATGCTTATTCTAATACGCATTAAAAACCCCACTTTATGAAAATCGCTTGGAAAATAAATCACAAAGTTGGAAATAAACATTTCTGCGACCTTATTCTGTCGTTATTTCCGGTGTTCGAAATACAAATTATATGTGTAAGCAGGCTGTTATAACGTATAAACTAATTAAAAATAGATATTTTATTCAAAAGTAACTAATCACCTTTATCGTGTTTAGCGTATTTTGACTACGTCTAGTACTATATTAAATAAAATTGCAAAACTTTTCATTATTCTATTACAAGCCGTACTCGAAAAACGCCAGTCACGATAATGCTAAATATAAATGACTATAATCACATCATTTTTATAATAATATACATATATGTATAATTTTTCCAAAAAATATATGGGTAGTTATTAAGTTCATTCGAGTACTTGTTTAGTAGAGTTTAGTAACTGAGTAAATTTTTCAATTTACTCTCCCAAAATAAATTTTGTCCAAAAAGTACGCGAACGGAAATTTAGTAAAATGAGTGTTGTAAAAAATGTATTCCTTTGACTACTCGACTCTTTTTGTTGTTCGTACTCGGTACATCACAATTTATTGCCTACAATTCTTACGAAAAAAAACGTAACTTGTGTTGCTTTATAAGTTTTTTCTTTTTATTTTATTTATATTGTAAGTTTTTCCTGATTAAATTTGTTAAATTGTTCTTTATTACTCGTTTTTGTTATTGATTAGTATGAATATCCAATTACTATATTCCGAAGTATTCACCACTTCTACAACACTAAAGAAGTAAATAAACAATGAAACAAAATATATTTTTTTCCTACATCCTAATTAAACTGCTGTGGAAAGGGTAACTTAAGCAAAAAACACTTATTCTTGTATGCAAACGTAAATTAGTACACTTTACTGTTTTCAAATCCCTATTTACTTGTGTTTGCTTTAGTTTTCCTTATTTTCACAAAAATTTTAACAACTCTGTAAAATTTTTTTTGTTTTTTTAAAACATATGTTTTTTTCAGCCGACTAAATTCTACTAACAAAAATTTCTTTAGCAGATTTTGAAATTGCTCAGTCATCGAACTGTCATTTTACGCTCTCAAACTGTGTTCTCATCTACTAAGCTTTGTGTACTCGAACGCAGTTTAGTAAAGTTTAGGCATAATTATTGATAATTATTGGGTTCTCGAACGAAGCTATTGAGTACTCATATATATCTATACATTACGACACTACTTTAACTTGCAAATTTAAGCTAGTAAACTGTTCATTTACTTTTTCACATTTTTGAGAGTAATTTTGGAAAATTTCTTGTTACTCTCTCGTTGCTAATTTTTACTAGTAAAGTAAATGAACACAACTTATGTAATTTCTTTGTTTTACTGATTGAAATTTTTGCACCAGATTTTGATGCCCCGTTGTCAATTTCATCCAATACATTCTGTAATAATGTGTTGCTTTTTTTTTTGCTGAAGATATACAAGTCATCCGCATAAATACAGTGGTCTGTATATTTGTGGCTGTTAATAATTAGCCTAATCTCATTAAAGGCTATGGAAAAAAGGATAACCGACAGAGGTGAACCCTGTGGAATACCTTTCTGTACCTTATATGATGTAGAGTATACTCCATCTATTCTGACACGAATTGAGCGATTTGTCAGGTAGGATTTTTTTTATTTTATTATTTATTTACTGGGAATAAATTCCCAGCAAGGATCATTCACGATGTCGCTAATAATTGCAATAGTTGAATTACTTATATCATGTGGTGCGAAAACTTTCTCTAAGTGTTTTGCGAACGCATTTGCCTTTTCACTTCAGTTTTTAGCCCAAGTACGGTCTTCAAGTCTTAGTGGGGATTCGTAAGCAATAGGACATTGTAAGTGCTTTACAGCTTTCCACAGACTATAATCCGTGTTTTTCATTGGATCTAAGTTTTTTAAAAAGTTGACGATAGCGAATTGGTGTTTCTGTCGCAATTTACTGCGTAAGTTTTTTTGGCATAAGTTCATTTGCATTTTTATGTGGGGAGAACGACTATTTTGCCATTGTCCTCTTAGTATTCTTTTCTCAATGACGAGCATCTGAATATCTGCTGTTGCCTGGTACGATATTATTTTAGCTGATGGCTTTGTTGGCGTTGCAGCTATGGCTGCGGCAGTCACGACGTCTGTAAAATGATCTAGAGCTGCTTGAATATCAGCTGGATTTCTCAGTGGGATGTTTAAAGATAAGTGAGAGCTCACATACATTTTATATTTTAAGATAGGTCATAGGATGAACTAACTAACAGTTGGTCGCGTTTGATGTTTTTTACTATAGCAAAATCAATAAGGTCTGGCAACTTATTAAAGTCTGTGGGACAATAGGTGGGTTTACCGGCAGATAGTCGTATCTTGTCCAGCTTGTTCGCTTGAACTGTAGTCCCACCACATGCCCTTTCGTTTGGGTGTTTGGTGTCATATATAAAAAACCCATCAATTCTAAAGCAGTTTTTTATGGTGAAGGTGAGTCTCAGAAACTAACAGTATGCCTATATCATGTGCTAGCAGGAAGTGTTCTACTTCATATTTATGTTGGGAGAGCCCGTTAGCGTTCCAGAAGCATATTTTTAACTGGTTCATTTTTTGCCAAGCAAAACTTGCAGAAGCATGTTTTGGGTTCGCATCATTTCCTGAAACGTACCCTGCATAGTTGTCATGAAATTATTCATTGTCTGTATTAAGTTCTCGATCGAGCTCGAATTGTTGGTAAGGGGTGTCTGAGCACCCTCTTTTAAGACGTGGGTATATGAATGTTTGTGCGCATTAGAACTTTTGGCATTCGCATTAGGTAAATCATTTCTCAATGTTTGGGCATATGAAAAGTTTGGCTTAGTGTGTGGCTGTGTAGCTTGTGTACTAGCAATAGAACCAGCATGAAGCCGAGGAAATTGGGAAGCTTTATATTGCTCATATTCAGGTTTACGCACGACTTTCGCATTATTTTACATATTGAAATACTTTGCAGCCCCTGTAATTTGCTGTATGGGTTTCACCACAGTTGCTGCATTTTTTTACCTTGGGGTCTGTTTTGGAAGAAGTGCATTCCAAAGTCCGGTGCGCATCACCGCAAACAACGCATACAGATGGCAGCTTGCAGTACGTTTTCGTGTGTCCGAATTCCTGGCAGTTGGTACACTGACGGGGACCGTTACGTTTTAGAGGCTCTTCCACCGTTATTCTTCTGTTTAAAAGGTAGCGCAAATTATATATAGGATGAACCGAGTTTTTTGATTTAAGCTGAGATGCGTCAAATACGATTTCAACACGATGCATAGGTTGGGGAACTTTATTCTTATTTAGAATATTGTGCACTGACCTTACGGCATAGCCTTCCACTTCTATGGCACTTTTTATTTCCTCAGTGGGAACAAAACTGTCAATGCCCTTTACGATGACAATCAAACCTTTAGCACTTTTGAGTTGATACGTATAATAGCTCTAATTATCTGCGTCGAGGCGACTTGCGATTAGGCGATAATTCATCTCAGTGTGAGCTTGGATCTTTGTTTCTTAAATTTGACCTCTTCGTATAGAAGCTACATAAAAGCTTTCCTTACCTACAAGCTGAGACAACATGTTAACAATTTCGTTAGATGCTTGTTCGCGCAAGTAAATCGGGGGAGGTTTTTGTTCCCTGACAGCGGATTCAGCTTCATCATGAGCTGTAGCAAGTACAGAAAATCTGTTTTCGCTTACCGGCATTACAGTACTTTGGGAGCTTTTATATTGTTTAGCAATGCGCTCTTGCTGCGAAGACTTAGGACTGGCCTTCCTTTTGGTTATGGTTATAAAACGACACATACCTGTTTGCACTTTTTTTACGGGGTTTTTTAAATTACCTGTTTCGTTGGTTTGTTGTACTATTTTTGATATGATACCTGAATTGTTTTTTTGGTTGAATTGTAATTTCTTCTGGTGTTATTACTTGCGAAGATAAGTTTATATTTCCGGATAAAGAACGCGTTCGGTCAATTGGCCTGGCGCTTAAAAAAGCACTGTCATCTTTTTTTTATTATTTGTATTGTTCATTGCATTATTAGCATTTGTGTAAGAAAAAAGAGTAATAAGCATTGTTGGTATATTTTTTTCATTAATATTTGGTGCGCTCATACACTCACTATCAATTGTTCAAACCGGTTTAACCATGCACTATATGTTGTTGTTTTTTTACACACAGTATATTATATTGTTTTTATTTTTTGTTATTACTAACTGTTCACTGTTCAATTGAATTCTTAAAAAAATATATATTTGTTATGCGTTAAATATGACGTACGTCTGTACTCAAACACGGTCACTGATCAACTGCATGAGGCAAGTGAACGTATATTCCAAACTGGTGCTGGAATGTGTTCTGAAACTAAACAGATGTGCCTGAATGAGGGAACGTTGATGTGGGTTAAGAGACACATAGGCACAGCTGGGAATGAAGCAGCAGACGAACTAGCAAAAAGGGGATCTGACGTGGATTTCTGTGGACCAGAACCCAGGGTTGCACTGGGGAATGGCCTAGTGCGAGCTAAAGTTCTTCAATGGGTAAACTCATTACACCTGAATAGGTGGAGGGAGAATACCACATGTAGACAGGCTAGAATGGTGCTCAAAGAGCCCCTCGGCAGGAACGCCAGCAAGGTGCTCGGATATAATAGGGCTACTTTAAGCTGGATCACTGCGTTAGTAACAGGACATGGAAACTTCAAGTAACATCTGGCTAAGATGAAAGTCGTAGAAGATGATACTTGCAGACTATGCCTCGAAGAGGCTCAGACGGTAGCACACATTGTGTGTGAATGTCCAGCACTGGCTAGCATAAGGCTTAAGACCACGGGCAGACACTTGTTAGATGTGAATGCCATGGGAGAACTAAGCCTTAGACAAATGCTAGCAATTACAAAAGACTCCGTGATGAGGAAGAGTGTCAACAGTTACCAGTCGACAGTCGGAAATCACATTAGTCAAGAGCAAAGGCTAGGGCTAGCACGAGACTCAATTGAAAGTAAGGTGGTTGTGATTACGGATCGGTTCCCTGAAATCAATTTGAGGGACCCAGAAAGTAAGTGCTCTGCTTCGATATCCCCCCATACATTAATAATAATACCTGATTGGTTTTTGTTAAACGGTGAGTGGTGTATGTTATTTCTTATAAGGAAGGCGGTTCCCTGTTTAATTGAGTTATTGGTGTTCTGAAAATAAGTGCAATACTGTTTGGGTATTCTATCTATTTTATTTGAAGGGGGTGTGAGTCTCCTGTCAGGTAGGATTTAAAACTTTCCACTTGCTTAAATTATCGAGAATAATGTGCGCACCCACTCTGTCGAAGATCTTTTCGAAATCAATTGAAAGGATAGAAATGTGGTTGTGTGCTGAAAGGGCATTTGTTATATACAGATCCATTGGAAGAAGGACATCCGAACATCCTCTGCCAGTTTTAAATGCAACTTGATTTTGCTTAAGCATGGTACTCTGTTCATGACATGAAATGCTGTCAAAATCGCATATAAAAACCTTCGAAATAAAAAAGAAAATGTTGCTGAAGTAGTACTCTGTTCACTTTTTGAAAAGACACGATATGCTTCTGGCAGCATGTTTTTTCAACTAAAAAATGTTTATGGCAACATTCTTTTTCAACTGCCAAACAATATGAGCAGCACTTTTTTCGCACGGAATTTTAAACAACTGCTGATCAGTTAAGCATTTGTAGTTTTAATATTAAATTTGCTGTGCCAAAAAAAAGTATGAAAATGGAGAAAAACGTAAATTTATTAAAAAGTGAAAAAGAAAATTTAGTGACGTAGAAAAGCATATCCTTATTTCAGCGGTAAAAAAAAGAAAACATATTTGGAATAAGTCAGCTAAGCTACATTGTAACCGCAATGCCAAGAAACAGACCGCTTTTCTTTCAAAAGTTGTTCGGTACCGACAGTGATTTGTATTAATTGCTGCGGAGCAGCACAAGCTAATAATATTGTTTTGTTTTCTATTTGTTTAATTTTATTTATTACTTTTTCTCCCGATTCTTTCGAATAATTTTTGTCAACTCATCAAACACATATGTACATTCATATGTATGTACATACATATAAACATGTTTTTTGTTTACATAATTGAATGTTGCATATTTAAAGGCCATAAAAATTAAATTTTTCTTCGAAACCGGAGTATTGTCACCACTAGCGTATTGTCAAATTTTTCCATAGATCATCTTGGTGAACCCTGCCACTTTGATGGATTGCTACTGGGGGAAAAGAGGGTCACCAGTTCCTGAGGCTGGTCAGGAGCCTGAAACTGGAAGAAGGTATGACTTCTATGTTCGACCAGTAGCTTGAGTGGAAACTGGTACACGGGAACCAGTAACCCCTGGAACTTTGGTTCCAGACTGGTTGTTGGTGAGGCTCCTTAGGGGGTGCACGAGGTGGCTGTGGTTTATACCCAAAGTGGGGAGGTTCACTGCAGGATCGATGTGGCGTTACAAGCTGTCAATGTCATTCGTTGACAGCAGGAGATTAGATGGCTCCGAACCCCTCAGCAAGGGGTGGGACCGGGGGCCTGGCAGCCTCTGTCCTAATTTGCAACCTATGGGATGTGCATATGTGCTATTCCGGAGGTGCTTATGCGATAGCATAGGGGCGCTGGTTTGACCGCTTAATGTCACACCCGTGGCTGGACCACCGTGAGATTAAGCCAACGATGGCATATCTATCTGTGTTCTGGGGGTTATAAGAAAAGAGTCCTTGTTTAGATTCCTAGAGCTGTGAAAATTGTTGTCGGAGGAGTATTTGGTCCACTCGTTAGCAAAGGATTCGGCTATATTATATTGACCAGTTATGACATGGTCATTGGACTTAACAGCTATTATTTGTTTGTTAACGTTGTTGTTTGAGATTCTATTAATTTTGTTCCAAATATCGCCTATTGATAAGTCTTGATTAATGCTTTTGGTGAAATTCTCGTAACTGATTCTTTTCTGGAATTTCATTTCTTTTCGAAATATTGCATTGTTTTCTTGTACAATATTAATATTGTAGGGGATTTCCTAAATTTTCTCCAAGCATCGTGTTTTCCTTTGCGCAATGTAGAAAGGTCTTTATTCCACCATGGAACGTTCGTTTTCTTCTTTAAAAACGATTGTGGTATTGAAGCATTGGCAGCAGTTCGTATTGCCATTGTAATTATTGAAGCCTCTTTGTTTATATTACTGGATTGAGGTCTCTTACGTAATTCGTCTTCTACCACATTTTAGTACATTTTCCAATCAGCAAACTTCATAAGAAATTTACGGCTGAAATTATATCTGTGAGCATTGGCCTTTAAACAAATTTTTATAATGATGGGAAAATGGTCAATTTTATACATCTCTTCTAGTATATTCGAATGCAAAAAGGTCCCAGAGCACGTGGAGACATCAATATAAGTAAGAGAACTGTGTGTAGAGAAATGAATTGGACGACCATCGTTCAAAATATATAGATTAGATGTCAAAATTGCATTTTCTAGAATATGGCCCCTATTGTTATTGCTATGAGATCCCCAAGCAATGTTCCATGTGTTGAAATAGCCAATGATAAGTTTAGGAGTTATTACGGAATCGAATAATTGTGTGAGTTCTTGTTTGGAGAAGAGTTGACTTGGTGGAATATACATATATTGAAATTACTGAAAACTTAATGTTAAGTTGGATCTCTATAATTATTGATTGTAGTGTTGAGTTATGGCGGATTATTCTATGGGGGATGTTGTTTTTTATCATTACTCCTACACCTTGTTTTGATGTAATATTGAGAGGAGAATTATAAAAATAGGCAGTATAGCCCTTGGGTGAAATGGGTTTAAAATTGCATGAACAATGTGTTTCTTGAATGGATATAAGACATGGATTATGCTCCTTTATTAATAGCTGCAATTCATTTATAATGTTAACGAAACCTTTAATGTTCCATTGCAGTAATTGTAACTGAAAAGTAAAATTTAATTTACTTTAGTTAGATGTTGTAGAGCACGGCGCCATGATGTGGACTTGCGCCTAGCCATCAGAGTTATTCACCCTTTCGGATGATGGTACGAAATATTGTTGTTTATCGATGAGATCTTGAGTAATTTTTTCGAAAAGGAAGATTGATAGATCAGTGAAATCGTCATTTTCTTTATCTAAGTTTCAAGCTTGGACAATTTTAATAAATTAAATTTAAAAAAAAGGTCAAGAACAGCTATAATTTTAATAAGAGATCAATAATAACAAATTTATAAAATAAGCAATATAATTGTCTTGTTTTAAAAATTACACCAAAATCCAATAGTCACAAAAAAAATTAAGGGCCTCATTTTATAAAACGCAAGGCAACGCCAGAATTTATATGGAAAACGAAAACAAATTTTAAACATTTTAAAATATTTGTATGAAATTTTTTTGCCTCTCAACGCCATAAACATGAAGCGTTGATTTCCTTTTGAAAAGCCCAACAATTTTTATGAAAGTAATAAAAAAATGTGTAAATATTTTAAAAGTTTTTTTTGTTTATCTTATAAATTGTAGCGTTGCCTTGCGTTTTATAATATAAAGCCCTAAATTTAATTACTTACATTACATACTACGAAAGAATAATAAAAATAATATGCAATTAGTTTGTATTGTTAGATACACATCATATTGAATTCTCTTTGTCGAACTGAACGTTCGACATTTTCTTCATGTAGTACTTGAGTATATGAAGTACAGATGAAGTTTTGCGCTCGTATCATGTTCCTAAAACGAACACAGCCGAGTACATGTGAACAACATGCACTTCGTAAGCGCTAACTATAAAAAGAAGAACATGTAAACGTAATGTTCCGTCAATTTTGTTGTTCTCAAAAATGAGTACTTTTTTTGCTCTGACACTTCGAGTAAGTGATCATGCCTTGCCGCTTCTCGTGTACTTCACGTATGCAAATGTAATTGTGCAGATCTCTAATATGTAGGTGTACTTTAAGGGAACAATTTATTTTAACTAAAATTGAGAGTTCTTTTATATGCTAATAATTTATAGAATAACAACTAACGGTGCACAAATAGTTTTTGTTATTTTTTGCTATATAAGTACAGAAATGTATGTACATAAACTTTAGGTAAGTTGATTACGTTCACTAAGAATAAAATTACTTCGTCTTTAATAACGAATAAAATCTCTCATAACTTGCGTGTTTGTGAATGTATTCAATATTTTCAACTTTTTTTAAATGGGCCAAGGTGAGCCAATTGCTAAAGAAAAACCAAAAAAATTTGGGAAGTCAAAATTTGTCGACAAGAAAACAGTATATTTACGAATAAAATGCAATGACGTACGCATAGAGCCACAACAACCTAAGTATCATCTATACAGCGGATATGCCGACAAGCCCACATATGTACATATACGTCAACGTTTGCAGACACTGCAATTATAAGTTTTAAAAAAGATCCGACGGTAGCATCTGCACAACTGCAGTCTCACATTCACCAGATAGAAGACTGGCTAAAGCAATGTAGAATAAACAAATACCACTGTTCCAATGGAAACCCACGTGAAATTTTTGGATATCCACCTCGATCGAGGCCTAACTTTGTGCCGTCATATTGAGGCAGAAATAACTGCCATAAAACTGCGAACAACTTAAATACACTGGTTAATAGGTCCTCATAAAGCCGATATGGTCATATTGCATTCAGCTTTGGGGTACTGCTGGCGCATCAAACATTCTGAAGTTACAAAAAAGACAGTCTAGGATTCTACGGCTTATTGTCTGCGCTTCTTGGCATGTAAGAAATAAACAAATACTCGCACGGCATTTATTACAATTTGATGGGGACCAGAGAGTAAAAAAGACAGACTCATGGAGCCTGGCGAGACGGCTCTCCCAATCCAATCATATATAGTATATTAGGATTTGAATACAATAAATTAATTATTATAACATTGGTTATAATAAATAAATAATACCATAGATCTAAGATTTAAATCGTATTTCAAACACAAAAATTAACGAATTAACTTGGCAAGATGAAACGCCAATAGGGTACATTTCTTCCCTCCCTGATATTAAAATCACACGCCACTAACAATCAAATACCCTACAGTTTTATAGATTGTTCCTAAATTAGCTTGATTATTATTAGCCTACATTACGTTTTCCTAAGTCTGCCATTCCCAAAGAAAATTAAAAGCTTTAGCAATTTACATTTAAAAAAATCCATAATAACATATTTATTAAATAATTAATTATACACACTTCAGATGAGAAACAAGAACTTATTTACAAAAAAAATAAATGTAGTAAAAAAAACTACATATTTCTAAATGCTAAAAAAAGGAGGTTTAATTAAACATGATTGAATGTAACTCGTTGAGTGAACTAACGTAATTAAATAAAACAAAATAATGAAAATTACCAAAATTATCTACATTTTTGATAAGAGAAACGGACGGAATCGGAGTATACTGATCAATAATAACACTAATAAAACATACAGAGAGTAAAGGTTAATTATTAAGCATTGTTCTTTACTTACAATAGTTGATGGTTATAGTTGTTGTTTGTTTATTTTTTTTCTCGTTCCTTAGTTGGGCCCAGCCGAGGAATGGAAGAACTTAGGATTAATAATTAAAATGTTACTCTCAAGTATAGATACAAAAAAAAAAAAATAATAAAACGTGGGAATTTAAAAGTTAGGGTTAACCATACTTGATGAGTACATGCAAAAATTCCTTTTGTAATTTTTTAAAATTTGTCAATCAAGGTATTTCCCTTGATTTTTTTTAAAGCAAGGTTAACTAAGGATTTTTTTAAGGTAATTATATAATTATTTAGAATACTAGTTTTAATCGTAGATTTTAAGTATCCGGAATTTTAACGACGTGTCTATACTAAAATTAAGTTCTTTTCAAAAAAATTATATTAATGATTTAGTTTATGTGTTATATGCTTGAAGAAAATATATATTCTTGAAGTTTACTTAGAACTGAACTGTTCTTTTGAATTAGCAAGAGGAAAGTATTTACATACATATGTATTTTTTTTGGAGCAAAGCGATGTAATCGCATTTAATATAGTTAGTATTCAAAGATTATTTAAATTTTACTTAGAATAGTTCGGTAGTTTTGAAATGCCTCTGAACCACTATGATGAGAGATTAATCTGTAACTTCTAGGTAGATGTTCCAACCGATAACGTTGTTTTGCATACGATGAATCTTTGGATGGTAAGTGTTGAGATTAAATTTAATTTCGAATGGTTAGGAGGCGATTTTCCATATATTTTCCTTAATACTTCAGAGAAATGAGTATTGTATTGTGAACAAGCATAAAATTTCCTTGTTTCCCTAAAGTGCATTAATTAATTAGGTTCTTATTTTCTTCTCCTAAGTAACGCAATTAATTACCTGTTTAATTAAATCGATGAAACTATTTGATTTAAAGCTGATAAGGCTTTGTAAAATGTAAGTTTGTTTCCACTTAACACTACTTTTTTCACTTTGGTTTTATATTTATTTATTTTTTCCTTTTATTAAAACTTAGCGACCGATCAGTTTCACTTTTTAACGATAAATGATCGATTTACAAATCTATTGCTTTATGTGAAGCAAAGAATTACAAAGCTTAATCTTGTACTCATAAAAAAATCCAACGGGACTCACATTCCTTTGTGAGATTTATCGTGGCTTATGTAAAAGGTAATATTTAAAATACGTGGTAATTATTAAGATGAGTTATCAACTCTCCCTGGTTATTTTTTTGTTGGTAGAGAAAAGTTATTTGAACAAAAGGCAGGGTTTTACGTAAAGTTTTTTTTATAGTAATTAATTCCCAATTTAAAGTTAACTATTCTCTCATTTTACCTTTATTATGATTTATGTAAATTGTAACAAAATTTCTTTTTGAAAGATTTAATAAAATAAAATTTAAGACAAAAAAAATCTCTTTATTTTAAATATTTTTTTTTTATTTTTCTCTATTTAAAAATAAAATCATATTATAACTTATGTGAGCATAGTAAATGGGAACCTGCCGTAACACCCTTACTAGCACAGTACCAACTACCGGGCACCGTCCTATCGCAATAAATGTACATACATAAACTTAAACAAATAAAAAACTACGTATAAAAGTAACTAAGTTGTATATTACTACGTGGAATTAATAGACGTAGGTTAACAGTAACAGGCAGCCTTAAAAAGAATATTATAATAGACCCCGTCCCTTTACGTGCTATTTCTTCAAAGAAAAATCTTTGATTAAATATAGCTGATTAAGGCTAATTATTTCAAATTTTGAGATATCCCCCGTATCCTTAAAAATTGTATGATATTTATTATATACTGTGTTATTTACTAATAAAATAAAATAACATCTTAAAATTGGTTACTGTTATATTATCAGTTCATAAAATAATTTTAGATTATTTATATATAGAAATAAAAAATATAAAAATAATAAAAAAAGCATTCATATAAAATGTTAACATTGTTTAAATATTTACGTACATTTGGATGTTACAGTTTCTATTTTTTAATTACCATAAGAATACCAATGTCATCAGTTAAATTTTCAATATCGTAGTATATCGATTTCTCTATGGCTACCATATCACCGACGCCTATCCGACTTTCTTTGTCGTTAGCTGTTATACGAAACGTGCCCTCTAGTGATATGAAATGTAAATGAAAACGTTTGGCTCTTTTCCTGGGCTTTACTTGTCGCGGCCTAAATCGCAAATAACCCAAACTGGCTTTGTCATCGGTATCGTAAAATGCATATTCCACACCTTGCAATTCAGTAAAGGTCAAGTTGGAGGCGGCTGAAATTCTCATTTCCTTAAAAATATCCTCATTGCGTGTTGTAGAACAGTCTGATCCAGTAATATTTTTCAACCATGAAATTAATTCATAGTTTGAGTTTTTATTTACAGTGGAAGAAATAGTACTCACAGAATCACAGTGAATGGGTGGTGTTAATGACTTTAATCGGGCTACACATACTTTTAAAGATTTGATTTTACATGGTGGTTTTGGTGCTGTTTGTGATTTTGAATTTAGTGTAGAATTTGTGTTTCGTAATTGATCAAAGACATTGTTTAGATGATCAACGGGTGGTGGGGTGGTTAATATTAAATGGCTACACTCAGCATTTTCATTTGACCAATTTACGTCTTCGTGATTTTGATTCTGCTCAAGTTTTCGTTTGGATTTTTTAACTTTTGGTGTCTTCTTATTTGGTATCACCACATCTTGTTGTGGGGAAGCAATAAAAGGGTCATTTTCAGACGCGGTTGCAAGTTGTTTTTTCTTTCTGACACTTTTTGTGCTTTTGGTTGACGCTTGGCTGGATACTGATTCAATTGATTTGCTACGATTTTTTCCCCGATTGACTTTGGAAATTTCTCGTTTCCTTTGCTTTTCTTTTTGTTCTTGCTTTTCCAAATATTTCAAACGTCTGTTAAGTGTTTCTTGAAATAGAATTTGAAACATGGGTGTCGGATATTTTAAAGGCACTTGACCGCGTTTTGATCTACGAAGCGTGCCATCTGTCGAATCAATGCTATTGACGGATTCTTGAAAATCACTTGTACATTGTTGTGTATCAGTCGTAACCGATTTATTCTCTTTTCGTTTTCCCACTCTTCTTCTAGGAGCTGGTTGCACAGGTTTTTTAAATATTTGGTCTTCATCAGTATGATGGTTGGTATTTAAATTAGTATGGTTAACGATTGTTTTGGGTGTTAGGAATGTGCTGTTAGTGGTGGATTGATTATTAATATTGTTGGAATCACTTTCAAATCCTGGTGGTGGAGGTGGCAAAACAGCATTATCATTTACATCTGTAGTGTTATAGTGTGAATTTTCTTCTATTTCATTTGTTGTGATTTCTATATTTTGATGTACTGTAGATTTTTGAAGTGCAGGAGTAAAAGGAGACGGTGGCGATACTACTATAGGAGTTATAATTATTTCGCCATCTGATTTAGGAGGAGATGGTATGTACGATATACTAAGTTTCTTAACTCTAGAGCTCGAAGGCCTCTCATTTAATGTGTCTTCTTGTGTTGAACTGGGGATTTCTTCGACATTGCTCTGGCTGTAAAGTGAACGTTTTGATTTATTTGAGGAATTTTTTCTTTTTTTTTGTGATATTTTCTTTGGTATCTTTAAATATTCTTTCAATTCTTCTGGCACTTGTTTCTTCCCAGCTCTTTTCAATCGTTGTATGCTTTTTGAATTTTTAAATGAAACACGGTCTGAGGATTTTTCATTTATTAGAGATAAGTCGCAAGAAGCAGTTTGAGCATTATGTTTTATGGCTAAGCAATCACGAAATTCTTCAGGTACAGGAAGGTATTCAGCTTCATTATCTTCTGCTTCGCCTTCGACATTAACACGAAAATTGGGCGCAAGCTGTTTCTCAATAATTTCGCTCGTGTCACGTCTAAGTAATTCTTGTTCAATTTCATGATCCAAATGTTTTTGCTTTTTCACAGCCTCTTCCTGAGAACGCCTAGACCTACGACCAGATATGGCAAAAATTTTACCCATGGAATTTCGTTTTCGCAAATCTATTATCTCATAATTGCTCATTTGTGCCAATTCCTGAGCATATATTTCGCCATTTAGTGGAATTCCTGGTGCCTTGTTAAGTGGTATATGCTTCCTCCTCTTCACGGGTCCTTTACTGTGAGCTTGAGGTGGTCCGCTTTCAATTGCAGTACTAAGTCCATTTGCATTGTCCATTTGTGAGGTTCTTAGTAAAATGGAGCATTTTTGCAACTGCTTTCTACGTAAATTAATGACATTAGGTGCTAGATTTAAAGGCGCCTGGGAATCATTTCTGCCAGTTCGTGATGAAGAAATTTTAGTGGCGTCTTCTTCATCGTCAGTTAATATATCACTTAGCTTTAAATTGTCCTCGACCTGCTTGTGACATTGAACATCATTCACTTCATTAGACTCCTGCTGCCTTGGTTGTGGTGGCAACGTATGCGAATTATTTGTTGCCCGTTTAGTTTTGTCTTTTGTATTAACATCTTCTGCATGGCCAGTCCTAGTAATGACTTGATTTACCGGTATAACAACCATATCTCCAGATTGGATTACTATAGAATTTTTGATTATATCCTGCTCATCACTTATTTTTCGTACATCGGCACCTTGCGTGGGAAAAACTATAGAAATATTTTTTTGTATATTATTATTACGTTCCTCAACATCAACAGTTTTAGGATTCGGCGACATTTTCTGTTGTTGTTCCCGTCCACGCGAACGACTTACTTCTATTATTTTAGATGATTTAGAAATTGAGTTTTCTTCTTGTGTCTTTAATAATTTACTTTGTCGAGTCTCGATTTGTGAACGCAATAATCTAGAATTCGGGGAAAGTTGCTCAGAAAAGCTTTTGCCTGGACTTAAAATTATTTGCCCGGAAACGTTTCCTTTTTCAACAGTATATGTACGTTTTAACGGTGACTTAGTGGTATGTGACTTTGTTTTTTTTATTTCATCCATTGCGCTCTCATTATTTACATTATTACAATGAATTTGTTTCAAAGTCTTATCTACACTATTCATATATTTTTTTAATTCTTCGTCTTTGCGTTGCAAAGTATTTATTAGCGTCTCGGTATGACCGCAACATGACGACTCATTTGTACAGGGACTTTTTGGTAGTGAATTTGGAGCAAAGTTACTTGCTTCACGTGCTTGAGTAGAACTCAAAGATGACGGTAATTTGTCCGGTTGTATCTGCGAAAGCGGTGTACTACATATATGAGGTTCAAAATTTTCGTTTTCAATTGTATTTTCAAATTCTTGCAGCAAAGTTCGCCTGCCACCGCAAAGCCTTGATACCCGTTTCAAGCTGAAACGTCTTAGCTTATCGCTGGGTGAAACACCTCCACCGCTTTTGCGCATGTGCGAAAACCGAGAAGATAGTCGAGAATGGCTTAAGGGTTTTGATGAAATTGGAGGTTGGAATTCACTCTGCGTAAACGAATTCCGAGGTATGGCTGCTAAAATGGGTGATGCAGGTTCCACAATCAAATGTGGTTTAAAACTGGAACTAACATTTGGCGCCGATAATAAAACTTTAGTAGTGTCGCTTCGATTATCTTTGTTTCCTGATTCTACAGTTTCTTTGTTTTCACCATTTTCTTCAGTATTCTTACAAATTAACCCCTTTTCTGCAGGGGGTAGTTTTTCTAACTGAACATTAAAACTTAAACGCTGTGGGTCACAATGCATAAAAAGATATTGATTTCTTTTAACCTCTCCACGTCTCTTTTGTAAAAATTCCACCAGACGTTGACCTTCGCTGTCATCATTGTTGAAAAATTCGCTTAATTCCAAACTGCTAGTCACCCCAGACATTTTACCAATTATCTGTGGCAAATTTTCGTTCTGATATTTAAAAAAAGCTAAGTATTTAATTAGTTACAAATTTCTAAATTAAAACTCACTGTTAAAACAAACTTATTTGAAATAGCTTATTTTGGAAGCTTATTAGGTTGTGCGTCATTTAAGTTGGTATTGAGTACTTGAATAAAAAGTAATTGTTGATATTGTTAATCAGGGTTGCATTTTATGGTATTATATGTACACGTGCAAAAACTAATCAGATACTCGAAGATGATGGATATTAAAACATTTCTATTTAGATATAAAAGTAATAACTTTACATCTTCTTTTTTTTAATATATATTGAGGGCAAAACAGATTTAAGGATAGTCAACACGTCATGATGAGTATCATCTACAATACACAAGAATGAACAACGTTAACCCTAATATCATGTTAGTATTATGTGTTGACTACTCTAGGTAAAGTTTTGTCTACATCTAAACATGGTTGTTAAAACATTTGTTACGTGGCGTCTTGACTAGCTATAACTCTGTTCACCCAACGTACATTTTGCTGTTGGCACAGGAATTTGGCTAGTGAAGGCCGTCCTGTGGATGGTCGGTTCCTGTTCATTACTCAAACAAAATACACAGGCAAAATAAAAAGTATTGTTACGAAGTAATAATCGAAGATGTGTGCAACGACCTATTGTACAAATACGCAATGTTATAATCATCAACCAAAAACAATAACACAGAATATAAACAGAATACCCAACAATGACATTTGATAAAGTGTGTAATCAGGTGTCATGCGTTTTTTACGTACAAAATTTTAAATTAACCCGATTACACGAAAGAGATAGTTTAATTAGAAACGATAAGGTTTTTTATCTCTCTTATATAATCGTGGTAATGTTGTTGTGAGTTGTCGCGTCTAATTAGTAGTCTATGACAATAATATAGTAAAAATTCCGCGGTTCGGAAATTGCAAGTAGAAACAAAACGAAGTAATGTAAAAGGATAAAGTAAGCAAAAGATACACACACATGGAAACATATATAAGACTACTAAACCACAAAGTAACAACTAAACCAGCAAAAGATATAAATGATGCGCAATTTCACATATTTTTTGACGTGTGTGAATAAATCAAACTCAGACCAAACCGGGAAACTGTATCAGCTGTTTTTGTTTACATATTTTTTTTTAAATATGTAAACATTAACACGTGCAAGTAATACTAGGGAGCGAAATGTAATGACGTATTTATAATTGTTCAACAAATTGGTACTATAATTAATATCATGGACGTTTGATTTAATTTAAAATAAGTAAACTATATTATCTTCATGTACACAGCAACTTTCTTCAGAAAATCTGAATCACGTCTTTAGGTTTGCAATATACATTAATAGAATATAGCAATAGAAAGCTAAAAATATTTTAGTTATAAAACCTAAACGAAACGATGTCCCACAAATTTGAATGCAGCAATGGAAAGCTAAAACTAATAGTAATCGAATGACATATAGTTTTTATTCAAAAAGACTTCACTATAGGGTGTATTCACTAACAAACTTTCATTTTTCCCAAAATAAGGTCAAAATCCCCAAAATACTATTTTTCCTATAAATCCTAAACGAAACGATGTCCCACAAATTTGAACACAGCAGTGAAAAGCTAAAACCAATAGTAATCGAATGACTTCGAGTTTTTGTTCAAAAAGACTTCAGTATAGGGTGTATTCACTAACAAACTTTCATTTTTCCCAAAATAAGGTCAAAATCCCCAAAATACTATTTTTCCTATAAATCCTAAACGAAACAATGTCCCACAAATTTGAATACAGCAATGGAAAGCTAAAACTAGTAGTAATCGAATGACTTCGAGTTTTTATTCAAAAAGACTTCAGTATAGGGTGTATTCACTAACAAACTATCATTTTTCCCAAAATAAGGTCAAAATCCCCAAAATACTATTTTTCCTATAAATCCTAAATGAAACGATCTCCCACAAATTTGAACACAGTAGTTAAAAGCTAAAACCAATAGTAATCGAATGACTTAGAGTTTTTATTCAAAAAGACTTCAGTATAGGGGGTATTCACTAACAAACTTTCATTTTTCCCAAAATAAGGTCAAAATCCCCAAAATACTATTTTTCCTATAAATCCTAAACGAAACGATGTCCCACAAACTTGAACACAGCAGTGAAAAGCTAAAACCAATAGTAATCGAAAGACTTCGAGTTTTTATTCAAAAAGACTTCAGTATAGGGTGTATTCACTAACAAACTTTCATTTTTCCCAAAATAAGGTCAAAATCCCCAAAATACTATTTTTCCTATAAATCCTAAACGAAACGATGTCCCACAAATTTGAACACAGCAGTGAAAAGCTAAAACCAATAGTAATCGAATGACTTCGAGTTTTTATTCAAAAAGACTTCAGTATAGGGTGTATTCACTAACAAACTTTCATTTTTCCCAAAATAAGGTCAAAATCCCCAAAATACTCTTTTTCCTATAACTCCTAAACGAAACGATTTCCCGCAAATTTGAATACAGCAGTGATAAGCTAAAACCAATGGTAATCGAATAACTTAGGGTTTTTATTAAAAAATACTTCAGTATAGGGGGTATTCACTAACAAACTTTCATTTTTCCCAAAATAAGGTCAAACTCCCCAAAATACTATTTTTCCTATAACAACTAAACGAAACGATGTTCCACAAATTTGAATACAGCAATGGAAAGCTAAAACCAATAGTAATCGAATGACATATAGTCATATAGTCAAAAAGACTTCAGTATAGGGGGTATTCACTAACAAACTTTCGCTTTTCCTAAAATAAGGTCAAAATCCCCAAAATACTATTTTTCATATAAAACCTAAGCAAAACGAAGTCCCAAAAATTCGATCACGGCAATGGAGAGTCTAAAACAATATTAATTGATTGGCATATAGTTATTATTCAAAAAAACTTTAGTATAGGGAGTATTCATTAACAAACTTTATTCTTACAAAAAAAAAATACGTGTTAATAAAATCCAACGACGAAAACAAAAATGAAGAAAATTGTACCTTAATAACTTATACAAGTACATTAGTGCAGGTTTTCCATCCCTGTGTCAGTAATTTGTTGCCACAATTCATAAATTTTGATCTCATATTCAGATAAGGTAACACTGTTGACATTAATTCACCACCATAGAAATAAAAATGTAAACCAAAACAGCTGTTAGGTTTAATTTTCTTCAGAGTTTGTTTTATTGACATCGATCAGAATAACAGTGTGTACATAAGATCGATGTGAAGAAAGCATACTTTGTTAGATGGTTTTTGCACAGTTGTATAAAAGAGTAATCTAAGTAAAAGTATTAAAAATAGTATTAAATGCAAATTGTACTCAATAGAGTCTTCCATTTGTTTCTTTATATAAAATATTAATACACTGAGAGGAACTAGTCATAAAAACAGTTTTATTAAAAATTTATATACATAGTACTTTTGTACTTTATTTTATTATATAAATTTAATTTTTTGTATATGAATATAATAGCTATTATATAATTTAATATTTATTTTGTTTTAGATACATAACCTAATTGTCTATTTTTTTATAACATTTTAATTTCGTCTTGCATTTAATTAATAGTTTCCTTTAATTTTACTTCAGAAAATTTGTGTACTTTTAAAATTAAAAAAATTTTTATCAGAAAATGAGAAAGAAAAATTTAGGAGGCCAATGTCAAAGATTTAAATAATTTGTTTAATAATCTGTTGGCTCAATTTTTATTCCATTTTAACTTTTAGTTTTCTTTTTAAGATAGAGTTACCGAGTTCACCATATAGGCATATTTTTGGGGAAACCATTTACATTTATTATTAATAGTAAAATTTTATTATTATTACTAATATCATTGCTCTTTAATTAACAAACTTGAATTTTTTTTTGCGCAATTTAAGAAATAAATCACAACAATGCATTTAAAAAGGTAAAACTTAATTACAATTTAACCGCAATCCAGTAAATTTACATTTAATATTGAACAGGGTAATATTGTTTATCGTTTTGACATTTAGTGGCATGCAAATGCCAAATTTTCACTCGCATGCAATTTTAGCTGCCACTGGAAAAATGTTAATGTATTAGTGAAAATGTGTGAGTGTATTGAGTTTTCGAACTTGTATTGGCATGTGTAAACGCTAGGTAAGGACCTTATTTTATAAAACGCCGTTTTCATTTTTTGTTGGTTTTCAATATAAAATTTAGCATTGCTTTGTATTGGGTTTTATAAAACAAGGCTCTAAATCTACTATAATGATGTGAAATTAGCTAAATCTGTAAGATTATAAAGTAACACAAGTTAACATGGGCTAAAGCTTTAAACATTTTTTTTTTCTTTTGTATCGAAAATAAAATATTGCAGATATCACACTGTATAGATAAAACTTTTGGGAGTGTAACTGAACTCTAAAGAAGTATTATTATAATTGAAAGATCTCTTTCAAATACGTTGAAAAGTCTTAATATGTAATAGGATATTATATGTTCTTTTTGTACAACACGTTACATAGTGTCTTGTTTGGCCATAAATATGTCCGTCCATAGCACATTTTGATGTTCGCACAGAAAAACAGCTAATCACGTCCGCCGCTCTTCATGGTCGCTTCATATTCAAACAGAGTTGTCCGAACAAAAGATCGAACAACTCTATTATGCCATTACACAAACAAAAACACAGAAAATAAAAAGTATGTATGTTTCGATGAGAGGCAAAGTATTAAGATCAAAGTAAACAGGAACATCTACACGTATTCTTCAAAAAGAAAATAACGAACACATTTTCTCTCGTACTTTTGGAGAGGCTCTCTCAATGTGCGAACATATTATGGCTAGTCAAGATGTATTGTTATAATTTTATCACACATGAATTTTTCCTTCCTAATTTTTAATGATCTGGCAACATTTCAGAAAATGAATTGAAACGGCAGCCATTTGCATTATAACAATACGAATATAGATAGGTAAGCTCACCAGCACAGTGGATGAATTCGTCAGGGGAACTACCTGTCTCGAATTTGCATTGCTATTAAAATGCTAATTTAAATATATACACGTCATAGGTTATAACATACACGTGCTTGTTTTTGAGTTAAATACTTGTATTTTAAATTGGTAAGTTTTACCTGTGACACAGAAGACCTTTTTGGTTTTTCGTTACATGAAGTATAATTATTTCGGAAAGTGAGTTTAGGAATTATGTGGTAGACAAAACAAAATATTAATACATAAAATTCATGGCCCATTTAGTCAAAAACTAGCAAGAAATGCAAGATTATACTATGAAGATAATAAAAGTTACATGTCATTAATACAAATTATAGCTTTATTTTTAGAATTCGTTATAGATTGAATCAATTTGTAAATTATATCTCTCTATTTATATACAAATTTTTAATTTTTTTTATTTCCTGATGATGCTACACAATGGAGTAGCGAAATATCGAAAAATAAAAATATAAATTAAAAAAAAAAAATCTTCAAGCTTGGACAATTTTAAATATATTAAATTTAAAAAAAGGTCAAGAACAGCTATAATTTTAATAATACGAAATACATTTAAATTTCACAAATCTTTGTGTTAAATAAAAATAAAATAATTTTAAAATTTTTAATAAAATCTAAGTTTTGTTATTCTTAAAATTTGGTGCGATTTTTTTCAATTGCTTAACTTATTTTTTGGTTAATTATTCATTTTTAAAGAAGTTAACATTTTCAGTTGTGCTTTTTAAATTTTGTTGGTTATGTGTTGGTTTTCGGTAAATTTTAAATTGTGGTAAAATTCTGAAATTTTGATATCTTAATATCTAAATATTGGCTTTTTGGATTATATTCACTTTGTGTAAATTTCCACACCACCCTTGAGGTTCTACACATAGCGCGTTGCCAATTATTTTGAAAGGCTGGCGTCCCCAATAGGCCTACACCATTTTATACATATTTATGTATAGAGAACTAAATTGATTGTAAGTTCATGCTTATGTGTTCATTTTAAAATTTGTATTGCCAACATTAATCCATGTTATTTGTATTCCATGCAATATACAAAAACGGATATTCTTAATTTAATCATATAAAACGAAATTATGCTAAACTACGCTACCAACTACAAATAATACACTACATATATTTTGTAGGAATGACATTTGTGGCATTACAGATTTTGAACACATTTACATACATGCTTTTATTATTTATTGAAAAATGTTTCATTAATTTCATAGGCCAATATTTATATTAGTTTTAATATATTCATGCAAATATTATTGTATATCGTTAACTCAATTGCAAAACCGCGTGATTAACAAAAAATGTTTAATTAAGGTTTCAGCTAATTCTTGCTCATTTTTGTCAAAAATCATGTCTTTTATAATACATTTACACCTACGCAAAATCTAGTAGATTTCAGCTCAAATCTCGAAGAAAATCTCTGCCGTTTACACCAATGCTTTTTGACGTATTATTGGATTTCATGTTCATAAGAAAAACAGCTGACTGAAGAAAGAATAAAAAAATTGGCTCTAAACTTAATTAAATTCGTGCTACAATTGTTTTTATACACATAATTACATATGTAATATTACTTACACTTTATTCATTATTGTTTTATCCATATTGAAAACACATATTTTATACTTTTATTATTTTTTAATGTTACTGCAAATATTTTGTTTCTACCGCGCTTTTTTTTTGTTACAAATGCCAAAATTTTCTTGTTCAGCGCTGTATATTTCAGTACATTAGCAAAAAATACATAGTTGCATCATTTAGTATTGCAAGATTTTGAGAGATTTTGCCAAAATCTAGTTCGCAAGTAGATTTTGTTTTGTATGGGAAATCTGGTGAAAATGAACTAGATTTCGCTCAAAATCTCATAAGTACCAGATTTTGCGTAGGTGTAAATGTAGTATTAGCTTTAAAACTTGAGTTCCGCAGTTTTACATTTAAGCTAACGATATATTTGTACATATATCGCACTTGTGCAACAATATTATTATATTAACTCAAGTACGATATCGTAATATCCACTACATACATCCTAACTTCTTGTGTGTTAGCAGCATTATGTATTTTTAGTCATTGAATTGAAAACTGTATTAGTACATATCTTGCATATTTTAAAACAATCGTTATATATATTTTTCACACATTCTTTACAAACTCTGTATTTGCAAGACTTGCATTTAATTTTTTAATTTTTAGGTCTTTTAAAATTTCCACAATGGCAACAAAATTGGGAATAATTATCTGCATTTCGAATTAAAATTAACTTAATAGTTTCTCTAAATTTATCAAGAGGCAATAAATTTAGCAATGACTTTCCACTTAAGTAATGTAAAATATACATAACTACGAACACGCCACAGCTTACACCATCGCTTTGTTTACTTCATTCCAAGATTTTAACAAACTTCCATACTTTATCCGTACGAAAATATGAACAAAATGCATCAAAATGTTCTTGCCCGTTAATATCGCTAAATGAATCAATGAAAATAAATTCTTGAGATAGCAGATTTAAAATTGCGACGTTAAAGTGACCACCTTATAAAATTGGTATAACTATAAAACTTGGATTATGTAAGATAAGTTTGTTAATTTTTTCGAAAAAAATTTTTATCAATTTGACATGGTAGACTTATTATATTTTTAAAATGTTCTTTTATAATACAGAGTATTGCACAATCTAAAACAAAATTAATCAACTGGTTTCCTATTTCTAAGGACTTCCAGTCTTCAAAATCCAATATGTTGTAGAAACTTATATCAGATTGTATTAATGTTGGGTATATTGCTGTAAACAAATCATTATATCTAAAGAGATAGTATTTTATATTAATTTGTTTTTTATGGCTTAAGTTTTCCGTTATGACTGGTTCACAGTATGTGTGTTCTTTTTTAATTCTTGAGATATCACCAACATTCTTTACATTATTAACATCTAGTTGAATGATGTCATGGACGCACTTAGGCATTAATGAGAACTTTTTGGGTTTTTTTGCATTTAAGAGATGCTTGGGCTTAATAGCCTTTGGTTTCTTTAGATTATTCTTTTTCCATTCTTCTTCTTGCTCTAAAAATTCCACTAATTCATAATCATGTTCTTTCACTATTTGTTTTTTGTTTTTTATCAACTCTTCTTCATCTGTAGTTTGTACATCGAACATGTCATATTTATATCGAAGTTCTTTTAAAGTACTCATGCTGTCTTTTCTGTCAATTTTTATAAAATCTCCCGGCCGAACTGATCTATTGTTGAGAAGAATATGTTTTTGTAAGTAGAAATCAAATTCTACTGGAGCGTTGCTTATATGATCGCCTGATGGATCGACCATGATTCCCAGTATGTTTGTCCACATAGGAAGAAATGGGCAATATTTTTTAATAATAAATCTACAAATGTCTTCATTGTAATATTCATTGATTTGATACTTTGTTAATTTATTGTTAAAAGTATCAAGTAGATTATTAGATATATTTTCAAAAACTTTTTTAAAAGGATTCTAAGTTATTTATTTGTTCATCTTCGAATACATTTAAATTTTCGAAATCAGCTTCGTTAATATCCAGTATTTTTTTTTCGTAATATATTATAGCTGTTTTTAAAGTCATGGCTTTTATGTGAGCTTAAAAGAACTATAAATATATTTTTAAACCAGAATTTGCATTCATCCATTGTTTTAAATCGAATTTTTCAATAAATGTCTTAGTATATGGTTTTTACCCATTTTATTATTTAAGTCTTTACAAATAATATGAATATAATGAGCTTTGCACCATTGTACGATAACTTTAGGTCTAGAAGTTGACTTAGGATTTTCTAGGTGATTAAAGCAATCATTTAGATAATCGCATACACTTTGATGGTTACAGCATTTTAGTATACCCCCAAATAGAGCATAGCTAACATCTGTACATACTCTATCAAAAAATGGCCATTTATATTTATTTTCTTTGCAGTATAATTCTAGCCTTTCAAATATTAAGCATATACATACATATCTATAATTGTGTGTCGGGATAGTATTGCAGTCACAATTGGAATAATCATTTTTAACTTTTTAACTCGTATTACTATTTTATATGTATATTAAAATACGTTTTTCTGAACCTTCTAGTTATCGTACACTTTGCCCAGTGGTATCAAAATGTATTGTATAATTTGCGTCTTTTAATATTTGCGGTTTATTATAAAAAGTTTCAAAAATTGTATCCGCCCAGCAATGTATTGCTAATGGTGACGCTATATATTGAATATATCTTTTATAATACTCTTGCTGCATACGGTAAACATCAATAAATGGGTTAGGGTCATAAAATTCATCGAAATTTAATTCGGACTTGCATTTTCGCAGCGTATGTAAATTTTGAATATTTTGAAAATTTCCACTTTGCGCTATTACATCAGCGCCTTCAAGGATCTTTTCCTTTCTATACATATAAGCGTTTTTATAATTGAGTGACTTTTTTGCAATAACACGATTGACACCACGAATCTGGGCTACACGTTTTTCCCCTTCATCATGAAAAATTTCGCCAGTTCTATAAACAAAAACTGTTCCGTCTAAGTTCACTTTAAAACGATATTTGCAACAATCCGGAAATATGCAATACCCATATGCTAACAATGCAGACAGTAAATACTTCAAATTAAAAAAAGATATTATGCAAGTATTATTTAGTTTTAAGTACTCTTGCCTAATAACATCTATTACAAACTTATTTTTAGTTAGTTTAAATTTCTGATCGTATTTTGAGTTGAAAATCGAATCAGGATTTACTCTAAAACTGCAATCTGCTACTTTAGCCTTAAATTGCCGGATTTGTTTTAAAACTTTTCCTGGCATACGAATGACCTTTTTATTTATTTTTTCTTTTGGATTAACAATTTTTCGATAGCTTTCAAATTGAGATATGTCTAAACTATCTCCTTCAGTTTCAAAGGGACCTAGAATTTTATTGCTATCGTCAGTATTGTTGCAATTAAAATAACCAATATTTCTCTCACTATAAGGGTTTTTATTATATTCATGTATAAGTTCACAGTTTTTATTTACTATAGTCATATTAGAAACGTTGTTCATTAAAATACTTAATATAGTTTTTATTTCTTCTATAGAATTTGTTAAATTATTTTCTATTGCTTTCGTGTTGCCCGTATTGAAGACTTCGTCCTAAAAAGAGAGGGAGTTACATTATAATTTGACAAATTATAAATTTGTTCTTACCATTGTGTTTATTTTTTCACATAAAATATTGTGTTGTTGGTTCTGAAACAAATTAAAATTTTTATAAGATTTTAAATGGTGCAAACTTGTGTCTTAATAACTAACCATTTCTGTCTCGAAATAAGTTGGAACTTCCTGAATATCAAGAATTCTATTTTTCGGATTCTCTTAATTGAAAATTGATTATTTTTTTCCGTAGTTTTTGTTTCTTTTAATAAGGAAACTAGAATATTTGCAGCATATATTTCTTCTTTCGTAAGTCTTGCTTTACTCTGAAGTGGTACCTTAAAAAAATCTCTTAAAGACAACGATAAGTAAAAATATTGTTGTGACATACTAGTTTGGCTTCTTTTAGGCAAAGAAGGCCTTGTAAAGCACATTCTTCGGGTTTAGTTATACTACTTCGATCTAATTTTGTCTTGGTTTCTTCGGGTGTGCTAATATTTCCTATATATGCGTTAGTGTTTTCTTCAACACCAGCCTTTCGTCTTTTTTTTTTAATAATTGCACTTGTAGCATAGTAATGTTTAAAGTAGTTCTGATTTGTAGCACTATATATATTATATTACCTTTCTTAAAACCATTTTTCGATTTTTTAAATTATTTGCAAGTTTGCAACATATTGGCTGATCCTTGTTGTAGTCATCAAAAATTTTACTTAATATAACGTTTTTTTTTTTTTTTTGTAATATTGTAGGCTTGTAGGCGTCCAAACCTGACTTAACTACGTTCATTAAAATTTCATTAAGTCGTTTCTTATTAACAACCATTTTCTATTAAATAAAAAAGGTTTTATTTAAATAAAAACCAATAAGAGTGTAGATTTTTGGAATGAATTTCCGTCATCCTTTGTCAATTTTGGTTTTGTGACAAACCTGTTTCGACTATGTTCTGAGTATGTGTCGAAACCGGTTTGTCTCCAAACCAAACAAGGGATGACGGAAATTTTATTCAATAGAAACTATATGTATAGGCATATGATTAATTTTCAACTCAAGAGGGTATACCCTATAAACGGCTAATTTTTCGAAAGTGACAACTCTATAGCTCGATTCCTATGGTAATTATGTATTGAAATCAATTATTAACTTTTTAATAACATTTGATTTTTATTACATTTACTGATTTTTATTCCTTAAGTTGGTTGCTTGGCATAGTAAAAAGTTGGATAATTTTTCATTTTGGTGGTAGGAAACGACTTGGAATTGAAATAACATACTTTCAGCGTAAGAAAAATTGGGTTTTGGGTTGCATTTTTAAGTATTTTCATACTATTTTCAATGGTACGGGTTTTTCCAACTGTGTGAAACAGAATGTTCTAAACAAACGGTTGTTTCAACAAGTGTTTTTTGCTTTTGAACAAAAATGAATCAAGTCATAAAAAACTAAGTGCTTGTTTAAGTAGACCCGAAAATTACGCATCCGCAACCGATGTCTGGATTGTATATGTAACATTTTCTGAAAGCAAATATCCTAATTAAACATATATATACCAATATATGAAAAATAGGTAGCGGTTCACAGTTTTGTTATTTGTCTTTTCCAAGTTAATATATTATAATATATGACTTGAAAACCGCGCCTGGGCTAAAAACTTTATTGATAAGCGCATTCGCAAATCACTTAGAAAAGGTTTTTAGATCCCATGATATAAATAGCTTCACTATTTCAAATATTAGTGACACTATAAATGATTATATGAAATTTCGACAATCTTCATTAAAATCGATAATTAAAAATATAGATATGAGAAAATCAACTGGATCTGATCGTATTACAGAATCGATTATAAGAAACTCACCTAATTCGGCTGTGAGAATTTTACTATTTATATTTAATGCCATGTTGCGCGTTGGATTCTTCCCACGCTCTTGGAAGATGTCTGTAATTATTATGATCCCTAAACCAGAAAAATACTCAAGCCTTATCTAAATGAACAAAACATTATCCCCGACCATCAGTTTGATAAAGTGTGGCATGATGGGCTACTCACGAAAATAACTTGAGTTCTTGCCGTAAATTCCCACAAGCTTCTTAAGAACTATATTAAAAAACTGCAGTCCCACATTCATGAGGTGGAGGACTGGTTAAATAAGTGGAGAATTAAGGTAAATAATTCCAAATGTGCTCACATTACGTTTTTCCTCAGGAGGGAAATTTGATAACGATAACAAATACCACTGTTCTAGCGGAAACACACGATAAATATTTAGGTATCCATCTAGATAGACGCCTAACTTGGTCCCGCCATATGGAGGCAAAAAGTGCGGCTATAAAACCCGGAACAATCCAACTACAGTGGTTAATAGGTCCTAACTCAACCCTGGCTTTGGATTACAAATTGCTTTTATACCAATCCATTATAAAACCAATGTGGACACATGGCATTTAGCTGTGGTGCAATGCTTGTGCATCAAACATCCAGAAGCTACAAAGAAGACTGTCTAGGATTTTACGTCTTATCGTATGCGAAGCGCATACGCTAGATCTCCACAGAGATCTAGAAGTTCCCACTATCCAAAAAGAAACCAAAAAATACACAACAAACTAGTGGTCAATTCCAACACTGCAATTTCTTAGGCATCAGAGACTGAAAAAACAGACACATTGAGCTTAGCGAAATGGCACTTCCTAACGAATAGTAGTTAGTTTATTAGAATTTGAATACAGATTATTTATACAGCTATTACATTGGTAATAATTAATAAGTAATATTTTAGATTAAAATTTGAATGCTTATTGCAAATTTTCCTTTAAAAGAAAAGATTCAATAAAATAAAAATTAAAGTTTAACAAAAATAATTTATTCCGTGTCAAGACTCCTAGCAAAACACTAAAGAATAAACCGCAGCCGCAGGAGTAGCCATTACCAATATTATTTGCTAAATCTACTTATATTGTCATAAATTTTAGGTTTATGATATTATATATAAATTTTGGTTTTGTTTTGCGAAGTTTATTCTGGCTATACGACACGGGACCTGGATTGTGGCAGTCAACCACAGTTTATTTTATTCTATATTGCTGAGGGCAGCCATTTACGAATTAACTGTTGAAGTCATATAAACAACTGACGATACAACTCTTAGAAGAATTAGTGAAATACAAAATGAAGGAGTTCCGCCAGCTAGGCATCACATTTCTCCAGCTGCAAGTCGAGTTTTATTACGATTTTACCAGACCTTTCCGTAATTAAATTCATAACTAACATATATAATTTCAGAAACATTAAAAAAACAATTGAATAAAAGGTGCATAGTTTGTTTTGATTTTCGAATTATTTCTATTAACTCAAATAAGTAATTATAATCCTAACAACGATGTGTAATTAACACAAGTTAAAGTACAAATTTACCTACACGATATGATAATACGAAATACGTATATTTTAGCCAAAAGGAATTGCATTATATTTAAAAAATTTTGTACACAAACAGAATTCATTTAGTTTAAAAATTAAATAAATTGACAACTACATACATAGTACATATGTATGAATGTATGTATATAATAATGGTCTTGCATTCTGAATTAAACACATAAAAAATCATTCTAATCATAAAATTAGTAGTATATATGTATGTAAGCACAAAAAACGTGTAGATTTTTTAAACGAATTTCGTTCATAACGAAAACTGACACTGGTATGGCACCTAGCTGAAACCGGTTTGGTACCAAACCAAACTTGACAATGGATGACGGAAATTTGTTCCAAAAATCTACATCAAATCACTGTCGGAATATGAAATCAAAAAACAAAAAACATACATATTAATTAATAAATTTTGGGAATGTACATAGCTGCTCATCAGGTATACCTTCAATGATATTGTCAATCAACTCATCATCAGAGACGTCAACTTTGTTAGCCAAAACAATTTTTTCATTGTAATAATCGGTAAAACTTTCACCAACTTTCCAAATGCGTGCTTCAAATTTACGACGCATTGTTAACTTATTTTCCTTTGTACAGAAAATATCCTTCATTTCATTTCAAATTTTTTCGGCACTTTCGTATACGAAATTTGGTTTGGAGTGTAACCATGTCTGAGCTTTTCCTCTCAACTTGCACATTAGTAGTGCTTTCACAGTGTTTTCGTCCACACAATATACATCAACTATGCTTTTAAATTGGGTTATCCATATATCCGGTAATAATCCACCATCATAATCTGGTAGCATATCTTTTAATATACTGAAGGATGCACTCAGTATATTTTTGTTCGCATCAGGACAAACAGCTTCTTCATCATTTGATGCACATACACTCACCGTCTCCTTGTCTCTTTCGTTTTCAACATTCTCTGCGGTTTTATTTTCACGCGCCTTTTCAAATGAAGCAATCTTTTTTAAAAAATCATTTTCCTTCTTTAGCAACTCTTTTTCTCGCTTTACAATTTCCAACTCTTTTTTTTAGTAGCTTTTCAAGTATTTCTAATTAATTTTCTTTCGTTTGTGGTAAGCGTCGATCATTTGTCTCACACTCATTTATTTGTTACATCTTCATTTGATTTAAATTCTATTTCACACACATTCGTTTCGTCTCCATCGCACCGACCAATTAATACGTTAATGACTTGCGAAAAAATATTAGTGAAGGTGGTAAAAGAACAATATGTGGAATCTAAAAATATATTATCAAAATACCAATCTGAATTTAGAAAGAATTTCTCATGCGAGACAGCAGTAAACTACGTTATTAATAGGTGGAAAAAAGTTGAAAAAAATTATAAAATTATTAGCATATTCCTTGATTTTCAAAGAGCATTCGAAACCATTGATAGGCATTTATTCTTCTACGGAAACTACATTGCTACGGAGTTAGGGATACAGAATTAAAATGGTTTGAATCATATATGACGGGAAGGAAACAAATAACAAAAGTGAACAACATGCAATCTTATTAAGTTACTAACGAATATTGAGTACCACAAGGCACAATTCTGGGAGCGTTATTATTCATAATATATATAAATGATTTGCCAAAAATGTTGGAAAAATGTTCAGTAATTATATATGCAGATGATACGCTTATTTTTACAGAAGGTGAATCGAATCAACAATGCTACGATAATCTTACACAAGATATGGAACGTCTTAACATGTGGCTGAAAATGAACAAACTTAAATTGAACGAAAACAAAACGAAAATATTAGAAAAAAATACAAATAGTAACCACGTTTTTAAAATAAATAATCAGTGATAGAAAAAGTGGATCAGATAAAATATTTAGGATTTGTTAATGTAGGCTCGATTAAATGAAGCGCGACACGTCTTTGCTTTTGAAACACTCGTTTGTTAATCATCTCTTGTTACAATTGCTACATGCACACTTAAGATTATTCATCTCGCTTATTATCTAATTTATTATCTACGTTTGTGTTTTAAGAGAAGGACAGAGACAGATATATTATAAATATTATATTAAACCTGCTTATATATACAAATAAGAACAGTTATTATGGAATATATGTATAAATCATTTGGAAAGAGTATTCAATACAGTGAACAACAGTGACATAACTAAATAAGTAAAGTGGTATACCACAAACATAATAAAGTAGGCTACAAATATACTACTTCAATTCGGCCATCCTGACTATGAGATCTCCTGATCTCCTATTATTAACATGACCTTTCACGTCCTCCAAACCATGGGCGTATGTTAGAGACAGACCAAACGCCTTTGTAAGGTGTTCGGGACTGTTGAAAACCATCGACATCCTCGATCAAATAGCGATCATTTCTTAGTATCTTGGAAATCTTATATGGACCCCTATATTTTGGAATTAATTTTCGAGATATTCCTTATAAACCCTTGGTGTCCGTCTCCGTTTATTAAAATACTCTTCATTATATTCCTGTACAATTTTCTGCTTGTTTAATGCCTTCGATCTGATCTTATCATGAGCATCTCTCTGCCGCTCACTGGCGTCCTCAAGATGCTCCCTCAACTTATCAATGATTTTTCCCTTCTGATTCGTACCAAACAACATAACACTGGGGTGCTCCCCAATAGACCTGTGAACAGTATTGTTTAAAGTATACTCAACCTGATCGACCACATGATCCCAAAATATTCCCTTTTCGACATTAACTAGTTTCGCCAACATTGGACCTATGGAACGGTTAACCCTCTCCACCTGACCATTTGCCTGCGGTGAACCAGTAGCTACCAAAGTGTGGGCCACATTATTTTCCCTTAAAAATTCTGCAAATTCTTTTGACGTAAAACAAGTTCCTCGATCACTTATTATGCACCTCGGTCGACTATATGACCTGAAATAGTCTTTAAGTGCTATGGTGACCTCCTTTGTATTAGTTGTTTTCGCTGGATATAACCGTACAAATTTTGTGCAAGCATCAACAATAACTAAGATGTGTTTCACCGTCCTACCGTTATCTACAGGTCCATAGTGGTCTATGTGAATTACATCAAATGGTCTAATCGATTTTGGTATACTATTTAGGTAACCTTCCTCTTTACCGTGCTTTGACGAGTAAACCATACAATTCATGCAATTTCCTATGTGTTTAGCTACCTTGGTTCTCATCTTTGGAAACCAATAACTTTTCATAATAAGGTCAGTCATCTTATCAGTACCAATATGTCCCATTTCATCATGATATTTGTATAAAATATGGTTTTCCATGTCCTCGGGAACGCAAAATAATAAATTTTCATCCCTAGTCTTTCTATATATAACACCATTTCTCATTTCGTACAGACTATGTTCATTAACTTGAAGCATTTCCTTCAAGGCTCCCATCTTTGGATCCCTATTTTGACAAATAATCATATTATCCTCAAAAGTATTCGTCTCTACTACCATTATGTTCGTGCACCTACTTAGTGCGTCTACGTGTTGCATTCTTCTTCCCGAACGATGTTCCAGCTCATAGTCAAAGTTCTGAAGATCTAGAGCCCGACGTGCTATTCTTGGGTTCAACTCTTTTCTGTTTAATGTCATAGCGAGAGAGTTACAGTCAGTCACAATCTTAAATTTCTTACCCTGATGATATATACGAAATCTTTTTAGTGCATAAATTATAGCCAGCGTCTCAAGCTCAAAGCTATGATACTTCGACTCTGCATCTGTCGTCCTTTTAGAGAAATAAAAAATTGGATGGAGTTTGCCATCCTCCTTCTTCTGCAGCAGAACTGCCCCAAAGCCTATTGTACTAGCATCGCAATGTAGCTCAGTGGCATCGGTTGGGTCGTATATTGCAAGCACTGGAGACTCCATTAACTTAGTTTTAAGCAGTTCAAAAGCATTAAGTTCGCTTTCCCCAAAGAAAAACTTTGTATCTTTTTTCGTTAGATCATATAGTGGTTTTGCTATAATCGAAAAGTCCTTTACAAAACGTCACAAATAAGAACAAAGTCCTAAAAAGCTCTGTACTGAGTGCTGCTTATCCGGTACCGGGAAATCCCGAATAGCCTTCAAACCCTTGTCATCAGCCCTTATACCGCTGTGATCTATTGTATATCCTAAGTATTTGACTGAAGTCTGCAAAAATTCGCATTTATCCTCCCTCAACTCTAAATTATTTTCAACCAATCGTGTGAAAACTGCCATTAAAATCTGCAGATGTTCCTCAATATTATCCGTCCCCACCATGATGTCGTCTAAGTAAATAATTATTCTGTCACTTCTAACCATATCCGAAAAAACTTTATTGACAAATCTCTGAAAAACAGACGGTGCATTCCTTAACCCAAATGGCATTCTCAAAAACTCATACTGTCCTAAGGGTGTTACAAAAGATGTAAACTTTATAGAATCGGGATGAACAAAGACATGGAAAAAGCCGTTCTTTAAATCTAACTTTGTAAAAAATTTCTTTCTAGACAGTCTATCCAAAAGGTCATCGATTAAAGGAATCGGATAACTATCCTTAGCCGTCACCTTGTTCAAAACACGATAGTCAACACACATTCTTAGTTCCCCAGTCTTTTTCCTAACTAGCACGATCGGTGAAACAAATTCTGATTCACTCGGCCTTATATATCCTTTCTCTAAGTATTCGTCCAATAAAATCTGTAATTCAGATTTTTCAGCATATGATAACCTCCTAGGATTACAACAAAAAGGTTTATCATCATTCAACTTCAATTTTATTTCACTAAATACCTTAGGTTTAGAGGGACGTTCAGGTCGTACATAATAATCATTTTACAATTTAAATAATTTATTTCTACTTTCATAATCGATTCCATTTCCCACAATTAATGGAAAATTATCTTTCGCCCCTACATCTATAGACAAAATTTCTTGATCAAAACTGTCGTTATGATCAGCATCAGCTACAACATCCCCCTTGTCAAAAGATACTAATCCAAAATTCCCTTTTTCTAAGAAATCTCTACCCAATGCACATTCAAATGCCATTGATTTATCAGAAACTACTAAAAACTCTAATTCTATTATTTTTCCATTTACATCTAAAAAACATTTAAATCTCCCATAAACGTTTAATCTTGATTTATTAATTCCAAAAAAATTTGAATTACAACGAAAAAGTTTATTCATATTAATTCCATTAAAAACACTTGACTTCCTCACAAAACTCACTGGAATACCGGAATCGATCAGGCATTCTAAGAAAAAATTACAATTAAAACTAGAGTTCATGCAAAACTTAAAGTATCTTACATATTCTTACATACTTTACATATTTTTTTTAGTAGCTTTTCAAGTATTTCTAATTCATTTTCTTTCGTTTGTGGTAAGCGTCGATCATTTGTCTCACACTCATTTATTTGTTACATCTTCATTTGAGTTAAATTCTATTTCACACACATTCGTTTCGTCTCCATCGCACCATCATTTTCAATATTTTCTCCACATATGTCTTCGCACTGCCCAATTGTATCGTCTTTCGGGTACTCCCCTCTTTTTTTCTGCCGGTAATTCATTTAGCCTCAAAAGAAGCGCATTTTTTGTGCCTGACGAAGGCAAACCAAGATGCTGCAGCCAATGACGTAACTGTGCAGCCGTATAAATACCACTCACATTTTCCATTTTACCGAAAAAAAAAATTGTTCTTTCTTTTTTACAGTTCTTTTTTCCTCTAAACTTTCTTTTTCACTACACTTTATATAAACAATTTTATAGCGTTTTGATTTTTATTTTTCAATTTTACAATAAAACTTTGTTACCGGTATCCCACTTCTGAGATTGTAGGCTCGATTAAATGAAGCGCGACACGTCTTTGCTTTTGAAACACTCGTTTATTAATCATCTCTTGCTACAATTGCTACATATACACTTAAGATTATTCATCTCGCTTATTATCTAATTTATTATCTACGTTTGTGTTTTAAGAGAAGGACAGAGACAGATATATTGTAAATATTATATTAAACCTGCTTATATATACAAATAAGAACAGTTATTATGGAATATTGTTAAGAATGAAAACTATAAAGTTATTATTGTTATTTTAATTAATATACTCGTCGACCATTCTGCCGGCCAGCTGCATGGTATGTGTGGGCATAAAATATTAAAATAAGCAAGATCATCAAGTTACTTGCTGATAACGAAATAACTGATACAGTCAAACACATAAGTATGTGGACAGATATATTTTATACACACAAATACACTACACCTCCCTTTTTCAGAAAGAATGATCAATACGAGGTGGTTGATCATTCTTTCAGTACAATAGATTTAAAAATGAAAGGGGGAGTTTCTCACGTAACCTCTATTACAAAATTATAGTTTGCAAATTAAAAGTAACATTATAAGTAGTTTCATTTAATAAAATGTTTTACAAATAAGGTAAATTTTTGTTATAAACAATATATTTTATATTTAGGTTTTTATAAAATGTTTTGGAAATAAATATAACGAATTTAGTATTATACGCAAATGTACTACAATTAAATTTTAAAGAAATAGATTAATTTGTATAAATAAAACAAATAAGACAAATAATTCTATTCAAGTATTGATAGAAAAGATAATAATTTTTTTTTTTGGTTTAAGTCAAGGCGCTTATGAGGCGACCTCTCACCCTTTTACAGAAAGAATAATCATAATTGGTTGATTATTCTATAAGGTTGTCACGTAGGACAGTAAAGTGAGATAAGAAGTAGAGTCATGGGGAAGCTCTAGCTATTTAGAATGTCAAAATAATTCACACTTGATTAACGTATATGTGAATATTGAAATGATACTGTATAGTAACGGTGCAGTCGTCTTAACTATCCAACAGATCGTTGCACGTATTTGAGAAGAAGAGAAAAAGGAAAAAAAAATCATGAACAATTATATTTAAATACCTATATCACAATCATATATTGTATTAAAGGAAAATAAAACCTTTACAAATAAATAGCGAATTAATTAAAATTCAAAAGAAAAGGGGAAAAAATATATATAGCGAGCAACGCGATTTTTCTTCAATGCAACAAAAACAAAAATAAATAAATTCTTGGTTATATTCCATTTAAAGCAACATTATAGACACAAAGAAATAATTGTTTGCTCGAATAATTTATGCAACAAAAAGTGTTTTCACTAAGACCCGTTACTCTGTGAACTTCTTTACTCTATTTTTATGAACAGTGAATGACTTCCCATGTTCATCTAGGAGTTCCACATTATTATGGTTGTCCATTTTGGATATTCTATAGGGGCCTTTAAATACAGAATCTAGTTTATGGCCTGCTTCATTGCGAATTAAAACGAGATCACCGAGGGTTAATTCGATTGGATTTGCCCTTTCGGTGGAAAGTTGTTGTCTTTCCCACTTAGCATTTTCTATGATATTGGCAGCTCTTCGCTGCGGCACCTGAAGTCTGAATTTAACTTCTTTTTCATATGAATCAAAACAGTACAATGGTTCTACAATATCTCCTCTTGTACAATCAAGAGTTGGTGGGATCTTCCCGTAAATCAAATCGAATGGGCAATAACCATGAGCTGTAGATGGGGTGGTATTGTAACAATATACGAAGTGTTTTAACCAAACGTCCCAATCTGATTTATCGGATGAAGTGTATGTTCGCAAATATTCATTAAATGTTCTGTGAGATCTCTCAACAGTACCTAAGGTCTGATGATGATATGGAGTAGAATTGAGTTTCTCTATCTTCATCATTGAACATAACTCTGATAAAACTTGATTCATATATTCTGTTCCCATGTCCGTGAGTATTGTATTCATCGGACCGTAAGTCAAAATAAATCCTTCCATAATTGCTTTGGCTACCGTTCTGGCTGATTTATTCTGAATGGGTATTGCGACTAAATATTTAGTTAGATCGCATATCATAGTGACAGCATATTCATTTAATGACTCGGACCGTGGTAGTGGTCCTACGGTGTCAATTATTATTCTGTCAAATGCTTTTAACGGTGTAGGCGTTAGGATGAATGGCTCTTTACCGTTGACAACTGTTTTATTTTCTTGGCATGCTTTGCACCGTTTTACATATTGGGCTATATCTCTAGTCATGCCTTTCCAATGGTATTGAAGTCTGATTTTCTTTATCATGCGTGTTATGCCTGGATGTCCTCCCGAAATAGGATCATCATGATATTTTTGCATGATTTGTAATTTTTCTATATCGGTGAAAATTTTTGTTAATTTAGGGGTGAGCACAATTGTTAATATACTTTCTTGAAGTATTTCATTGCCTTTATTCTTAAAGGTTTCAATATTGGTTCCTAGGAATTTAAGCAGACTATCATCGAGATGTAGTCGCATGGTTGTTAGACCCATGTTATCAGCTATTTTTTCAAGCTTTAGAAAGAGGTGACCTAAGTCTACATTTCCATTAATAACCGTGTCTTTCAACATAAATTCGGAAAGAATTTGCTTTCCTTTTCTAACTATAACTTTATTTTTGGTAAAATGCAATTGTGGCATTTTACTGTGCTCTTGGGCATTAATTGCCTCATAAACCTTTAGTTCAACCGATTTTGTATTACTCTTCATACCATTGTCATTATAATTTCTACTCGTTTTTGCCTGAAGTCTCGTAGTTACCTTCAGTATTGTGTTAGCATCAATATTTTTTATATCATCAAATTTTATACGCGATAGCGCATCCGCGGCGTAATTTTCTCTACCCCTAATATACTCAACCACAAAGTCATATTCCTCTAGGTCTAACCTCATACGGGTTAATTTTGATGACGGATTTTTCAATGAAAATAAATAAGTTAGGGGTCTGTGATCGCTTTTAATTATAAACTTTCTGCCGTAAACATATGGTCGGAAATATTGTATTGCCCAATGAATTGCAGTTAATTCCTGCTCTATTGTTGATTTATTGCTTTCACCTTTTGTGAAAGATCTGGATGCGTAAGCAATTGGTAGCTGAATACCTTGCTTTTCTTGGCTTAAAACAGCCCCACAGGTATGTTTACTTGCATCTGTGGTTATACAGAATTCTTTAGAAAAGTCGGGATATTGTAGGATTTTTGGGCTTAGCAGTTGATTTTTAAGATATTGGAATGATTTTTCACACTGCTCAGTCCATTCGAATTGCACATTTTTTCTAGATAATCTGGTAATATGTCGTGATGATTCAGCAAAATCTGGAATGAATCTCCTGTAATAATTACAGAACGCTACGAAGCGTTTAGCTTCATCACCATTTGTAGGTGTTGGGTATTTTTGTATAATTGAGTATTTACTGTCGTCAGGTAAAATGCCTTTATCGGTGCATTTATGACCTAAAAATGTTACCTCACGACAAAAAAATGTACATTTATCCGGATGTAGCTTAAGATTATATTTTCTGCAAATGCTAAATACTTGTTTTAAGTTTTGTAGCATGTGTTCAGAAGAACACCCTATTACTACTAAGTCATCCATGTATACAAAGGCTTGGGTTGGAGATAATCCAGAAAAAGCCAATGACATCATTCTTTGGAATGAATTTGGGGCAATTTTGATACCATAAGGCAGTCTTGTAAAGCGAAAGGAGCCTTTTTCTGTGTAAAAAGACGTAATGTCTTTAGAGTCTTCTTCCAATTCTATTTGATGAAATCCTGACATTAAGTCCAAGCATGAAAAGAACTTGGCTCTTCCTAACTGATCAAGAATGTCATCTATACGAGGTAATGGGAATTTATCAGCTATTAGTTTTTTGTTTATTCCTCTATAATCTACGACTAATCTCCACCTTTTCTGTGTCGAACCAGGTAATGACTTTTTCGGTACTATCAGAAGAGGACTGTTATATTCAGAGATTGATGGCTCAATTATGCCATCATCTATTAGCTTATCTACCTGGGCATTAACTTCCTCTTTGTGGGCATGAGGGATTCTATAATTTTTGATGTACACTGGTTGTGTATCATGAAGTTTAAGTTTTTGTTTGTAAAAATTGTTGGTACTTATTTTATCTGTTTCTAAAGCAAAAATATCTATGAAGTCTGAGCATAATTTTCTCAAATTTTTAGGTGCGTATTCAGGAAAGTTTTTTGTTAATTTTTCAATTTTTACCTTATTTATCTTGGCATTAGTTTCAGAATTGTTATTGACAATTTTATAGTCGTTTAGACTTTCGGATTTTACTTTAATGTCATTAATTATAACGTCTTTATCTGTGGTATTGATGATTTTTACCAAAGGCTTTGATTTAGTAGTTATTGTGTTGGCAATATATATGCCATCCTGGATAATTTGCTGAGGTATTAATACTTCTTCCTCATTGGACATGAAATTTATCGGTCTTATAACTTCTGACCTTGCTGGAAGTGATATGGAATTGATATTTGGGCCATTTCTTAAAGGGATTGCTATATCGTACGGAACATCATTAGTTCTTAAGGTGATCCAATCTTGATCATCTTCGTAATCTAAAATACATTTGTATTTTCGAATAAAGTCCATACCTATTATTCCGTCTACTTGAATCGGAAAGTCATCCTTTACGACATGAAAATCGTGAGCTATAAGCAGATCTTCTTGTTTTAAATCAGTTTTAACTTTGCCTATTGTAGTTATTACACCTTGACCAATGCCATTTATTCTAGTTCGCCTAGTAAGGTCTATTGGTTCGTATAGAACTTGGTGGTGTTTTACGACTGATATGTCTGCACTTGTATCTACTAAGAATGTTGACCTGTTGTCATTTAGAGTGGTTCTGGAGATTAGATAGCTGTATAAATTTGTATTTATGTTGTGGATTTTTTCGTCTATTGAGTATTTAGGGGTGTTAGTTCGTTTCCCGAACTATTGTCATGCACGCAACGTATGTTATTAGTTCTATTAACGTTGCGGTTGTTACTGTTGTAACGGTTATTATTGTTATTGAATCGATTGCTAACTCCGCTATTATTGAAGCTTCTAGGCACATAACGGCCATTTGCATTCCTGTTATTAGGATTTCTGTTGCCAGTATTACGATTATAAGAAGTTGGCGCCCTATTAGAGTTATTAGGTATATTACCTGTATTCCTATAGTAACGTGGTCTATTATTAGTGAAATTAGAAGAATTATTAATGTAAGTGTTTTGGAGAGTTAATACAGCATTAGGTTGTCCGTATGCATCGGTACAACTGCTTATGAATTTTGTTTTCACTTCATCCATGTTTAGGAACGATCCTGATTCCATGATCAGTTTTATTCGTTCGTTGGATGCATTTTTTACTATTGCTGAAACTGCTGCACGTGTTGTGTACTTGCTTGCAGTTTCATTTGGCAGACCGTCAGATATGTAGGCGGTCTCTAATTTTTTAGTGAGTTCACCTATTTCCTTGACATAGGTATTGGCATTCTTGCCTGTCTGTTTTATATTCATCAACTTTGCATTGATGACATCAACGGATTCTCCTTTAACAGTCGATTTGAGTTTTGAAATTATCGCTGAAATGGTCGATTCCGTTGTTATTATGTTCCTAGTGGTGCCTTTTAATTTTGTTTTAATAAGGCTTACCGCAACAGTTTCATGTGTACCCTTTATGGATTCCACAAGTGTCAAAGCATCAATGAAGCTTTGTAGATTTTCTGGACTTCCGTCGAAGTCAGGTAGAAGTTTTGCTGCTGTGTTTAGGAATTCAATATTTGTTTGTGACATGTTGGTAGAGGCTCTACCTGTACTTGGTAGATTTGAAGTTGGGTCAGAATCTAGTTCTGGTAGATATTTAAAATTTGTTTCCTCATGTAATGAGTTAGGGACATTTAGTATGATACATCTTTTTAAGGATATCGTTATTAATTTATCTCTTATATCAGCAAAGAAGGCTTCAGCTGCTGTTTTATGAGAGTTGGTTAATCTATTATAATTAACATTAAGAAGTACTCTAACCTGTTCGAATCTTCGCACGAGATTATTTATGTGTTTATTGATTGTTTCAGGTTTTATCTCTCTATTGAGATTGAGACATTTATAGGATGTGATGAATTCTTCCCTTACTGCTCTAGCCTTATTCACTATTATTTCCCATTCCATGGGGTTTAACTTCTGAATAATGAGAGACAGTAAAAAGGAAGTATATATTCAGTGAGATTTTAATATAAATCAGGCATGCTCCCTTATAAGGAAACATCGCCTGTAGTTTTAGAGGTTGAGATGAGTATATAATGAAATATTGTGATTCAACGATCGTAAAAGTGAAGTAATCGTTAATCCTGTATTCATATATATTTTTGTGAGATTTTTAAAAGAAGGAGTAGGAACAAACAATTATAAATGATAAACTTATAAAATGAATTGATTGTTCCAGACAATATAAAAATGGAGGAAATGAGAGCTCCTTAAGTGTGGGATGGTGTGGACTGCAATACTCGCGGGTAGTTGTTCATGTAGAACTTGCTGGCACACAAGAATGAGTGAAGGAACGGTAATAGCGATTCGGGAACTGAATGATGGCGATAATAACTAACGGGTCGTCATCATTCAGTTAGATATTCGAACCGTATTTTATGGCTTTTAAAGCTCTAGCTCCCTTAGATAGGTTGTGAACTATTGATAGCGATAGATAGTACTATTGATAGCGATAGATAGTACTTAGCCATACAAAACAGAGATTCAGCGATTAGACTTGGTCTAAATTTCTGGCTAGTGAAGCTGCGCGCGTGTAATTTTTTCGTAGTGACCTCTTATGAAGCTGGTAGAGCGTTATAAGGATCTGCAGCACTAGTAAGGAGATGATAATAACAAGATATATGACTGGATATTGCACTTTTACCGTAATGTCGTTGATTACGTTAGCATTAGGGTTTTCTATTTTTGATTCATGGCCACCCATGGTACTCAGATCTATTCTGCTGAATTACATATGGGGACAAGAAACAAAGGAAAAAAAAAAAATTTTAATTAAAGTAGATTCTGCGACGATCTGTGGAAGTTTTACGCTTGCTGCACATATGAACGAAAATAATAATATATAAAAAGGCTTGCTGCGCATAGCATCAATATTATAAATATTGACCTAATCATATAGATTTCAACTGTCATGTACGTATTTCGAGTAACTGTTTACATAAACAAAATGCAAGTTTACAATATTTTACTTAAAAATAAGTTTATACAGTCACACGAATGTTAATGTGTCTATAAAAGTCAGGGACGTGTTAGTAAAAAAAATGGTGCTTATATCACTGATGCCGTGACCATTTTGTGATGGTCAATAGAGTACAATGATATAAACCAGATATCGCCAACTGATATCTAAATTAGGCTTTTAATCCCTTAAAACTATACCACTGGAGGGACACGTATGTATCGCAATGGTAGGTTAGGTTGAATAGATTTATCATAATTTTTTTTTTTTTTTTGTTTTTTTTTTTTTAAAGAAAACTATGTATATACGGCTATTTAATATTTATTGTTATATGAAATTTATTGAGAATTGTGTTTTAAAAATAAAAATTAAAAACGATTACTTTTAAAATTCATATTAAAAAAATATATTTTTTTTTTTTACTTGTTTTTCTCTTACTGTAAAAAGTTTGTTAAAACATTATATAAGTAGGTATGCATCTATGTATGTATTATATCCTTTAATGATAGTTAATCAATCAATTTGTTTAAAATGATATCTGTTTGCTGCTTTGTTAGCTAAAAACCTTAAATTCATTTAAATTTATTTGTTACTAAGAAAGACATTAGCTGCTATAAATATCGTTTTGTTATTTAATTTTTTTTTTTTTTTTTTTTTTTAAAGATTTGGTTGGTATTTTATTTCAAATTTCAAAATTTTTTTTTGTATTAAAGAAAAAATTATTTTTGTATGTATATTGTATATAAAACTTTTTATGAATTGAAATTAATTTAATATTTTGTTTTTCTTTCGACATAAATTTTCAAAATACCTCTTGCTTTATTCTGCAACAACAGCCTTATAAATCCGCAATTCTTGTCAAGCGAGTTGTAGACTCTACGTCGTGGGCATGGTAGGGTGATGGTTCAACATCATACTTCGACTCCAACGTTGTAATCGGCTGAGGCTTTAAGTTCATCAGGTGTTAAAAGTTGCAGGAAAGGTGGACGAGCATAAGCAAATTTATCCTGTAATTGTTGTTGGAGGATGAATGCAATTTCTTAAAGTTCAACATGTTCGCCATGTTTGCTAAAGACTTTCATATTCTGCTGCTTTGGTGCTGTAGTATCGCTGGGATTATTTTCTTCTGCCAGTGCGGGATTCTTGGTTGACACATGAGTACCGCATATGCATTTGTTAACAGCTATAATTCCAGCAAACGCAATTGGTGTTAATATTAAGACTGATGAATTGATGGGTGTTGCACATAGTAATTTGTATGTGAGATAGGGCAGCTGTTATTATTTTTTTTAGATATTCAACTAAACACAACTTTTATGCTATTAAATTTACTGGTTTTCTTAATAAATTTATTTTTTTTTCACTGTTATCACCATTCACTAACGGACTTTTCTTACTTTCTTATGTACACGTTATACATAGAATGTTCATGATATTTAAGACATTGTATGAAACAGTTTAATAAAACATTTGCAATGAAGGATTTGTAATTTGGCAGGATCGCCATGTTAAGAATGAAAACTATAAAGTTATTATTGTTATTTTAATTAATATACTCGTCGACCATTCTGGTCGACCGTACTTTTATTTCTCGTCTTTCTTTATTAGCACTTCAAGTGTTGAAGTGCTTTTTCTTAAAAACTAACTTAAACTTATCGTGAGAGAATGCTTGGTCGGCATAAATACACGCCGGCCAGCTGCATGGTATGTGTGGGCATAAAATATTAAAATAAGCAAGATCATCAAGTTACTTGCTGATAACGAAATAACTGATACAGTCAAACACATAAGTATGTGGACAGATATATTTTATACACACAAATACACTACAATATATGTATAAATCATTTGGAAAGAGTATTCAATACAGTTAACAACAGTGACATAACTAAATAAGTAAAGTGGTATACCACAAACATAATACAGTAGGCTACAAATATACTACTACATTAATGATAATGAACTGAAATTCAAACACATTGACTATATATGTAAAAAAATTGGCAAAAAAATTGTTCTTTCAAAAGAATAAGAAAGCATATATCAGTTATAACGGCAATAAACATATATAATACCATAATAAAACCGCATTTCGAGTTCGGTTCTACAATTTTATATACATGCTGCACTACACAACAGATAGATCGACTACAAAAACTTCAAAATAGAGCAATGCGAACCATATTAAAATACAACAGATACACATCAATCAACTTTATGCTTGAATCTCTAAAATGGCTAAACATAAGACAGAGGCTTACACTCACACTTTTAATTTTATACAAAAAATGAAACGTGGAGAAGCATCGGAATATTTAAGGGAACCTATAGTATATGTCAGGGAAGCACAACCATACCAGTTAAGAAATATGAACAACTTTAGAATTGAAAGAGTACACTCAACGGCAATGCAACGAACTCTTTTTTACAATGGATTACAACTTTACAATACATTACCAAATTATATTAAAAATGAAAGTAACAAAAACCGAGTTAAGAAGCAAATCTCCTTTTTTGTAAAGTACAATTTATATTAGAGCTAAAACACAATGTATCAAATTTAAATATTTGTATGTATGTATATGAAAAGTATTATTAATACTAATAAATCATTTAAATAAAAAAAATAATTCTGATTTTTATTAGCCATATTAAAATAGTTTTTAAAATTTATAGGTTCACAATCAATTAAATATTTATCTATTCCTTTTAAAAGCCAATAAGAAAAGCGCAAACTAATTTTCTTATTTTACAGGTTTGCTTGTCAAATTGTTTTCTTGGAAGGCAGTGAATTATGCGCTAATTTCAGCAAACCGGGTCACACATAATTGTCACAGATTCTTCTATAATAGAAAATATTAAGATTTTTTTCTGAAAATTTTGTTTTATTTTCAAGTTTTGGTTGTATCATATCAAAAAGTATAACTTTATTAATAAAAACTGTCATCCAAAATTGATGAATTTCTTACTGTCATTGAAGTTTGGCAGTGTACCACTCTTAATTTTCCATATTAGCTTACCAAAATTCCTTTCAAGCGCCGTACATACATATGTATGTACATTCATACAAAAAATGTCACAACCGAAATCGGTGTCCCACAATTTATAAGGGATGACAGAAATTCGTTTCAAATACCTACTTATTACCATAAAACCTCTTGAAAAGGCTATTAATTACTACTGTTATAATCTCAAACAGTACCGTTTTCTGCCCATTTCGACACAAAATATTACAAATTATAATCTTTAGGCGTCCATAACTCGGAGAATATCCGCGGTGCAATTACTGGATTACTTTTATTAATCTGAAAAATATTCTAGTTTCTTCTATTGTGTAGCATCAGGAAATAAAATATTTTTTATATCAACCAAAATACAAACTAATATGTATATACATACATATCTAAGTGAACAATTATTTTACACCCTGATGATGCTAAACAACGCAGTGGCGAAACATCGATAAAAAATAAAAGTATTTTATATAAAAGACATTCAAGCTTAAGCAATTTAATAAATTTAATTAAAAAGCTGAAGAAAATAAATTAAACTAAATTTAAGTTTATAGTTATCCACTAGGTTAGGGGTACAAATTAAGCATCTTAAAACGAATAAAACTCAAACAGTAAAAAAACAAGCTTTAAATTGATTATAATTTTTTTCACTGAGACACCGTAAGAAAAAAACAAGATTCTACACTATATAGGAATATACAATGATGATTGCAAAACTGTATTTACAGGCCGGGGATTGTGCAATATGAAAGATACAATTTTAAATATAGTACATATTTGCAACAAACCACGGTCTTCAAATAGTTATGCATGATGGGTAGACTTCAATATAAAAACATAGGCATCTTACCTAACCTCTTAAAAAGTTCCCGGCAAAGTTTAATATATTGCGAATTCAAATGATTTCACAAAATTATTGCATACACACGTATGTATGCAGGTCTATCTTAAGGCATATCACGTTTTACAAACAAAAACATTCTTGTTTTTTTCCAATAGTCTGCTGGTTTACTTTCCGTTAGAACTGTTAATTGAAAACGGTACAATTATTGCTGTTAATTCATTCCTAAAAAAAAAAACAAAAACAAAGTTTTGCACTCCGACTAGTTCGAATTTTAAATGAAAAATAAATCAAATTTAGAATCAAATTTTTGAATTGGTAATATTAAGGAGGGGAAACAAGCCTACGCCGTCATATAATACCGCAAGCGGCGGCACACGAAAAACCGTTCGGCGGCAGCTTAAAATCGACGGATAAACGCCTGAAAGGCCGCGATTACATTACTTCTCGTTGCCACATGCAGATGCAATTGAAAAAAATTCAAAACATTTACACTTTTGTACTAACCCATTTGTTCGCATATTTAGAGCGCGTCTGCAAAATAAAGAGAGAAATCGAGTTCGTGAACTTCTGTTTGAAGAATACGTGTAGATGTTTCTGTTCAACTTGAGCATAACTTCGTCTCTCGTCGGATTTTATGAATGTTTTTGCATAGTTTATGTACGGGTGTTTACAAACGAGCGCACCCACACATACATTTTATTTTATCCAAAATACTCTAAAATAAAATCCTTTAATGTTTCAGTTCAAAAATAAGTAAGGTATAATATTGAATCCTATTATATCAAATAATATAAGTTTCAGTTTTTTCACTTACTTCAACATTTCACTGTACGCTCAGTCGTAAGTAGCATAAATGTGGTTGGGTTAGTTTCACTACGTCTGGACTAGCCATAAATATGTTCGCACATTGAGAGGGCCTCTCCAAAACTACGAGAGAAAATATGTTCGTTATTTTCTGTTTGAAGAATTTTCTGTTCAGTTTGATCATCATTTTTTGCCTCTCATCAAGATTGTATGGATGCTTTCGAATAGCCTATGACGGGTGCTTACAGACGAGCGTACACACATACACCTACTTTTCATTTTCTCTGTGTTTTTATTTGTGTAATGGCTCGACTATTGTTCGGACAACTCTGTTTAAACATGAGCGACCATGAACAGCGGCGGTCTTGACTAGCCATTCTTTTGTGCGAGAAGCAAAATGTTCGATGGCTAGTCAAGACGCTATGCTCAAAAGCATAGACTACTAACTAGACGCGACAACTTACAACAACATTACCTCGATTATATGAAAGAGATAAAAAACCATATCTCTTCTAATTTACCTATCTCTTTCATATAATCGGGTTAACTTAAAATTTTGTACGTAAAAACACATAACACCTGATAATACGCTTTTTCAAACGTCATTGTTGGGTATTCTGTTTATATTCTGTGCTCAAAAGCATAGACTACTAACTAGACGCGACAACTTACAACAACATTACCTCGATTATATGAAAGAGATAAAAAACCATATCTCTTCTAATTTACCTATCTCTTTCATATAATCGGGTTAACTTAAAATTTTGTACGTAAAAACACATAACACCTGATAATACGCTTTTTCAAACGTCATTGTTGGGTATTCTGTTTATATTCTGTGCTCAAAAGCATAGACTACTAACTAGACGCGACAACTTACAACAACATTACCTCGATTATATGAAAGAGATAAAAAACCATATCTCTTCTAATTTACCTATCTCTTTCATATAATCGGGTTAACTTAAAATTTTGTACGTAAAAACACATAACACCTGATAATACGCTTTTTCAAACGTCATTGTTGGGTATTCTGTTTATATTCTGTGATTTTTTTTAATTGAAACCATAATGGGTTTTGTATTAAAGTATTTTGGAATAAAATTGTTCAAAAAATCTGTAGTTTACAATAATAATATGTATAATAATTTTACTATGTAAAATGGAATAATAATTTAGATTCTTCATTTTATTTTTATTACAAAAAAGGTGTCTATTACCACAGCGTCCACTGGACATTATTGAGGCCACTTGGCAAAAAGAACTAAGAAACTAATTATATACATGTATGCTCCAGAAGAAAAAGATATAATAAAAGCGTTTAAAATTATGAATCTAACAATAGAAGCATTCCTAGATTATCAAGAAAATATTCTTTAATAATTTTTTTTTTTAAACAGAGATTCATTGAATACTTTTAATAGTTTCTTACAACTTGTTGTATTCCCAACTACCCATATATACGGGTGTTTCCAGACGAGCGCACACACACATACATCATTTTTATTTTGCCTGTGTAGTTGTTGTATTCCAAACTACCCATAAGCTATATTGCTCCCAAGTGACTGTGTTCAAATTTCCCGTATTCCTTGTATTACAGATAGATTAAATTCTCACGAAAGCAACAGTGTGAATATCAATATTATGCACATATTTAAAAACGTGAATTTAAAGTCTCAATTTATATAACTCTCATATACTGGAAAAACTTTTACGGCTGTGTATATATATAGAGACAAAGTCGAATAGGACAGTAGTAGTTTAAAAACAGTTAAAGTGCATTATCCTGAGATCTCTGAAGCGATTTTAGTTCATTAGTTTTTTTCCACGCATTTGCAATAGTCAAATAATATATTTGCCTCTGAGTTAGCGATTGGTAAATGACCATTTTTGTTTCAACATTAAACTTGTTTTCAAATTTATAAATGAATCATGTAGCAGAAGCAAGTGTAATATGCAAATGTACACCTTGTTTCGATTCGTTATACATACATACATGGCTATATATGTACATGACGGCTCGGCATTAAAATTAAACTTTTTATTATGTATAATGGCGACTTTTAGAGGTAAATTTAAAGCAAATGTTTGCGTAAATATATGAGTAGTCTATGATATGTACTTATATGATAAATTTCATACTTTTCTTGTTTTAAATAAATGATTTTATATATTAAACTTTATTCTAGTTTTTTGACCATTATAATAATTATGTTTGTCTAATTTTTCCAAGCTCCAGGTCTTCAATAAAACTTCCTTTATTATATAGTATAATAAATATTAATTTCAGTTTTTATTCAATATTTCGATATGCCTTTGTGTAGCATCGGCAGGAAATAAAATAAAATTATATTTTACAAACTACAAAACAAAAATCAAATTATGAAACAAAAAAACAAATTGAAAAATTTGTTCATATATGTACAATGAAAAATGTTTCAAATTTTAAAAACACAAATTCATACATATTGTTACGTTTATTACCACAATAAACGTTATTTTGAAGGGTTCGTTTAATTGTAAAAATTAAATTAAACAGTCCTTAGTTTTTTATCAGTACACAGTTTTATTCGACAATTACGACTCTTATATACAATTGTTCAGTACTAATTTGCACTGTACACTGAACACTTCTTTTGTAACGTGTGTGAATAAATCAAACTCAGGCCAAAACGGCAAACCGTACCAGCTGTTTTTGTTTACATATTTTTTTTACCATGGTGAGTTTGCAAATATGTAAACATTAACACGTGCAAGTACTACTAGCGAGCGAAATGTAATGCCGTATTTATGATTGTTCAACAAATTGGTACTATAATTAAGATCATGGACGTTTGATTTAATTTAAAATAAGTAAACTATATTATCTTCATGTACAGAGCAACTTTCTTCAGAAAATCTGAATCACGTCTTTACATGAATAGAATATAGCAATGGAAAGCTAAAAATATTTTAGTTATAAAACCTAAACGAAACGATGTCTCACAAATTTGAATACAGCAATGGAAAGCTAAAACCAATAGTAATCGAATGACATAGTTTTTATTCAAAAAGATTTCAGTATAGGGGGTATTCACTAACAAACTTTCATTTTTCCCAAAATAAGGTCAAAATCCCCAAAATACTATTTTTCCTATAAAACCTAATAGAAACGATGTCCCACAAATTTGAATACACTAATGGAAAGCTAGAACCAATAGTAATAGAATGACATAGAGCTTTTATTCAAAAAGAGTTCAGTATAGGGGGTATTTACTAACAAACTTTAATTCTTACAAAAAAAGACGTGTTAATAATATCCAACGATGAAAACAAAAATTGTACCTTAATAACTTATACAAGTACATGAGTGCAGGTTTTCCATCCCTGTGTCAGTAATTTGTTGCCACAATTCATAAATTTTGATCTCATATTCAGATAAGGTAACACTGTTGACATTAATTCACCACCATAGAAATAAAAATGTAAACAAAAACAGCTGTTAAGGTTTGCAGTTTTCTTCAGAGATTGATTTATTCACATCGATTCTTTTGTACCAGGTGTTCACTCTTTGAAATCTCAAAGTCAACTATCTCTTCTTCAGTGGACGGCGCCTTTATATACAGTTCACGGCCGCTTCTTGAAATGTCCCGAATGTACGCGAAATTGCGCATCAGTTATTTCAGTTGCTGTTTTAATAGCCTTGTATATGTGTTTGTGTGTGTGTATATCTTTTGTTTACTTTTTGCTTGCTGTAGAAATTGTTGTTTGAATCGCGGCTCATGGAATTTCTGCTACGCAATTCGTTTTTGCTTTGTGTTTATGATATTGCGTATTTGTACAATAGGTCGTTTCACACACCTTTGACTAATACTTTGTAACAATATCATAAAAACTAAAAAAAAACTTAAGTAAATAAAAAACTACAAACTAAAAAATGTTTTACATTTGTGTAGATGTATATATGTACATACTATGTATAAACAATACATATGTATAATCCTAAATTACATTATACTATCGTATGTATTAAATGCCTATATATGTATATTAGCGACATTATCTGTATCCACTTCGTAATTAATTCTTTGAGACATTGGTGTTTTACAAATTTGTAACATTTCCAATATGTAACATTTTTTATAATTTCTCTCAATATTTAGCACTGACACATTTTCAAAGTTAGGACAGTGATACAATTGAGAACAATGGGAAGATAGAGCTGTTTTATTTGAATTTCTACATCTATGGTCCGACTTATGTCCGGCTATTCTAGTTTTTAGCATATTTTTCGTTGTACCGACATATACTTTACTACAATTCTCCTGATCATTACCGTTAATTATATGTCGGTACAACGCAAAAAAAAAAAAAATATATATATATATATATATATATATATATATATACAACATTGTATTGTGCTGAACAAGATCCTCAAATTGGGCAATAGTATTTTTTTAATTAATGTTCATATGGAAGTTGTAGGCACTAGTTTAAAATTGTTTTATTTTTTATATTAACAATTCAGTTTCCGTTCTAATATTTTCAAATATCGTAATGAAAAATTATCATGCTATATTTACTTATATATAAACATCATTCAATATTTAAATCACGGACATAATAACAATTAAAGCTCTAAATATGAGAAAAACGCCCGAACCTGATCGTATTACAGGATCAGTGATAAGAAACCTAATTATGCTGTGAACATTTTACTATTCGTTTTTAATGTCATGTTACGAGTTAGCTTCTTGCCATGCTTTTGGAAGATGTCTGAAATTGTTATAATCCCTGAACCAGGAAAGGACTCAGGTCAGATTCTGACATATAGGCCGATTTATTTGAAAACATATTCCTTTGGTGTTTAAAGCCTTATCTTACTTAGCAAGACCTTATTCAGCAAGGCATAGTATTATTGAGCAAGTTTATGGAATTTCACCGTTATTATAATCGGCATTTGAAAATAAGCAACATTGTTGAGCTTTATTTATTGACATTTCGCAGACGTTCGGTAAGAGCTATTTGACAGATATAACGTTGAAAGTAAGGTCAACGGACCAATTTTCTAAAAATGGGAAATCTCCGCTGGAATCCCCCCAAAGTAATATACTAGGACCACTGTTATATATCATCTACACAGCTAAAGAACTGGCTAAAAAAGTGCAGAATAAAGATAAAACCCTCGAAATATGCTTACGTAACTTTTTCTATCAGAAGGCAAAATTTCACACGTATAACAATAGCAAGTGCGACGGTTCTAGCGGAAACTCACGTTAAATATTTGGGTATCCATGTAGATTTTTGCAACGAATCAAGTTTGGTTTGAAGACAAACCGATTTCTTCCATATGGCATCTTCAGTGTCATTTTTCGTTCTGAGAATTTTGCATCAATTCCTTAGTATAATATTGTTGGACAGGTATTTATTTGTCATGTGAGCTCGTAGGCATCTGAAGATGCTACACAAAGGCATAGCGAAATATTTAATAAAAAATGAAATTAATATTTATTATACTATATAATAAAGGAAATTTTATTGAAGACCTGGAGCTTGGAAAAATTAGACAAACATAATTATAATAAAGGTCAAAAAACTAGAATAAAGTTTAATATATAAAATCATTTATTTAAAACACGAAAAGTATGAAATTTATGTACATTATTTCGAAGGGACAAAACTAAAACACATCTTCATATTGTTAAATATAAATTTAGTTAAACGAATATTTGGTACCGTAGACTTTATTTTGTAAAGCATCTACATATCTACGATGCATGAATCAAATAAAGTGGATAACAAATCTCTAGGATTTACATTTCTTGCGTATTACTTTACGATCTACGATTTCCCTTAGATTTTCTATGGTTATAACGAACCGATCCCTTTTTTACTGTCTGCTGGTCCCACGCGTTGGCTGGGGTTACGTCGTCTACCGCCTTTATGTATTGTAGACAACGAACCCGTAGAACGAAAACAACTTATAATCAAGAAAGTACACTATGGTGAATATTATACTACATTTACATCTACGCAAAATCTGGTACTTATGAGATTTTGAGCGAAATCTAGTTGATTTCCACCAGATTTCCCATACAAAAAAAAATCTATTTACGAACTAGATTTTGGCAAAATTTCTCAAAATCTTGCAATACTAAATGATGCAACTATGTATTTTTTGCTAATGTACTGAAATATACAACGCTGAACTAGAAAATTTTGACATTTGTAACAAAAAAAAAAGCGAGGTAGAAACAAAATATTTACAGCAACATTAAAAATAATAAAAGTTTAAAATAAGTGGTTTCAATCACAGAATATAAACAGAATACCCAACAATGACGTTTGAAAAAGCGTATTATCAGGTGTTATGCGTTTTTACGTACAAAATTTTAAATTAACCCGATTATATGAAGAGATAGGTAAATTAGAAGCGATAAGGTTTTTTATCTCTTTCATATAATCGAGGTAATGTTGTTGTAAGTTGTCGCGTCTAATTAGTAGTCTATGGTTTCAATATGGATAAAACAATAATAAATAAAGTGTTAGTAATATTACATATGTAATTATGTGTATAAAAACAATTGTAGCACGAATTTAATTAAGTTTAGAGCCAATTTGTTATTCTTTCTTCAGTCAGATGTTTTTGTTGTGCAAATGAAATCCAATAATACGTCCAAAAGCATTGATGTAAACGGCAGAGATTTTCTTCGAGATTTGAGCTGAAATCTACTAGATTTTGCGTAGATGTAAATGTAGTATTAGATTCTTTAATATGGAAGTTACCATTTCACAGTTATTATATTTTTATTTTGTGACATTACATTTGTAATATAATAAAAAAGAGTACCGCCACTTTAAAATCAGAGAAAACAAAGCATTAAGCAATAAAATATGAATGATAACTTAAATCAGGATAGACTAAGCAGGTAAACTCACCAGCGCACTTTTTTAACTCAATGGATGTCAAATTGCTTACTAAAAAACATTTCCGTTAATTTTTTTTATATTTGAAGTTCGACATCGGAAGTAGCCGGAAATACTTTGAATTCCGGACAAACACGCTGGCAGCAGTGTTCCGAAGACAAATCCAAACAAGTACTATTCCTTGGAAGAATTGAATCTAACAAATGTTTGTGGCACTCACTCTACATAGAGTTCTAGAATTGAAGGGTGCGAAAACAAACGTCATAATAAAAAAACAGGAGAAAATATATTCATAGGTAAAGAAGTATCTACTGGATTTTTGAGTACTCTAGAACTTTCGAGAAAATAGATGCCTACTATAAACAGGTTTGTGTAATCCAGCTAAAAGTTAGTATTGGCATTCAAAATTATTCCTATCTTTTTATAAGGCGTTTGATAAAGACTGGCATGATGGGCTGCTTACGAAAATAACACGAGTTCTACCTGAAAACTCCCATCAACTTCGGCCAAGCTTTTTAACAAATAGAACGTTTAAGATATGGTCAAATGATAAATTTTCTAAAAAAAAGGGGAAATCTCTGCAGGGGTACCTCAAGGTAGTATACTAGGGCCGCTATTATATCTCATCTATACAGCGGATATGCCAACAACAAAAGACATATTACGTCCAATTATAAATTTCTTTAAATAAAAAGATTCAATAAAATAAAATTGAAGTTAAAAAAAATTTGTTATCACTAAAGTTTATGGCAAGTACTGCGCTACGTTTGCATTAGTACAAAAATACATCATAAAGTAATTAACTAATTTTGGATTCCGAATTAAAATATGAAAAAGTTGGATCCCAAAAGTGCGAAATATGTTCTAGCGGGCTATTCTCCAAATAGCTACAGACTATGGAACAAAAAAAAGTTATTATTGTTTCACGAGATTATATATTTGATAAAACAAGTTTTCTATCCAAACACTAATAGAACGTAATAATAGTGATGACACAAATGTTTCAGATACATAAACTGTAGAAACAAACCAAGTGGAAATGATAGTGGTGTTTTTTTTGTTGATGTAGAAGCACCAAATACAAATCCCAATTTAGAAACATAAGTGCATCAAGAAACTGAATTCAGCAGAAGTCTTCGAATAAGAAAACCACCAAATAGATATTCTGAATCAGTATTTGAAGCTATTTCCAACTGTGATGTTCTCAATTCATATTCAAGCATTGAAAACTCATTATATCGAGACGAATAATGAAAAGCACTCAAAAGTATATTGGATTCTATAGAGCAAAACAAAGTTTGGGAGGTTGTTTCTAATGCAAATATCAAAAAATTTTTGCATATCAAAAAATCTATACAGTTCTTCAAGAGTTTAGCCTAGCCACACGTCTATTTCATTTATTTTAGGTTTATTAATTCTAAATTGAGAATACTATTACTTTATGTGGATGACGTCTTGAACGGTGTGTTGCTTTGCTAGAAATTTAATTTGCAAAGAAAAATTTTTCTAAAATTTTTGAGATGACTGATTATGTATGGCAAACTGATTATTTTCTTATTGTTTTAGTGTAATATTATATTAAAGATGGAGAAATGTTTCTCATACTATATTTACATCTACGTAAAATCTGGTACTTATGAGATTTTGAGCGAAATCTAGTTCATTTCCACCAGATTTCCCATACAAAACAAAATCTACTTACGAACTAGATTTTGGCAAAATCTTGCAATACTAAATGATGCAACTATGTATTTTTTGCTAATGAACTGAAATATACAGCGCTGAACAAATAAATTTTGACATTTGTAACAAAAAAAAAGCGCGGTAGAAACAAAATATTTACAGCAACATTAAGAAATAATAAGTGTTTTCAATATGGATAAAACAATAATGAATAAAGTGTAAGTAATATTACATATGTAATTATGTGTATAAAAACAATTGTAGCACGAATTTAATTAAGTTTAGAGCCAATTTTTTATGCTTTCTTCAGTCAGCTGTTTTTGTTATGAAAATGAAATCCAATAATACGTCAAAAAGCATTGGTGTAAACGGCAGAGATTTTCTTCGAGATTTGAGCTGAAATCTACTAGATTTTGCGTAGATGTAAATGTAGTATAAAGACATTTTTGTTAGTAGAATTTAGTCAGTTGAAAAAAAACATGTTTTAAAATGTAAACAAACAAAAAATTTTTACGGAGTTGTTAAAATTTTTGTTAAAATAAGGAAAACTAAAGCAAACACAAGTAAATAGGGGTTTGAAAACAGTAAAGTCTACTAATTTACGTTTCATACAAGAATAAGTGTTTTGTGCTTACCCTTTCCACAGCAGTTTAATTAGGATTTAGGAAAAAAATTATTTTGTTTCATTGTTTATTTACTTTTTTAGTGTTGTAGAAGTGATGAATACTTCGGAATATAGTAATTGGATATTCATACTAATCAATAACAAAAAACAATAATAATGAACTATTTAACAAATTTAATCAGGAAAAACTTACAATATAAATAAAATAAAAAGAAAAAAACTAATAAAGCAACACAAGTTACGTTTTTTTTCGTAAGAATTGTAGACAATAAATTGTGCTGTACCGAGTACGAACAACAAAAAGAGTCGAGTAGTCAAAGGAATACATTTTTTACAACACTGCATTCATTTTCAATCAGCTGTTGGATAAATTTTACTAAATTTCCATTCGCGTACTTTTTGGACAAAATTTATATTGGGAGAGTAAATTGAAAAATTTACTCAGTTACTAAACTCTACTAAAAAAGTACTCGAATGAACCTATTATCAGCCAATTTGGAATAGTAGTTTGTTGTTGACAATTATGTTCTACGATTTTTGACATTTGAAAAAAAATGGATCAAAGAATGTGATTTTTTGGCTAAAAGCAACACCATAATCATGACTCATCCACCAGATTTGGCTCCCTGCGATTTTTTCCTATTCCCAAAACTGAAGAGACCAATGAAAGAAAAGCGTTTTGCCACTATTGATGAGATAAAGTCAGAATAGAAGAACGAGCTGATGGACGGAAAGCGCATTTTAAAACTGCTTCGAGGATTGGAAGAAGCGCTGGCGTAAATGCATTATATCTGAGGGAGATTACTTTGAAGGGGACAAAATGGATGAATAAATACTTTGCAATTAGAGATTCGTTACAATTATATAATTGAGGTAGGGTGTTGTTATTCAATTGGAAAATATATTGTTTAAAAACAACTTCTTTAGTGTTGTGTTCCGTAGAATAAATGAAAGACGCACGCGTATTATTACTATAATGTATTTAATCCATTTATTAATATTAAAAAGGTAAGTAAAATATAAAGTTCCAGAATGTACTACTTCGCAAAATGGAGAGCAAAATCACAAAGTAGTAAACAGAGGTGAAACGACAGTATAGTGATCTTTTTCTCTATCGGTCTCGTTCCTTCAGAGCCTTAGTTTTGTTTTTAGATTTTTGTTTTTATTTTGATTTTCTTGCCGTGTTTGCCTGTATTTTTTCCTGTATTTCGTCACAAAATGCTATATTTGTCTCTTTCTAACAGAGCCCATAGTAAAATAAACTGAGTTTTTTATTTTTTATGTGTCAAAGTCTTCACCTATGGTTACCCTGTGGCAAAATTGCAATGGCCGTGATACTGCAAGCTGTTCGAATTAGAATAGAAAAACAATAACAATTGAAATTGAAGCAGACAGTGTTGCCATATCGTTGGTTTGGGAAGTTTCTCAGTTATAACATTTAGATTGTTAGAATATGCATGTTTTGGTTTTATATATATACATGTATAAAAAATATTCAGATTATAGTTTTTGTGCAGTCGTCTTAAATAACATATACCGTGCTTTTCTGTATTCCGAATCCCCAATATGTTATTCGATTGTGGAAATTTCCGAATGTTTTAGCTGTTCTGTATTCCACTTCCGAATAATTTCTTTCCTGTTATTTTAAACAAAAAAGGTTAGTCTATCGAATTCGAATCAAGGTTTTACTCGATTAAAACTTTATTTAAAAATAAATATGATAGTTTTGTTATAATTTTAAAGGTTCATTTTCATTTTTAATTTATTTTCCACAAAAAAAAAAATGAATTCTTGCTTATTAACGTAAGCGATATCTGTAAGTAGTAACAGCTCTTTGAATGATCCCAAAAAATTATTTAGAACTTTATGGCTTCGCAAACTAAACCGTCTAACTAGCTGAAATGTCTATTCTCTAGTTTTCTTTGGCATCTAGTACGATTGCCTGAAAACGGTAAGGCTATTTTTAACACTTTGGTTACAAATGTGCTCACTAGTAACTGTGGTGACAGAGCATTGCGCCTAGGTACTCATGCATGAAGAACTTCTATATGACTTCTCAAAAGTTGTCATAAAGAATAAGAAACTGTGCAACTATCTGCCACTGCCAATCTGTTTGGATTTCCCGTGCGGGCCATCTGGGCAGACCATTCGTTTGTTCGCCGTTGTGGATAGGACATCATTAAGCTCAGCTTGGATCTAGAAGAATTTACAAACTGCCTTGTATTTATTTGCATGTTTATTTCCAAAAAAGTGGTGACGCAAGCCCATAGGGCCATATTTATAATTTATAAGACAAAAAAATTAACTTTGAATTAATTCATTTTCTGCATCTATAGCTGGCTCGATATTATCATAGTTTTCTGCAATCAATTTGTTTTGGAATTCTATTATCTTCACCTTTGCCATTTTAATGTCTTTACGAAAATTTTCCATGGTTTCATATAAAAGAGTACGCTGATGTTTAATATTCTGTATACGCTGACGCAGGAATACATTTTCCTGTAGAGTTTCTTCCAATTGTTTATTTTGAAAGATTAATTGTGTTTGTAAGTACCTTACACGATTCTCTTTATAACGCATGCGTATAGGTCGAGTACGTTCCCAAGGTGTTTTCTCATCCATATTCCTATAATATAAAAAAAAAAGTATTTTAATGTCTTACAATCCTAAGAAATGTTTTATCTACTAGTTGCAAGCATATAAGAATCTTATATGTAAGTACATACTCTTAATTTCTGTTATGGAACTGCTTGAATGTTATTTTTAAATAAAAATTCTCAAAATTACGTCAGTGGTTAGTGATAACTGCAGGTTAATTATTACATTCTATTTCAATCATTAACGCCAACCTAGTCTGTGCCTAGTTACAAATTCCTACTAAGAAATCTATTTCAAATGCAATCATTTTATACAATTAAATAATTGAAATTGAACTAAAGTGTATTAAGATTTTTATCAATATATGTACATAAATATACTAAGTATGTAGCTCATTTCAATCTTAATAAACCATAGGTCAATCACGACTTCCGACATCTATCGAAATTCCAACGGAATTTAAAAACATTTCGCACGATATGATTCGTTGTAATGCGGTTCCAAACAAAAAAAAAACAATAGAAAACTTGCATCGTCTGTATCTATGTATTCTGCTGAAATTCATTTTTAATTTTTGGTTCCCAAACATATTTTTGGATATTTTGCGTTTCTAAATAGAAGACTTTGGTCGTTCAAAGTAGTCATGCTGTGAAAATTATTTATTTATTCCATTTATTTGTAATAGAAGTAGCATATTGGCTACTAGGAGAAAAACCTACTCTAACACGTCATTGTGTACTGGATTTGCTTTTCTTTCACGTACATATATCTTAATGGTAGGTACGCACCTTGCAACGCCTTTACGCAACATGTTTCCCATTCATGTTTCAAATATTGAATCACACACTGAAACCAACAATTAAACCATAAACGCAACATCAATATTGTGTTTCATATTTGCATTCGAAAAAAATGCGATAAGTGAATTAGCAGCATTTATTATTGTTGATGGATTGTGGGAATTAAGAAAATTGTGGAATTAATAAAATTTACTCAAAGCTCATTTTTTCAATAGCCAATTTACTTTTATCTTTAGTGCAATTAATATGTTCTGCCGTTAACAAATTTATACATATCGATGGTTTAATATAGAAAAGGCGTATCTACACTTTTCGTTACTTTTCAGGAGAAGGAAAAAACGGAATAAAACCTTAAAAACTTAAGTTACAAAAAACATATATATCGCAATTTTTATTCAAAACAAGCAACAAATTCAATTGTGGTTAAATTTTTTTATTATTTCTAATCTCTTAGAAGTTATTTTAGATAGGGCTTTTTGATATTAATTTTTTTGAAAATAAATGTAAGTTGGGCTTTTTGTCGTAACTTAAAATTAGGAGAAACTAATATAATAATTCATGTTTGAAGTAAAAAAATAAACAATTAAAACTAAAATACGTAATTCAGGCAGATGTTAGTATACTAAAATTAGGTTTTATAAGGTAAATTATCATAAAAATGGTGGCAATCTGCTGGTATGAATTTTTTTAGATCTTGCAAGTCGTCCCACTTTTTTTTTAGATATGGCTATTTTCTCTTTATAAAGACAATCGGGGGACACATTTTCAATCGTAGACTTCGATCTCTGTGGGAGTAACTGATATTCATCTGTTATATTTGCTTTAAAATAAATTGATCCTGATGAGTCATATGCCAAGGCTCGAAGCATGTTTACTGTATGATCTCCAATGCTTCTGCTGGAAATTTTAGAAAAGTTTGATTATACATATCTAAAGAGTTTTTTCAGTGTGAAATATTTTACCGGGTCGTATTGATGTGTAAACCTTTGAAATATTTTCGAAATTTAAAAAATAATCATAACGCAAATGGTGCGCTTGTAGAGGTGCTGGAACTTTTCTAGCTTCCTTAATTAGTTGAACAAATTGAGACGGCAAGTTTATTTGTTTTTTATTTATTTTTCTCTCTATAAGGGAATGGGTTGCATCACATTCCATTTGCGTATGGCCACTTATTAAATACTTCTGTTCAATTGTTATTTCGGTTTCTTTTGAAAAAGTCAACAAGGCGTTAGACAAAACAGTATTACGATTTTGGTGAAAGCAGCCATCCGAGTAAATAATAATGTGATGGGTTTCAGGCAATCGGGCATGAAAATTCCTTAAGTGTATAATAATACATGTAGCAAAAACGGAAGAGACTAGATTTCCATCCGTTTCGTCCCATACATAATTATCTGATTCATGCATTACAATATTATAGACAGTAAAGCTATGTAGTTGAAGCTTCATTTTATAATATGCAGCGCTCGCGTTTAGTTGAGTTACTAATTTAACTGCCTGCGCATCCATACATAATACTGCACATAGACCGGATTCAGCATTTTTTATATCGTTTTGCTTTTCTAAACGCATTTTTTCGATTTCTTCTCTATGTTTTTCGTATTGCTCATCCGAAACATTATTAGCTTTATGTGATAAGCATAAATTGCACTGATCTTTTCTAGGCTTAAAAATCGAATAATTTAATTTCTTTATTAATTGCGCAAATATTGGGTACGACAATTTTAGGTCCCCATTTTCATTTTCGGATTCACACTCGTCGACATAAAGCTTGTAAATCTCCTGATATTAGGAAAAATCCGATTCGAAGTAAAGCTTTTTGCTATCTTTTCTACAATAATTGGACTCCATTTTTGGCAACTCCTCTAGCCATTTTTTTAGAAAGTCACGTCGTTTTTTGTTGTGCTTACCTGTTACTGATGATCGTTTAGCATTTTTCCGCAAATTTAAAGCTTTATCGGGACTGCATTGAGTACCGTGTTTACCGCCACCGCTAATCCAATTTCGAACCATCTTTTCCTTTACTCCTAGTGTTGAAAAAAATATTTCGCGGCACACTTGTAATCGGTTTGAATTATGACTCAAGAAATATGATATGGACTGATTTCGTCTCGAATTTTCAGAGGTATTCCTTTTTGTCTTAGAAAAGCTTGTAAGACCTGCAACATACTGCTTCTTTTGCTCCCAGGACATCTCCCAAAACAAACTAAAAATTTCTTTTCGCGTGGACTCATTAAACGTCGAACACTTTCTCACCGCACTTCTTATACAAAATCGTGATGAACATAGCTCTCCTAATTGCCTAGAAGGTTTTTGACAAAGTTCTATTTTTCATATACCCAAATATTGCTGACCTTCCATTCTTTTTTTTATTTACATTTTGTTTCCATTTGGATTTGTTAGCAGTATTTTTCCTCTTCGGAACATCATCTGAATCAATAGTAAAACTCATTCCAACACAAAAACTAAAATTGAACTGACACACAAAAAACAAAAACGCACCGACGAAAGCAACGTAGCACAAAAACTATTTTTGTGCTAGACAAATTCGGGGAAATCCCTTTTTTTAAGTAAATGCAAAAGCAAAACCATAAAAATGCCTTGGCGAATTGTTGAGTACCATAGAAAATATATGGCAATTTCTTTTTAGTTTTTTATAGTCTACTCTAAATTCAACTTTTTTTATAGGACTATAAATCCGTAATTTGCAATCATAGCCCACTATTTTTTTTAGGGAAGGTGTATTTGACAGTGGTCTACCAGAATACATTAAAAACGCGATTTAAAAAAAAAAAATGTAGATACGCCATTTCTATATTAAGCCAACAATATGCACATATGTATGTATACTCAGCCCGCTTATATGCTATGAACTAAAAACCAAGAAAAACTATAAACAACAATTCACACTATGCAACCAGAAAATAGGAAAAATACTTGGTATTTATGAAACGGCGAACGCAACTAGAAATACTACACACTTTGCAATGAAAAATGTTTGGTGGCATAAGCATGTTGCAAATTGTGTATCCACCATTCAATCCAAAGTTGAATCGTCTGTAGAAAAAATGGAAACATGTTTTCTGTAATGATCTTTCTTCTGTAGCAAGCATAACATTTATATGTATGCAAAGGTTTTGGCCCTCATTAAGGCCTTGATAGAAAAGATATAAAACGCAAGCTTACCATTTAATCCCTTCATACTCTCTGAACTTTTCTTTGCAAATTTCCAATGAATTTAAAGCTTCCCGTACATTATATGAATGCCAAAAGCTATGCAAAGCTTGTTGCATTTTTAGCTCCAAGTTTTCTCGTATTGTCTGCACTAACTCATCTCGGCCTTTTAAAGCAATAGCTTCATGTTCCATTAGAATTTTGGAAAATGGTTCCAAATAGCTGACATTAATTTTAGTCCACATCTTCTTATAAAGCTCTTCATATTCTTGGTACACTGAATCCCCAAAATGTTTGTGTTTCTCATAGATCGCTTCAATATTTTCGTTGCAAATATCTTGTGAAATAGCCATAATTCATCAAATATAGATATAAGTGGATTTAATCCGACTTTTGTGTACTGAATGTTTGTTTATGCTTAAAAAATTACATTAATAGTGCTGCCAATCATTGTTACTAACATTGTTGAATTTTGATGTAGTGGAAACATGGTTGTATTTAGAAGCAAATTCGCTTTGTTTTTGTCGCCATTTGCAATTTTCTTGAATTTGCTTGCGCATTTTTACAAGTTGTTTTTTCCGCCGTCTTTGCGTGTTTTGTGGAAGCCGCATAAAAACTTATACATTTTTGCAAAAAATTGGTGACAAGTAAAAGTTCTGAAAAATAAAACAGAACAAATTGAAAAATACATCATTGGTCAGTGCCAACATTAATATAAGAACGTAAAGCAAGAGAATTACTAATAGACTCAAAACATCAAGAGGTATGTACAAACGCTAATTATAAATATGCTTGGCGTATAGAACAAAAGTGACGCGCTATTTTATATGAGCAAAATCCAATCAATAATATACATATGAAATGTAATTTCAAGGCATATAGTTGTACTTGACTTTTTTATATTCCCTATTGCTAGTTAAGGAAAACAAATATACATTGGTAGTGTCGTCAGCCAGTGATGAACGGCATTCTTTATGTTAAATGATTTTGTTGATGGTATTTATTTACATTGTTTGCGCCCCGGATTTTGAAAAGTTGTCAAAACCTCCGAAACAATTGTTTTTGTAGTGGGTATTATTCTGTTTGAATTCATTTATTATTATATTTATGTATGTATATATTACTTTTTCATGATTTTTATTCTTGTCATTGTCTGTATTGCATTGCTTTCTGCCATTAGTGGGTCTAGAATTTTTACGCATGCTCTAGCGAAATTAGGTCCAGTGTTGCATTTTTCAAATTGAATTTATCTTTGTCTCTGCATCAATTGCATATGCAAGTGCAATCAACTCTTCATAACATACATTTTTTAATATAATACCTTGTTTTATTATCACATTAGAATTTTTTATTATTTATTTACTAGGTATATAAGAAATTGTTTATGCAATAAAGAAAATCATGTTTTGAAAATTGTCTCTCAAATATTAGCATAAATTATTTTATTTAACATTTTTCATTGCAAATGCGTATTTATTCGCAATTTATTTGGATCGCAATTTGTTAAAGTAAATCGTGTATTCTGCTCGTTCAGGAATTTATTGTATCTATATTCATCCATGTTTTCTGTGATCGCCTGCTGATGCAATAGTTTTGGGCTTTCGCTATGGATATCCTGTTAGCGCGAGGTAGAATAACTTCCCGGATGTAACCGAGATAGCGACGGGGAAAAAATATGTATTTATATAAAGAGAATTTTTAACATATGATACTTGTAAATATACCTACATATGTACTAATTAATTAATTTTTTTTCCCAAATTCGCAATTTAAAAAAAAGCAGTAAGTTCTACAACTATATTTTTTTACAATTTAATACTTTTTAACGTATGTAATAACTTTTCGCTTAAATACGTAGAAACTTTTAAGGATCAATGGCATTGATTTAAAAAATATAAGATTATGGAAATATTGTTGTACTAAAATGCAGTCTAGCTTCACTGTTTTTACGCCGATTATGTGGCTGCACGTCAGCAACATATATTAAATGATTTCTGAAAGTAGCATTCCATTTTTCATTTTATATACACATAACAATAGATTCAAAGTTATCGATTGATTGATAGAAAGCCATTGGAACTTATCAACATGTTGTTTAGTCTATGACATCTTAAAATCCACATATAAATCCCCTCATAGTTCAAGCTTTTTTCCCCACCAATACATTTCATCTGTTGTACTACGTTGTAATATTTTTGTTTGCCAGTTATTCTTAATATATAAACATACACCACCCGTATGTGTTAACGCATTGTCGCATCGTAGTGTATATTATTATAATTTTTTATTGATATTTCTGCATTGTCAATTGTGTTTGTTAAATGCGTTTCTAATGAGCATGTAAATAAAGTATAATTTCTTCAAAACTACTTGCAATTCATTAAAATTCGCTGTCAATCCTCCTATGTTAAGATAATTCATTTAATACATTTTTGTTGTTAGTAAGCTATTCTTTAGGTTTACAAGTTATTTTACCTTGCAAAACACGGCATTCACCATTTTTGTCATCAAGTCATCAATATCGGTTAAATTTAAAAGTTCTTTTGAGTTAATACTGTTTACGCATTTCGATATATTGTTTTTACACTCTTTATAAGAGGGACCAGATTCGCTGCATTTTGCACTTATTTGGTTGCCATAATTACATTTCTTTCCCGTATGGTTAAATTCCGAACATTTAAAGCATCTTAGCACGTTATAACTTTTATAAACCATGCATCTAATCCAATGGATGTTTATTTTAATTTCATAATAGTTTCAAAACCATTTTCACCTGTTTCTATAATTGCATTATATCCACTTTCTTTACCTCCAATAATTTTATTTTACGTGCATATACCTCAATTTCAATACAAAAAAATTTACTCAGATAGTAATTTTCTTTAAAATTTTTTGCTGTTTTTATTATGTATTATTATAATATAAAAAAACATAAATTAAATATTTGAATTCTTTGCCTCAAAAATTAATATAGAAAAAATCGTTGTATACATTTATTTTCTCTGTGGAAAAAAATAGAACCAAACCTTTTTCAATTATTAAAAAAATAAAGTCAATAATATGTTGTTTAATAAAATAATTGCTTATATAACGATTAATACTACCTCAGTACTTTGTAGAACTACCATTATTTTTTATTACTGCGAAGCAGCGCTTCGGCATATAGTCAACAAGCTTTTGTCAAGTCGTAACTGGAATGTTCTTCCATGCAGTCTCAACCATTGTCCACAGCTCATCTTTATTTGATGGATTCTTTCCTATAAGACATCTCGCCCCATACGTTTTCGATGGGATTTAGGTCTAGTAACTGAGAAGGCCATCCCAAAACCTTTACATGGTTGTCCCTAAACCATGCCTTTGCCAACTTCGATGAATGTTTAGGATCATTGTCCTCTGGGAATATCCATGAAGCGGCATTTTCCACTCAGCATAAGGCATCATGAATTCTCTTAAAATATTTGCATAAAATTTTGCATCCATTGTCCTGTATGTGATATAAGGGTCCAACTCCATAATATGAAAAACATCCCCATACCATAATATTACTCCCTCCATGTTTAACGGTTTTAATGGTATATTGAGGACTAAATTCTTTATTTTTGGGTCTTCTAACTTGAAGAGAACTCCGATCACAGTTAAATAAATTTACTTTGGTCTCATCCGATCACTAAATATTACGCCATTTAAATACGGGCCAATTTACGTGTTCCTTTGTGAATTCAAGCCTTTGTTTAATGTTGCACTTTGATAGAAAAGCCACTTTATGGGCACTTCTTGCATGTAAATCATTTTTAAGGAGCATACGCCATATTGTAGAAGTATCCATGTCAAGTTGGTATTGGTTTTTAAGGGCGGATGACGTCACAAAGGGGTCCCGTTTGACGTAACGCAGTGTTTTTCCTTTTAAAGCCTCAGATATTTTGGGTTTTCTTCCTCTTGTTTCTTGATTATCTTCATGTTTTATAGCATTTTCTACCATTTTCAGCTATTTTTCTTTGAGAATTAATTACCTACATGATGAAGCTTTTTTATCTGTGTTTTCCTCTGCCCATTCTGTTAACTAATTTTTTAATATTTTTTAAAATTATAATCGAAATAAAAGTCTGTCTTTTTACTCACTTTAAAAAATAAAAAGTTGCGTTTTACTTTAATTTATATATATATATATATATATATATATATATATATATATATATATATATATAATATATTTTTTTTTTTTTATTTATTATACTTTTTTTATAGATATTTCCTATCGACTTGTCGTTATTCCATGCTACGTTAGTATTCTGTGTTTTTACAATCGGGTATTTTTAAATCTTTTGTAGTTTAGGCAATCTTAGTTGTCTATTCAACCAGTTATCGATGTTGTTATTTACTTTATTATTTTTGTTAGTAAATTTGCTAATTGTATGCTCGATTCATTGACACACAATTATTTATATTATCATTTATGCTAATAACCCAATTTGCACATAATTCTCTATTTAATAAATTTATATTATAATTATAATAATGTCAATTGATTCATGGTTTGATATAATGTAATTCTTTTATTGTTCTCGTTTTCGCTGTAACTCTCGTATGTACCTTAATTATTTTTTTGAGTCCATTATCGTTAAACACGCTTTCCAACTTCTTATAAAAACTATCACCCGACCAATCTATATTGTAATCTCTTATTATTATTTCATAATTATATTCACATACTTCCTCGAATAATTTCTCAAAATGTTCGCAGAATTTAGCCTAATAAAGGCTGTGTAAGAGACGTCCAGAAGTATTTGTTGAAGCTAAAAGATCCTTTGGTGGTGGTGTAGCATTTATTAGAGAATTTCCTAGGGTATGCTAAGAGTGTACTAGTGTACTTAAAGAAAAAAAGTACTCTTTTTTTAAGGAAACATCTTGAAAATCAATGTATATGTAACGAAAAATTAACTTTTTTTTCATATTAGGTTTATAATTAAGATCACTCAAGAAAATTAGTCAGGTTTTACAAATTCACTTTTTTTAATAGTAGTGATAATATATACTGGATATCAGTTTTCTGTTCTACATACATATACAATTTTACGACGTAACTGCTTACGTCAAAGCATATTTAACGTTCAGTTAAACATCGAATCTAAAAATAATTTTCAATTTTAATATACATACTTTGTACATTCGTATATGTCAATTAAGAATACTTTTATTAATTTTAAAATACCCAGTTAAACATACAATAGCATTTTTTTAATAAATATAAATAAAACAAGTAAACAACTAAAAGGAGGTTACACGTTCTTAGGGGGATCATCTTGCTTTGTCATTCATCTGGACCAAATGGAAAATTAAGCCAACAGTCAACACTATTCAGCATCTAAATGTATTTCTCAATTTGGGGGAGAAATTATGAAACAATAATTGCATATCATATGCAAATACAAAGGACTGGCAGAAATCATTGTACATTACTTCAATACATTTATAAAAAAAATTTTAAAAACCAAGGGTCCCAAAACGAAGCCTTTTTGGGGTACCCCAGATGTCGAAGCTCCAATAGAACAATCACCATTTAAGAAAGTAAATTTTGATCTTTCGCAGGGGTAGGAGAAAATAAGCTTGAAAAAAGCAAGATCAATGCAATCATATGCTTTACTATGATCTAAATAAACCATAACACAAGGTTTATGTTTATTAAAATATCGTCGAATGAAGTCAGAAAAGCATATTCATTTGGATGTAATAAGTCAGACTTATTAGCAAAAGAAAGAATTAGGAATTTTATTAGATAATGACGGCAATAACTTATAGGTATTAATTTGTCGATTTCAAAACTAACGCGTTTCAGAATAGGCACAACTCTTGTTAATTTCCACAAACATATAATATATAAGAGAAAATTGTAAACCAACTATGCAATTTTTATAGTAATTTGTAAACATATTTGCAGCAGCCGAATTAATGAAAATAAGAAAGTTCGCGTATTTTTAACATGACGATTGGAAAATATGCACATTTTACAGAAAATCATGATATTACGTCTTATATACATATGTATGTATGTTGGTTAAGCAGGCTTCAAAATAATAATTTTCAAAACTTTAATAAATAAAAAAAAAAACAGTAAAAAATAACATATTTCAGCTTTTGGTGGGTTCTCAAATTCTATGTACCCCAACAAATAATCGTAGGGAATGTGTGCAGTGAATGGCGGCTCAGACAAAATGCTATCATCTTAGTTAATCATGTCAACCTAATCTGAGCAAGTTTATTAAAGGTTGTTTGTAATGTTTAAGCGTTGACGTTGTCCCAAAGGTTGCTACGAAAATGTAAAATTTGTTTAATGCATCTCTCATGCACGGCTTTTCTTTCTTCGAAAAGCATTGGAAATAAAACATTTTCTGCGTTGTTTATTTTTTATTTTCTTACAGTACTTATTAAGGACTTTACTTCTCTTATCAATGATAGCAATATATGTATTATTTTCTAACTTTATAAAATTCACTCAAAAAAGTAGTACTTCAAAACATCTTGCATATTAGGTAAATTAAGTTCGGAAAAGTCACTAGGTAACCCAAAATATTTATAATATTGATGGGACATGTAACGTAATCTGGATTCAGCTGTTAAAAAATCTACCCCGAATTCAAAGAAACAATAGATATTTCTGACGAATTTATATTTGAAACAAATATCTTTTAACCTTTAGAGGCACCGATGGTAAATATCACAAATTTTAAACACGCTTATTGCTTGAAACTACGCATTAATCAACAAAAAACACGTAGATCTACATTCGGCTGTGCCGAATCTTATATACCCTTCACAAAAAATTATGAATTACTAAATATATACATGTACTATAGATTTTTCCCGGTGCAAAGAATTGGGTTTTTTATATGTGATAAAATGTAGAGTTTTCGGTGCACTTTCAGCCTTCGGGTAAATTTTGTCGTTAAATTTTGAAATATGGTGAAGTTGGTTTTTCATTCCTTGTTTGTGAAAAGTAGGTTTTATGGACCTTGTAAAATTGTTAAAATTGCTTCGTTTTTCATAATTGCCACATTTTTGGTGAAACTGAAATTAATAATTTAAAATTTGCTGAGTTTTGGTTTTTGTGGTATTTGAATTTTGGTTTTTCTTGTAAAATTTCTTTCTAACTTTTTGAACATTTTGTTATCTTGTAATTTATAATTTTTGGACTATTGATTGAATTTGTTGTGTATTTTTGGAGTTTTGTTGCATTTCCAAATCATGGTGAGATTTAGTTTGTTGTTTTCAGATTAATTTAAAAGTTTGATTGATATATAAATTTTTTGGTGAATTTGTTAATTTTTTACTGAATTCCCCAGTTATGAAAAAATTTATTTTTTTTGTTTGAGTTTTTTTAATTTTCTAAAATACTAGTTTTTGTGCATTTTCGGTTTTTTTTGTAAAATTAAAAAATTTTGTGAAATTTAAAATTTTTGTGCTGAAATCAGTTTTCTCTTTTTTAAAAATTAAACTTTTTTCTAGTTTTTCAGTTGTGTAGAAAATTTTCAAATTTGTGGTGAATTTAAAATTTTGTAAAAACTTCGAATTTTTTGCCATTTTAAATCTAAATTTTAATGCCATTATAATACCGCCTATGAACCGCAGGCACTTCTTAAGAAAAGGCAAAAACTTGATTTATGCCAAAATTCTTTATATATCTTCTACAATATTTCTTAAATAATATAACTGAGACCTATGTATGAAAATTATATAACATTTCACGCTATTCGCGGCGCATTGATTGATAGAAGATATTGCAATTGAAATATTCAAAAATTTCTTTTCCGATAAACGGTATTGCAAAGTAAACATTTATGGTATAACTTGCAATTTTCTTAAAGTTTTAGCGATTTTTAAGCGCTTTTTTAACATATAAAAAAGAAATAACAAAATAAATCAAATTAATACATACATACGTTCTATTACTTTCACTTCATCTGAACTAAATTATCATAAAAGTATTGATATTATGATGGTATGACAGGCTTCGAGTCATGTATATGTTTCCATTTACAATGCTGAATTGGAAGTTGGCAATTATGTAAAAGTTTTGTTCACTATATCCTGTGTATTTTTTATTTTGGTTGGGTGAATTCTGCATCAAACACTTCCTTTCGCATACTTAACATTTACTTTTCGCCAACTTAACATTTATATTTCAGTTTTTTTTATTTGCCTTTACAAGTTTTTACGTTTTTGTTTATTTCATGCTTATGTTACATTGAACTAAATTCTCCATTTATAGCTTCTTGGTTAATTTCGGTCGTTTAAATGTTTGTTTTTTCTTTACGAACGAATAATATTATTCAGCTCAATTAATTCGGTTAAGAACCAGATCCATGTTTTCCGATTCATCATTACAAATTAATTTTTATCTTCGTTGCTGTTAGGTCAGTTGTGTGAAATATTTGTTTTCACGACTTTAAAAACAAACAAATTATTTTTAAGGTTTGAAGAAGTTCTCGGGAGATATATATTTGGATGAATATGAAGGGTTTAGTGAGCTTATTAAAAATATGTTTTTAGTTTCTGTCTACCACGCAAAGATTTTTTAATGGACGTAGAAGTGCTCGTTACTTCCCCATATTTCTGTACTTAAAAAATTTACTAGTACATCTTTCAATATATTATATCACTTTATAATTTATATAAAATAAATGGGGCTATCGGGCACTCATGCTTGCCATCTGCCGCAATAATGTTACAAATTAGTGTAAGAATGATGTTAAGAAATAAATAAAATAATTATACTTTTTGCATGATTATTAACAATAATTTTTGTTTATTGTTTTATTTTTTTGCAGAATTTAACTAAAAACAGAAAAAGTGATTTTTACAGCGACTTGTCTGTAGTGATATTTTTCTCATAAAGAACAGAACAAACAAATCTTCAAGTATTGTTCCTTGCGACCACTTGTTTAGTTCATTATGACAAGTAAGTAGTTAATGTAAAATAACTAGGGATGCATTCGATACCGATTCCAATATATCGGCGATATTTCAGGTTTTCCGAGGTATCAGTATCGGCGATAATTTTATTGACAATGCAACGATATAATAACATACGCATCGCATACTAAATCAGAAACAGTCGTAAATTAAAAAACCTAAAATGTGCTTTAGTTGGACGAAGTAAACGAGACATGTAAGTAACATAAAAACATACATAACGGTTACTAATTTAGTGTGCGATATGTATATCATACATAATAAATTTTATTTAATTTACTTTGAGTTTTAACTCACTAGCATTTCGATATCGCCGATATTTTTGTTTGCGTGTCAATATTGGTTTCGTATCGGCAAAAATGTGTATCGATGCATCCCAAATTAAAAGAAAATCGTATTTAATTGTTAAAAAAAAACAAATTTAATCAGTATATCATATCGCACCATAAATTTTGCTAAAGGAAAGTAAAGTTGCAGCGCCTCTGATGACGATTTAGAGGGCTATAGAGTTATATAGAGAAAGGGTATATACTAGTATGAATCTAAGCTAGTACAGACACTCCGAATTACTTAAATAAGGAATTATAGCAATTTTGAGCGAATATATCTTGTAGGCTAGATATTGAGGGGTTACACAATTTCTTTGTTTTAATAATGTAAGTAATAGTGTTTGTTGTTATAAAATTGTTTATATACCCTTCCGCTGTAATTTAGACAATATTCATTTTCGACCTAACAAGATGTCTACTGGATTCTTATAGGTAGGGAAGTTCAATTAACGATGTCTTTCTGTCCGATATTGAATTCAACTTTCTGATGGTACTAGACAATCTAGGATCTTAACGCCAGGTCTATTTTATCAGGTCGTTTGGCGAGTTTTCGCTCTATGAAATCAGCAATATCGGTTCACAAGTGTTTTTTCACTCTTTCGGAAAAACGCTTATACACAAGCCCATAAAACTCTAATTTTCTGAATCCCTATCAAATTTGCTATACGCTCCCTCTATAGAAATTTATCATTCCGATAATTTCAAAAACTAAACGAACTGAATTCTTCCAAAAACCGAAATTTCACAAAAAATTCGAAATTTGTCAAAAATTTTAAATTCATACAAAATCGGAAAACTGGAATAACTATACACTTTAGTTAGTGAAAACAAATGACATACTTATTTTCCAATATTATTATCATTCATATTTCTCAAAAGATTGAAAAAAAATCAATATTATATGAAAAACGATGCAATTTCAACAAAACCGATTTTACACAAGTTTTGGCTCTATATGCCAAAAGTGTATTTAGAAAATCGATTTTGAAGTTTTAACATAATTTTTCTAAAAAACTATACGATAGAATTTTAAAATTTTTTCACCATATATTTGTTTTGAAAAGATGATTCTGACGAAATGTTTTTTATTTCTCGGCGGCATTTATAACGGGATATTTTCTAAAGTTAATAAAAATCCTGTTTGCTCCATACGCAATCTTAACAAATTTCGTTGCAAATACATACACGCAGAGCTAAACGACATTAACAAAGAAATAAAACACAAAATTGTTGTAAAAAAACGATATATGCATTTGATAAAACCAAAAATGAAAACTATTCACAAAGTTAATACTAAATATATTAAAATTAGTATAACAAACTTAACAAAAGCACTAAATTAAGATTAATTTATCTGGCTCAGATAATAATCTTTGTCTATTTCAGATATAAAATTGAATAACTACATTTTTTCATTTTTAACTCTTTCTTTCTTTTTAACAATATTTATATCTATTTTGAAAATATTTAACGTTGCTGATAATTGGTTTCGCCAACCTTTTTTGAATATTTTTGCTAATTGGAAATAGGGCTGCAAGATTGAGTTTTTATATGCTATTTCAAATAAGTTATTTTGTATATATTGAATAAGTTTTATTTTAGTAAATTGAACAATAGAAAAATTTAATTGGTTGGATATCCTGGAAAATTTCTTATCTGAGAGTTGCATTTCAATAATTTTAAGTTTTATTTCATTTGTTTCAAAAATTTTCAAATAATTAACGAGGGACAAAATACTGTGCATTTCCAAAGGTTTCAGATATTTATCTAAGGCACTGTGAACGCAATCGACCTCTTGGATTTGTGAATGTCCAGGCTCAGAAAATTTTTGAACAATACTTTTGATCTGTAAGTGGTCCGACATACATTTTAAAATTGCCGTGGATAATATTTGGTTTTTATATTTTGGGCAACGCACGAATCACTCCACTTAACTATATTTTCAATAGTTGGGTATTCTGTCACCAGATCATTTAGTATTTTATATATATAACTACTTATTTTGTTACCTCCACGACCGTTATTAAATTCATCCCAAACGCAACAATAAGTAATTTTTCCGTATTGGAGAAAATAACTATAGCGGTCATATTATAAACATTAATTTTACGCTTATAATACAATGAAGATGCAAAACCTTTAGGAAGGTTAAAAGTGCTTTGCAAATCAAAACATATAACAACTGTAAAAGGGTCTTGATTCTGGCGATCTACATTACGTTCCCCTTTAAAACCGTTCGTCTCATTTCTATGAATATTGAATTCTTCAATTTCATTCTCAGTTGGGTTATTTTTTGCCAAAAATTGTACACAACGGTCGCATTGGTCTTTTCTAGGTGTTGAAAAGAACAAATTGAAATTGTGGTTGAACTGATCTCTACAAAATCTTTCTGAAACGGGTTGGGAAGGTTCCTGCTCCAAATAAAGTTCATACATTTTTCTGATTGATAAAGCTGCACCCAAATATTGTCTGCTGGTTGATGCGCGACAATAATGGGAGTCAATCGTTGGGAAACTTCTAATATGTTTTCTCACTTCCTTCACTCTTCCATCTTCGATAAAATTCCATCTGATTTTGCCCTTTCGCAAAGGCATTGGAATTTCAGAAGATTTGTCAGCCAAGTTTTGAAAACAATAGTAGATCCTTTTTGCTGATATGCTAAGAGTATTAAGTAAAAATAGTTTGCAAACTTTATGAATTTCTTCGTTGCAAGCCAAAGAGTATGAAAAGGTATTTTTTTTTTACATGACTTTACGCGCTTCATTTTTGGAGCTTCCTTTTTGACAAACTTGCAATAAAATGTTTGTTTTTCCTTATCGGTAAGTGCCCAAATTTTTTTTGAAAATTTCCGTTCTGTCGGTTTCAGAGAATTGTTGGCTGCAGCCATAGGTACATTCTGCATTACAAACTGCTTTGATTTGTCGAGCTTCTACAATTTTTCCTGTTTGACTGCAGTATTTCTTCTCTTCGCGTAATTTTTTTGTGATGTTTTTTTTCCAAGTTTCCGGCGGACGTCTTTTTTTTTTCTTGATGGCTCCAAATTTACATTCGCTTCTGAAAAATAACAAATTTTTTTTTTTATTTATTTATTTATTTATTTAAGTAGTATTCGAAATACTTTATAATTACAATGATAAAAATTAGTTTTCTTTACAATTTCTTTTTTAAATGCTCTGATGAGTAGTGTTCTTAATAACAAATACACAATTTCTTTTGAATATATTAATATTACTTTCATTCTTATTATAATATGGCAGGTGATTAAATAATTGTAGTCCTTTATATAGTAGACATCTCTTCGTTGTGTTGTTTATAGCCCTGTGTATTCTAAAATCATTTGCATTGCGAAGATTATATGGTTGGCTTTCATTTACATATCTAAGTTGTTCCGTTAAATATTCTGGTGCGTTGCCTATTTTCATCTTATGGATAAAGGTAAAAGTATTAAGTTGAAGCCTCTGCTTTATATTTAGCCATTTTAGTGTGTCCAGCATGAATTGTATTGGTGTAAGCCTATTGCACTTTATGATCGACCTCATAGCCCTGTTTTGAAGTTTCTGCAGTCTTTCTATTTGTAAGTTTGTGCAGCATATATATAGTATTGTTGAACCGAATTTAAAATGATATTATGGTATTATATATATTAATCGCTGTCAATATGGATACCCTGTTTCTTATTCTCTGAAAGAATCCAATTTTTCTGCCAATTTTCTTGCAAATATATTCCATGTGTTCTTTTAAATTAATTCTCTTGTCTATTATAAATCCCAAGTATTTAATTTTTTCGACCTTTTCTATTACCTTATTATTAATTTTAAAAACAAAACTATTGTCCATATTTATTTCCATTATCTTTGTTTTATCTTCATTAAGTTTAAGTTTATTCATTTTCAACCAATTATTTACAATTTCGATATCTTGTGTTAGATTTCTGTGACACTGTTCGTCTGATTCTGATTCACTAAATATCAGGGTATCATCTGCGTATAACACTATTTCGCATTTTTTAATTATATTGGGCATATCATTTACATAAATAATAAATAATAGAGCACCCAATATTGATCCCTGTGGTACACCATATCCATTATCGATTGTGGCAGATTTGAAATCGTTAACTTTCGTTATCTGTTTTCTATTTGTCAGGTATGATTTAAACCAATTTAACTCTCTATTCTGTATTCCGTAACAGAATAATTTTTGCAGTAATAATTCTCTATCTATGGTTTCAAACGCCCGTTTACAGTCTAGAAAAATTGCCATAATTTTCTTATTTTTTTCAAGTTTTTTCCACCTATTTATAACGTAATTCACAGCTGTTTCACATGAAAATGTTTTTCGAAAACCCGATTGGTATTTAGATAAAAGATTATTTTTTTCCAAGTATTCTTCTAGTTGTTGTTTTACAATTTTCTCGATAACTTTCTCACATGTTTTTAGTGTGTTTATTGGCCGAAATTCTTCGCATTTATTTGTCTTTACTATTTTTTCAATTGGTGTTACCATAGAAGTTTTCCAATTTTCAGGAAAAACTCCAGTATCTAGAGATTTGTTAATGATATTTAAAAGTTTATCACCAATTAAGTTCCAATTTTCCAACATCAGTTTAATATTAACATTATTATAGTCCGGTTTCTTGTTGATGCTTTTACACGTATTCTTTAATTCTGTTATATTTATTGAACGAAATTCAAATCTAGTATTTCTCATATTTATATGATTAATATATTGCACACCCTCTATATTATTTCTGATTTCCTTAATACTTTCAACAAAATATTCGTTAAAATGGTTTGCTATTTCATGATTGTTCTTATATTCCACATTGTTAAATATCACATTTTGTATCACAGATTTGGGTTTCTTTAGCACTAAATTTTTTATAATATTCCACATTTTTCTTTGGTCTTTGGTATTAGTAATTTTTTTGTTTATATATGCATTTTTTTCGTTTTCAAGTTTAACTTTGTATTTATTTCTTGCTATTCTGTAATTATACCATGCTGCATAAGTGTTTTCAGATTTGGCTATGTTGTATTTCATAATTTTTTCGGCTTTAAGTGTTTGCAATTGTTTATTGAACCATTTGTTTTTAATGCTTTTTTCATAAATTTTTTTTCTAATTGTTAGTCTTTTTATAGTGTTTTCAATTGCTTCATCAAAATTATTTACATTAGTGTTTAACTCTAAACCTTCATCACATTTAAGTGTTTGGCTAATTATTCTTTGGAATTTATTTTTATCATATTTAAAAAAATCGATTGTTTTTCCGGTTTCATGTGCAGTTTTTTTATTAGTATGTTCAACATTAATCTCTATAATTTCATGATCGGATATTTTATTTGAATTACTGATATTTACATTAATATTGACATTATTTGTTATAACATAATCAATTATAGTTTTCGTCTCGCGTGTAATTCTAGTATAGTTTTTCACTAATTGTTTTAATCCATTATCATTAATAATTTGTTCCAATTTGCTCCTATAGATGCTTTCTTTTGCCCAATCTACATTAAAGTCTCCAGCGATAATAATATCTGTATTTTTTTCACTTAATTCTTCAAGTATATCTTCAAAAACTTCATAAAATTCTAGTTCCTGACTGCTTGGTGATCGATATATTGCTGATATAATAAAGGACATTTCTCGATATTTGACATAATATGCACTTATCCAGTATTTAAAATCTCTCACTTTCTCACATATCAATCTGATTTGCCAGTCATTATTGAAATATATATAAATTATAATTAGTATTTTTAAATGCATACTTACATATATATACACACATTTCTGCTATTATTTACCTAATGCCTCCGTATCGCTTGTAAGTGATTCAAAGTTGGTGGTTGTATATTCTATTATGTCGAAATCTTGATCATGAAGCAAGTCATCTACAGAGTAACAAAAATTATAATTTTAATTTAATTATGTGTGTAATGTATCCAATTCGGTATCAGAATTTTCTGTCAAAGCTTTAGAAGCTATTTCAGCTGTTGGGGGTTTTTTCTTGGCCGTTTTGGTCTGCTTTCAACAAAAAAACTCTCATCTAAAAAATTGGTTTATTATGGGACATATTTATAGGTAAGTATGTTGTAAAGAATTCAAAAATTAAAAAAGAGAGAGTATACTTTACAACAGTATTCTGTTTGGAAAGAAAAAACTCTTACAAATTCTTTATAAGAGAAAAATATTTTGAAAAATATTTATATTCAGCAATATTAATTACACGTAGAGCAAAACTTTTTACATTGAAATTTTGCTCTATATGCCACTGAATGGCATATAGAGCAAAAAAACACAAAAAATCTGGTTTGAAGGATATAGAACAAAACAGACACTATTTATCTCAGAAACTAGATGAGATAGCCGAAAACGGATTACAGATTTGAAAAAAATTGGGGTCGAAAACCTAAAGTGGCATCATTAACTCAAAATGTGTTAAATGGCGGATAGAGCACATAAACTCCCGCACGACGAAGTTGCAAGAGACATACATATGTACATATATCTTACAAAAAAAAAAAAAAAAAAAATAATGCAATTTTTACAACAAAGTCACCAAAAGCAAACTTAACCAAATTATGAAGTTTTACGAATAAATATACCCTGAAATTGGATAAAATTGCAACAAAAACTCTAAATTTGATCAAATATTAAAATTTTTAATTTAAACCCAATTCCGCTATTATCTACATACAATTCACTACTAAGAAAAGAAAAACACACCGATCAAATGTGCTTATAATAAGACGAAAGGAGACTTTAAATGTAAAATAATACGACATTCCTTTGCACCGGGGAAAATCTGCAGTACATTTTTAGTAGTTCATACTTTTGTAAAGTGTACATAAGATTCGTCATAGCTCTTTTATTTGTTGTTTGACACTAGAGGTCTGCACAATTACATATGTATACGTGAAGTACACGAGAAGCGGCAAGGCATTAACACTTACTCGATGTATCAGAGCAAAATAAAGTACTCAATTTTGAGAACAACATTACGTTTACATGTTCTTCTTTTTTTTAGGTAGCGCGTACGAAGTGCATGTTGTTCACATGTATTCGGCTGTGTTCGTTTTAGGAACATGATACGAGCTCAAAACTTGACATGTACTGAATGTACTCAAGTACGTTCACTTCGATAAAGAGAATTCAATATGATGTGTATCTAACAATACAAACTAGTTTCGTATTATTTGTTTTATTATTCTTTCGTAGCATGTATGTATGTATGTATGCATGTATGTATGTATGTATGTATGTATGTATGTATGTATGTATGTATGTATGCATGTATGTATGTATGTATGTATGTATGTATGTATGTATGTATGTATGTATGTATGTATGTATGTATGTATGTATGTATGTATGTATGCATGTATGTATGTATGTATGTATGTATGTATGCATGTATGTATGTATGTATGTATGTATGCATGTATGTATGTATGTAAGTAATTAAACTAAATTAAATTTTTTGTGGCTATTGGATTTTGGGTGTCATTTTCAAAACAAGATAATTATATTACTTCTTTTATAAATTTCTTATTATTGATCTCTTACTTTAAAAATATTTCTATTAGTTATAAGTACCTTAAATGCTCACTAAAAATGTTAATAAAAACATTGATGGCATAGAAAAAAGATAATTATTTCGTATATTATAATGAACTTTATACGTTTTAAGATGTTTTATACAGTTTTAATTGTCTTTGTTAAATACAATAAATAAAAAGTTCAAAATATAGTTGATGTACATACATTGTTTTCATTTTAGAATGTTAATTGATATTTCTGTGTATGTATGAAATAGGTTTGGTTTTACCAGAACTACTCATCTTAAAAAAAATATTTTTTTATCCTCATGTAACAACTAGCCTACAAAAAAAAAAGAGATGTTATAAACTGATTTATTTTTAATCGTGGGTTTTTACACCTTTCTTTATCTGTAAAAAATGTTTAAAAAGGCACATGTAGGAAAAACCTAAAACTCCTTAAAAACCGACAGCGAAAGTAAAATCTAATTGCTACCAAAATCAATTTTTTTAGCTACATAAATATTTGTTACGGATGTACATACAAATGCATGTATTTACATATTTATGGCTATAATTGTCGTCATCTGCTTACTGAATTATTTTCAATTTCACCATGTACGTAATTACATATGTGTTTAAATGCTATGCATATACTCATTATTCCGCAAAAAAGGAACATCATTTTTGCGGTACTCTTCTTTTCATGTTCACAAATTTTTATGTTCCTATATTTGTATGAACATTTTTTTAGGAACATATTTTTCTGCGGCTACTTTTTTTTGTTGGTATTTGACAAACAACCCTTCAGTTCTCTTCTCTGCTTGTTTTCTGAGAGAAAGAAAAAGTAGGTACTCTATTTGAAAAATAAAAGAACTTCTCATGTACAACAAAAACATACTCTATGTAGACCTCTATTTGACACTGTTTGATCTTACAAAAATTTTGTAAGTTCAAATATTTGCCTGAAAACGAATCAAATATGGACCGTTTAGTGGTTTTGTGATTTTGATTGTGTTTAGTGATTTTGATTGTTGAAAGTCAGTTGTCGTGGAGTTAAATACAATATGGTCAGACTAAGGCAAACAAATGTTTGACATTATCGTACCTTAGAAAACAGGATTAAGAATATGACAACCGAAAAGTGGACAATAATATTATGGAAAGATGTTTTTTGTTTGGAGGCAAACCGGTTTTGGCTATGTGTCGCCTTCAGAATCAATTTTCGTTCTGAGTACAGTAATTAATTTTTTATAATTTCCTTGGGTTTGTGTCTTCACTAAAGTACATATATTATCGACATAAACATGGATTTTTATTTGCAAACCATTGTCTTAATCTAATTGGAGAAAAAGTTGCTTTAGACAAATTATAAACTTAATTTGATCAAATTATAAATTTATTATCCACCTAGAAAACTTTATTTTTCTATACAATGTATTTACGAGCATGTGGTGTTTCTGACAGGGTCTTTATTTAAATTTTTGTAAATTTGATTGTGCTCATCTTGTACTTTATATACATATCTATTTATGTTATGTATGTGTAAACATACAAAGTAATTGCATGTTTTTAATGCAGGTATGTGTGTTTGAATGGGAGGGAATGTATGTGGGGATATGTTATAGTATTAGTAATTATCATCGTACATACATGCATACATTTAGAGTTTTTCCGCAAAATTATAGTGTGTGTCCCAAGGACTATTGAGAAAGTAGTTTAAACAGTAATGATTACTCCTTCTATGTAATTGGATAACCTTCCGTCCGTCCGCACTTCCGTTTTCATATTTTTTTGTTGTTGTCATCATCATTGTCGTTCTTATAATTTTGTTACTTTTGTTTTAAATGAAAAAATTAATGTTGCGTGTTGAGTGAATGTCATGCGTGTATATTTGTTGTTGTTATTGTTTTATTACGGTTCTATCTGTGGTTTTGTTGTTTATGTCCGCTCGTGTCTCGATTTCGTGTTTTGTCTGTAAGTTGTTAAAGTGTTTTATATTGGAAAAAAAACACAGTTGACCATTAAATTTTACCTACACTTAGCAAATTAATTGTTTTAGTCCGATTAGTTCAATTAAAAATTTGTAAAAAATTTATTTGCATAGGATAACTAGAAAACTATAGAATCTAGACCCTTTAAACTCTAAGTAATTTTACGCCTAAGATGGGCACTCTAAATAAAAATGTGCGAGAGGGGAATTGTACTTCCATATCCAATTCAATAGGAATTAGAGCTATCCTATTCAGTAGTTGCCTTTTCTACCATAGTATTAAAGATTCTCTTCTCTGCTTTACTGTTGCTTATAAATTTGTTAGCTTTTAGCCAGCCATATTCTTTGCTTACCTTCTTATCTAAACGTTATGACCCTTGTGTTTTTTGTTTGTATGAGGATGAATACTAAATGGTTTTGATTTTCCGTTAACAAGTTGAACCACATCTAGTTTTTGACGGTCGGAATGATTACTCGGTCCGCATATGTTCAGACGTTTTATTTACTTTATCAATTTTGGTGATAATTGTCCGTCATTTTTACTTAATAGATTTGATTTTAAACATCATGTAAATTGTTTGTGCCAGACTTAACTAGGCAAGAATCATTGGTAAAACGTACACACATGTTTTGTTTATTTTTATACTTACATTGTGTATTATTTGTTCAAGAATTAGTAGCAACTTTAAATCGTTTATAGCTTCGAAATTACTAAAGCCTGTAGATAAATCCCTTAAAGTGGTATACAATTTTGTTGAAATCGGCTGTTTAATGTGAGCGTAAGAGGGATTTCATTCTGATTTTTATCATCGTCTTGCATTGGATTAAATACGAAGCATTTCATATATTTTTCTTTTTTCGAAGCTCGTAGTCCATGTTTATGAAAACACATCTCTCTTAATAAGCTATTATTTTCCAAGCATAAAATAAAAGTTTAAAAGTATTCAAGAAGGGATGACGGAAATTTGTTCCAAAAATCTAAAACTTCTAACCAATATGGTCCCTAGTATATAGTATATTTTAGTCATTTCTTTTGTAATTTCTACAACATTAATTTGAAAGCCCACTCTATTACTACTATAAGAAAGGGAAGTTTATTCAACGGTATCCCAAATAACTGATGATAGAAAATATGTATATGTTGAACCGATATTATACATATGCCCTTTCAAGAATTTTGTCATTAAAAGTTAGCAAACTTTGTTCATGACATGCTGTAGACATTACCCCTTATCAAAAGTCAAAATATTTATTTTCCGCTTGCCCATTATGAAATCCACTTTTCGAAAGGCCCAGACAATTTGCGGTACTGTAACAAATCCAACATATAAAACATTCTACAGCATAAAAGAAAAAGTGTGAATCTTTTTGTAATACTTATAGATAGATTCAATACAAAATGCGCATTATATGACTGTAGGTAGATTTTCATGTGTAATTGTATGTGCACTTAATTACTGAAATACATATATTTATTTCCTTTCGTCTATTGAGCTTTTTCTTTTGTGGCAGTAGTTTTTGTATGTAACATACCCAAATACCTACCTCTTGTCAATATTCTATCATTATTTTTATAAAGTAAATCCCTTAAAGATTGTCCTGAGGGAGTAAAAAACAGAACCTTAAGGTTTTTGATTAGCAGTATATTAAAAAAAAAAGAACAAAATAAAATTTCCACAAAGTTATAATGTAATGTAATAACTCCTAAATAATGTGGCGTTTGATTGGATGGTGATTCCAAAAACTCTCACTGAGGCTACCAAACTTTGAAATTCCTTAAAATGAATTTTTTTTTCATTAATTGCGTTATGATAACGATTTTATTAATGTATCTGCTGAATACCCTAGTCCTTTGACACATATAAGATTTAGTAATGGTGCACAATATTGGTATTTGTATAGTGTACATTATATATCGTCCCCTCAATACAACAATAGTGTATAATTTTTTGGGGGTTTTGAGAAAATCGAGTTTAAAGTTTTTGTCAAATCGGATGTCTATTAAAACCTCAATATCGCGGTAAATAAAAATTCTTCATATTGGATTTTTCGACGAATACATTATACAGTTTCTTGTCTTTAAATTTACCAATTTTTTTATTCTACGCATGCTTCAAGACCATAATTATATCATTCAAAGCGCAAGCCCTCCATATAGGCTATTTTATTTTGTAGGGTATTCGTATAATGTATCTCATACACTATTTTATTTTGTATCGTATACGCTGTTTTATTCAATAATTTTACGGTATTTTTATTAAAATATTTGATCTCAAAAATATCAATTTGTAACACTATAAAACCGTGATTATACATTGCGTAAATCAGAAATAACTAGAAATTCATTCGTCTTCTTTCTCTTCCTCTGCTATATCTGGCTCATCTAAACAATTTCGCTTCTTTCCATCTTGTAAGTTAAAAAAAATGACTGCGAGCCACGAGGAATTACATTCTTTTTGCACAAATTTTGGAGATCATGCAATTTTCGATTACAAATTGGCAGCTCTTTATTGTATTTTCCAGTAAACGAAAAGTTGATCACCCCTTTTGTTTTTCGCGTTCCTCCGATATCAATTACTTCCAAGTCTCCATTCCATTCCTCCTTGTATAATAATTGTTTTCGTTGATTTTTGTTCACTTGGAGGAACTTAAGATTAAGCCAATTAACCGAGTCATTTTTTATATTTTTCTTAAGGCTATGGCCTAACCTCGAAAACATGGCTTTGAGATCAATCATATCACTGTATTGAAGCCTCTCTACAGCATAGGGGTTTTTCCGTCTTGCCAGTCTCATTATAGTTGGCCATTCTCCCGGCGAATACACGCATATACTCCTCTTCGCACGTTCTATTGCAGAGTGCATCGAAACTGCTCCCATTTGTGTATGTCCGCTTTGGAGATACTTAATTGTTATCGAATTTAGCTTCAAAGTATTGTTGATATAAATCAATAGTGTAGCAATGAACCTGTTTTCGTTCTGTCCCCCACAGCAGTCTGAGTAGAGAATAACATACATCGGTTACCAATTTCGTCCGATCCTCGTTGACCCTGATTTTCATCCCATAGAAAACAGTAACCATCTCCACTGGCAATATCGTAAAATGTGTTATTGTACGTCGCGAACTTTCGACTGTAATACATCGTGCTTACGTTGCTACAAGGAGTCGTTAACACTGACTGGAGGTCAAAAGTAAACACTTTTAAATTACTGTTACTTTTAGCTGATTCCTTGTCAGTTTGCTTGTTAGTTCTTGCCTTTGTCTTATTTAAGATGTGTTCATCATAGGATTTCTGAATGGAGTGTTTGTTCTCAGCGTTTTTGTACGTATCGCATGTTAAGCAGGTGTCTTTTTTTGGACGGTGGAAAGAATAATTATAATTATTGCAAAATATCCGGCGATAAACGTTTTCTTTAATGATAGCGTCCGGGTGGAGTTCTTTGAATAAATCGTACATTTTTGATATTGTTAAGTCGGAGGCAAGATAAAGTCGTTGACTTTTTGCTCGAGTGTAATGGCTTTCGACGGCTGGAAATGACTCGATGTGCTTTTTGATAAGCGCAACTGTCTCTGCGTCTAATTTTCTCTGGTGGCCATGTTGACCCCTCTTATCAGGAAGTTCATTTTGACACATCTTCTTAGCTGACACAGATATTGCGCCGTCCGACAAGTTCAAAGTATTTAAAAAAAACTTCTTGCATACCTGTTTGGCTTTGAGAGTATAATTAAATGTGTTCGCCCGCCGTGATCCGATTGTCAACGTCCTTTTGCATTTCTCAATTTTCACGCAATTGGCCAGGAACAGTCGCTGCTTCGAATAGTCGCCTAAATTCCAATAATCAGCATTGATCTTCATGCGGTCTTCTTCTGAGAAGTTTTCTGGGCAATTATGGCGGCACTTACAGTCAACGGGTTTCGGAACACGTTCTTCAACTCTTTTGCCACTCTTAGTGACATACGGCTTTCCCTTGTTTCGATGATACTTCCTTTTTTTCTGCACCCACTTGTGACTTTCAATCTATTGTTTGGAAATAATTCACAGTTAGACGTGGCTAGACCCAAACAATATTTCTCAAAAGCTGTTTGCTGTACTCACCTTCCTCTTTCGCGTAAGTATATTTCTAGCATTTTCATTCTTGTTATTGATTTAAGTATCACCACAGTCTACGATTTCTTCTAAAACTACATCTTCTGTCTTTATCACTGAATTACCTAACTCATCTGCCAAAGCCTGTGCATGATCATCTGAATCGGGGACATACTCGTCCGACGATCCTACAGAGAAGTCTGTACCATTCTCATCATCTGTTCCAGGTATCTCTATGTCCGCCGATGATCCCACAGCGAAATCAGACTCATCAGTCTTTGGAGCAATTTCCACAACTAATGGTGGTTTCGTGTCACAGCCTGTTGATATTTACCTTACTCACTTCACTTACATTATATAATAGAAGATACTCACTCAGACGTTTCAAATCCATATTTTTAACGAACAAACTTTCTCTGCGAACTGAATTTGCAAACACAAATTTCAAATGACTACAATATTTCATTAGCATTCATGTTGTCAAAAGAACGTAAACATCGCATAGGCTACTATTCTTGTCAATTGTTAATAAATCTTTCGAATTTGTATTGAAAATAAAACAGCTTATGTGGGGTATAGAAATGGTCGGAATGAAACTATTTCTCAAACAATAGTGTATATTATTCTAAGCTATTTTATGAGTTAAAGTTTTCATAAATTGTATTTTTTTCTACAGGCTAAAATGGAGTATAATGCGTATACATTATTATTCTTTTATAACAACTTTGGAGTGGCAATTTCAAGTAAAATAGCGCATATGAGCTTACACACTTATTGAAGGAAACTTTTGAACAAGAAATTATACACCATTTTTTCCAGCGACATTTTGACCCACTTTTTGGAAGTAGAATTTGACGAAATTTTGACCAGACATAAAATCAATGATGGAGATTCTAAATCTGCAATAGAAAAATAATAGCGTATGAGCACATAAGCTATTGTTATATTGAGGGGACGATATGTACATGTGCATTTCACTCAAACGGGGAAAATATTCGGTGAAATAAGCAAATTTTTATTTTACATGCCACATATAGCAATAAAATGAGTATAAATGATATTATCTTTCTTATGTTATGTATCTATTATATTGTCTAAGTTAGTGAGCATTTTTGAAATTGCTTCAATTTAATCATTTCATCATTAATGCTTAGACATTTATTTATAGCATACACAACCCATTCAAATCCAAGGTGATTTGAAATAATATTGTGATTTCTTATGCGTATGTTTAAATTTAAAAATGTGTACTGTTTACTAGTAGGTGCACGCTTTAATTGCAAAACCACGTGACTTGACAATCACCATTAAAGATGCACAAATGAAATACATAAATATTTTTTTAGGTTTTAGTTTTTTATATAAGTATTCAAATCTTATCTCTAAAATATTTTATATAATTTATCATCACTATACTAACTAATTTATTGTATTCAAATTATAATTAAAAAAATGAGTAGTATATACCAAGGGGCCCAGACGATAAGTCGTAAAATCCTAGACTGTCTTCTTTGTAACTTTTGGATGTTTGATGCGCAAGCAGTACTGCACAGCCGAATTCCATATGACCATATTGGCTTTATAATGGATTTGTATAAAAGAACTTTGTATTCCAAAGCCAGGGTTAAATTAGGACCTATTAACCAGTGTAGTTGATTTGCTCTAAGATTTGTGGCCGTTATTTTTGTCTCAATGAGGCGATACCCAAATATTTAGCGTGGATTTCCGCTGGAACCGTGGTATTTGTTATTGTTACTCGTGGGCAATTTCGCCTTCTGTAGTGCTATTCACTATTGTTTTTTAATGACAATAGCATCGTTAAAAAATGTTAACAACAAAATTAACGATGTTGCTATTCAGTAATTTTTTTTAAACAATATTCGCAATCGTTTATATTTTTGTGTTGTTTATTTATTCGACTTGATGTCAATTTAAAGAAACAGAAAAATAACGGTGTCTACTATAGTTTACGAGTAGTTAGTAAATCACACAATCGTTACTGCAAACAACAAAAATTATCGACAAGTTTTGCGACTGTCGAATCGCTGAAAGTTAGTGAATCGCACTACGGAAGGAAAACGTTACGTTAGCACATTTTGATGGATTTACCTTTATTCTCCACTTTTTAAGCCGGTACTCTAGCGCATTATTATGCGACTGAAGTTGTTCGGATATACTCGGTGTGTATCCCATAACAGAGGCCCTAGAATACTACCTTGGTGGACTGCTGCATAGATTTCCCTGTTTTAAAAAATATGTTCTTTGACGTTACTTTAAACATTCTACTTGTCAAATAGCTCTTAAGAAGCTTGTGGAAGTTTTCAGAAGAACTCGGAGTTATTTTCGTGAGTAGCCCATCATGCCAGTCTTTATCGAACGCCTGGGATATGTCAATAAATAAAGCTGAACAACATTGCTTATTTTTAAATGCCGATCTAATAACGGCAACAATTCTATGAACTTGCTCAAGTGTACTATGCCTTTCTCCACCAAACTGATTGTCTGGTATAATGTGTTGCTCAGTAAGATAAGGCTTCAAGCCCGAAACAAATCGTTTTTCAAACAATTTTGAAAAAATTGACAGCAGGCTAATAGGCCTGTATGACGTAATCTGACTTAACTTCTTGCTGGTTTAGGGATCTAAACGATTTCAGACATCTATCAAGAGCATGGGAAAAAGCTAACTCGCAACATTTTATTAAATACGAATAGTAAAATTCTTACAGCATAATTAGGTAAATTTCTTATTATTTATCCAGTAATACGATCAGGTCCGGGTGGTTTTCTTAGCGACTTTTTCATCAGAATCGCTAAGAACGATTTTTAAGCCTTGTGGGGATTGGTAGGCAACAGGACATTGTAAGTACTTGACAACTTTCTGCAGGCTATAATCCGTGTTTATCGTTGGATCCCAGTTTTTTAAAACGCTCTCGCCTCTTCGCCCTCTCCTGTACGCGGTCGAGTAACTCCAAAATAGACTTTGGAGCCCCGGCCTATACATGAGAGTTGTATTCCATTTTCGGTCGGATGTAAGTAATATAAATGTTGAGAAGATCAGATGGGGTGAAGTATCTCTTGCACCGCTTTAAAAAGCCGAGGCACTTGAAAGCTTCTTTTGCGACATGAAAAATGTGCTTAGTCCATCGAACATCGCACTGAATATTAATGCCGAGAACATCAAGAGCTTCTGATCCCTCAACATCGATATTACCCATTATTACAGACGAGGCAGCGTGTTCGGTCGTGCGCCTGTGCGTCAGTAAGCAACACTGGGTTTTGGTGGCATTAAAATCAACCCTGTTTGCACGGCCCCATTCAGAGATTGTCCTAAGATCGTTATTTAAAGAGTTATTCATATTTTGCCTCGTAGCCTCAATCTCCAAAAGGCTGGGCCTGCCACGGAATGAAAAAGAATGGCAAACGCTGCTGTCGTCTGCAAAAGAGTAGATAGTTTTAAAAGTTAGACAGAGCAGGTCATTCAGAAAAACAAGAAATAGGGTAGGATAGAGAACGGAGCCTTGTGGTACCCCTGAATTTACTTTATACTCATTAGAAGAGATCCCATCTATGTATAACAACTCGTATAGTGCGATCTCGGAGAAAGCTCGATATAAATCGAGAGAAATTTATACCGACACCAAAAGCAATTAATTTTGATAGCAAGGCACCATGCCATACTCTATCAAATGCTTTGGAGATATCGAGGGCGATCACTTTACTTTCGCCGAAATGGTGTATTGAATTGCACCATTTTTCCGAGAGGAGAGCCAGTAAGTCCCCCGTAGAGCGTCCCCTACGAAAGTCATACTGGCGGTCACTAAGTAGACCGTTCCTCTCTAGATACCCCACAAGATGGTGGTTCAACATGCTTTCCATTACCTTGGAAAGCGAAGAGCAGATTGCAATTGGTCGGTAATTTTCAGGGTTAGTGGCCTCTCCCTTTTTTGGGATCGGCGTGACATTGGCAATCTTCCAACACAATGGGAATTCAGCAGCATGGTATAGAGTGCTGAAAAGTTTTGCCAATGGACGTGCTAGCGTAGAAGAGCACTGCTTCCGTACCAGTGCTGGGATACCATCCGGCCCAGGGGACTTACTTATTATGCGATTCTTGGTTTGATTGACGGTTTTTTTTCGCAAAAAATAAAGTTTAATGAGCACTCGAAATTCACTTTTTTCCATTTTTAGACAAAAACGCGAGGCTGTATGTTTTGAACAGCTGTTAAACGCAAAGTAAATGACGGCACTTGCTCAAAATGGGAACAGTGTTGCATTTCATATAACAGAACATTAATATACTGGTCATCACAGATTCAATGTAATAAACGTTGTTTGGATAAAATCGGTATACTTAGGATTTTTTAACATCAGTAGTACATACATTTTCAGTGCCGCTACACACGTCATCAGCATTCTCTGTGTTTTTCCTGAGTAGTGTATAATGCAAACCTCATCTATTTAACGCACATAATGATAAGCAATTGAAATCGGAGCTTCGCATCATGTTCATAATTTAGATTATTTTTATGTTAGGGTACAACGAAGTTTGAACCACTATAACTTTGTTCATTGCATTCTTTATCGTACTTTTTTTCTCTGTTTAGTTTGCTACTAAAGCAGCATCAACTAAAGAAGTAAAATTAATCATAACAAATATATGTATGCTAAAGGAAAAATTTAAAATAGATTGACATATTGAGTCCCACTTTACTGATAAAACCTATTTTAAAATAAAACACGCAGCAGCGCGCATGGTGGCGCAACCATATTAATAAAATCACATAATTAATATGCGACTCTAGTTTATATTCATAAACCTTTTTTGGAATTTGCCGGTATCAGGAATTTTTTTTAAGATAATAATGGCTTAATTCGCAATGTATTCTCCTCCAACACACAATATAAGATGCGAACAATACGAAAACTTACTCTAGAAATGCATAACACAAACCCATTTTTATACTCTTATCAAACTGTAGGCCAACATACTGACCAACGAATCCTTTTAAAATACTAGATCTTTTGGATTTTGTTGTTTTTAGTGGTATACCAAGAGCTTTTGTTGATATCTTAGATTCTGATGATAAAAGTTCCGACCACAGTCCAATAATAGTAACATTCAGCGCAATTTTCGAGTCGTTACCTAAACAGAGTCATATGGGAATCTGCCTTATTAGCTACTCCATCAGAATATTTCTTATGTTGAAATACTTCAGAGATATCAGTCAAAAACAATAAGATTATTAGCTAACGTACCATAGTTAATTACGCACCATGAGTATTTTTAGATTTCATTTTTAATTTATTTTCTTAGCGGCGTTTCAATTTCGATGCTCAAAATGACGACGACAGAGTACGAATATTTCTTTGTCGTTACTATCTTCATTTCAAAATGGACTTAACGCAAACGACGATAATGTCAAATTTTTTTTTTTTAAATTTCATTTTCAAACGACAACGGAAATAGACCTAATTAAGTAAAGCGCGAAAATACTTTTAATGAAAATTAATATGTTAATTTGAATACAATATAATATACTCTGTCTAAATGTTTTCCTTGGTTGAAATATTTTCGATTCCTAATCTCTTGGTTTCTCAAACTCTTAATTATGCGATTATTTTTTGCTATTCGCAGTTTGCTACGCAAATCTTGAACAGCATTACTGTAATGAAAGATCAAAAGCAAGAACCACGCAAGATATAGTAACCATCTCAAATTTAGAACTTTTTTTAATCATTATTTTTTGTTTTCACATTTAAAACTAGATTAGGACTGAGAAAAGAAGCATTCAGTTTGCTTCTTAACAAGCTAAATATTATTGGGCATACTATGTTCATAGCAGTGCTGCCAAATCTCCAACTTGCAGTCACACTTTTACATTTCGCAATTAGACATCACAGTGTGAAAAGTAACTTCTTGGCAGGCTTCTGACAAAGCACAGTCTACCTGGACCACAATTTGGTAAAATATTTTTTTTCCAGCTGTGGATACTGAGTCATAAATTTTGGCATTAGCTTTTTCCTATTTCAACATGTTTATACCTATAGAGATTACATACATATGCACATACTTCTGTACTTCTAAGTACAAGTAAATGAATTCCTCAATATGATATGATTTATAGAGTTTATTTCCATCTCTTGCCAAAATGCCCTTTTGTGATAACTTAATTGTTCACATCTATGAATGACAGCAAATAGGTATGTCATATGCAGTTCAAATTATAATGGTGGATAAAAGAAAAATTATTAAAGTAATGATAACGTACTAACACACAATTAGTATTGTTCTTTAGTTCTACGGCACATGTTTTCTTTTACATTAAATTATACGAGTGTGTAAAACAAAGTTTTTTCTATCGTCTAATTGCATATTCGAGTATATGCTTAGAAAATTGTAAAACACAATTTGTTGACTTTCTCAACCATTTAACTTTAATGCGAAACGACAAATCGTCTTAGACTTCATTATTAATTTATTTTGTACTCTTTCTATTTGGTAAAAGTACTCTTTGTAATTATAAATATTAAATGAAACAGCAGAAGTACAGTTGAAGAAGCTTTGCTGTACTTATGTATGTGAGTAGTTTAGTTTTAGTGGGGCCGTTTGCTTGGCTTCATTTAATCTTTATTTTCCACATATTGTCTGTTGTGTATTTTGCATTTATTATTAAATATGCAAAATGCGAAAAAAAACAGCTGATATTGGCACAAGTAAAATATGTATGCATGTAGTTGCTATTATTTAACTTCGTATTATCATCTTAAGTGTTTTATGGTTTGTGTGTTCTTTCAAATACTAAAGTCGGGTTTGCTTATCACAAGCCATTATAATTTCTAATAATTAAAAATATATTCTCTCGAATATAATTTAAAAGAAATTAAATATTTCTTAGAGACTGATATTATTGATCTGGTTTTAGAGACGAACAGCTGATTAATATTACTGTTCTGTTCACAATTAACCAAATTTAAACTTAAACAAATAATATAGGTTTTAATTTGAGTATTTAGCAGTTTTTTTTTAATAAATCATGTAAATTTTCTATCATAATTTATGAACAGTTGAATGAATTGGTAAATTAAAACACTGCCATTTAATTAACATCAGATATGAATTGATTTTAGAATAACAATTGAATAGAAAAATGAAATTTGTTTCTTTTTATATATTGAATATTTAAGAATATATCATACAATTATTTAATATATTCCTGTGTACCCCGGTAGGATCGTTAGTAGTGTGCTAGTCTATCAGTAGAACATAATTTGTAATTCTGTTGCAACACATAATAAATAAAATTTAAATTAACCCCCGTAAGCCATCAGCATGCCCGAATTGTGACAAGCCAATCGCCTGTTGCAGAACGCACCACTTTCATAGCAGAATTGTCCACTGTCCGGATAAGTACATGGTACCCTCAAAAACAGACCACAACTAATAAACCAAAGTAATTAGGTCTGGCTTACCAGTTACCCAATCATCTGTGGACATTTGGTAGATTGCTGTTTAACCATATTAAAGCCTTATGACCTGAAACTAGTAGCCCATTTTTAAAATCAACAGGTTTATTATACAGTTCATTAGCAAAACTTCTTTCAAGAAAGATCACTTGAACTCTCAAGTAATTGATTGGATTTTTTTTTTTTTTTTTTTTTTTTTGCAAAAAACAGACGGTTTATTTGTCATTAATGTCATTATTAACTCGTTTTATTAAAAAAAAAAAAAAGTTACTCAAAATAAATGCCTCATTTGATTTAACAATTTTTCTTAATATGGGCTACTCACGAAGAAATATTAAAGGAAACGTTGTCATGGTTCATTTAATGTTCCATCGTCTGTAAAATTCATGCTCCTTTTTTGGTTTCCAAAATATAAACTTTTTTGATAGTTTGTGCTTCTAAATACAATGTTCCATCGTCTGTTTCGATGTTTACTGTTTTGATGACTTAGTTCATTGAAAGCAGTCGTGCTGCGATGATTATTTGCAAAGATTACTACCAAAATTTTCGTTTTTTCCGCGTACATTTGTTAAATAGTATATGTAATATTTACACAGACTGATGTTTCGTTTACGTATGTTGCTTTGCTGTGCATCAAAAAATTAAACTAAGTTTCTAGAATGTAATGTGTATCTGGTATAGAGACAGTAAACTCTTTGTTTAATCAAATTGGTACCACAAAGAAAAATACGAAAAGAAATAAACTCGTGATAGCCAAGTAGATGGCAACAACAGCTGACTTCACAATCGTGGACATTGTTTAAAAATCTTACTAAATATTTTGAAATCACGTGGGAAATTTGATGCTGTTCTACAGATCACACGATTTTTCGTTATTCGGTGTGGTTTTAGTTTTTCGAAAACATGAGCAAACATCTGATTTTCAAATGTTGTGCTTTGTTTGTTTATTTGTTGCTTACTTAAACAAATATATTAAGTGAACATTAAGTAAAAAAGCCGGGAGCTACTTTATTAGCAGTAATTGCTTTAAGGAAATAGCATTTAAAAACTTGGCGTCAAATTAAAGTAAAGCGTAAAAAAGATGAAGAAAATAAATTTCAGCATAACAAAATATAAGTACAAAAATTGTTTTCATTGACGAAATTTGCTTGCTTACATTTTGCACTTATTTATAAATTTGCACAAAATTTACTTGATTATTGACTATTATTAAATTTTTTAACAATGCTAAATTAATGTTTGTCTTAAATAAAGAACATGAAGGTATAAGTTGAATATATCTTGCTTGACTTCGTAAGAATATGTTATTTTGCCAACCTCAGCAATTTCTTTGGAAAAATAAACCAGCTGATTGCTAAAGAGAAAAAGTATCACCCGAACCTTAGAAATTTTATAATATTTATGTTTTTATGTTTATGCACCTAATTTTATTACAAAAATAAATAGAAAACACATCATATCAAATATATAATAACATTTTTATTAAATTCTGTACGAAATACTTAGAGAAAATAAGCAAGTGATTTCGAATCGGCGTCATTTAGTTAACGAAACGTAATTTTCAGAACAGGCCTGCTGTATGTCCTTAAAATTCTTTAACGATTATCGTCAAACGCGAACAGTGAATCGCACTATGAAAATTATCAAAAATAACTTCTTAAAATTGCAATATAAGCAACAACAGTGCAAAGCTTTGGTAAAAATAATAATAAATTACTTCATATTTTGCTACATCTATGAAGTCTTGCCATCAAATTTTTATACATTACGAAATGTTTTTAGCGGCATAATTTTTTTATATTTTCTATATAAGTCTACTTGTCAATGTAAAATGCAATTTTATAATTTTCCTCCAACTTTTCTATTTCTATTTATCTTTAATGTGTACGTTGTTTTATTTGCCTTTTTGTGTTGTGTTGTATATTATTTTTAGACTGGACTAAATAAGTAAATTAAAAAAAAAAAAACAGTTTGTATTTGTTGTGGCAATTTAAGTTGGACTTGTAATTATTTTGGTTGCCAGGGGCCTTAATGTATACTTCCCCTAATTTTAGAGTAAAATATTGTCCTTTTCTCTATCTATTTCATTGCAATTACAGTTTGCTTTTTTCATATTTTCTCAGAATTTTTAATGATCAATTTATGTGTAGGATTTTTATTGGCCCTTGTTCGTCGCTGCCGCTACCGCTGCTGTGTACAAATGGTTTACTACCCTTTTACTTTTCGATTAGCTCTATCTAGTCTAGTGACTATTTCCGATCTATTTCAATGATTTAAACGTATTAACCATGAGGTCATTTATATTCTTAAAACTAATAAAACAGGTGGAGTTTATTGTTAAAATAAATTTTGATTGGTCAATTTCCGTTTTATGATGGTCAAATAAAATAGTGTCGTTTTCCTTGTTTCGAAATCATCTATCTTCTTTCAATCTATATCCTTTTTAACACAGGCCAAGAGTGAAAAATTTTCTAATAAATACCCTGGTCCTTTAAGCAGTGTACAATAGTTTATTGTGTATATGCAGTCAGTACACATTTCATCAAAACTTTGTTAAAAAAATTATATATATATATATTTAATCGTGCGACATTAGTGGATACCATTTACATATTTTAATATAAAAGATAGTGTTGTTTTAAATTTACCTAAAAAAATTAATTTTAAAGTTCTATGGAAGATAGAAACTATTTTGCATCAGTAAATAAAAGGTAATTAAATAAACTATGTGATATCTGCATCTTAAATTATTATGTAGCTGGAGAAAAGTAACATATGTTCCTAAATATTGAAATTATAACGCATTATTCAAAGAAAATTTTAAGGTAAAAAGAAACCCTAATTTTAAAATGGAATACAATTAAACATTGCTTGCTTATTCTAAAAGAAAATTGTTGGATACTAAATTATAAATTGGATGCTTGATTGATTTTTCTGGGTGATTTATTCAGTTTTAGATTTTTAACTTTCTAGTCATAAAAATAATATAAATTGTTCGACGACCTCACTTCTCTTTAGCTTATTTATTCCCATATGACCAGCCACTGATGTAAAATGGCCATGGTAAGTTACACAACAGTACAGCACAGCAAAGTTAAGTTATAAGACTATATTATCAAAATAAATTTCGTTAGTGCAAACGTTTTAGCGCGTTGTGCCCATTTAAAGCAGCGCTGGCTTTTAACAGTCGAAATGAACGACAGATCCGTCGAGAACATTTCGGCTGGCCATGAGAGTGTGCAGAAGTATCCGATTCCTCCCTGCATATAAGAACTAGGATTTTTGCGTCAGGGCTTGTATGATCCAACTGACCTAGGAGCTCAGAGGTAAAGGAAAGGAATTTAGTCAAAAAACAATCTTTGGAACGAGGCTTATTTTGGGATGATTAACTACGTTGTTAACAAGTAATTATGGCGTATATAGAGAGACACCAACTCTCGCGAGGTTATTCAGATGGCAATGCGTCAACAAGAAATTACTGTTTGGCCGTCTGCAAAATAGGTCCGTACTTCTTCGTAAGCAACGGTAGTGAGTACATCATCATTATCAACGACGAGCGCTACATACAGTGGTAACTAATTTTTCCTTACACGTAGACGCCATGTGAATCCAGCGGGGCCGGCGAACGGCACAATGGACATTTTGCAAGAACGGTTTAAGAGTATGGTTATTTCTAGTAGATGTGATTGTGTGAATTGATATTTTTGGAGGCTCAATTCCAGCCGGCTATATACGACAATCATTGAAACTTGAAACCCGAGCTAACCGAGCAAGCGAAGCCGTGGTGGAAATTAGAACGATGTCGCATTCCACACGTAATTGCACTCATGGGCCTTTCATAAATAAGAATTTCGTTAATTCTTCTTAGCTTCTTTTATTACATTTCAACTCTTTAGAACCTCTTTAAAATAATTATTCTGTTGTCATCAAAATTAATAACTAATATCGACTTTCAAAAACTTAAAATAAAGGCTTGCATGATGATTTATCAAGAAACCAGTTATTTTTCACAACTTCTAAAGTATAATACAGTGCAATCGCGATTACATTAGCACTGCATTATTATTTCGAGCACATTTTCATTTGCTACTGTGTTTATGAAACAACAGTAGCAGCCTAATTGAAGTCAGCAAATTTTATAAATTCAGCCAAACCGCAGGCGACGTATATTTATTTTAAATTAAATTCATGAAAAATCATGTTAATCTCTATTCGAATAAATACTGATTGAGTTTTGATTTCAACATTTCACATACCGGTACTATACTCCAAAAGTCCGTCGTGCATCCTGAAATGTCTATTTAAGCAAGAAGAAACCAAAAACATGCAATTGCTTACTATGCTAATAGATATGTAGTTGGCTAAAGCAATACATGTGGTAATAATGAATACGACAATTAAACGCAAATAGTTAAAGTAAACTCCTTAAACCCAAAAAAAAAAAAATATGAGAAAAATTCTGGAATTGATTATTGGGCTCTAAAGATGATGTTTACAGTTGGCACAAGCTTAGCAGAAAGACAAATAATCCAGATGTAAGTATGTAGTGGCACTCAATTCTGCTAGTTCCAGTGGTTTTAACTCGTTCTCTATTCTATAAAAATATATAATAAGATATTGTATTAATGGAAAGAGAAAAATTATCTTAAGGATGACTAAATTTATATTATTCACCTATTTAAACCCACACTCGAGTTTCCACGAACTCATAATTTGTATTTATTTAAATAAAATGATTTATTAAAGTTTCGATTTTTGAGCTAAACCATTTGCGAAGTTAAACACTTTCTTTTGTAACTTTTGCCCCTTTTGATTTCTAAAAATACGAGTAACTTACGAATTTTCTCGTTTGGTAAACTTTTATCCTGTTGTTAATTCTTCATTCTTTTCGCCCGTTCTTGCCCTTTACATGAGTTGAGTTTCTGTGCTTTTATTCATTCAAGAGTTAGCAATACTGATCTGTAGAAACTTTTATTAACAATGACAAGCAAAATGTAATATATTGAGTCCAATTTAATAAGTAAAGAGGCTGTGGATCCTTCTTGCATCTGATAGTTCAAGCAGTTTGATGAACATTTTTTTTTCTTTATTTAATATTATTGACAGTTCATCAAAAGCGAATTATAAAACCTAAATTTATTTTTCTATCCCAGCACGATAATAAAATTTATTGCAATATTAAGAATTGTTACGCGAATTGCTTTGCTGGATGGAATTGCTTTAATGGAATTTTCCTGTAGCTCTCTCAAAAGCATTACATTTGAGCTACTAATATTGTTTTGTTGAGACCATTTGATGCAATTTCATAATTTAGAAAGTTTGATATTTAATTTCAACTTATATTTGGAAAATTCAATCTTAGCAAATTAACGCCGGTTCTAATCGCTATACTCTCTTCATTCAGACACAAAAACAAAATCGTCCTTTCTTCCAAAAGTTTTTTCCAATATTTTGCCAGGAATTGCTCAGAAACTGATTTACACGCTGATGCTAATGCCATCGCTTCGTATAAGCTAAATTGCTTTAAAAATGTGCTTACGTTTTGCCCAGGTGTTGAAAAGAGTCGGGTCAAAAGAATGTTTTTGTAATGCAATTTTAGCAAGCGAATGGCATTTTAATCCATCGGTTGAATCAAGGGTGTTACATTTGGTGGCATGTAAAGCACCCATATTCTTCCAGAGTTTGTGTTTTTTTATCATTTCTTCCGCCGGAGGATGAGAAGGCGCATTGTCCAAAAGTAAAATGGCATTTATAGGTAACTTTTTTGTTTTTTTTATTTAATATTAAATGGGTTCGTTATATCGAGTACAAAATAAAATTTTTGTTCGTTATATAAGGTACTCAGTACAAAAAATTTGGCCGTTCTTTATATGCGACGTTCACTAAATGGAATGTTCCTTAAATCGGAAAACTACTGTATTTCTTCCACAAAACAAAAACAAAATCAAACAAAAATAAATATAAAAAAAATGTTTATATTAAGAAAAGTTTTTAGCAGAAAACAGACCTATTAATATTCAAACCAATATTTTTACATTTTCTCAAGTCAAGCCCTATTAACATTCTTTTGCAAAACTTGCATTATAGCATTTGTAAAATGATATAGCATATTTATAATATCCCCTAATAAAATATATAGAAACACATGTGCTCTGTAAATATGCAACACTTACCATACATTTTTTACAGCACTTAAATGAATTTTGACAGATGGAAACAAAAAACAACAAAAAATATATTGAATATGAAAACCTCAAAAACCGTATAAAAAAGACATATAACATAATATAGACCGAAGAGGGTATAATTTTGTTGTTGTCAAAATGTATCTAATTGGTATCGTTCAGTCCCACTTGGATGGCAAACATATTCCGACTGGAGGTTCTTTGAAGATTCGTATAACACTATGTAACACTATTAATAACGTGTCGTAAATTTAATGTCAATGTATTGAGTATAGGATTAGACCATGCAGGGCATTGCCCTTCTACTTTATTCTAATAGGCGTTGGTGATTTTAAATTACGACAAGACTACGGGAATGTCGTACCATGCCCTTTGAATACACAGTTGAACCTCGATTATCCGGCTCGCTCGGGACCGGGCTTAGCACGGATAATCGAAAAACACGGTTAATAGAGGTGATGCTAAAACATAAAAAAGTGTGTATTTGTTTTCATTAAAGCGTTAAATGTTTACAACTTTTATATAATTCATACAGATTTGACTTAAAGTATTCTTTTATAGTACGTTGCCTTTTTGCTTTTAATTGTTCTTTAATCAAATAATTTTGTATGCGATGCATCTGGATTTTATCTGGTTCAGGTATAGCTGGAGAACTTTCCAATAACTTTAACAGGACATTACTAGCTTGTATTGCCTGTGCCAACGTTGGAGTTTCAGATTCACTTCTTTCATTCTCGGAACTTGAGCTGTGATCACTTTCCTGAGGTTGATTGACCATGCAAACGATTTCGTCCTCAGATACAATGGCAAAAGGTACGGCGCCAATGTCGCACTCTATCCACTCTGATATATCATCAACGGTACAGCCAGCTGGTATTTGAATATCTGATTGTATTTCAACAGGGCTAGTTGCATTGTTTTCAAGAGCTAGTAAATTCGACCAAGTGTTACTCAAAACCTGTGGTGACACATCATCCCACGCAACCGCAGCTGTCCATATCGCTATCTTTATATATAAGGATTTAACAAATTCCTGCCTACTGCTTGCATTTAAAAGTTTATGCACAATCGACTTACGATAATTACTTTTGAAACTTCGAATCACTCCTTGATCCATGGGCTGAATCAAGGATGTACAGTTTGGTGGAAGATATTTTACTGCAACATTTTCAGACATCATTACATTTACATCTGGGTGAGCTGGACAGTTGTCCAATAGCAAAAGAACTTTACAATTTCTTTCGAAACCATTTCGATGCATATGTTCTCTTACTTCTGTTACGAAATTGTCATTAAACCACTGCAAAAAAAGTTGTTGTGTTACCCAAGCTCTTTTATTAGATTTATAAATAACTGGAAGGTTTTTTTCCTATTATCATTAATTTACACTTGTAAGTCCCAGCTGCATTTGCACATAGCAAAGCCGTAATTCTTTCCTTAGACTCTTTGTATCCTTCCATGGAATGTTCAATACCACTAGCTAAAGAGTACTGAGGCAAATATTTTCAAAACAGACTAGTTTCATCTACATTATAAATTTGTTCATTTGTAAGTTGTTTCTTCTGAATATAATCTTTCAAATCATCCACAAACATCGTAGCAGACACATAGTCAGCGCACTGCTTTTCTCCTGTTGACTTCAATCTACGATTTCCATGTCTCTTTTTGAATTTTTTCAACCATCCAGAAGAATATCGGCACTCTGAATTAATGTTTTATTTAGCATGAAAAAATTTTGCTTTTTTAATGGTCATTTCTCCTAAAATTTAAAAAAAAATTTTCTGAGTCTGTACTATGTATAACTTTTTTAAAGTTAACTTACCTGTTATCGGAGTTCCCTTAAATCTTTCTTGTCGAAACCATTCACTTGTTGCGGAATCTACTTTCGGATTTTCAGAGCTTTTAAGTGTATATCTATCACTTAAACCATCGATTGAATCACTTTTGGAACCATACAGTAAAATCTTTTCTTTGTTTTTCACTAAATCACGTACAGGTTGCTTACCAACCCCATATTTTTCAGACAGCAATTTAATAGGCACATTTTTATTATAGTCAGAAATCAGAGCAATTTTGTCTTTAATTGAAAGAACTTTTCTGGCTCTTTTCGGCGATTTGCTATTTGAAGGAGCCATCATCACAAAATAGGTGTGCAATGATCAAATTTCACTTACATAATGACTAAAAATATACATATGTTTTAATAAGCGGGAATCACCAAATTTGAACTAACTAATATGGACAAAAAAAACATCAATGCTGCACGATTAATAGAGGTAAAGCACGGTTAATAGAGGTAGAAAAACAATGCACGAATAATAGAGGCAAATCACGGATAATAGAGGGTATAAAATAAAAAAAATCAGCATGCCGGTTAATAGATGTACCCGGTTAATAGAGGCCCGGATAATCGAGGTTCAACTGTATCTTTAAAATTGTGTTTTATTACTACAAAAAGAAGCTTCAAAATTTAATGCAAGAGTTTATCAAATTTATGTCAGGAAGACTGAATCGGCCATTTCGCAACATTAATTTTATGCTCCTGAAGTTATTCACTAACCATTTTTGATAAATGCTTCGGGTCATTATCTTGATGAATTCTCCATATTATGGGGCATATTTTCCTCGAAGCATAAATCTCTCAATCAGCTTTTTTTAAATCTAATATCGAATTGATTTTCTGCTCTTTCGTTCGGGATGATAAGACATTCCCTATATTACTTAAAAATTTTGAAAAAAAATACTGTAAAATTATGATAACGTATAAATATTTTTTTTTTATAATTTAAATTTTTTATAAGTTACCAAAAAAATCATATTTCGTTAACAAATTATAATAATAACAGATTTAATTTTTGCTCCACATGTGTTTTTTAGCTCATTTTATTTTGGCCCATATTTTTTTTATATTTTTATAAAACTGGCACTTAAAAAAATTATATTTTGTAAACCAGTGAAAATACAAGAACGACACTAAGAGGATAGATATAATTAACAAAGTATTTGCCTATATTTTCTGCAAATGTCGGATTGTAATTTGTATACCCACATAGGGTTTTTGAAGCTCAAAGCTGAGTATTTTAAAAAACGAAACATTTTCGCACCATTTATTGTTTTTGGACAAAGGATGAAATTTATGTCATGGTATCATGGTATCAATTAAAAAAAAATTGGTTTATGTACAACACAGTTCAATTGAAAACCAATAAAACGTTAATTGTTCCAGTTCAATTTTGCTTAGCAGTATCAAATGCTAAATACTGCCCTAAAAAATAAAGCATAAGTCATTTTGAAATCCCTTCTACTTCAGAAGCTAGAACAATTATGAAACAGTATGAAATTCGTGAAATTTTTGATTTTCGATGGCAACTAATCAAAAGTATACGATTAAAAAAACCAAATGATGGCAGTTTTGTCTTAATCGTATTATAAAGTTTTGCGTTTTTTACTACTGTCGTCAGTTTTACTTGTCGGATTCCCCTTTTTAATTTGAAACCAGCAATGCTAGACTAAAAAGTTTAACACTTTTCTTATGGGACTAGTTTTTGACAATATCTTTCGAGGTTAAATCTGAATTAATTATGATAATCAAAATAATATCAAAATATTATTAAACAAGATGTTTTATTTTATTCATATTTTCTCTCGTATTGAATTGCTATATTACAAACAATTGTCAATTGGTGTTGCAATATAATGAGGCAGAAATATGTATGTATGTATGTGTTTATTATTATAGTGTTCACAATTTATATTATTTACTTTATTTTAAATACTTCGTTTTTTTTTTACTCTTTACAAACGTTGTAAAAAACTTGCAAAGATTTATTATATCAATAGACTTCCACAATAGTGGAATACTAGTGCGTACGTGTTAACATACAAATTAGAGAATTGAGCATTTTTCGACAGGCATAACTAACGATCATATTATGAAAAGAATGGAGTAATCATTTGTATTCATTATGGAAAAATGGGGATGGGAACCCATATCCCACTACATAGAAATTTCACTATATGTGCTCGATAAAGGCCTATCTGGAACACCATTTGTATATAGTAGGATATTGGTACCCATCCCCATTTTTCCATAATGACCCCTGGAAGTAAGTTAATGATTAACAGTGCCAACAAAAGGACTATTTTAAAATTCAATTTATTTATGTTCCGAAAGTAGTTTAGGTTTCATAGAGTTATGGGTCAATTATTGACACCTTGGAGCAATTTGTACGGTTGGATTTTTTTGTGGACCTGACTCCTTATTCATGTTATAGGCTTCTGAATATAAGGTCAAAACTGCTTCTGCTGTTAAATCGCTAACAGTGCTCTGTTGAGTGCTAAATCAGCTATGTTAAATATTTGGGTTTGCGTCTTTGCTAGTTAAATTCAAATTTATCTTCACACACATTAAAAATTCATCACTCTGTTTTAAACAGCGAATATATGGTGATTGACATGATGGTGAAAGTGAATAAAATATTTATTTGGGCCATAAATTAATGCATGCCATTTACATTTCAAAGATTATTTCATGTCAATGTTGTCGTTTAGTGCAGTTGAATGATCAATAGGTTCCTAGCATCGATGACCGTGTGGCACCGTCTTGTTAGAAATTCATGTCAACTAAGTCCAATTTTTCCATTTCGTGCAAAAAAGTCGGTAATCATCGCACTGTACCTTTATTGACTGTAACGCTGAGATTTTTATCGTTCTTGAAGATGTTGTTCCCATTGAGCCAAAAATGAGCTTCGTTTCTGAAGACAATATTTCCATTTGATAATTTGATAATTCCATTTGATAATTTGATAATAATATTTGATAATAAAATCCAATGATTTGCAAGTACTGTTCGTTTTTTAGCCTATTCATGGTGAAATGGTAAAACCTACTGAGCAGTTTTGGCATTGCCACATGTCATAAATCTTTTTTACACTGAAAAACTAAATGGCAAAAAAAAAAATCACCCGATAGAATTCAATAAAGTAAAAGCGATGGCAGTAAACAAAAACTTTTCCGGTAAAATTTGACCATTTCTTCATCAGATAACGAAGATGAATGAATATATATAAGTATGTAATAATATCCATATTTTAACTGGTTAATAGGACAATGCAGAATTAACTGCTATTAAAAATATTAAACACGTACTTTTTTGTGCAGAAAATACATATGTAAACAAGAAATAACGGCTGTCAGATTTGACCACCATCGACTCGAAGATTTAAAGATTTTTTGATTTGACAATTTGTCAATAAAAATTTTATAATACATAATCAATACATCGGCATTTTATACCACCGGCAAGTCAGCATTAACAATATAATAGGTGTACTATACGTTTAATGTGTTTCTATTGCGTACGTCTGAACCATTAACATTAAAACATTAACTTCTTTTATTGCCTTGATGCTTGAAAACTAAAGAGGTGATTATTTTTTCCAATTTCGTCTGGTAACCCGCATATAAACAAAAAGTCATCGGGTTTTCAGGGCACTATCTACCATGCCAATCAACACTAGGCACATGTGCAATGCCTTTTGTCATTAGTAAGGTTGATTTTTTTTTTTTTAGAAACAAACACACCATTCTATAAAAGGGTAAACAATTTTTAAGAAAAAAAAAAAAATAAGAATCGGTGCGGGAAAAATTTATTAATTTTTTTTCTTTGTTTTATTCTTTGTTGTAAAGAAATAAACGCAGGCAATAAAAATTGTTGACAAAATTATATATTTGATTTTATGTAGACAACAAACCCACAGCTATCTACCAGACCATCCACAAAAAAAGTTATGTATTTTTATTCATTTAAAGGTAAATTAATGAAATAGCTTGCATACATTTCATATGAATGCAATAATCTTTTAAAAGTATTAACGGAAAAAATATATAAACAGTAAAACTAGTGTTCAACTCACTCCTATACCTTTATTTGGATGTTATTTCGTTTAAATATAATATTTTTCATAACATATTTTTACACTCCTGTTCAAATGATTAGACTCAGATTGTTAGCTAGCAAGCCTCATCTTTTGTGGATAGAGCATTTCATTGAACATATCAAAATATATTGTTATTAACTTGATGCAACAGTATTTTTACCATTATAGTTTTATTTATTTGATTATTTGATTTGCAAACTTCTTAATGTACTATATATGTATGTATATTATATTATACGATGGGGAAATTTGTTTTTAATTTATAATTGGTAGAGACGTGTAAGAACAAATATTTTAAGGCCTCGTTCTCATTATTGAGAAGCAGTCCAACCAGTGGTGTGCTATAACGTAGTATTACACAATAGATTTAAAATTTTTAATTATACGAGAAACCTAAAAATTGCTGAATTCGACTTTTAAACGTCACTTTTCGGGATTTTTGGTTTTATTTCAAGCCAAAATGTTCGACTTCTTGCTAGACGGCGTTATTCTTTTAATCTAAACACCCGCACAAAAACATAAATGGAAAAATAATATCAAATTCTTATCCAAAAATTTCGAAAGTTAAAAGTACTGAGATCAAAATGAGGACCAAGATCATCATATGCAGAATACCATCCCATTTCTATGCAACTTGCTAGTTTGGCTATATTTTTTCCATAATCCTATCACATATTAGAAAGTTGAACAAGCTAACAAGTTGCCTAGAAATGGGATGGTATTGTACATATGAAGAACTTGTTCCTCTTTTCAAATTTGCGGCCGAAATTTTGGGATAGGCACTTGGCTTTATTTTCACATTTATGTTTTTAAGCGGATCTGAGTGCATTTTCCAAGTTATTTTTGTTTGTTAATAATTTTTAATAAAATACAATATATAGCAAATCTAGCAAATACACTACATTTTGCAAGACCATAACAACAAAATATATGAAACTAAGATTTGCTGCACTTGAGCAAATGTGATATGCCAAAAACGGTTACAGATTGGTAATTGCGTATTTAATTTTATTTTTTAAATCAAAGCAACTAGATACCTGTGCCTACAAAGTTTCATGGCGGTAGAACCGTCTCAACAACTTCGTGTGAAGACTTCAAATTGAAGCTCTAAGACTGTTAAAATTTTTTTGCTAAAATAGTAAGAATTGAAATATCAAACAAAACTCCATTAATTGATAAAAGTCTTTAGAAAGTTTATGCACACACCAAATACTTTCTTCGCGTAAACATTTTAGAGGCGGCGTCAGCGTTTATATACTGGCTGAGGCTTAGCTTATTGTCGGCGGCAAAGTTAGTTTATGTAACTCTGTAACCAAATAATTATTAATTTGAAAAATGAGTGGTGATGAAATTAAAAATAAAATTAAAATAATAAAACAAAAACCTAAGCGATGGACGGATGATGAAATTAAAAAAATTGGATTATTTACTAGACATTCAAGAGTTTAGCATTGCTGTTTATTTTTATTGTTAATTTCCTTTATTTTCTGGAAAATCAGCTAAACGCATAAAAAAGACATTCACGCTTTGTGGCAGAAAACCACTAAACTAAGTGTGCAAAAATTTCAGATATGCAACGAAGAGTGATTTCCGCTACTGAAAAAGTTAAGTTTTAAACACTAGCAGAATGTAGTAGCAATAAAATATGATATATTTTAAGCAATTGTAAATTAACTTCTAAAATGAGAAAAGTAAACAAAAACATGGGAAATTATTACAAATTTATTTCTTTTTGTTTACATACATACATACATACATACATATTTCATCACAATACAATTTTAGATATCGTAATTAATTTGCCGAGCGTAGTAATGAAGACATTCACTCGTTGCAGTAAAAGAAATAATAAAATAAAAGCCACGTCTCCCAGGCTTAGCACGCTACTATCTTTCCTGCCGGAGGAAAAAACGAATATATAAATTTTTAGTTAACATTAGTTTAATGTGTAAAATCAAATATTTTTGAAGCTCAATGAAATACTATCTCTGCTGATGGTGAAATAGTTGTTCTAACCATTTTCAAACGACATTGGCTGATAAAAAAGTTATGTGGGTCTAATATATTGCAGGGGAGTGTATCTACATACATACATGCACATATATGAACGTAGATTTTTTTTATTAATTATATATTATATTATTGTTATTTAACAAATTTAAGATTTAGTTGTTTTTTAACATTCAATAGCTTCAGATAATTGCTTTTGTAGTTGTTATTCAAAACAAGTGGTTGCTATAGAAATATCATCTGCTTGTTTGTTGCTAGATTTGTTTGTTAACTTATTTATATTTTGTTAAATATGTATGTTCATATTTGTTGTTTTGTGTTATTTTGCACTATTTTATAAAAAATAATCCTATTTTGTTATTCTTGTCTATTTTTAGAAAGAATGAAAATGAAACGTGATAATCATGATGATGGTCCCCTTTCCGATAAACGTAGTCGCCGTAGTGACGACCAAGTCCGCATTTTAATACCTAGTAATGTAAGTAGAACAAATTATTGCCATATTATTAAATATTTAGTTCTACTGTGAATTAAGAGTAATATAAATACAATCAGGCATGTCACAGGATTTGTACGAAAGTGAATATTTCCACATTATTCAATTCGTAACGTCTTTATTATGGTTCTCCAGCTTTCAACCGTTTTTAGGAATAAAAACATTGATTTTTTTGGCATTAAATATCGTAGCACTACTGAACAGCTGGTTGCTAATGGATATAAAATAAAATAAAAGGAATACAAATAAACGAAAGTAAAGTATTTTTGAAGTAATCAAAAAACTACATGGCAATGCTTTTTTGTTCGTTTTCACACTTTTTTCCTGTTGAAAAAAAAAAATACAAAAAATGTATTACAAACGTTCTTTTACATATGTTTTAAGACACAAAAACAATGACATAAAAACAATTTTTTTTACTATTTAAAATCTGTTTTGAGCACCCTTTTGGCGCAATAACTCTTAAATTCTTAAATACACTTCAATTATTTGAGGTGAAAATATACGCAAAAAAATCGTTTTACTTTTTCTGGAGAAGCTAAAAACGTTTTCACTTTCACTTTCGCACAAATAAGTTTTCTGTGACATACCTGAGTATTCTAGTTTGCATTTAATATAAATTCATCTTAATGGATTTAAGTATTTGATAAGTTATATTTATAATCAGGTACATATGTGATGGAAATTGATCGGATTAAAAAGAATTTCGATCGCTTTGATGAAATTATTGTAGCTCATAAAATGTCAACCAAAAAGTAGTATTTCTAAAATATAAATTAATTCTACACATAAATTGTTAAGAATACATTTTTCGTTTTGTTAATCGATTTCCATCACGTAACTGAATCTATAACGAATTGTGACAATCATCCTGATATACGAGTATGACAGAGTGCTTTTAAGATAATTTTATCTAGACGCTCTGATAATCTTATATCTTGTGGCTCAAATCTTACCACAAATTATTTATTTCACGCATTTGGAAATATCACAACATTGGTATTGTAGTTAACTGACTCCCACCTCATATCATAGAGCAATCACGCACAAATTGTTAAATACGAGGAATATCCTCAGCAGCACTTGAATCATGAATAAAGAACCCTTTTGCATACATACCGAGGGATTCCCAGTAGAGAAATATTTGTCAAAGAGCTGTCCCAAGACCTAGATGAGTTGACTTCAAATCACCTGGCATACAGCCTACACGGGGAAACGAAAGTTCTTTGGGTAGAGGGATACAAAACCAACCTCTTACGTGACAATTTTTATTCTTTGGTTTTTCAAAAAAGCTTTTTTTAATTTTTACCATTAACTCTAAATTGCTGTAATATTCTTATTCACTGTAAACAACTTATAAATTTTGTATTTTTAATTTTAACATTTATTATAATATTCATTTTATTAATTTAAATTTCTAGATTGCCGGAGCTATTATAGGCAAGGGAGGCCAACATATACAAAAAATGCGCACACAGGTATATTTTCTTTCAAACTTTTGTTTTTGAGTACAGTTTTTTTTTAAATAATTATTTATAAATGTGTATTTTCATTTGGAACCTAATAAAAATTTTCTGAATAACCAATTTTTTGTCTATTTAATTGTAAAACCAGTCAGTTTCTTTTGTTGTCATTGACGTCGCCAATTTCCATTTCTTGACACTATTCTGTCTGATATTAGCAAAATAAATGAATACCATATACAAATTCAGACAAATTGTAGTTGATTCAAACCCCTTGAGGAAATTTTGTCTTTTCTTTGCAGAACGATTTTTTTTAGGATTTGAGTAATCCTACGAGCCCTTCTTTCATTAAATTTAAACGCAAGTTGTATCCATGCAAAAGGCTTTATTGGTTATTGTTCCTAATGCTTCTAATATATGTACATATATATTTTTAAACTGCTACTGGTATTTGTTTGTTATCAAACTCATTTTATTCTTAATAAATATAAAATAACAAAATTAATACACATTATTAAGTCCATTTTTTACTTACTACAATTAAATTTTTATGAATCTCTTTAGCTTAATTAAAAACTTATGAATTTATAGAGTTTAATATAAATACGTAAACAAAAACATAATACCTTGCAATTAACCATTAATTAAAATATATTTTTTCTTTCTCTTTTCTCGCCCCCTCTAATAAAAAAACTCCAAAATAAAAATTTTAAATCGAAATAAATGATATTAAACTATGACCACCTATACCAACTAAATTCAACAAAATCTCATTGATTTGTTGTACAATTCAACAACTGCAATATGTAATTAATATCTCAAATGACCTACCATCTGACCAATTAAACTACCAACCATCAACCACACCACCGTTGGCCGATCACCCGTTTAATTGTGGTCACGAATTGTGAACCAAAACAAATCAATATGATTTGTGGCAATTTCTACAACAATTTTTTAAAACCAAATGCCCGTTTGACCAAAATCATCCATCAAATGAAAACAACTCGATCTGATCTGATTGCCTGTGACCGAACGTTTGACCGCCTGTTATATTTTGCCAATTACCTGTATCGAATTCTCAACTACGTACCTTCTCAATGTTTTGGATCATATTGTAATAATTTGGACCACCATCATATAAATATATATTTTTATATGTAAAATCAATTGTTGAATATTTATTCCAATTGCTATAAATCTGTTGCTAATATTTGTGCCCAACCAATCAACCACCATCACCAATTAAATATAAACACCACAATTGTCACCAATTTAATTAAATAAAAACCAAAAATACCTCTTGTTCTGCAGTATAAAGCCAATGTGTCTGTCGACGATTCCCAAGGCCCTGAACGGTAAAGATTTTTATCTATAAACTCTTACATAAATCACATCTTATGTTATATACTATATAATTATTAGGCCTAAGTTTCTTTTTATCACCGTATCTTTAATAGAACTATTTTTCAATTTATTTTTACATAAAAATTCAGTACTGTTAATATTAATTATATAACATATGTTTAGATCCCTTTGTGTAGAAAATTATGTTGCAATATCAAAATCGGTTGGAATTAAAATTTAATATAGATTGTTCAAACTGATTTTAATTAAAATTTAATATTGAATTTGATAACTTGGTATTGGGTATGAGTATAAGCCTAACCTTTTTATTATAGACTTAACATTTTGGAGTATGTAAAATTGTCTTAAGGGTTATACTGGTGCACGTTCAAGTTGGATTGTGACACTATCATTTCGAATAGTCAATCATTTCACAGAAGAGGAACTCAAACCGCATCTTTAAGGGCATGATTCACTATTCTACATAAACGTAGGACATAATCACATGAAATTTGAGAAAAAAAACAACCCAAACAATTTGTAGGCGCCAGACTATTAGACAAAAAAGATGCTTTAAGATTACACAACTGATTCTTGAGAGATGTAATATCTGAATCTAATAGTGAATCACGGTTTTTAAAACACAAAGACAATATTGTCATATTTTCATTTATGTATATATTTATCTGAAAACATTCGCGCTAGTAGCACACAAACTCGAAAAAAACGTTGAAAAAATTCCAATATATTGGATAAATGCAAACTTAAACGCATGGAAATAGTAGTATATATTTGCTTTTGCTACGTTTCAAAATTTAAATTGATAATTATACAAAAAAGTACATAAAACCAGCTATACTTAAAACAGTAACAATTTAATTTCAAGATATGAAACTTATGCTTCATTTAAGAATGAACTAATAAAACCAATACGAAATGTAAAATCAATTTTCACATTTTCAAAGATTATCGCAGTTTTAATTCAAAGTGTACTCCTGCAATAAAAACTGAGATTAAATGTTTTTTTTGTTACCTTTCATAAAAAAATTTACTAGTTGACGTTAAATACGAGTTCGTTGTCAAAATGTAAAGTTAACTTTAAAAAAGGCGAAGAGAGAAGTTGGGTGTAAACGTCCAAAATCATTCTCAATATTTTATTGACAATTTCGTACTTTCGTACTACTTCCAGCTTAGAGTTTGGCAACCACAAATCATGCGCTGTGGTAAATAATTTATATTTTGAATATAAAGGCTTCGATATATTTTGAAAATTCAATTTGGTCTAATAATCTATGTTAAATTTTAATATATAATCATTTTCAAAACTCTTTGATTCTAGTTTCCTGTCTGAAGAGAGCTTCTTCTCCCACTTTCACTTGAAAGTAAAACTTTCTATAAAAAAAATACAAATGTTTTATTTCATAAACTAAAACGTTATACGTTTTCTTTTTGTTTAATTTATGAAATTAAAACTTTTTACATTACACAAATACTGAATATAAACCAGAACATTGTACGTTAAAACAGGGCATTTGATGAACACCCTAAAAATATATATAAATATACTTGATTTTTTCGTACCTAAAAGCATGCTTTACTTATTTTATCTCATAAGTTAAATTAATAAATATCTTGAAAAAAAAACATACCTGTCTGCATAGTTTATGACCCACTTAAGAAAACCCAACGTTTAATATTTCATTATAGCTCTTAAGTTAATTGTGTGTTTATTAATCCTGCAATACACATTTTTGCCAATAGTCTATATTCCAGTTCCACTCTTGGTTTTACAAAATAAATAATTAAAGAGATAAAACTGGCACCATTTTTGGCTGTTTAGTTTTTGAAAAATTAATTTTTTATATATTTTTTAAATTTCAGTAAAAAATATATTTTCAACATTAAAAAAGAAATCATGCATTTAAGGGTTAATATAATGTGCTTAAATAACTTGATCAATATTGGAATACATCTATATGTGCATTTGAAAATACATAGTTTTGTATGTTAATAGTTTTTATTAAAATCAAACCTTATTCCTGTTGAGTATTTTGTTCAGCCTTAAATACTACTAAAAGAGTTGAAAATGCCTCTTACATTCTATTTTTAGTACTTCCGTTGTATTCACTTAAAAAAAATGAATTATTACGTCATTATTACCTTCGAATTTATTAATAACTTCGTCATCCACAGAATAAAAATAATTTCATATACATATGTATGTTCCTTAACTCTTGGTTAACCAAACCCTTATTGTGATTGTTTTACACTAATTTTAACAAATGAAGATAAACACATGTATTCGTACATCTGTATAACTAATATTTAAGGTTATGCTTTGAAGAAGTGATATTGACCCTTTTCGGGTTGGAAATATTTAGTATTGTAAGGAGTTATTTTGCTAATATACATAGATACTTCTTTCTTTTCGTTGCTGTTGTAAGTACACCGCCAACATCGATACAAATCAACCAGTGTAAAAATTAAACTGCTGGACGTGGCTTCATATTTTACTTTTCAATAAGTGTCCTTGAATGTATGTGCGGAAAATGTTTGTTAATAAGGATGTTTTAATTCATTGTAACCGTTGATGAGAACGTTTTACTAATACAAATTAAATAGTTAATGCGCTTTTTAAGTAACTCGAGTTTTAATATTGTTTTTTTTTATTCTCTGTCTATTACCTTTAGTACAATTTTAATATCGGCCGAATTGGATGCCACTGTTTCGATTATAACTGAAATGTTAAAATACTATGAAGAGGTAAGAAAAGAAGAAATTAAAGTAATTTAATTATACAATTTTTAAATATAATTTTTTTTCATATATGCGTTTCAGCGCGATAATGAATATGATGTTCGTCTGCTAATACATCAAAGTTTGGCGGGTTGCATTATAGGAAAAGGTGGTCAGAAAATTAAGGAAATTCGTGATGTAAGTATTCTTTTTTCTTTAAATCTAAACAATTATAGCAATCAAATTACGATGTAAATCGAATTTAAAATGTCTCATATTTTAAATCAGTGTGACAAAGAGCTTAAATAAATATTAGGGGAAAATCAAGTCCTATAAATTGAAATTATAAAAGCCTTATTCATATACGAATCACAAGACACACAGGATAATTCCATCGGGACGGACTGGACATTCTAACCTATTTTTACTTAAGTTTAACTTATTTTATTCTAAATGCTAAAATATTTGAACTTTATATTATTTGATATTGTAGACAAACATTTTTTTTAACTTTTTCTATTGAAAGAATTCATAAAATAGCACTTTAAACGATTATAATTATTTACACTTAAAAGGAGAACAGATGGGGCATCACGACAAATTGTGAATCGTCTGTTCAATAACTTTTTTATGTAATGTTTCTGAAATTGTATTTATTAGTTAGTTCAATCAACTCTTATGTTCAGATTCAGATTTTAGATGGTAATCAAACTTATCGCTTTTCTTAATTCTCTATATTTTCCATTTTTATTATTGTTGTGTGCGGAATATTAAAAACCTTAGTGTTGGCATTAATAAAGCCTTTTTTCATTGTCACAACAGAGAATAAGTTCTGTATTAATTTTCAATGAAATTACATTTGGTATTTATTTGAGATGCAAAAACTTTTTCTTATGTTTCAAGCAATGTTTCAACAATGTACAGATTGCAATAGCTACGCACATATCGATCGCACTTGTACAACAATAGTGTATTAAATCCAAATTATGTGATTTTCACTTTTTAGGAAAAATATACATTTATTATTAATATCTACCTACTGTAAAAATATATAGTAGTTTTGCCCACGTTTTATTAAAAAAATAAGAGATCACTTAAATTTTCCCTTCCATATATACCTTCAACGTAAAATCAAAAAGTTTTATGCTTCTGCTAACATCTTTTAAATTTTGAGTTAATACATTATTGTTGCACAAGTGCGATACAAATCACCGGAAACAAACATTCAATTGAAAGCTGGGAACAACTTATAAGCAAATGTGGCGACGTAAATCGAAAGACGTATAGTGTCAGATTTTGCTATTTAAGGTGACTAAAGTCGGTATTCTGAAAACTATTTAAGGTAAAGCTAAGAAATTTTTAACTATGTATTATCATGGAAATACACTTCTTTTTTAAAACATTGTTGCACAATCGGACAACTGCTACGCCCAACAGGTAACAGTAAGAATAAAAATGCACAAGGTGCGCCACCTAAAAAGGCGACGACTCCTTAGGCCAAAACAATAAAGTACAGTTACTCAGACGTTACTACTCTGAAAAAAATGTAGTAGCTGGTTAAAAATATCATTCTTATTTTAAAATTTTTTATACAGTCATGGACATAAGTATAGGCACAAACAGTACTTCAATAAAAAATATGAATTTTTTACGTATTTCAAAAGACAAAATAATAATTTTATTAACTTACAAAAACTACGTAATATATAAATTTATAAAATAATAAGGAAACTTAAACAAATTTTCTTCAGGAACAAAACAATAACAAAAAATACTAAATATACTCTGTTTTCTATAGGACAAAATTATAGGCACAGTTATTGTAGTGCAGGGCAAAAATTTCAGAAGTTTGAATTAATATTTTGTTGGCAATCCTTTTTGTTTTATAACAGCCTTCAACCTATTTGGCATGGAATGCACTAACTTTTTTGTGGTATCTTCGCCAATTTTATTCCATTCTTCGACCAAAGCTGCCTTTAGATTAGCTTTACTTGATAATTTCCGTGTTCGAATTCTTCGATCCAATTCTTCCCACAAATGTTCGATGGGATTTAGATCTGGGTACTGCGGAGGGTGTGGCAAGACATGTGCAGTGTTATAAGCGAGCCACATCTTTACGTTGTGAACCGAATGTTTCGGGTCATTATCATGCTGGAATGTGAATGACCGCGGTAAGTTTAATTTCTCAGCGCTTTTTTTTAACATTTTCTTTCAAAATGCTAAGGTAAACAGTCTTGTCCATTATTCCCTCTATAAAGACAAGTTCCCCAACACCAGCAGCGGACATGCAGCCCCAGACCATTACTCCTCCCCCGCCATACTTTACCGTTGGTTTAAGATTTTTTTCGTTATATGTTAGGCTTTCTCCACACTCTAGAATGTCCATCAGGTTGGAAAATATTAAATTTACTCTCATCAGAGAAGAGCACCTGATCCCAGAAGCTGTAAGGTTCATTTTCAAATTGTTTTGCATACGACATTCTCTTCTCTCGATTGGTTGCAGATATCAGTGGTTTTCGTCTAGCCACTCTTGAATTGTAACCAGCTTCATGCAGCATTCTCCGCACAGTTTTAGAGTGCACATCCTTACCAAAATCTTCCTTTATATTTGCAACAAGTTGTGTGGATGTTATTTTTGGATCTACCTTAACTTTCCGTACTACTTGAACACGTTCTCTAACAGTTAATTTACGTGGACGTCCACTACGCTTTGCATTTTTAAGGTTACTTTCGCCTTTAAAACGATTAATAATTGTCCGAATGGTAAAACGGCTACGATCCATTAATTCTACAATCTCGGCAAAAGATTTGCCTTGCAGATGGAGAATAATTTTTAAAAAATATGCAAAAAGTATAACGGGACTTCCCAGTTCTAATAAAATGTACAACGTTGCCAGATGGGTGAAAATAATAATCTTCGCTTGCATAACAGCGGCTGTGCCTATAGTTTTGTCCTATAGAAAACATCGGTTGTTTAGTACTTTTTGTTATATTTTTTTTCCCGAAGAGAATTTGTTTACTTTTTCTGGTTATTCTATTTATGTATATATTATATAGTTATTGTAAGTTAATACAATTATTATTTTGTGTTTTGAAATACGTAAAAATTCATATTTTTTATTAAATTAATGTTTGTGCCTATACTTATGTCCATGACTGTATGTATAATCACAAATTTTTAAACAATTTTATAATACTAAGTAAGTATATGAAAATTTGAAAATTGTATTTTTAATTTATTTATTTCAAAATGGAGCCATCAGAGCCACCATTATATATGTGTGGATCTCTTAACAATTCCAAAACTGCTGGAGTTAAAAACTGTATTTTAATTTTCGCTTTCATGCACAAACTGCATATTCACGGATCTGATGATATCAAAAGTCTATGCATCAATCAGTATTGGAATCAACTCTAGAGGTTTTTCTCGTTAAATTTAGATGATATCTTCTGTTGTCTTTATTCCTAGCTTCATGAGCTTCTTCCGATAATTGGCCTATTGGATGTATACAGTTATCTATAATTTCTTTTGCATGGTATATGACTTTGTGTATCATCACTGGCATGAAGTACCATTAATATTTCTCTAAATAAATATTGCTTTTAATTGGTTCGAAATTTTTAAAAGCTGTGGAATTTTTTGGATATTCTGATGCTAAACATTCTAGCATAATGTGAAAACCTTTTCACAGTTCTGAGTCAATACCTATTATCGCTGCTGTTCTCTTGCCGTTACTAAAAAATCTTTTTGCCATATATCCATCGTTTGTATTTCTGGATTTTTATTTTAGCATGTGCGCCATTTAATTTTTAAATAGTTTTTGGACATGTTCCAATACTTTTCCTTAATTTTCAATGTGAAATATACATACCATAAAACGGATCCAGGCGTGCAGAGGAGAAATGCATTAACGCAGCATATGCTAATCCATTGCTTTATTTAAAATTGCAACTGTATTATTTATAGCTGATGGTGTGGACACACATAGATAGCGTGGTTGTGGCGATGAATAATTGGAAAGAGCATTGCATGCACACCTTTTCATCAATCATACACAAAATTAATTTGGAAATAGAATTGACAGCAACACATCATTGTTGGTATAAATAACGCAGCCCCATTTAATCATGATAATTACATCATTGAACTTGTTTGGTTTCGATAAAAAAAAACTTCTTCGTAAGCGGATAATAGGCAACAACTGTACGATCACTTAATGATTACAGATTAATAACCGCATCCGATTCAGTGACAGCTATACCATCGTGGTAGCATAAACATTTCGATTTCCATACTTAATTATAGTGTATGGATATTTATTTATTTATTTGAGAATATATTTTGCAAAATAAATTTAAAATATAAAAAGAGGCGCGGGTAACTAGACCATAAGCGCTCGAGAAAGATGAAAAAGAAATATATTTATTTATATATATATATATTTATTTATATATACATTGATCAAATATGTATATAAACTAAATTATAAAAAGTAATTAAATTTATTATAACAAGAATTAGATAAATGAATAAAGCAAGAAATATTATGAATTTAGTATCAAATGTCTCGAATATTGTGCTTTAGTAAACAGCTCCGTACTTTAATCCAATTTGTTTCAATAGAGCAGTCAATGATATTTTCCAGGGGTTCATCTAATTTGGATAGGGGACATTCTGTAAGTATGTGTTGAACGTTCAAGCAAGTATTACAGTGAGAACAGATAGGAGGATCTGAACTATCGTAATAATGTTTAGCTATAAAGAGCGGTTTCCCAACTCTTATTCGAGCCATAGCAATGCATTGACTTCTCGTAAAATTAGTGTTGTATTCAGGTCTTCGTTGTATGGGTTGTAGCTGTAATTGCATAAATCTAAAAGGATTTATTATGGCTCTGGGTAAACATGGTGTCTCAGTAATATTTGACATGTTCAATGCATTTCGGGCAATTCTATCCGCAAATTCGTCACCTTGTATTCCAATATGAGACGGAATCCAAAGCACTAATATTTCATGATTCAGTGTGGAAGGAAAGATTATATCATCATAGGAACCGTTGCAATTTTTTATTAGCGCTCTGGATGCGCATAGACTGCCCGTACAGATAAGCGTTCTGACTCCATGCTGAATAGAATAGAAAATAGCTGACTTTGTCGCCATGATTTCAGCGGTATATATTCCAGTAGAATCCGGCAAACGCGCTTTAGTTACAGTTTCAAAATTGGCTGCTGAAAACTGCTTTATAACCGAATAAGTAGTTATACCATTATACCATTCAAAAACGAACCATCAGTAAATAGGGTTAGTTCAGGTGAAAAATCTGATTTTTTTTGCATCATAAGTTGTTTAAAAATGCTTGATCTTTCTTTTTTCACACCTTCTTAGACTATCATCGATTGAGACAAATTCCTTTGATCTATCGGGGATTTCTGGCTTGTTGGAGATGTTTTATCAGTGGAGATGTTTTATCAGTGAAATTATTTTAATTGAAGAAGATAGTAACAATGTAGGTGAATTAATATTTTTAACTTTTTTTATTTTTATTTATTGGATCTGTCTAAACGACATTTACAATAGGTATTAAAATCTTAATCTAAAAAAATACTTAAGCTGTTACTGCTACTGCAGGACTCAGCGTTTAGATCGAAAGTTTATCATACCAAATCAAAAGTCTGCACTCTTTTGAGACGCCGATGGCCCTCAAATAAAAGTAAGTCCCTCGCATATGGATTGGGATGATTAGTAACTTTTGCAACGTAGCTCGTGCACAATTTTTTTATCTCTTCTCGGATGGTAGGAATATTGAGATCCTTGTGGATGTTAATATTTCGTATGTACCAAGGAGCGCCCGTAATAATTCTCAGGATCTTTGACTGCCTTCTTTGTAGCTTTTCAACATTTGATGCGGATGCAGAACCCCACAACTGGATACCATAAGCCCATATCGGTTTTAAGGCAGCTTTGTATATTAGTACTTTGAGGTCTAAGCTCAGTGCAGAATGTGGCCCAATGAGCCAGAAAAGCTGGGCGGTTTTAATTTTAAGCTGTGTAATTTTGGCTGCAATATGGTAGACCCACGTCAGACGCCGATCCAGGTGTATTCCCAAATACTTTACTTGGCTCTGCTCTGGGATGGTTACTCCCTTTATAGAAATGGGTGGACAATTGTTTTTCCGTAGCGTAAAAGTTATGTGAAGACTTTTTGTGGCATTGACTTTTATCTTCCACTTATTCAGCCATTTCTCCAAATCAGCAATGTGCTTTTGAAGCTGTTGAGATGCCACATCCGGCTGTTTATGGATACTTAAAAAAGCTGTATCATCAGCAAATGTGGAAGTGTACGTGTGTGGACTTGTAGGCAAATCTGCGGTATATAAAAGATATAGAAAGGGCCCGAGTATACTCCCTTGCGGGACACCAGCTGAGATTCTTTTAATTGATGAATATGTGGTTTTTGATCTTACAACAAAAGACCTATTTTCCAAATAGTTCTTGAGCAGTTTGTGAACGTTTTCGGGAAGTAGTGTTGAAATTTTGTATATTAGTCCTTCGTGCCAGACCTTGTCGAACGCTTGTGATATGTCGATAAATAGTGCAGAACAATACTGCTTACTTTCAAAAGTTTCGCGAATTAAATTCGTAATTCTATGGACCCAAATTGGTGGTTGGGAATTAAGTTTCTCGAATCGATATGCGACGCTAAAGATTTCAAAATTAACCGTTCGAATATTTTTGAGAGAACGGGCAGTAAACTGATGGGACGATATGATGAAACCTGCGTAATGTCTTTGTCAGGCTTGGGGATCATAACTATTTCCGATTGTTTCCAAGATGGTGGAAAGTATCCGATTCTTAACATCGAATTCTAAATGAACAGTAAGGTTCTCAAGGCTGAATTAGGCAGATTGATAATCATAGTGTTAGTGATTTTGTCGCTACCGGGAGACTTTTTTGGGTTCAGATCGCTGATAACTGCTCTCAGTGCATTTAGGCGAATTTTTATCGGGTGAACAACATGTTCTTGAACAGCAATTGGTGTTAAACAAGAATCTGTTTCATTAGGAGCAAAAACTTTCTCCAGGTAATTGGCAAACTCTTCCGCTTTGTCGTTGGAATTTTTCGCCCACTCTCCATTTTGTAGGCGAATAGGAGCTTCATAAACAGTAGGACGTTTCATTTTACGGACTGCCTTCCACAAGCTGTAGTCCGTCTTCTCGGTAGCATCTAAATTCTGCAAAAAGTTTTTCAGTTCAACAGTGACCGTGTTTGAGTACAGACGTACGTCATATCGAACGCATAACAAATATATATATATTTTTTTTTAAGTATTCAATTGAACAGTGAACAGTTAGTAATAACAAAGAAATAAAGAACAAAAAATAACAACAATATAATATACTGTGTGTAAAAAAAAAAACAACAAATAGTGCATGGTTAAACCGGTTTGAACAATTGATAGTGAGTGTATGAGCGCACCAAATATTAATGAAAAAAATATAAAAGGTAATAACAACAATGCTTATTACTCTTTTTCTTACACAAATGCTAATAATTAAACAAAAAACAATTCAGGTACCATATCAAAAATAGTGCAACAAACAAACGAAACAGGTAATTTGAAAAATCCCGTAAAAAAAGTGCAAACAGGTATGGATCGTTATATAACCATAACCAAAAGGAAGGCCAGTCCTAAGTCTTTGCAGCAAGAGCGCATTGCTAAACAATATAAAAGCTCCCAAAGTACTGTAATGCCGGTAAGCGAAAACAGATTCTCTGTACTTGCTGCAGCGGATGATGAAGCTGAACCCGCTGTCAGGGAACAAAAACCTCCCCCGATTTACTTGCGCGAACAAACATCTAACGAAATTGTTAACATGTTGTCTCAGCTTGTAGGTAAGGAAAGCTTTTATGTAGCTTCTATACGAAGAGGTCAAATTCAAGAAACAAAGATCCAAGCGCACACTGAGAAGAATTACCGCCTAATCGCAAATCGCCTCGATGCAGATAATAAGAGCTATTATACGTATCAACTCAAAAGTGCTAAAGGTTTGATTGTCATTGTAAAGGGCATTGACAGTTCTGTTCCCACTGATGAAATAAAAAGTGCCATAGAGGTGGAAGGCTATGTCGTAAGGTCAGTGCACAATATTCTAAATAAGAACAAAGTTCCCCAACCTATGCATCGTGTTGAAATCGTATTTAACGCATCGCAACTTAAATCAAAAAACTCGGTTCATCCAATATATAATTTGCGCTACCTTTTGAACAGAAGAATAACGGTGGAAGAGGACGGAGGACTTTGGAATGCACTTCTTCCAAAACAGACCCCAAGGTAAAAAAATGCAGCAACTGTGGTGAAAACCACACAGCAAATTACAGGGGCTGCAAAGTCTTTCAACATGTAAAAAATAATTCGAAGGTCGTACGCAAACCTGATTATGAGCAATATAAAGCTTCCCAATTTCTTCGGCTTCATGCTGGTTCTGTTGCTAGTACACAAGCTACACAGCCACACACTAAGCCAAACTTTTCATATGCCCAAACATTGAGAAATGATTTACCTAATGCGAATGCCAAAAGTTCTAATGCGCATAAACATTCATATGCCCACATCTTAAAAGAGGGTGCTCAGACACCCCTTACCAACAATTCGAGCTCGATCGAGAACTTAATACAGACAATGAATAATTTCATGACAACTATGCAGGGTATGTTTCAGGAAATGATGCAAACCCAAAACATGCGTCTGTTTTGCTTGGCAAAAAATGAACCAGTTAAAAATACGCTAACGGGCTCTCCCAACATAAATATGAAGTAGAACACTTCCTGCTAGCACATGATATAGACATACTATTAGTCTCTGAAACACACTTCACTATAAAAAACTGCTTTAGAATTGATGGGTTTTTTTATATATGACACAAAACACCCAAGCGAAAGGGCATGTGGTGGGACTGCCATTATAGTCCGAAAAAACATAAGGCATTTTCCATTGCCTGAATTCAACGAAGACTTTTTGCAAGCCACGACTATAAATCTTACTGATTTTAAAATTGTAGTCTCGTCAGTGTATTGCCCACCATAAATTTGCCAGGTTCTTTGCTACGCTAGGACAACAATTTATTGCCGCTGGTGATTACAATGCAAAGCACACATATTGGGGATCCAGACTCCTTAGTCCTAGAGGTAGGCAGTTGTGTTATACAGTTCAAGCAAACAAGCTGGACGTCGTATCTGCCGGTAAACCCACCTATTGGCCCACATACATATACATCAACCTTTGCAGACGACACTGCAATTATAAGTGTCAGTAATGATCCAAAGGATGCATCTGAAAAGCTGCAGTCCCATATTCATAAGCTAGAAGACTGGCTAAAACAGTGGAGAATAAAGGTAAATCCATCAAAATGTGCTCATGTAACGTTTTCCCTTAGAAGGCAAAATTGTCCACCAATCACAATAACTAATACCACGGTTCCAGCGGAAACGCACGTAAAATATTTAGGTATCCACCTAGATCGGCGCCTAACTTGGACCCGTCACATTCAGGCAAAAATAACGTCCATAAAGCTTCGAACAAATCAACTGCATTGGCTAATAAGTCCTAACTCAACTTTGGCTTTGGAATATAAAGTCCTATTATACAAACCCGTTATAAAGCCAATATGGTCATATGGTATTCAGCTGTGGGGTACTGCCTGTGCATCAAACATCCAGAAGTTACAGAGAAGACAGTCTAGGATTTTACGTCATATCGTATGCGCCCCCTGGTACATAAGAAATGAAAACATACATAGGGATCTCAAAGTTCCCACTATCCACGAAGAAGTTAAAACATACACGTCCAAATACGTGAACAAACTAGTCGCACATCCCAACACTCTAGCTCGCAATTTATTGCAATTTGACGGCCACCAGAGACTAAAAAGAACTGACACATTGAGCCTGGCAAGGCGGCTCTCTCTACACAATAGAAGATAGATTTTTAAGATTTGAATGCAAAAAATTAGTTATTACGTTGGTACTAACTAGTAAATAATAATTTAGAAATAAGATTTGAATACCTATTGTGAATTTCTTTTAATAGAAAGATTCAATAAAATAAAATGCAGTAAAAGAAAAAAAAAAAGATTTAACTCCTTTTCTTTTTGAAGGGCCATACGCAACCTTATCTGGCATTGATTTAGTTGTGTCTTTAAAACAGGGGAACGAAATGAATTAATATGTTTCCAAAAAGTCTCATGCAATCCCTCAGATGATACTGCGATTGATCTCGGAAGCCAATGAAACAGAGCTATTTTCGTTTAACAACTGAAAGATGAAACATGTGCTTAATTTTGAAATAGTTGTAAGGGAGTCGACCGTAATAAACCTGAGGCTGTTCGGTAGCAGTTGTTAATAGAAGTATTAAGTTTCTTCTTTTTATTTTTTTTATTTTTTGACGTCCATTCGTAGATCGTAATAACATGTAAAAGAACTCCTGTGGTCAAGGAACGACAAATATTTAGGCTGTTTCAATGTGTGGTTCTTTGTTTCGAGAGCAGATAAGTTTTAAAAGATTATTTATTTTACTTAATTTTGTAACCAAAAATTGTATATGTGAATTCCAAAGATTTTTAGAAAATAAAATCCCTAAAATTCTCATTTCATGCTTAATGGACAGATTAACGTTTCTAACACAGACAGTATTACAGTTGCAATCCTTTTTTCTACAAACGTGAAGAACGAAAAGTTCAGTTTTATCAGCCGGAATAACAGCACCGTTGCCCATTTATTAATTTTTGAGTCCAAGTAGTTTAAATGAAATTCTGCCTCACGTCCAGATGCAACAGCAAAAATATTATCAGCGTATATGCCCACGTAATCAATGCCAGGAAGGTTTTGTATGGCATTAGTTAATGAATTGGCATATATGGTATACAAAACCACTGACAATGGAGAACCCTGTGGGACTCCATTGTCAAGTGGATAATGTAATGATAAATGTCCATCAACTTTGACTTTTATTCTGCGATTATCAAGAAATGATTTTAACAGCCGTAAAATTTGTTTAGGAAAGCCCCATTCGTTGAGTTCAATGATAATGAAGGTATACACCACTCGATCAAAGGCTTTTTCCAAATCCTCTGAAAGAACAATGCTATGTTTATGCCTTTTAAGATTAGATCGCAAAGTATCTTCCAATTGATGGCATATGGTATGAACACCATGTTTAGGAACAAAAGCGTGTTGTATTTCAGATATTTTTTGTCTGGAATATATCCAAAACCGTTTAGATAGTATTTTCTCAAAAATTTTAGATAGTGTTGGCAGAAGAGAAATAGGTCGATAACCACTTATCCGATTAGGATTCTTTCCTGGTTTTGGGAATGGGAGACAATGTTGCAACTTTCCATTCATGAGAAAATATGCCATTATATAAGATATTGTTGTATAAACCACATAGACGACTTTTCAATGCAACAGGGTAGTTTTTAACCATGGAGTATGTTATTTTGTCTTCTGCTGGTGTAGTTCCTTTTAGGGTTTTCAAAATGCAGTTAAGCTTATTTATACCTATTTTATTAATCAAATTTCCATAATTCTGATTTGATTGCTGTAATTCATCGATATTGATTGTTCTTTTTGTGGAAATTATTTCTAAACCAAAGGCATCGTTTGAACTAATAGAGCTCCAAAATTGACCAAAATCAGGATGAGTGATGTTATTGTTATTTACACAAATAGGAGGGAAATGGTCTATTTTTTCGGATCTCAAATTTTTAACTTTGTTCCATAAAAATCGTACATCCATTTGGGAGTTAAGAGAATTTAGAAAGCGATCCCAAGTTTCACGTTTAGCAATCCTACATTCCCTTTTGTCTTTCGCACAGGATCTCCTGTATTCTATACAGTTAAACTGAGTACGATAGCGTTTAAATGTTTTCCATGCTTGATTTCTGATTTTAATTAAACTTCCAATATAAAAATTAAACCAGCTGGGATTGTTATTTTTCACTGGCTCCCGAGTAAGTAATTGTTTCATTTGCCGTTATTCTTAAAATACGTTTAATTTGTGCAGCTTACTTGTTGATATTGTTAGATTTACTAAATTCGTCACAAACTAAACCTGCTCTCTTTTCAAAAAGAGACCAATTAGCTCTGTTAACACGGAAACGTGGTATAAAATTCTCTGCAACTGTTACAACATTAGTTGTTATTACGATTGGAAAATGATTGCCAACTTCGGGTACGGAAAGACACTTCCACGACAGTTCTGAAGCAATGTCTACACTAGCCATGGAGACATCGACAGAAGTCAGGGTGTGCCTCGTATTGAGCAAAGTGGGGGAGCCGTCATTTAATATTACAAAATCTTTGTCATCCGTGAATCTTTCCCAAATGATTCCACTTGGAGAATTTATCGTGGAACCCCATAGGGTATTTTGTGCGTGGAAATCCCCTAACAGAATGTGATGAACATTATCAGGAATATAAAAACAATTGACCATTGAATTTGTAAGATTTAACTCGCAATCTTTGTAGACATTGGTAATGTAAAGTTCCGTACCGCATTGAATAACAACTGTGTGAAAGAGTAGGTCACTTGAAGAAGTCAGATGTTGAGTGACACGGATGCCATTTTTTATAAAAAGGGCTACACCGGATTTTGCATATGAGTAGTTATGGTTATGATGAAAAGTTTTATATCCTGGTAGATGTAAGAGATGACGATTTTTATCAATTATGTGTGTTTCCTGCAATGCAATTATATTTGGTCTGTTCAAGAGCGTATTTATGACAGATAAATCCTTGAATGTTTCACTGAAGAACACTGATACTAAAACCAAAATTCATAAAATATAATATAAAAGTTACTTTTCCTGTTTAGATGAAGGTTTTGTTTTTTTGTAAGTTTCATGAGTAATTAAAACATTTAACTCAGGATATTTACTATACAGCTGAGTACAGGGAGTTAACTCGTTGTTAGAAATATCAGCAACAGATCTGAGAGGGGTATTAAAACCCAAACCGTCGCATATATCCATTACTACATTTTCTTCGCTAATATTTTTATCTAATGGTAAATTTGTGGGTAGGTTGCCGTCTTCTGCAAAAATAAATTCTAATTCTGAAGTTTCTTCTGTTGAAATATGTGATGTAGTGTTATTTAATGTTTGTGATAAATTTAACGTTTTATTTGTTTTGTTTTGTTCAGATGCTGATTGTTTGATTTGGTTGTCGGATATTAACACGTTAACGGATGTTATTGTTGTTCCGTCGTTATCAGAAAGTGGACTAATAAATGTAGTAGAATTTGTAATAGATTGAGACACGGTATATTTGTAGCAGCTTGAGATGGTGTTATATTTGATGAAGATAATGTTTGGAAAGGTTCATTTGTGGGGATAGAAGTTTTATCAGTAGAAGATATGTTATTTAAAATTTTTGAGTATGTCAGGTTGTTAGTAATATTTTTTCTCATGCGTGGTTTTAGAGTGTGTATAGTTGGATTGTCATTAAACATTTTCCAGGCTTCCCGAGTTGTACATTTTTTTTGAAATACGAACAAAGTTAACGGATTTGTGTTTCCAGTAACTTGGACAAAGAGGATCATTTGACGAATGTAATCTGTTAAACAATTTACACAATATTTTCTTGAGCAAGTGTCGTGCGGAGTTGGAAAAGCACATTCTTTGTATAATGCTATGGATTTACATCTATTTTTCGTGTGACCAAGTTTCTGGCAAATTATGCACCTCATTGGATAAGGAATATATTCATCTACTGTTACTAATTCCCAGCCAAGTTTTAATTTTTCTGGAAAGTGTAGAAGATCAAATATAATAATGGCCGCACCTGTTGGTGTTAACTTGTCGCCATCTTTTTTTCATAATTTTGCGCACATCTACAACTTTTTGATCTTTAAGGGAATCAAGTATTTCATCTTGGGGAATTTCAATTAATTTTCTTGAGAAAATCCTTCCTTGAATATTGTTTAATGTCTTATGTAAGGTGATATTAACCGGAATGCAGTCTATGAATTTTGCTTTGAGGAATTTTTCTGCTGTTTTGCTATTAGGCACTTTAATAAGAAGATCACCACTTCTCATTTCATTTGCTTCGATTCGATCTTTTGATATGAAGTTGAGGCCGCGTTCAACTTGGAACACATTGTATGATGATAAAGGACGGGGCTCTACATTGTTAGTTTGTGATGTGGATGAAGCAACTAAGTACCGAGGAAGATTTTGGTAATTTACTGGTTTTTCTGGTAAAGCCAGTATTTTGTGACACATCTTGTTGGCGATGCTTTCGCAGCCTCAGTTAAAATTACATCTGTCATTAACAACTTATTAGGGTTGATCACTTTCACAAGCTCCTTTGCTTTTCTTGCTTTTGTTTTGTGACAACAGTCATCAAACATTTTTTTGGTCTGCCACCACTGAGCTCTGCAATAGAATGTTTACATAAGTATAATGAGTAAATCAACAAAAGTTATTTATTTTTTAAGATCAATAGTTTGATTGGATCCATTATTAACATGTCCTGAAATTTAATCATATTTATAATTTAGCACAGCTGAACACCAAATTTCATTTTGAATTTTCTGTTGACAGCTCAAATTTTGCTACCATCGGAAAAAACAATTTCTTAAGATAACAAATATTAGAACAACAACATTACCGCAACAGTATTTTAAAGCTGCCTCACTTTGGTGCCACTTTGTATTTTTAAATTTTATACAACTAGTTGGATTTTATTTATACCTTAAGTTATTAGTATATGAAAAATATTATTTTCTAATAAACATTAGTGTAAAACGGACAAGAAACAAAAATCGATGTTTTTCGTTCGCAAGGATATGCCTATTGGGTCATTGCGCTGGAATTGGCTGAATAATGTAGAAACGAAAAAAATTTAATTTGGACGGTCCAGGTAGCTACAATTATTATTTGCACGATATAAAAAAGGAGCTATTTTTAAATCACCATCACAGGAGAGAGAGAGTCTGCGGTGATATAATGTAACAGTCCATTGGAAGACACATAGATGGTGTTACTAGAATTTTTTCCGTATGTTTTTTATTTAGTACTAACCGTTAGCCAGCAATCTGACTATAAATTCGTGAGTTATAGCACTTTGTGTAAAGCAACTTTTTTTTTTTTAATAAAAAACAAAAAATAGAAAAAAGTAAATTTTGAGTTTCGATAGAGCATTGCTTTATTATTAAAAAAAATACCGAGGAAACCAAACAATGGTTTGATAAACATTATCCGAACTCTGATCTATCGAGACAAATGATAGAGAGGTAGATTGCTGAATTCAAACGTGGTAGCATAAGCACAAATGATGCAGAGGGCGGTGGACGCCCAAATGAGGCTGTTATTCAAGAAAACATTAAAAAAAATCCACTAATTGGCTATGAACGATCACAAATTGAAGGTGCATTATAAAGATAGAGTTTTTACCATTTTATTCGAATTTTTGGGTATGCGAAAGCTCTGTACAAGGTGGGTGCTGCGTGAGCTCACAGTCGATAAAAATAACAACGAATCGATGGTTCAGAGGATTTTTTTTGCGCTGTTAAACCACAATAATATTAGAATTCTATCGGCGATATTTGATAATGGATGAAACATGGCTTTACTGCATTAAAGATGCAAGTTGGCGAAAGCAATAAGCATTCATCACATTATACAAAAAAAAAATACAAAAAAAAAATTGAGTATTCAAAAATAATATTAATTGAAAAAAATTACACTACTAACACAAAAAAATTATTTGATCCGGTTCTCTGATTATTTCATAACGACGTTGAGTTATTATAAATAACTTTAGGCAAATTATTTAGATATCGCATTTGGAAGTGCAGATATATGTTTTTTTTACCTACCTTCAATTGTAAAATCAAGTAGTCAGAAAATTGATGTCTATTGCAAATGGAAAATATAATATTCGTTAGTTTAATAGTTAACTTCTAAAATGTCCTGATTTATGTTGCTATATTTGTGGCGATTTTGCGCCTAAATCGAAAAAAGCCATTTTCTGATTTAATTAAACAGTGTTATATTAAGCTTATTTTAACCGTGACGTAAGAAGTCAAGATACGTCGTGGACTGCTGCGTAATATGTTATACAAATCTAAATGGTTGGTATAAGGGAAAAAATAAAAAATTTCATTTGGTGCGCCAATGGTATATACAGGAAAATTATTTGACTTTAAAATTTCAGCAATGTAATCTGTGTGAATCGCATGTGAAAGTAACTTTCTATCGGACATAGCTGACTGACTGTTTCCGTACTATTATAATGATGAGAATGGATTAATGTCACAGCTTGAACAAAATCATTTGGGTACCGAATGGCGTTTATAAATACCACAAAAATAAGCTTGGAAGTAGTCTTACTTCATAATGGAACTAAGCTAGCAGCTTTCGCTCCCCCCTATAGTGCTAATAATTAGGAAGAAACTTATGATGTTATGAAACTTGTATTAGAAAAAATTACAATAAGATAACATAAATGGCTAATTTGTGCAGATCTTAAAGTGGTTTATTGGTTAAATGGCTTGCAGTCAGGGTATACAAAATATTGTTGCTTTCTTTACGATTTGTATAGCCGAGCTCGATAAGATATTTTGTCAAAAAATATTGATCATCACGTCACTCCCTAGTAAAATTTTAACCCTTGGTTGAGCCATACAAAATTATTTTACCGGCATTGCATATTAAACTCATAAAAAATGTTGTAAAAAATATAGCAGACTGTTTTGCGTTCCAGTTTGTCAAGCAAAAGTTTCCAAAGCTTAGTGACGCGAAAATTAAGTAGGGCGTTTTCGTAGGTTCAGGCATAAAACTACTCTACACCTACTCTTGAACATATTGAAAAACAATCATGAAACGAAATCGGATGACTCGCGAAAAAATTTAACTTGTTGGACTGCGACTATAAAATAGCATAAATGGCAGTAAAATAGCACTTTTTACTCGCAGTGGAATTTTTTCATTAACATGCGATATAAAGTGTTTATTCACCCATCTTTATTATATCAATGCCGAAGAATAATAATCACATAATGCGACCTTAGATCAAATAAAGTTAGAAATTTGTAGAGTGGTATAACAAATAGCTTCATAGTGTATAAATAATAAAGTATAGAGTATAAATATTAAAATGTTAAATCTTAATTTACATAAGACTGCTAATTTTTATTGGTATATACATGGATACACACACAATATAAAGCTAAAACGCTGGAGGTGTTCACATACCTCAATCATGTTAGTCTAAAAATACACATTTATCTCGGAAATATAAATATATGTAATACATTAAAAATATGGATTTGTATTTAAAAAGTATTTAAAAAGCGAAAAAATTGAAACGAAAAGTTAACTAAACTACCTGAAAATGTCTTGAGGAATAATAAAAAAAAACACATGCAACTACTAATTTTATGCAGGCGTATAAAAAAAAACATGCACAACATTTAAAGGAAGCAGCTGGTTTCTTACCAGCATCCTCTTAATTTCAATACAATAACACAGATACAACAGAATACAAAGTAAAGCAAGATTTGTAGTTAACAAAAATATTTCTCTCACCAGAATTCTACAAAAACTCAAAAGATGAAATAAAACTTGCAGCTGTTTAAAAAAATCCAGTTTTCTAATTATATTTTCAGTATTTTTGCTTTTGACTATTCGTTATTTTTTGTAGTGTTTTTAACAAAGGCATGTTAAGTACAAATACAACAACTTCCAGAATTTACTTTTTTTGCTTTAATAAAATAATTTGCTACAAAAAATTAAATCTTAAAGCTTCTGTGCATGGAAAGTAAAATACCAACACATTATTTACATTCATACCTTTTAAATACTATTTCAAGCAGTATATATGTATGTATGATCTTTTCAAATTTCCTAAAGTGTTCTTTCTGCATACTCGCAGGTTTAACGCAGTCAGGGTAGTTAATGGCAAAGTATTGCGATGCGAACTCAACATTTTATGATGACAATTCACACAGACTTTTTTGTATCCTTATGGGTAGCAGAGTTCAATAAACGATTCTTGTCTACCGGAAATAAAAATCAGCTTTTGAAGGCCCTAGATAACTTGCTTAACTTAGTTTCATTATTTTATCCGCGCGTTCGGCGTGTTTTGGATTTGAATTGCTCCCTGTATTTTCACTCTTTCGAGAAACCGTTAATCCGTAAGCCGGTATAATAAAATGTTCTGAATCCATATCGAACTGCCTATCATGTACCCATATAGAAATGATATACCAGATGGCTTCACATAACTTACGGACCTAAATGTGAAGCCGAGTTCAAAAATCACCACATAGCCAAACCCAAAAATATGCAACAAAATTTCAAATAACTGCAAAAGTTGATATTTGACCATAAAAATTTATCGAAATTAAATTTTACCATGAATCGGAAGTTTACTAGAAAATAAATTAACCAAGCAATTAATTATATAAAAGCCAAACCGGATGAGTAAGAAACAAATTAAATAAACAAAAATCGTTTCAGTTTTGTCGAAATTGGAAAATTTTGCAAAACGTCGGATTCTCCATCAGCCTATAAATTTTACTTCGATCGGACACTACGGAAAACTGTTTTAACTAAAAACTATTTAACGAGGCTTTTACACATGGTAGACGAAAAATGTCTTTATAGCGACGAGTTTTTGTCTACTGGGCGAAATTCAACCTTTCTACATTCGTCTGATTTGGGTAGGAAAATTAACTAAACAAATGAAAGTAAAAAACTCGTTAACCCATTACTTACCTGCGTGTGTCTGAACACACGTTTATCACTTTCCCAACTTTGAGTTAAATAAAATACAGAAGAGCTTATATAATTACATATTTGGGGTATTTATATTAAAGTTTGAGGTCTTATAAATAACAAATTGTTTTCGGTAAATTTTCGCAAGGTTCCCATCCCTCCATTGGATGTGATTTATAAAGTGTCCAAAAGTAGACTTTTTTTAAATTAATTTTATAAAATGTATATAAAAATCAGAATCACTATATATGTGTTACCCTGTATTATCACACCATCAAAAAGTTATCTGATATCATTTTACCACCCCACATGCCGATATATTTGCCACTAGAGGGCAGTAAAGAACACCGTGTGTTTCAACACACGCTGGTACTGTTGTTGCATTTAGTACTTTTGGCGTGCATTTTTGTTGAACAGGTGTTTTCTTTGTGCAACAACACAAATAATCACATTCCTATTGTAATTAAGAGTGAAACTGTGGAAAATGTCTCGTCGGGAGTATCTTTCAAATGCAGAATTAGAATATATCATCGATAACTGGAGCGATGATGACACTGACCAAGAGGAGAGCGCTTCCGCGATTGAATCTGTGATTTGTTTGCCTCCCGATAATACTGCTGGTGATTCCGATTGTGAAGCATTTGATGATGATATTATATCAACGAATATTACATGCGATGAAAATCCTTTCTCCGAGGTATCAGGTATTATTTTTCTTCAATTTCTTTTTGAATCAGGTTGGTAATTGCGTGCTTTTGTAGGCACAATTGAAGTCATTTACACATCTGCTTCTAAAGACTATGGTTCTCCATATGTTGAAAACCAACAGGAGAGAGCTACACAATCAACGTCAAAGGAGCAACCCAAATATACATATCGTCCAGTGACTGATTTCAAACCGGGTTGGAAGAAAACTAAGCAAACTTTCTACAATATTCAGCCCGAACACGAGCCATTGAAAAAGAATAAGCAAGAGCCACTGCTCCAAACTATAAGCGAGAAATCCCCATTTGAAATATTTAGATTGTTTTTTGACGATGACATAATGACATTGCTTGTAGATGAAGCAAATCGATATGCTGATCAAAATAATATCAGCCAAATATGTGACAAATATCATATGCTACGTTTCATTGGAATTCTTTTGTTTTCTAGATATCACAATGTCCCCCACACCAATTTATATTGGAGCATAGATCCAGCGTTATTCCATTAATTCGACAAACAATGTCTCAGAATAAGCTTACGAAATTGAAAGCGAACTTCCATATCGCTAATAATGACACTTGTGGATGTCGCTGATAAGTTTGCGAAGGTGCGGCCGTTGTTTGACATGCTCAGTAAACGTTTTATGCAGTTTGGTATTTTTGTGGAACATTTATCCATTGACGAGACGATTGTTCCCTACTTCGGCCGCCATTCGACGAAAATGTTTATACGTGGAAAGCCCATACGTTTTGGATATAAACTGTGGGCGCTTTGCTCTGACAAGGGCTACATGTTTCAGTTTATCCCATATTCAGGTGCATCCAGCATTTACAATAAGAACTTGGGACTCGGTGCTTCCGTCGTACTGGATCTATTATCACATTGTGAGCATCTATTACAACACACCATACACTTTCACCATCAATCCATTGGCCACAGTACAATGATATAGCAAGGAGAAAAAGAAAAAAGTTGGTGTTCAACAACCTCTCGCCTTCAACAATTATAATAAGTATATGGGCGGTGTGGACCTACACGACAATGCTGTTTACAATTACCGCATTGGCATTCGAGGCAAAAAGTGCTGGTGGCCGCTATGGGTTCAATGTTTAGATAGCGCTGTCGTCAATGCTTGGAAGCTGCATTGTTTTTTTGAAACTTCGAAAAATGCGAACCCTTTGTCACAGCTTGACTTCAATAATTCTGTAACAAAATCTCTATTGCTTTCGTCGAATGATGCAATGGACGAACTATTACTTAATGAGGACTCAGACACAGATTATAAGCTAGACAATCTTCCGAGAGTAGATGGCTTGCATGTTCCTCTAAAAAGCAGTGATCGTCGTCGTTGCATTGTTTGCACACCAAAAGCCACAATATTTAAGTGTGAAAAGTGTAATGTCCACCTTCACTCAGAGAATTGCTTCAAATTATTTCACGAAGACAAACCATTTTATTTAAAACGACGTGCCACACGTTCTACCAAAAAACCAAGAATTGAATAATTTCATAAATTACATTTTTATTACAATTAATTGAAATATAAAAAATATATACTTTCTTTTTTACTAATGTTGTTTTATTTATAACTAAGCAGCAAATCTGAAAAACTATTAACAGTACCAGCGTGTGGGCAAACACACGTCAATTTTTAACAAAACTACTCTTCGAAAAAAAATATTTGTTTTAGTAAAATGTTTAATATGTTCCTATTAAACGTTTCTGAAAATTTTATTAAAAAATTCCAAAGTTAAAATTTCTGGTAATTAATGGGTTAACTTGTTTGTGCCAGACTTAGCTAGGCCAACAACCATTGGTGAATCATACGCACACATGCATGTTTTGTATAATTTTCAACTTGAAGCTAAAAATACATTGTGTATTATTTGTGTAAGTATTAGTATCAAATTTAAATCCTTATAGCTCCTAAAATACTGAAAATGTAGCATAAAAAATGTATCAACGTTTCAATGTCCTAACTTTTGTTTACTTTGGCTATTCAAAATATAAACTTAAGTGCCTTGTTATAGTTATAGACTACTTCCAATCTTACTAACTTGTCTTGTTCATTCAGCAGGCTCTTTGTTTTCTCTGAGTTCGGGTCACCCTGCCAAATTCCAGTCACTTTTCCCATCGCTATGGGTCCGTGCGTTATGGGTCATCTTTACCCAATTTTTTAACTCAGTCATAGTAGTCTCAAAAGGCTTTGCATAATACATGTATTTTTTTCGTTCATTACCAAATACTTCCTGATCCAACTTATGAGTAGTCGTTAATCCGTCGTTAATGTTGAATTCTGTTGGCCTTGTAGTTTCACTGATCCATCTTACATACGCCGTGAGTGTCATATTTTTGTTTGGAGGACCGTGTTGTGGTCAGGAAGTCGGAGGTACATCCAGGAGCGGGTTGCTTTGTAAAGATTTCCAATCCTATTTTGCTCCTAGCGTGGAGCCGTACCAACTGGTCTCCAAAGGTATCTGAGGTAGGGTTTGACCGACGAGTCTATGTTTGGTGTCATGGTTACTATCTGTTGGTAACAGAATTAAATTAATATACTTTTTTAATAATTAAGTAATATAATTCATATTTGAAGGAGCACCTCCTCGTACGCGGAATGGCGGAGAAAAATATTTTCATAGTATTATTCAGGTCCAATATAGGATTCAAAAAGTTGTTAAATTTTGAGCTTGAATGTTCTTATTTAATTACTAAATATTCCTCCAACTATTACTTCTTTTATATCACTATAATAGTTCTCTAACGATAATAAACAAAAAATAATTCGTTCATGAAATGCGCGATTGGACATCACAGCCTGATTTATTGTGCAAATTTACGAGTACTGTGCAAATGATATTTCAAAAAAAATTTTTACATTTCATTTGCAGGAATGTAAAAATGCACAGTTTACTGCGAGGGTTTAAGTGTTTTCATGAGTACCCTTAGTATTTAACTCAAATTAACAGTAGGTGTGTACAAATTCCTAGTTAGCAACCTTTAAAATCCATTAAAGTATAATTTAAAAAATTATTCAAAACCGCCCTTATTCATGAATTTTTAGGAACCGGCTGCCTATTCCGAACGGTGATTCTAAATTAACTGAAGATAGCAGAAATTAATTATTACAAAATAGCGATAGCCATGTTGAGTTCGTCACGTAGAAGTTTTCATTTTTGATTTTAGATTTTTGATCAGCAAACTCCATTTGTGTACTACAGTTTTGGAATCATTCATGAACACTTTAAACTGCGAACTTTTTCGGGTGCAATTTTTTTTGTTGACATTGACAGAAGCTTTAGCGCAGATTGACACTAGCTCTTCGAAGAAACAAGAAAACAAACCAAAACCTAAAATTATCTTAAGTGAAGGTGGAGTTATTTTAAAAGCAAAAATAAATGGCTGGTGTTCGGAATAAATCGTTCATAATTTTGACTAGTTTCGATTAAAATTACCACTTATCATTATAGTTACAGCAAGGATAGATTTGTTTATCTTCTTTTCCCAAAAGCCTGGTCCTAAAAGTACCATTGTATTTTAGATGTTCTCCATTTGATGAACATCTACGTTCATTTTTATCATCATCATACATTTTCTTAATATTTTAATTTTAACATATTGTGAACACTTAATCATTTATAAAAGAAAGATTTGTCGTTTGTGTTAAATTATCATTATAACTTTGTTTGGAAAATTGTAAAGACTTGTGCCTGCTGCAAGACTACTTGGTATATTTCTGGCAATAAATGTCATTTTAAAATACACTCTCCGTCTCCCGTGCTGATTTTGATTAAATCATACAAATGATTTTTACAGCTGCCTTTTTATTTTCTTTGTGTCGTAGATCCTTTTTTTTTCAAACGAAATTTAAAAACTCATAAATTGTTTACATACATCCTTCTGCTTCCTTTAGACTTGAAACTTACAACTTTTATACAGTTTTATTTTGTTATTTCTTCTTTGTTAATTTTCTGTTTTAACAGGTGGGTTTATTGTTGTTTTTGTTGCGTTAGTAAATGAAACAGTGTTGTTTTGTTTTGCTACCGCTCACTAAATGTTAAAACTGTTGCATTAAATGTGTTTTTGTGTAAGAAGGATTATAACGACCACTAAACAGCTGGTTTATGTGCGTTTAGATTTTGTTGATTTATACATCATTATCATTTCGAATTTTGGCTCATGTCCTTCAATTGTTAGTTTCCTTGCTCTTATTTTTTTTTTTTTTTTATCAGTGTTACCGTCTTTTTGATACTTTTTCCCCTATTTGTTACAGCTGTCGTTGTCGATAAATAGTTTTAAAAATAAAAGTAATTTTAAAATGTGTGCTCTTCTTTCAAGTCGTAGACTAACGTACCACATGCCTTGAGCTGACATTTGCTTAAACTCATCGCTTATGTATGTATGTGTTTGCATAAATGACTTTAGTATTAGAGACTTTTCTGTTTAACGCCTCGTGGACCAAGACTTGAAAACATAGGAAAAATCTTTTTATTTTTGAAGAAATCTCATTTATTGTGGTACTTTTAACCAAATCCAATCAAGCGTAATCAGTTCTTATTATCAAAACGTATTAAATAGATCTGTTCCAGGTGCATAACAAAACAGTCCGGACTACTGAAAGTAAAAAGAAAATTATTCTATGTATGTGACAAAGTTGTCCAAAATTGCTGGAACGCGAAAAACCAAAATTGAACATCTTGAAATGCTTACTTTCTCAAATAAATTTTATTTGAGAGATTTTAGACGCTCAAAATTCATAATTTTTTAAAAGCAAAACATTTGCATCATTAAAAGCTGTAAAAAGTGAATGAAAATAAACTGAAAAAAGTAGAAGCCAGTTAAAGTTATTAATAATTTTCTGCAAAATGGAAAGCCAAGTAACTATTGCAAGCCACGTAACTATTCTATTTTGCTTACTTTCTTCCTTTATTTAAATATTTTTTTAATTTTTTAAATGTAAACAATAAACAGCTGATAATTTAATTCTACTTTAAACTTACCCAAACAAAAAGTTCGTAAATCTTTGTATAGGCAGTAAAAAGTTTTAGTCTCTCATTTTCTCTCCAGATTTCACAAAAATTGTTATCTGGAACGCTTTTGGACGAATTTGTGCGAGTTCGGACTGTTTTGTTATGCACCTGGAACAGACCTAATATAGTAGTAAACAATTTTCAATTTTTTTTTTTTAAATGTGTCAATTGCTGTAACAAAACTATTGGCCATAATAATATCAAAATTATATTAAATTTGGAAGAAATTTTTTACAATTTCGACATTTGTAAAAAACGGGTATGAAAATTTTCCAAAAAATTTCTTAATGTAAAAAAAAATAAAATTAATTAATAACCAAGCAAATAGTTAATAAGCATATTGTTCTAGGACATCAGAAAGCATGGATTAATCAACATCAAAAGCGTATAAAGGGAATTTAGTGTATGACTTCAACTTTTCAAGCGATATTTTTTTTTAAGATTTCTACTCAACTACAAACTATATCATTACGATGCGGAAGCGTGCGTTCCGGCTACTCTCAGTAGAAATGGTTGGCTTTATTCCATAGTTGTTTCAAACAAATAGACTTTGATATAAATAGACACTGTATCTCTTCTATGAAGCATCTCTAATCTGATTTTCGAAAGAAGATTTTTTTAAATTGAGCTCAGTATCACTAAATTAGATGAACGATGCGAAGACGCTCACTTTAGTTTCCAAAACTTGGGAGTTTTTAAAGTTCGTATATCAATTTTAAAGAAAATATCTTTCAAATTGGGTTTTTGTTTTACACTGTACATATCGTACACCCACTTCGAAGGTGAACAAAACAATTTTTTTTTTAATTTTGAATTAATACACAAAATTTTACCCGGTCTTTGTTATTCTAAATTGTTGAAAAACACGCTAGTTGCACTGGACTGCAATATGTATGTATTAATAATTAAGGCATGACTGTATCAAATTTAAATTTTGTATTGCCCTATTCACTGCTTTTTTAACCACTTCTTGTTGCATGTTAAGCCAGGTACCATGAAAACCTCTATATAGGCAATCATAAAAATGAGACGGGAGACAAAGGACAAGAACATTATTTTTTTTTTATACATATGCATGTGCATATGTGTAGGTTCATAACACTTTCTATTCCTAAAATGCTTTTTAGAATATAAAAAAAAGGAAACTGAGAACAGCAATGAATTGCAATTATGATGTACAAACTATTGCAATTATTACAGTTGAAAAAATGGTGTCATTAAGCTCCGATGAAAGTTAAATTTACGCACCACAAAACTTGTTTAAAATTCTGAAAGACAATATCAAACACATACGTATTACTGTCTGTATGAATGCGACAAAATGTACAAGACTGTATGTAGTTTAAAATTTTATATATACAAAACTCCACATTTACTACAAGCTCGAGCAAAAAAATTCAAAATGAAAATATTTATATCAATAAATATCCTTATGGTTGACTACAACTAGCTTGCCAAAGAATTTCTCTATGAAAAGAAAATCACATTCAAGAAACTCTCTAAATTAAAGTTTTACACTAAAAGTTAACAAGCGTAAAATTAAAGTCAAAAGTATACAAAGTGGCCATGAAATAAAATCTATTCAACATCATCTTGGCCCCTTGCGAAATGTAGTCAAATTGGTGGAAAAATTCTCATTATAATACTTTTATTTATGATATTATTTTCATAAAATTTTTAGTTAAACAAGTACACTTTGGATCTGGCATATTATGATCCTTGATTAAATAAGTTTATTATCAGAAAACGCATCTTAAAAATTCTTTGCAATTTAAAACGCTTAAAAAATAACTAACATTGCAATACTTCTTGTAAATGCCACAATTTGCAGACTGTATCTGAATGGAGTTTAAGAAAAAAATTATAATTTCCTACTTGGCCGTGTGTCAGCGTAGCAAATATAAAAATTTCTTAGAATTCGAATGTGAAAACTGTAACTAAAGAGCAGACAGACTTATACACGTATTTAGTTGTGCTGATAAATATTGGTTTAAATAAAAACGCCCACCTACCATCACATTATTTTCCTTCTTCGATTTCTCATCATCCCAGCCAGAAACTATTATGCAGAGTTGGTAAGAGATGGAAGTGGAAGAAAACTATATACAAATTCAGTTTTTGTATTTATTGCTGTTAAGTTTGGTTAAAAAGAAGAATGAAATGAAAATTTAATATTTTTGATTGTAGTAGTCGTTCTTATCCTTACACATACATTCCTATATTACCGACGCCTCTTTTCACGTCATTCTCACACACCTATAAGGCTTTTGTCAGGCTGCACGCTTTTTTACAAGAGGTTTTGGTCATCATTAGTTGGAATCCAAAAGGAAACCGAAGAGAGGAAGTACAAAAAGAATTCTTAAAAGCAAGAATAATGGAAGAATAATGTATGGACACAAAATCAAGACGCATGCAATTTATTTTTCAGTTCACCATGTCTGCCGCTCTCTTTTGTAGTGAAGAAAGGAAGATATAGAATGACGTTTGTGTGAGTGATTGTAACATTTTATTAAAATACTTAGGAGTATCAGCATTCTAGGAAAAAACCATCCAAAGTCTGATGCTGTGTTTGATTCATCCTTTTCTTCGAATGTCGCTCCCATATGCATACGAGTACATACATGACTTAACTTTAATGTTGGCTATCGGATGACATACGAAGAGAAAGAAATATTGTATACAAAAATAATGTCTTTTTCTTCTATGGTTTGCTCCTTGCGAATATTTTTTCATCATCGTAACTGGGTCAGAGTAATCATATTTTATTGAATTATAAACACTAAAAGTTTCTTGGGTGACAGAAAAAGTTAATTTATGTGAGCATAAGCATAAGGAGAGGCAAAAATAAAATTAATACTATTCGCATTATAAGATAAAGGGGATTCTAATAATAATTGTAAAATAGGACAGTATTCAAATGCCTGCCATAGCTTTGTACATTGGTAATGATCCGAGGGGATTAATTTTCAATGACGTTTAGGACACTGATGGATTGAGGCTTATTGGCATAGATCTTTTACTTAACCGGTCAAGAAATTTCCAGCAGAGTTAAAATGCATGATTTTGGTGGGCAATTTCACACTAAGTTCTTTTGTGGAGTTCGCTGTGTGGCAAGTAGGGCCGTTCTGGTGGAACCACATCTCAATCATGTCCATAGAGTCCAAAAGAAAGTGGTTATCACTTATCTGTAACGTTTGCCGTTAATGGTTATTGGCCCCCATCTTTGTTTTCGAAGAACTATGCACCAAGATTGCCACCGGCCAGAATACGCCAGAGAATAGCAATTTTATTGAGCTACCTACATTAAGAATAAAATCAAAAGTTGTGCACCGATTTTTATGAAATTGAGGTCGTTTTGTTTGGAACATATTTTTCCATGCTCTTTTAAAAAAATCGTTTTGTTTAAATTTCGTATTTTTTAGGTTTGTTTTAAAATCATACATTTTTAAATTCTCAAATATTTCGTCACAAGTCCTTCGCTATTAAGTAAATATGATAACAGTGTTTGCATGAGTTGAACGCTATTTTATTGCATATTGTTTTGGAGTTATTTACTTAGTGTATAGGCACGTCTTATTTGCAAATAAAAACGTATCATTGTAATATGCTAACTCAAGAAAACTAATTATCGGCACTTTGCTACATGTGCCATCTCACCGCAGAAAAGTAAACTTATTTCTGTTTGCAATTTGCTATAGAAACGGTGAGTTGGGTATTTGGCAAATTATATTTTTATTTGCAAAATAAAGCGTCCGTATAAAGGTCATAATAGTCATACTCGTATATGTCTTGCAACTTCTTCATTTTAAAAATAACGGTATAACTCGGAAACTAGAAGCTGAACGGATTTGGGTTCAGCGTCCCACGATATCTAAGAAACATCTTTCAGTTGTGTGTCACCGAGTGGGCCTGTGTTATCTTTCTGACTATAAAAATAAACTTGAAATTAAAATTGTCTCATTACATTGCTTGTCTACATAATCGCGGTTTTGTAAAAGTGCAACTCTGATATTACGAAAAATAGTAAGCTTTTGAAATATTTTGCAAATAATGGTGATAGCCAAGGCTGGAGTTGTTGCTGACTTGGGGTCAAATCGCCTGACCTTGGCGGCCAATGGACTGCTCCATAATGTAATATTAATTGCTCACCCAACTCGCCTCTAAATAGGTTCATGGTATGGCATACCGTATGACATTTGTCTTGTTAAAAGCACATGTCAACCAAAGCCAATTCTTCCATTTTGGGCAAAAAAGTCAGTAAACATCGCACGGTACCGTGCTCAATTTACGGTAACGTTGCTATTTTCATCGTTCTTAAGCAAATACGGTTCTAAGATGCCGCCGGCCCACAAATCGCAGGTCTTGAATTGCCTCTGCCTGCTTTGTTGACGTACCCATTGACCTAAAAATCGGCTTCGTCACTGAAGACACAGCATAGCACAATTCCGATATTATAATTTAATGATTTGCAGGCGTTGTTCGTTTATTAATTTATTCATGCATTCGTAACAAAGGAGTTGAAATTCTACTCCTAAATGAGACTTTTTTAAAACCTCACCATAAATTTAATCTCGGAGGCTTTAAAATTTACAGAGAAGACCGGCCTACCCATGGCGGAGGTGTGCTTATTGCAATTAAAAGTTATATTCAACACAAGCTATTACCTAAGATAAAGACGCGCATTATCGAGAATATTTCGATACAAATAATGATTAATAGAAGGCCTGTAATTGTGACTGCAGCGTATATGCCGCCGGTCAACTCTGCTGACTTTGTAACGGATCTGGATTTATTAACCAACTCTACAAGCGAGTTTTTCATATTTGGAGATCTGAATGCACATCATACTCATTGGAATTGTGTGGCGAACAATGCTACTGGGAATGAACTTTACAATCATTGTTTAAGATCTAACTATTATATACACCATCCAAATGCCTTTACCCGGTTTGGTCAGAATTTGGTCCAAGTTCAACCCTCTACGGTTGGTATTCTTTTAACGTACTCTAGTGTTAATTTTTCCAATTTAGAAACCCATCCTAACATACTACAGTCAGACCACGCACCAATCACTTGCCTTATTTTTGATCATATTCATAGTAAGATAGAGACAGTTCCCTTGTACTATCGCGCAGACTGGCCGGCAATCAGAAACTGGGTCGATAATAAAATTAGAAGCCAGTACATTGATCAGACCGTAAGTAATCCTAATAGCCTAGAGCTGTCATTAAGTAGATTAATATCAATCGCTAATGAGGCTTTCAATCAAATTCCTACTGGTACCAGAAGTTCTTGGCAGAGAGAAATCTCTGACACTAGTAAATTTTTAATTAGACAGAGAAATAAATATAATCGCAAATTTCAAAGATGTAGAGATTCAAACCAAAGAATGCAAATAGATTGCATATTAAAGCAATTCAATAGATTAATTAATTTCCACCTCAATAGAGACAGAAACGAACGCTGGTCAAAATTTATTTCAAAACTGCCTACCGGGTCCAAAAAGTTTTGGAAACTATCAAAAGCTCTTAAAGGTAATAAAAATAATTTTACAGACTTACACGTAAACAATGACATTTTAAAAACTAGTGCTGAGAAGGCAAATGCATGTGCAGACGTTTTCGAAACCGCCCACACCATAACTATTAATAACCCATCCCCGCTGGACCATAGGGTCTCAAATTACATTAATCGCCTAAACGGTATTTCTGATTCTAGAACAAATGCTGAACTAACAAATACAAATGAAGTTAAATCTCAAGTACTAGTCTTAAAAATATGCCCGATTACTTCTTCGAGACGTTAAGTAAGCTATTTAATTTTTGCTTAGAAAATGGATACTTTCCGCTCATTTTTAAAAAGGCTAAAGTAATTCCTATTCAGAAAGCTGGTAAAAATCCTAAACTACCCACCAGTTACAGACCAATCAGCATATTGAGTTTGATAGATAAGATTTTTGAGAAAATCATTCATAAGAGAATTTTAAATTTTTGTAATAACAATAATATTATTAATAGTCAGCAGTTTGGGTTTCGTAGGGAACACTCCACTACACACCAGTTAAAAAGAGTTGTTAACTTTATCGAAAATAATAAGTTTAATAGAAATAGCACTGGCGTTTTATTTCTCGATATTGAAAAAGCCTTTGACTCCATTTGGCATGACGGCCTACTGTTTAAACTTAACCACTTTCGGTTTTCCAATTTATCTTCAAAAGATTATTAACAACTTTTTAGAAAATCGCTCGTTTGTTGTTTGCGTTGATAATACTTTTTCGAGTGAGAGGCAAATACCTGCTGGTTTGCCACAGGGGTCGGTGCTATCTCCTACACTATACTCAGTCTATACATCTGATATAGTAATACATAAATATTATGAAGCAGCCTTCTACGCTGACGATAGCGCGTTTATTTGTTGCGGAAAACTTTCAAATGCGATAATTAAGAAAATGCAAAAGTGTCTGCTAACAGCACAGAATTACTTCGAAAAATGGAAAATTAAAGTCAATGACCTTAAAACGCAGGCTATTGTATTTCCTTATAATAAGTCACCCAAACGGATGCCAAGCTTACAGCTAACTTCTCGAGGAATAACTATTCCTTTGAAAGAAGACATTAAATATCTAGGGGTAATCCTTGACAGGAAACTTTCATTCAAACAACATGTAAACAACATTTGCGATAAAGCAATTAAATGCGGTCGAGCCCTGTATCCTCTACTCTGTAGAAGATCAAAGCTGAACTTAAATAACAAATTATTACTCTATAAAATATGTATTCGTCCCATTATGGCCTACGCTTGCCAAGTATGGTATCACAAAACTGCTAGAACACATAAAAAGAAACTGCAAATAATTCAGAACAAAAATTTGAAAATAATACACAATCTATCTCCTAGATACTCAACAGAGTTATTGCACAAAAACTTTAACCATAAAATGTTTAATACATTTGTGAGGGAACTGACTCTGTCATCCCAATGTGAGATGCAGAGGGTCTGAATCCGAAACTATAAGAAATTTTCTAAACAACCACTCAGATTCTTTTGTATGAAAGAATATAGTTAGTGTTTGTTAATAAAATTTCTATACCTTTAATGTATGCGTAAGGTTTTTAACAGCAATCTTTTCCTTAATCACTGTGATGTTATTAATTTTACGTTTATATTCAACTATTTAGATTTTAATTGCTGTAGTACATTTTTAGTAAAATCTCATAATTTGTGTACATGTATTATACTAATTAAGATTTAAATAAATATAAAAAAAAAAATTATTCATGGGTTAACAGCAAAGCTGACTAAGCATTTTTGGCATTGTCACATTGCACGCATCCCTTTTACTCCGAAAACCCAAATAGCAAAAATGCTATATACACAAATCAATAGTCAGATTGTTGTCAAATTTATGTCCGTATCATTTGAAGGTAAGTAGTAAATAAAAATCATATGGAAAGAGTTCTAGTAACGTTATGTATGTGTCATCGTATGGACTTTTTGAATGGACATTTTTAACATTACCAATGTGGACATACAAGCATTATTTTGATTTCTTTGAAAATTAATAAACATCACAAGTATAAAGGCATATTTGTTCGATTGAACGAAAGTACCTAGCTTTTTTTAAGTATTTATTGGATATTATTCTTTTTCACACACCCTTTGCAGCTCTCTGGTGGGAATAAGACAAATAGAAAATTATTTATATTTTGTGACGTTACTGTTTGCTTTGTGCCTTATATAAAATAGTTCAAACTTTGTGCAGTTTACGAGCAAAAAGAGTGACGGAACTAAAAGAGCGGATTAGTTAATTTTTGTATTTTATGAACTAAAATGAGCGATCACTAAACTGAACTATTTGGTGCAAGTCTACCCACCATGCACGAAATAACTAATTAAACGTTTTAAATAAAGTGTGTAAAAAAATAATTTTAGGGCATGTATTCCCCTGAAAACTCAATTGTAGCAACAATTCTTTATTGCTTCTTAAATTCAGGCTGTTTATTATTGAATCGTAATTCATTTTTCAATACCATGTGAGAATTTGTGTAGTATATAATCCATATCCATAAGAGGTCCTTCCTCCCTTAAGGCACACAGTCACACACAATGGAAATCCATGTGTCTAACTCGATGTAATTGCTTCTAGGTAAAATAATTTGATTCTTTAACTACCACATGTTGCGTTTCCTTGGGTTTATTTGTTGCTGATATCGTTGGTTTTAGTTTTAGTAGAGTAAAAAAATTTTAAAACAGAAGGCGCAATTATTCCTCTGCGTACCGTGCGTTGATAATATGTACGTACTGAATATTTTAAACACCACCGTATGACACGAGGTGAGTTTAAAAGTAAATTAAAATTGTTGAGCTAGTCGTACTGCGTAAATGAGAGATTCATGCGATCCTGTGTTGAAAGGTACAGCTGTTCTAAATGTCTAGTTTATGTTTGACAGTCCGAAACGTTAAACGAACAACAGTGGTTTGCTCGGCGGAAACAGCACAGTTCTGTTGTCGTCAGACATACCCGCCTTTGACTTTCGTGTGCCTTTGGGGCAGAAAAATGTTTCAATAGGGCAACATTTCGCCACCCCGTAGGCAAGATAAAAACCGACTCCCTAATTGAGTTGAGTGTGCTGCAGGTTCCTAAATATAATTGATTGTCACCTTACTATCAACATATATTCGGATATCATATCTTAGCCCAAATAATACTGTGCATTAATAATGTAGCCTACTCGTGCTTCCGACTTGAATTCGACTGGACCAACCTCGATACGCTCCCGCGTTTTATAAATCGAATATACATAGGTACAACAATAGGTTCTTAGGAACACTTGGATAAAGGGTTGCGAGATAATTCCAGACTGGGTGACACAAGAGCTTTATATCTAGGGGAAATAATTTGAAGGGAACGACATTGGCATTGATGATGATTTCAGTTATTTTAACACACCTCGTATGTAGGATTATCTGTCTAAAGGATACACAAATAAAGGAAACGAAAAAATGTAGTTACTCGTAATGCAGTTTTGTAATTGAATACACACACACAAATAATAAATGTTTTGTATTGGTATTGAGCATGGTTTGTGCTGTTGGTAATAATAGTGTTGTCTCCATTACAAAGCCGATTAACTTTGTCTTGCGCCGCCTGTCGTTTTTTGTGTTAACAAAGGCACCTTTCGTTATTTTTAATATCAATTTTTTAGAAAAGGACCAATTTTAACTTAGTACCTTCAAGTGTAACTGTGTGTTTTATGATCCTTATAAAAAAATTTTACCATAATGCTGCGTTTTTGTATGTTTTGTATTCATGTACTAAGTTCTCTCTCTCCTTTTTCTTTAAGAATGTACAACAACTGTCGAGCAATTCGTTCAGCTGTCGTTTCACGTTTTGTCGTGTGTCGAGTTGGATTTTATTTGGAACAGTTGTAGTAATAAATGTTTAACAGGTGTTGAATATTGTGTTTTCAACTTTGTTTTTTGTTTTGTTGGGTTCTAAACCTCATTCATTGTCTGCCTATAGGTTTGGTGCGTTCTTCTTTGTCAATTCTTTTTCTTTTCATTATGAATTTTTTAGATCATCTGTCTGAATGGTTTAAGTTATTTATATATGTATGTATTATTGATCCTTAAACTATTTAAAGAGTTTTTTTTAGTTGTATAACATTTTATTTTTATTTTGGTAATGAAATTTAACTCAGGCATTGAGATTCATAATCGTTAGCTTAAAATTACAGTTTACGGTTTTAATGTCTTTTGATATACCTATTTAAACATAATTTTTGTCTTGGAATGAGCGGAGCAATCGACCGCCTCAACAAAGGCGTTTGAGACAATATTATATGTCTACGTTCATACCGTCAAAATATAATAAAAGTACATGAAGTAAAGTTACCCCCTAACTGCGAAATACTGATATCGGACAGATACTACTGGTCGAACGCAAACCTAGTGCAGACACCCGTGGGAACTAGCTGTGGTAGCTAACAGTAGCGCACATTGTCTGTGAATGTCCAGCACTGACTATCATAAGGAGTAGGAACACGGAACAGTGTTAAATGTTAATGCCATGGGGGATCTAAGTCTTAGATAAAGGTTAGCAATTACAATAGGCTCCGGGAAAGTTACTAGTTGACAGTCTGAAATCATTACAGTCAGCGTAAAGGCTAGTGTTAACACGAGACTCAATGAAAATAAGGTAGTCGTAAATTACAAATTGGTTGCCTGAAATCAATTCGATGAACGAATGGGTCGAAAAGGGTCCGATATGGTAAGCGGTCTGCCTCAATATCCACCCATTTACATTTAACACGTGTCTGCGCGTGGTCCTTACCCTTCTGCTAGCTTGTGCTGGACATTCACACACAATGTGCGCTACAGTCTTAACTTCTTCCAGGTACAGTCTGTATGTATTATCTTCGATTTTCATATTGGCCAGACTATACTTAAAGTTTCCTTATTATATAAGTACCTTGCTGGCCGTCCTGCTGAGGAGCTCTTTCAGCACCCTTCGAGCCTGTCTACATGTGGTAGCCTCCCTCTACCTTTTTAGAATTTACCTACTGTAGGACCTTTGCGCGGAGGGAACTAGTTGTAACTCGGATGTCTTTAATCCTTGCAGAATAACCTGTGGCCGTAATATTTTACAACATTGCTAATGAAATACATTGCCATTCTAAACTGCACAACACTGCTGACGTTTATCATTAAAAGAACAATGGTAGCGAATAAACTTATTTTGGAAAAACTTTTGGACTTCCGTGGTGAATACCGTTCCAGAAGCCAAATAATCAATGATTTTCTTTATTTATTTTGTTTTAAAATATTTACCTGCTTTTATTTTCCGTCATTGGATGCAAAACATATATCTTTGGGAATGCCATGGTTTGTCAAATTTTACACGGTTGCTTTTAGGAACATGTTACAATGTTGCACTACACAAAGCAACATGTATTTAGTAAGGCTGATGTACTAGGTCAAAACCAGAGAATTGCGAACAATTAACTTAAAAAATGCAAAGGTGACCTACATACATACATTACACTGTGAAGCAGCGAAATGGTTGAACCCAAACGTAGATCAGATAAAGCTTGGTAAAACTGAACATGTCCGAAATTGGTAACATGACAAGTACTCTGACACGCCACTCAAGGTGTCAAACACATCTGTTCCGAATAAGAAGAGCAGACTATAGCATCTGCAGTGCATGCCAGGAGGCGAATAACCAGCTTTCGCACAAATAAAAACCCAATATTTCACAGTTGACACTTTATCAGACAACCCATCTTAGAGGTACTGACTGGGAAATCTTGCGAAACATTGGTCAAAACTCCTAAAACTCGGAGACCTCAAAAGCCATTTAAAGCGTGGTTCACAAAAGAGCAGTCATGCCCTGTATATATTTCCCACGTAATCCAAATGCTCAACTAGCTATTCCATAGCATTTTGGACTTGTGAAACTTCCTAGGGAAATAAGCAATATTGTACTTTGAACGCTAAATAAAACATGATCAGTACTGCTCTGACGTAAGTGGTGTAAGATCAAAAAGATTATGTAAGTAATTGGATCTTTCGTTAATTAAGTACTTCAATAACAAAAAAGTCTCCGTTTGTTTTTGAGAAGAAAATATCGTAAACATAAACTTAGAAATGTCTCCAAAGTAATTTTTTTTTTCAAATTATATCACTTGCTTTGTGTTTCTGTTACCAAAAACACCCTTAATACAATCAAAATACATACATATGCATACATATATTTTGCTTGTTTTCGCATGTCATCATCGCACACTATTGCAGTTTCTCTCATTGCACGCTTTTGTTTGGAGTAGTTTTAGTGTAAATTTAAACACTATCTAAGTTTTTATATTTTTCAAATGTACTCGTATATAATAAATTCCGATTAAATTTTCTCTATTACGCACACATATTTTTTGAATAAATTTCTTTTAGCTTTAACCATAAAATGCGTGTTAAACTAAGCATTTTTTCTCGTTTAAATACATTTAGTTTTATTTTACTTTGTCGTCACAAAGTCGTTGTTGAGTTTTTAGTATTCTTGTTGGAATTTCAACTTATTTACATAGATTCTTAAAGTCTACTATAGTGTACTATATAATATATACATGTATGTGTATGTGCGTGCATACTAGTATTTAATAGTAGAGACGGCGAAGGAAGTTTTTTTTTTCTTGAATTGGTATTTTATTTTTAGCTTCTTTCGTTTCTTTCTTTTTACTAAAATCCTCTTCACAGTACTTTCATAACTTATATTTTTTAAATTTTGTATTGTACTTTTGACTCTCTACTCTGATAATTTTAATATGCACCCTACTTTACGGGTACTAAGATTTCAAGACATTTGATATTTCTTTTAAGAAGTGTGATATACATTTTTAAGTTTCAAACAAACAAAATATGTTAATGCTTCCTTTTCTTAAAGCGCCTTTCACACTATCACACCGAGTAAAACGACTTCTCAAAAATTCATGTTAAATGGGAAAGAGTATTATAGTTTGAAGGAATATGCAATCAGACTGTAAAAAATACGAGCGATAATTTGATAGTCAAAATTTACACCAAAAATTTCTACGCTGAGATTTTATTTTATCAGAAGCAAACAAAGAAAACACCAAAATCAGCTTTTGATAAAAAAAAAAGTTCACCGTCGATAGCGCGCATATTTTTCTTCCAGCTTGCGCCGGCACAAAAACTGCAGCTGTCCTTTTAGTCAATCTATTTTGTTAACTGTTGTGCTGAAACTTTATGCACTTTTTTGCACTTCATTTTTGCTACCAAAAACTTGAACCGAAAACTCGGGGAAAACTCGGCGCTACTCAACTTGCTCAAAGTAAACAAACACGTCATTTTATTTCAAGTTCGATTCTGTACGCATACAAAGTAATGAGAAGATTTTACTTTAGATTTTTTGACAGTCTAAACGATTATCATTATATAGCTCTGCAAAAATTCAAGGAAAATAAAACGTTTATAAATTTGAAGAAATAAAGCAAGCATCACTTTAAATAGTACAACAAGTAATCAAATTGTCGGCTTTTTTATTAGAGTTGAAAGAGCTATTATTATTCTCAAGGTTGCCTATAATACCATTCTACTACAGCTCCAGGAATTTAGTAAAGTCTTTCGACGTAAAACAACAACTTCTACCCGTTATACATCTTATATAGGCTGACTGTAGTTATCAAACTACTTATTGAATGCAGCTATAACTTCTTTAGTACTCTTGGGCAATACAAAAAACAACTTCACGAATTTTGTAAATGTGTGAACAATAACCAAGATGTTCTTACACTTTGACTGTATCGATGGTAATGGCCCAAAATGACCAGAATGAATCGTACGAAATGGCATTGGGTGCTTTTAAATACTATGTAAGTTTCTATTGCTCGGTCTATGTCGTGCGGAATACATTATGCAACGATTGCAATTCCTTTTAAATAATGTGTTTATCTTTGCATTCGTATCCGTTAACCAGTAGTTAATTCTAATCTTCTGGGAGCATTTAACTACGCCTTTTTTTTACTCTGTATAGAAAACTCTCTATATTGCGTGAAATTTCAATTATAATTTTTGTATTTTTTTTAAATTCTCGAAGAAAATGATTTTAGATAGACTATGTTAAAACAATACTTTATATATATTTTGACGTTTTTTTTCTGTAACCATCTTTTTTTTTACTTTAATTTTATTGAATCCTTTTAATTCAAATCTTATTTCTAAATTGTTATTTATTAGTTATTACCAAATAAATACAAAGAATTGTGGAAAAATTATCCAATTTAAATTATAGTTGATTCAGATCGTATTCCTATAACATGTAAATCAGAAAAAATCATATATTTTTACATGTTTTTAAAATATTAAATGGTTAAACGAAAAAAAAATCAACAAAGCAGCAACATGCTTAAAGATGCGCAGTTTGCTTTTTCTATGATATTCAGATGCCGATAGCTTTAACAGCTGTTAGATACTGCAGGCAGTATAGACTACGGATTAAATATATTGTACTCGTCTTGTCTTGGGCGAATAATATGTTCGTATATAAATTGGTTTCTGAGTGGTAGGGGCTGATTCTAGTTGTAACATATATATATATATGAAAAGGGTCTGCCACTTTAATATGGCGTTGTTATTGAGTAATAGGCATGTTTAGATATAATCAGAACTAATAAGAAGAAAAGTAAGAGGTATCAAGCACTTCGGGATTCAAAAATGTAAAATAAACAACTATTCTTTTTAACTTGTTGTGAATGTGTCGCTTCTATTGTCCGAAATCAGTTGTGTTGTATACTGAATTAAGTTACATAGCACAATAATTTAATGCCATATATAATAAAATTTAATAAATATATTTAACTCGGATATTAAAATTATATAGATTACTAATGGCTTCCTTAAAGAAAACCCTAATAAAATTATGTTTTGTATGAATAAGACCGGTAGACCTTTACCCAAATATTTTTTATAGCTCATAATTTTTATAGGGCATTTTTTTAAACAACTTATCCTTAATTGACCAACAATTTGTGTAGACTCTGGCTTATTGCTCAATACTTCGCATTCTCATGACTGAGTTAATAGTCAGTCGGCAGTCTCTTTTTCTGTGTATGTGAAATTTCTTTTATGTGAAATGCGCATGTTTTACATTACAAAGCCGAATGAATACCGGTTCCGATTAAATTTATTCTATATATTAAACGAAATTTCTTCATATACCAACAAAATAATTATTTGAAAGCAAAAAAAAAAAAAGGAATATCATCATTGTACGCTCATCCACACATACATACATATACTGTATATTAAATTTTGTTGTTCTTGTTGTTTTTACTATGACATCACATGCCTATGGAAAGAAAAATGATGCCATTGTACTTGTAAGAAAAAAAATCCTGAAAACAAACATTATTTTGAATGACTTAAAATAAATGAAAAAGGAACAATAACAATAACAACAACTGGAAATTTTAAACAGTCTGATTGAGTGTAAGAGCCTGCAAGTAATTTGAAGAGAATTCTACGTTTACTTTGTTTTATTGTCTGAGAAGTTTCTTAAATTCAAGAGAGAGAGAGCGAGAGTAGAGAGAGTATAAACAGGATGCTTTGTTAAGGTGGAAAGTTTTGAAAACTACAGGATTTTTGATTAACGATTTTGTTATCAAATATTTAGTTTGTCCTAGGGTACTTTTAAACTTTTACCTTTTTATTGTGGTATATGTTATAAGTAGAATTATGCGCCTTCTAGGTGTTGCTGTTGGGTGTAGGCTATGGGTGAATGACTTTTAAAGTGTCACTTAAAAAAGGCCTGTTTTAAGAAGCCTTGTGTTTTTGAACTGATAAAAATAGTACCTCATTTTATATACAACAGTTGTTAGGTACTTTGGAATTAATTCCATCTGTCACTGCTTCGGCTTTCTCTATTTCTCTCTCTCTCTCTCTCTCATTCTTCCTTCTTGTTATTTAGAGGAATTTTTTTCCTTAAGGTTCATTTAAATGAGTAACACTACCTGCCTTCCTGGTATACCAACTAATATATTGCTTCACTTAAAGCCTGGATATATGTTATGGTATGACAGTTGTTCTTGTTGCTAAAGATGATAATACTCAGGAGGGGATGAAAAATGAACTGAAATTATTTTACTTGGCTTTACATAGTCATTGAAATTTTGAAAAGCTAATCAGTACTACATTAACGTTGGTCGTGTCAACAGCTCGTATTTCATTTAATTTCAAAACGAATTAAAAATAACGACGTCTTTGTTAATTAAAATGATCCATAAAAAACAAATAATTGCTTTGGAACTTTAAGCAGCTATAAGTGAAAATGTAAAAATAACTGACATTTGAACGAAATAAATTTAAATGGAAAATTTACACAAATAGTTGTGTGTACAAAAGAATATAATTTATTTAAATATATGTAAATAAAATGTTTAAGGATATTAAGAACTATATTTCGAATAAAAGTCTAAGGTAAGCAGGTAACCATTTAAAAATTTTTTTTTTGTTTGTTAAATGTTGACTTATCACTGAAGTGTGGTGATGATGTCGTCATGATTTTTTTCCTGTTCTTAATTTTTTGCATTCATTTCTTTTGCTTCTTCCTTTTTGTTTTATTTAAGTCTCTATTTTAAGATTTCTATAATATAAAAAAATTTCTCTCTTTTAGACATTTCCTTTTTATTTTATATACATATTATTGTAATAATTTGTAGGGGTTTCCCAGCAAGATGTTACGCGTTGAAATATCGTTTTAATATTAACTCTTTTAATGCAGTGACTTGAAATCATTTTTTATTTATTAAATTATATATTAACATTTCGAGTGTGTATGCGCTTTATGTTTTTCTAGATCGGTTGCCAAATGTATCGCAAGCATAAGTCGGATATACTAATAGTTTACTCTTAACGAAAAATATAGCCTAAACGTCTTTTTATGGCGAATGTAGTATTATTTATTACTTTCAAAGAAAAAAACTCATGACTTTTACATCCATATAAAAGTAAAACTTATCCGATTGTTTTGTTATCGGGAGATCCCTTCCGAACTTTTTTAGTTTTAGGTTGGATATCTGAAAAGAGATGTAAGCGCAAGCATTCCAATATTAATTACTAATCTTACTAAAGTATGTATGTCATGCCACACCAGTTTCAAATACATTTTTGTAATAGGCAATTAAAATAACACATGGCATTTCGAAAAATATTTTTGAAAACTAGTAGGAACCAATGGGGACCAATCAACAAATTGTAAGAGCATGACGAATGCGAAATTATTTTTTTCTATCTACACGAAATTGGTTCTATGGAATTAATAATTTAGTTTGAATTTATGTGAGCTCATGTTGATTTTAACTTATATATGGATGTATGTATATTTTGTTATGGCACCAAAAGACGGTAACGAACACTAACAGCAGCAGCAAATACAAACTAAGTCAAACCTAACTAGACCAATAGAGAAACATTTGTACACAGAAAAATAAATGTATGTGAAAAATAAATCCTCTGACTCTGCACCAGCCAGCCATCATAAACAACTCCCTGTGGACACAGAAGAAAGCACCAAACCATTATTAAACTCCATGTAGATGGAAGAAAGGACATTACAAATAATTAAACCACGCAATGTATATAATGGCTCATTGGGTTTTTCATACTTTTGATAAACGGAAAAGTATGACATAATTAAAACAACAACACTTCATAATTTTTAAAAGTGTTTCCACTGAATTACGCAGTTATTTCTAATACAAATATCTAAACTCATTCCTTGTTTACATTGTCATATAAAAAAGAACGTTGTGGTTAATTAAACCGCAAGGAATTATGGGGAAAGCCATTTTGCACTCGCCTCGTTTTTTTTCGTTCGCCATTAGGCAATGAAAATTGCAACGAGCTTCCTTTACAATACGGAAACATGCAAAGACTTGTTTCATTTCTTAGTTAGCTACTAAATTTCGGTAGTTTGGAATAGTCTTTCATCTATCCTTACATACAAAATTTCTAGTTACAACCATAATATAAAAGAGATAGCTGAATTGGTAACAGTAATATTTGTTGTTCCTTTTATGTAATCGTGTTATTGTTGTAGTAAGTTAATTTGCATATTTATTCAGGCTTAACTTCGTTTATTATTCTTTCAATTAAGAAAGAAAGTTTGTATACTTTATTAATACGATTATTTTGTAGAGAACACTGGATAAGTTATGTTTTGAACAAGAAGTTGTTGTAAGTTGTCGGATCTAGTTAGTGGTCTAATACATTCAATGTGTTCATTTTACAGACTTTTTGTTCACTGAAAACTTGTATTGTCAATTTGATTCAATTTCATGGTGTAATTAAGTACTAATTGCTTAATTTATTAGTTGAAATTGCGTATGTGTGAACATACCATAATTGCGTAATTAAGGCCCGCATCAAAAAATGTCCCAATTTTGTCTTTCAATTAATATTGCAAACACACACCTTGTTTGATTGAAAAATAATGCAATATAGGCGGCGTCTGAGACTCGAAACTGTTAACTTAAGAATCAGCATCCTCAAAACCAATGTTAAGATATTTCATTCAGTCCGCAGAAAGGATACGATATCTATTTTTAGTCCAATGGTATCGTTTTGGTTTCATCATCGGGATTTAAATTATTTATTTTTCATATAAATTATTTATTTGTAAGGTGACAAATTACCAAAAAGAATACAACGAAGGACATTACAGTGGAGCACACTTTGATCTAATCCAACAGTAAAATGATCGAAAATGTGAGTAACTCTGGTATTAAATTTTCATCATTAGGTGGGTTGAGAATAGGTGATGTTTGCAATAGGCACTACTCAGTAGAAAGACACAAATAATGCTGATGACGGGCCTGCCTTTTTTTTATTGGAAAGAATAAAATATGAACGTGAGCCCGAATAAGTTATTCGCTTTAGAGATGTGTCCCAATCCCACAGTGCCACCTCAAAAACTTTAAACACTTTCAAATTTCACTTTCAAACGCAATAAAACACTAAATTTAATTCTAATTATTTATTTTAACTGAATTAAAAACGATAATTATATATTGACTGTACATATTTGGTTTATATACATACAAGTATATAAATTTCGTAAAAAAAATTAATTAGTTCGCTTTAAATTCTTCTAATGTTGTTTTCTAAATACAACAGAAAAAGTATTTAGTTTCAATAAAATGCATTTTTACGCATCTAAAGCGTATTTTATCTTTTAACAACTTCCTTCTCACTTTTTTGGTGTTATTTAATATTTCTTTTATGAAAACTGTACAATCTGGTCCTTAATTTTTACTTAATGTACACTCCAATACATAAGAATGCACTCGTATGTACATTCTTGTGTAATTTTTCCCTGTATATGGAGTGGCAACCGGATGTAGTTTGTTTTTATTTCTCCAGTAGTTGTTTTATTGTCAATTCTCCCCCAACTCTTGGCTTCTTTATTTATTATAAAGTTTGCTTCTTCGTTATTTTATTTTGTTGTTTTTGTTTTTAATTTCTTTATTGATAAAAATAAAATCAATTCCTGCCTTTAGTAGCAAAAAACAAATTTGAACTAAAGGGCAACTTATAAACGGGTCTCTGTTTCTTTTCTTCTTTTCATTACTACTTTTATTTAAAGTGATTTTTCATTTACCGGAATTAAAAAATTCCGGACACCTGTTGCTAACGAAAATGTTGTTTAATAGCATTTGGAATTCAAAAGGAAATTTTATTTTTTTAAAAGCCTATAAGTTGGTATGTTGTTATTTTACATCTTATGCATAAAATTAGAAAAAATCAAATATTGCATTGCGTTTGTTTAATCATTTTTTTTAAAACTAATCAAATCTCAAAAAATAAATTCACTGAGAAAACTAAAAAATTCAAATAAAAATTACTCACATGAAACAATTCCTCTTTGCCGCCAAGACAAAAAATACTTGAGTTTGTTGCAAAATAAAAACTTCTGTTCCTTGCGTAAGCATATGCCCCCAAAAATATTAAGTGTCAGCATATTTAATATTTCTGAAAGCATGCATGCAAATAACACAGTCGATAAAAGGATCTCTTCTACCCATAACTGTTGTCTCAAAATGACAGTAACAGCAGCAAAAACTCATACATGCTTTTCTTCTTTGTGGTTGAATGTCTCTGAGCTCATGACCTCCTGCTTGCTTGCTTGCCTGCCTGACAGACAGACCTAGCAACTAACGTACATGCCTGTCAATTGCAGTGTTCCTTTTTTTTACCTTAGAAGTATGTGACATGGCCATCTTCATCATCATCATCCATTCATTCAATTCAAATATGAATGAGTATAGTGCACTATAAGTAAAGCTATTGTAGTTTAGTTACGGATTTTTGTGGTTGACATGATGTAGCCTGTGTTTGTGTGAGAAAATAACATGGAAATATATCATAAAATGATTCAAAAACAAGTTTAATTGTGAACAAAATACAACGAGCATGGGAACCAAAAATTTCATTATGTCAAGAAAAAATAAGTTTTGTCACAACAGTTTTGAATAACTCGGAAATTTTTTAAGCCATCCATGAACCTAAAGATATTGACGTTTTTGTGTGCCTCAACTATCACACACACCCTGGCAGAGCAATGCGCTTTTTGGGGTTTTGAAGGTCAAGTCTCCTGGAATCAGGTATTTCGCCAACAGTCTTTATTGCAATTATACCGTCATAGTGATTACAAAATAATCAAGGCCTTCCTTCTGTGGAAATTATGAATACATGAAATTAGATCCAAATTCAAAGAATTTGATATCATCTTTAAGGCTGAAGACCAAGCGTTCGTAAGTAGAATTAGGCGTAATAAATAGAAATTTTATAAACACAAAGCAGGTTTATTTGTTTAACTTCTCCGGGTCGATTTTGAAAACGAAATGGTCTAAAACCGGAAAAGGTTGGGATAAGCTCCTAAGCAACTAAATTAAATATTTTTTATTATTAGAATTTCCGTCATCCTCTGTCAGGAGACAAACCGGTTTCTTTAGTGCCCTTTTTCGCTCTATCGAAATATCAAATCAAGAATTATTAGAATACTGTTGTTTATTTCGTTTGGTTCAATTAAAAAGGGGTTCAAGGGAAAAATTTGTATGAATAAGGATCCTTATTATTTTTTTTTTTTTGTAAATTCTGTCAGTAAAAATGAATCCTCGTTTTAAACAGAGTTATTACATATATTTTAATCTTTGCAAATTACTCTGACTTCTAACCTCTAAAAAATTTTTTCAACGCTCCTGGTGATGTATTTATTTTTAATGGTGGCGGTGGCATTAACTTGGAGCTGGTTAAGCCGAATATATATATTTTTATTCCAGCTCTTTATCACTTTATATTATTGGCTTACATCGTGGTCGTTCTATCATATTTAGAAGATGTATATAGTTAATTAAGTATTGATATTTCGTGAAAGTAACTATAAAATTATATAATTGTCCCAAAATAGCGAACATATTCGACGCTCACGACGTTGCCCTTCCTGACAAAAATGTTAAATGCTTGTGTGCCTTTCCCAGATTAACCTAAAAAATATATTCCTGAATTAATTAAAATATTGTTTATCTTTACTTTTAGAAAATTGGTTGTCGTATACTTAAAGTATTCTCAAATGTTGCTCCCCAAAGTACTGACCGTGTGGTACAAACTGTCGGTAAACAGAGCGAAGTTATTGATGCTATACGAGAAGTCGTTACTCTGACTAGAGAAACCCCCATTAAGGGTGCTGTCCATAATTATGATCCCTTAAATTATGATCGTATGTATGCCGATGAATATGGCGGTTACGGCAATATACCCGGCAGTAGTCGCCCATCCAGAGATGGCCGTCGTGGCGATAGAGGTGGTGATTATGGCCGTGGTGGTGGTCGAAATGATCGCAGCCGTAGCGGTGGCCGCAGCCGTGATAACAATCCATTTATTAACCCTTGGGCTAATGATGATGGTGGTTACGGTAATGGTGGAGGTGGTAATGGTGGTTTCGGAGGTGGTAGCTTTGGTGGTGGCGGCAGCGGTGGTGGTTTTGGTGGCAATTTCAGCGGCAACAGTGGTGGTTTCGGTGGCAATGGGCCATTAGGTGGCAATAATTTTGGCAACAGTGGCGGCGGTTTTGGTAACCAAGGCGGAGGTTTTGGTAACAATGGCTTTGGCGGCGGTTATGGTTCCTCTGGTAATCAGGGAAGTTTTGGTAGCAGCATGAACCAAGGTGGTTTTGGTGGCCCCTCAAATATGGGTAATGGCATGGGAGGAGGACCTTCCGGGTCTTCCGGTTTTGGTTCTTCAAGTAATGTGCAAAATAATATTACGGGCAGTTTACCCGAAGGTCATGATCCCAAGAATAGTACACAAGTCTCTATACCGAAAGATGTAAGTACGCAGTAAAGTTTGTCAAAAATAATTCTTAAATATGTATGTGTTATAATTATTACAGTTGGCTGGTGCTATTATTGGTAAGGGAGGCGGCCGCATAAGGCGTATCCGAAATGAATCTGGTGCTTATATTACAATCGATGAACCCTTGCCTGGTTCCTCTGATCGCATTATTACCATTTCCGGTAATCCTAAGCAAATACAAATGGCCCAGTATTTGCTGCAACAGAGGTTGGTGTCAAACAAAGCCTAAAAGTATGCATTCTCCCTTTCATTCCTTTTTTCATTATTGTTATTATTTGTCTTCCACATATTTATGCAATTAATATTTTGATTAAAATAACATTTAAAAAAAGCTATGATATATTAATTAATCGTAAGTAATGGTATTTGATTACAATTTTTGTTGTTGATAACAGTGTTTTCGTGTGTATTTACGTGCTTTATTTTTGTTTTTGTGACTTATTCTATATTTTAAATACTCAACAAAATTCAAAAAAGATTTTAAGAAATATCAATTCTCATTGTATGGAAGACTAGTGATTTTGTTGTTTTGATTTTTAATAACAATAAATCTCTTGTCTTCTTACAATGTTTATTATTAGCTACATTTGATAAAAAAAAAAACAAAATAATTAATTTTATTGTGTGTTAATTATAAGACTTTTAACAAATTATTATATTAATAACATACAAAGGTAAAGGTGCTAGGAAACACATACATATATTTTATACCTCCATGTTCAGTGTGTTTTTAGTTAATTGCAATCAATATGAAAACAGCAAATAATATCACTGGTCTGCAATGAAATCCTTCTTTGAATAAAAATAGGAGGATATTAAAGATGAATACAAATTTAGATTCAGTTTTTTCTGTCACATACAAGGTGATTTTATATAGATATTTGGAACGAATTTGCGGCATCACAAGTCAAGTTTGCTCTGGAGAGAAACCTGTTTCGGTTATGTTACATCTTCAGTCTCATTTTTCGTTCTGAGTCTCAAGACTAAAACTACTCAAGATTACATTCCAGTTATTTAAAAAAATGTTTTTTTTTCTATTTCAACAAATTTAAAGCTTCATTAAAAATTTAAAAGAGCTAAATTGTCGGTTTTTATCAACATTCATAAAACTATGGCCTTTACCAATAAAATAAGCCAAATGTCATGCTAATCAATGGACAAATCTTGATTTTATTCACAACTGCAAAAAAAAACTAAAAGCAGATTTCTGTTAAGCAAACCTTTCTTTGCAGGCCGGTGTAATTTGAGGAAAAGAAGATAATTCTGGATTGCCAATTACATTTTCACTTCAATTAAATTACATATGTAATTGGATTTACTTGTGGTTGTTGTTTATATTTATACTGGCTTATAAAATGTTTATGAACAAATACTTGCAAAGTAACCATTATCTCTTTTTTGACTATTTTAAATTAATAAAATTAATTTATTATAACCATAAATAACACAATGAAATTACAAATTGTATTCTGACTTAAATTAGGAGAAGCGGCCAGATTATTTGGTGGTATTATATGTTATTGTAATGGAAAAGTTTTCGATTTGGCTTGTAATTGTAATTATAGTATTACCAATTTCATTTACATGTAATATGTAATTTGCAACGTGTAATTGAAAGTCTAAAATCAGCTTTAAGCAATTTTTTTTGATTTTACTATCGCTTTTTTTTTTAATAAAAGAATTTTTGTATAGAAAAAAATTAACAGAATTTAATAAATTTTTGATCGAATTTTCGTCGCAATAATATGTTTTATTTTGCATTATTTAACTAACTCTTTTTGTACATTGAACTACATATGTATTTGTGAAATCAATACGAGCTTAGAAATTGTTTTTTTTTTAAACAATAAACCCATTTTTACATGATTGTGTGTAAGTTATATATGTATGTACGTGCATATATGCATAAGTTTACACTTCGAAAAGTTAACTTTTATTGGCATATAGTTTTCTCATTGTATCCTATAGAGCAGATATTATTTTACATCGTGTCATGTACAAAAAATATTAATATTTAAATAATATTAATTTTTTTTTTAAATTTCAAATAAACAAATATCATATTTCTTTAATTTGAAGTTTTAACCACATTTTTTTTGCTTGATTTCAGTGTGCAGGATCACCAACGTAAACATTTTTAAAAAGCGATTCCTTAATATAAAAACAACAAGCAAAATTCACCAAAATCATTAATCTCTGAGTGAAATATCAATACCATCATGATACATATACAAAAAGGTGGAGAGACAGTTTTCATAGTGCATATTACAACAAAACAGTTAAAGCAAAACTTGCGTTCTATAATTTTTTCTAAAATAAACATAATATAAAACAAGCACGTAAAAAAACAACTTAACAAATTACACATATTTAATTTTGTTACAAGTGCTTTCTTCATATTATTTCCTTTAATTATTTCTTATTTTCTTATGTTTAAGTTAATAATAATTAAAAAAATAATATGGAGTTGTAATATAAAAAACTCTATTATCATGAAATAATATGCTGTTAATTGGAAGAAGGAGATAACAGCAAAGAAACCAAGAGCAACAAATAACACTCAGACTTTATCACACTACAATTATAATAAATATTTTTATTATTAAGAATTTTCTCAATATATAGTATGTATTTAGATCGACCTTTATTTTGGTACTTTTGAAATTATTTTACTCGGTTTGTGGTCAGTGTTGAAATTTATTAACATGACGAAAGAAAAGTAATGTTATTTTCATTTTTATTTTATGGTTTTATTTACCCAATATTTCGATCAAACTTTTTGATTATAATCATTAGGGTATCTAAAGTATAATAACTATCAACATTAATAACGATTGTATGCATAAAATAATAAACAAAGACTTAATAATAATATAAAATTGATGTTAAAACTCAACGATTTCTTTTAATATGTCTGCTGTTCAGTAGCTATCAGTTATTTTCTGCATACTCCGTATTTATGTTCGATTATAGCTTATCTACTTATATTTCTGGTGCATAAAATTTATACTTTAAAGAACTTGGAGTTACTTTTTTGTACTTTTTGAACTTATAGCTCTTTTCTGTTTCATTTTTTTTTTTTTTTTTTTGTATAAAAGTTGCAGTAAATTTTCTAAATTTTCAATATCGACCTCAAATTGAATATGCTTTTTTTTATAATTAAACAAGCCAAAAAGAAATAGCATAATTAAACGACAGACACAAGCCCACCATGAGAAAGGCGCCTTTTTATTTTCAAAAGATAAGAAATTGAACGAAATAATTCCACTCTTGTTTTAAAAATTTGTTTCATTTGAAGAAACATTTATGTTTTATATATTTTATATAAAACATTCATTTTAATTGCATAATAGTATTTTTTATAACAATAAATTGGAGCGCCTATTTTAATACCAAAACATAATGTATAGAAATAACTAACATCTAATATACATATTTAATTTTAATAAAGTTATAGAAAGAATAAATTTCATATATTTAACATCCAGTCGTCCATCAAGTCATCTAATAAAAAGGTACAGACGTAAGAATAAAACACACTATAGAAGAAAAAAAATATTTTTCATTTGTCTGATCGTTATAGTCTTCAATTTAAGTTTCTATCTACTAAAGCGTTCTCATTTCTTGGCCAAAACAACCTTTTTACAATTTGTCATTATTCAAATCTGAAAAAAATACACCTAAAATTTTTAATATATTCCATTAGTTTTTATAAATGTTGGCAAAATTAAATTAAGCAAAATTTTGACTTTAATGTTAAAATAAAATAAAATTTGAAGAAAAAATATAATTTATTGAATTTTTATTTTAGCATACAAAAAATGTTAGAATTAGTTTGAAAAATAATAACCTCTGTTCTGCATTTCGATTCGAATTGTAAAATTTCGTTTCGATTGAAGTTTTTACGATGTGTGTATTCTGCATTACGAGCGTAGCTACGTTTTTGTAAGTTGTTAATTTAGTGGCGGAGAGTCTTTCGATGTTAGTTTGTTTAGCTTCAAGGAATGTATAATTAAATAAAGGGTTCATTAATAATCCTACATAACCTTCTTTTATTTTGTTGTAGCTTTTTATACTGAAATGTTAAAGTTCTGTTTAATTTATAGCAATAACAGCGTCGATGCTATCGCACATTTTCTTGAAATTAAAACAAAGAAACTTTATTTTTGTGCTACAATGAAAAGGGGTGATTATTATATTTTTTAATTACTCCCAATGTAATGACTAAATTGTTGTCTTCTAATCTTAGGCTACTTTATAATCGGTTGAGGACCGTCTCGTGTCGCAAGGTAATAGCATTCTAGGAAGACTGCTTTGACCCCTTTCAGACCAGCAAAGTTTTCTTTGACAAAGTTTCTTGAATTCTCTTTTAAACTTTGTCTTGTGTTCAGACAGGATAATTTTACTTTGACAAAGTCTGTTTCTTTTGTTTGTATGTTTGTCAAATATAAAGAGCAGCCATATTAATTCGGTTTACGAACTAAAAACACAAAAGGAATTTGCGAGTACAACAAGTTTTGTACCAACCCCCGCTCTCCTTTCCTCTCTCATCAACAAAGACTGCTAAAAAAACTTTGCTGGTCTAAAAGGGGTCTTTGTCATAACTTTACCAAGAAGTTTCCTTTTGTTAAACGAAAATGTGTGGCTGCGAATTGAAGCTTTGGAGTAAATGCTGTGGATAAACATATTTAGTATGTGCAATAAAACTGAATGTCTTCTTTTTGTCAGTCTGAATCTACTTTAAAATTTTAAAACTAAATATAATGGGAGGATGCCTCATGTATGCTCTGTAACAAATTGTAGTCGATTTGTTTTGCGTACAATATCAAGTGGCGGTTTTTTTTTCAAAAGGTTTCTTTTTAAAAAAATTTAGATATTCACAGTTTGCAATGGTCCTTTTCACCATTGCGGTACTTGTCTGGATCTGATTTTTGATGCTTATACAGCACAGTTTGACGCAATTGTCAAGATTTGTTTGTTTTGGTTGGACTTAAAGCAGCTGCAAACTTTCCTTTGTAAATCTTTTCATAGTTATCAGTATCTATTAAGTATCCGAGCACAGTTTTTCCCGCGCAATGGCCCGATAGGTATATCAACCGATAAACATCAGTTTTTGCTTATTCCGCTATAGCTAAAATACTTTTCTGTCCATTTTCTTACTAATGCTTCTACTAATTGTAAGGTAGCTCTAATCTTATAAGCGTAAAGAACTTTTTTTTAAAAAGACCTTTAATATACTCTTGCGGTAATGCTGTTGTTTTAATTTTTTAATCTTAAGAAAGTGATCTTTACGATGGTAGGTGTGGCACTAAAAACTGTAATTCTAGTGTTTCTAATCATCTGATCGAGAGTGTATTTTTTCATTTGTACGTTAAAAAAATAAAAGTTGGAAAGCGTTGGAAAAATTATTCAATAGAAGGAGACTTGGTCATAAAATATGACTTAAATCCTAAAAATTACCCCTATTTAGCATTACGTTTAGATCGTTAGTACCTTTAGATTATATTAAACTGATACAATCTAATATTTGTGCGTGAAAATAAATATTGTAAATGTTTTGTAATTTTTAAATTTCCTTCACTTCACGATTTGTAATAAAAGTTTTTTTTGACGAATATAACTTGAAAAAAAGTTTGAAAGTTCGAACTTCAACAAAATACCAAATACTACTACCAACATTGTATTATTTCTGAGGGTGCAATTAATACAATGTTGGATAGTTTTAATTCGTTTAATAATAATAATATTAAATTTACAATAGAAAAAGAGCAGGATTCAAGACTTTCTTATTTAGATACTTGGATAATAAGGCGAGGTAATGAATTGATAATGGATTGGTACCAGAAGCCAACAGCTTCGGGAAGAATTATTAACTATTATTCAAAGCACAATAAAGCTATTATTATAAACACAGCTAAGAATTTTATAAATAGAGTGCTTACTAGAAGTGATAGAGAATTTCATAGAAAGAATAAAGATAAGATTAAGAATATATTAGACGAGAATAGTTTTCCAAAGGAGCTGATTTATAAATTAATTAATCAGTATAATGTTAGGAGAGAACGTAATATAAGCAACGTATTGGAGCCAAAGATATACAAGACATTTACATATATACCAGGAATATCAGAGCGGTTAAATAAGGCTGAATTTTTTGATAAGGAGAAATACAAAATGACTTTCAAAGTTTATAATACTTTGAATAGATTGTTTGGTAAAACCAAAGATAGGATTCATAAATTGGATAAGGCAAATATAGTTTATAAAATTCCTTGTAAGGGAAATGATCAGGAGACTTGTGATAAGGTTTATGTAGGGACAACAAAAAATAAACTGAAGACTAGGATAGCAGGACATATATCAAATCTTAATTGCAGACATTCCCTTAATACAGCATTATGTTCTCATTGTTTTGAATCAAATCCTTATCCTAACTTTGAAAACGCATCGGTTTTAAATACAGAAATTAATTAGAAGCGTCGTTTTATATTAGAAATGTTACAAATTGTTAATACACCTAGTACACAAAGAATTAATTTTAAGGCGGACACGGATAATGTTGCCAAGATTTATAGACACTTAGTTCATAGAATAAGATAGTTAATATAAGTATGTTTTTAGGGGTTTTTGAATTAATGTTAAGTTTCGTTAACTGTATTTACATTTTTTAAAATATTTAAAAAAAACCTCATGTTATTTTAATTTTAAGGCGGACACGGATAATGTTGCCAAGATTTATAGACACTTAGTTCATAGAATAAGATAGTTAATATAAGTATGTTTTTAGGGGTTTTTGAATTAATGTTAAGTTTCGTTAACTGTATTTACATTTTTTAAAATATTTAAAAAAAACCTCATGTTATTTTTGTTTTATGTTAACTTTGGAAAATTTTTGAATTTTTGTGACAATATTTTTTTCATTAATATAGAATTGGTTCGTTATTTTTATTTCCTGATGATGCTACACAATGGAGTAGCGAAATATCGAAGAATAAAAATATAATTTTTTAAAAAAAGACCTTCAAGCTTGGACAATTTTAAATAAATTAAATTTAAAAAAGGTCAAGAACAGCTATAATTTTAATAAAAAAATTTTTAAATATATGAAAAGTGTTTTTGTTTTCCGTATACTGAAATTCTGGCGTTGTCTTGCGTTTTATAAGATTAATGTTTTTATTAGACTGCAGTGAATAGTACTGCGTAAAACTTAAAAAGTCGCGTTTAATCCCAGCAAAAAATATCATAATTGATTTAAAAGTTATAGATAGCGTTTCCGGTGCAGTAGCTTAACATATCTTATTGATGAAATAATAGCAACTCTCTTAGCTTAATACATACTTTTTTTGTCATTTAGCATTTCCGTCCTGTGACAACTACATGTTTAACCAACCTTATTACCATGTCACTACTTGGGTTTACTTAACTTTTGGATTGCTCTGTTTTTGCTGTGTTACTTTACTAAGAATAATAAAGAACAAGCAAATAACTTATTATCGTTTGTGAGTAAATAAAGATAATGTAAAATGTATAGAAGTAAATTTTATGAGGTGATTTTTGTTTGGAGATGTAGTGTGCGATTTCCGACAGCTCCATTGCAATTCGTAACATGTGTCAAAGTCAGGCTTGCTTAGTTAGAGTTGCCAATTCATTGTGCATAGACAACGGTTGCAAGTTATTGAGTTTTATGTCAAAATTTATTATTAATTGATAGAACCCAAACAGCTTCAGCAAAATGGTGCAGTTTTTGTGGGCTTAATTGGAGACTTACTCGATAAAGTGCTTTCAAAGTTGACGAACCTCTTGCATGTTTCACTAACGACATATGTAGTAATGATCGGCATTAATGTGAAATTGTGTTAAAAGTCAATGATTGATTTATCGATCTAAATTCAAATTTTTTTACACTTTAAAGTTTCTATTTTTTAAAATTAAAATGTCCTTTTTTTGAAATTTAAAAGCATGCGCTTTAAGTAAACACCCTTTATAATATATTGCTTAATATTTCAGAAAGAAAACAAAAAAGTGTTATAATATAGTCAAAGTGTTAAACTGGTTTTATTAATAATTTTTATTTACTTCCGCCTTAATTAAATTAAATTTAAAACATTTGCTTTTTCGTCATCTATAGCACCAAGTGATTGATCATCATACATATGTACAGGATGACCCAAATGCGACCTAGTGATGTGAAACGCAAATAACTTTTTTATTTTTTTACCTTATTTATTTTTTCTTTTTGCAGATTATAACTGAACTCTTGGAAATTAAAAATGAATACGTACAGTCCACAACAACGCATTAAAATGATCGATTTTTATTATTCTTCTCAACGATCAATTGTTCTGACGCAGCGAAATTATCGCCGTTTTTTTAACGTAAGATCAGCGCCCACATCTTGCATGATTACAAGTTTAGTTCGCCGTTTTGAGCAACTGGGTTCAGTAGCCGACCGTCCAGGAAGAGGTGCTCATCGAAATATTCGTACTGAAGACAACATGGAAGATGTGCAGCAGAGTGTTGCAAATGATCAATCTGTCTCAACTCGTCGCCGTTCTGGCACATTGGGTATACCCAGAACAACATCATAGAGAATTTTAAAGTTGGATCTTAAGTTGTATCTATACAAAGTTCAAATTGTGCAACAGCTTCTACCGCAAGACCCCCAACAACGACTACAATACGCTATTCACTATACACAATTAGCCACACAAAATGATTTTTTAAATTATCTTTTGATGACGGATGAAGCGCATTTCCATTTAAGTGGTTATGTGAATAAACAAATATGTAGGTTGTGGGGCACCGAAAATCCAAGGGCAGTACATCAGCATCAGTCATACCCAATCAGATGCACTGTTTGTTGCGGTGTTATGGCCACAAAAATCATTGGCCCATACTTCTTTGAGAATGAGGATGAAACGGCAAACACGATCTCCGGGGCTTGTTACAGAACAATGATCGACAACTTTTTGCGGCCGATGGTGGAGCAACATCCTAATTTGTAGTTTCAACAAGACGGAGCCACTGCGCATACTGCTAGGCAAACAATGGACATGCTGCGTGAAATTTTTGGTGAACGCTTAATTTCAAAAATTCAGATTTCCCTTGGCCTCCTCGTTCACCAGATTTAACTGCGCCCGATTTTTTTTATGGGCTTATTTAAAAGACAAAGTGTATGTTAACAAACCACAGACACTTGGATAGCTCAAGCAGAATATTCGAGACGAAATACGGCGCCTGCAACCAGAAACATTACGCCGTGTAATGCAAAATGCGCTAAAAAGAGCCAATGCCTGCATCGAGCAAAATGGTGGTCATTTGCTTGATGTCATATTTCACACATAGTCACGTTGAATTTCCATAAAATGTATTTAACATATAAAAATAAATCATTGAAAAAAAGTTATTACAAGAGTTATACGTGTTTAACATCACTAGGTCTCATTTGGGCCACCCTGTATTTGGCTTTTTTTATCTTAAATAAAGTGGTTATGTTTAGTGATTTAATTTTGTTAATAACGATTTTTAATTACTAAATTAACAAATAATAAATCATTATAATTACTTTTATCTCTAAGAATATGTTATATGTTTAAATATATGTATATTTTTTTTAAATTAACAACTTAAAATAAAAACTGTTTATTTTTTCTTACATTTACAGTAGGTGATAAAAGTGAAAAACACATTTTTTCTTTAATACATATTAACAAAAGAACAAATTGTTTTGGCAGAAAGTCGATCGAATTTATCTTCAAATACTGGTTTACACTTTTGTTTTCTGCTCTATTTTTTAAATTTATTTCTTTAATAATTTATAAATATAAAATTAACAACTAGTTATCGTACATAAAAACCATGTATATATGAACCGTTTATTGCATAATTGGAGCAACTCCACTTTTCAAAAAGTCTTGCATTTAAAGTATATAACTGACATATCATTTATGTGTGACAACTCTCCTGAATAGTTAAGATGTGCACCAGTAAATTACATTGCAGGCCATGGAAAATGTTATAATTTATTTCAGGTGGCATTTTGATTAACTTCATAATCTAAAGTAAAGTGTAGTAGTAATAAGCTAAATTTCACAGTCACAAGACAGAAAGTAATTTTAAAGAAATAATTATTACGATCATTATAAAACAACGCACCAGTTAAGGGCTCTTTAATATGATTTATCAACACAAAGTCGGTCTGCTGGATTCCATTTTTTACACTTTTTTCTTATGGGAATTATCAGTACTATTCTGTAGTCCGAATCCGCAATTTTATTCGAAAGTAGAAATATCCGAATGTTTTAGCTGTTCTGTATTTCACTTCCGAATAATTTCTTTCGTTTTATTAAGAATTAAAAAGTTGGTAAAATAAATCCGGGTTTCTTCAATTTAAACTTTATTTAAATGCAAAAATAACAATTTTGTATTAAAGTTTTAAAGATTTCCTATCAATTTTCGTCTATTTCCCAAAATAAATTTTAAAAAGTCCGAACGGGCTTGTTGTGTTTTCATAAACAGTGTGCAATAATTTCAAAAAATGGAAACTTATTTGGAATGAACAACAGCTGATTTCCGACATATTCAATTCCAAGTGTTTTTACAATTCCACATGTTTTCATTGCACTAGGAGTACAGAACAGGTACAGGGATGAAAGCTACATTTGTATTTCCATAATCCAAATTATTATTAATATTGAAATTATGTTACGAGATAAAGGAAATTTTCGAGAACTATGTATGTTATTCCATCGCATTTTAACCTTTTTGTTTTTTGGAGTTGATCAATTTTTGCAATAAATGGCTCATATATTCATTCGTATATACATCTGTATGTATTATTAATAAAAAAAAAAACAAAGAAATATTGAACAATGCATTTTGTACATACACATAATAAATACATTAAGACACAGTGATGGGCGAATAAATAGCGGTCAAACAAAAGATTCGATTTGAAACTTTAATTCATTTATATATTTTAGCTGCTTCATCTAACAATTTATTATTATTTCACAGCTTTTTACATGACCGTTACTCTGTTGCTGCAAACGACCTTTTAAAAGTGCTAGATATTATCTCCCATCAAAATATGACATTGATGTGGAATAATTTTTCATTAAAAAAAAAAATTAACAAACAAAACAAAAAACAACTTTTCGTTCAATATTTTCTCATACGCCACATCGAATTAATTACGTTTCGATGAATTAATTAAATATTTACAACAATGTGTCAGCAAGTGTTTTTCACTAGAGGATGAAGATGAATTATTATGAGGACTCTGATGCGGTGGTGCACCCAATTCACGTGTGTATATGTCTAGACCATATTGTCCTTCTTCGGGGAAGCTAGAATAAATTAAATTAAATAATTTAAATTAACAATAGTGATGCCGATTATGTGTTTTAGTGTGATTTAATATTTAGAGGATTTAATTAGTTGCATAACAGAAAAAATATTTTTAAAATATATCTTCATTTAAAGGATGTTTGTTATTTAGCGAAACGTTTTTATAGGGTATTTTCTTTGCTGTAATTTTTAATAACTTTTTGTTTTTTTTTTACACAGAATTTAAAACTTACCGAATTCTTCTCACTCTGCTACAAATTTCGACCAATTAAGCTTATATAAGGGTTTGCTAATTTAGAAAGCTAATGCACGCTATGGTCTATGGACCATTTTAGCAAATAGCGCGCTCAAAATGGCCTAAACACTAAAGCCAAACGTGATACAACACCATCTCATTGCCATGGCAAGGCTAGATCGGCAAGTCCTTTAAGCTTTTAATTCTGTCCTACGTTAACAAAACCTGTTATTAATCGAAAGTGTACGATACAGTCACGAACAATATTTGTATTCGTAAAATGCATTAATTAACTCAGACAATATACATTTTGATGTGCAAATGTTATAAAAGAAGTAATTATTTTGTTAAAATGCTTGAAAGGTATCCTCGACTACTACCCGCGGTGAATAAAAGGTTACAGGTATGGAAATAATTATATCGTAGGGTTTCAGTTCAGTACTACTACAACGTTGCATCGAATGTATGAAAATATAAACAGTGTCAAAGGAAAGTTTACACCTTGTTTTCATGTCAAAAAATTCTTTTTTCGGTTTTAAATAATTAAATTGTGGCCATCTATGCAGACGTTACAGCATTAATTACAAATAATAATTGTCTTACTGAATCCTCTAAAATTATTCAAAATCATTTAAATAATATTGCTTTATGGCTAAACAAATGGAACATTTGTGTTAACACCGATAAATCGATTCATACCACATTCACTCTTAGAAAAGGAGACTGCCCGCCAATTTTTCTGAATGGAGAACAAATACCCCAATCTAATTGTGTCAAATATCTTGGAATGCACCTGGATAGAAGACTAACTTGGAAAGACCACATTAAAGCCAAGAAAGAACAGCTTAATATCAAGACAAAAAAGATGTATTGGTTACTCGGTAAAAATTCTGAGTTAAGTCTTGAAAATAAAGTATTGCTTTACAAAGCCATCCTAAAACCAGTATGGGCATATGGGATTCAACTTTGGGGAACTACAAGCAACTCCAATATTGAAATATTGCAGCGATACCAATCTAAGACCCTACGAATGATAACGAACGCTCCGTGGTACATGAAGAATGGAAACATTCATCGAGACTTAAATATACCCTCTGTCAAGGACGAAATCAATAGATTCAGCAAAAGTTACCTCGATAGGCTCAGTAATCATAGTAATGTCTTGGCTATTGCCTTATTAGATGATAGTGAAGAAGTTGTACGGTTGAAAAGGTTTCATGTTTTGGATTTGCCTTTTAGAAAATAATGTTTTGATAATATGTACATATGTTATTTTATATATTTTTTTTCAAGTATTATTAAACATTCATAGAAAATTTTATGTATATACTATATTGTTATATATATATATTGTTTTACTTGCATGTTTTGGTCTCACTGGAGATTAAAACAAATGTAACGTATTAGTCTGTCCTAAAATTTGCTTAATATTGTAAACTTTTATAAATAGATTGCAAATAAATAAATGAAAAAAAAAAAAAATAATTAAATTTTTGTATTACTTTCTTGTCATTTACAAAACATTACACAATGCTGCTACAATAAATAATTAAAATCAAAATACTTTGACAACAAAAAAGCAGGGCAAACAAAATACAAAGCTGCCTCCATGGTTACCATTCCTTTAGATGTTACGCCGCTGGAATTTCTAATCTTTGTTATTTTGAATTCTTTTCCAAGAGATGTTCAATTGCGTTGTGGTTCGGCGACTGTAAGGGTAGTTCAGATGTTTTGATCTGCGATACACAACTAACATTCTTTACAAAATTTGGAAGATCAACCATGTATGTATTTGAAATACACAACGTTAAATTATTTTAAATACTTGTGGCTCGGATTTTTAATCATTTTCGTATTTGCAGCCATCGGTTTTTTTTCTAAAAAGCTGTTGTTTGAGACCCGAATAGTCTGTTTTTTTTGCGATAAGAAACCCGATCATAATGATTTGTATGTTTTTTGGTAGTCGCCGAAATAAAACAACAAATGCGATGAGATAGAAGAAAGACTAAGAATAAAATAATAAATCCAAACATTTCATCTGCCCGACGACCAGAACTGCGAATCAATTATCTTTTACCTCCAGTGCCTCCGACCAATGACGAATTGTTAAAGAATGAGTCTCAGTCTCGTTACTGCTCTATAAATACCTTGTCTTCTTTATGTAAAAGTCCATCAAGAAACCCTCATTTTGTAAAACAGCCTCCAATCAAAGGCTCTACTTCTCGCATGAAGAATAAAGCAGACACAGTAAGTTACCTTGATTCTTAAAATACCCTTTTGGGTGAAGTTTTTATCCATAAAATATAGCAAACAACATAAGCTCTTATTATTTACTATGTTATATAGTTATATGAATCACACTTGGAATGGTTTTGCTAAAGTCCATAAAATGAAACTGGGTTATTTATATACTGGTAAATGCATTAGACAATTTTTGGCAAAGATACTTTCACTTAATTGTAAATAAAACCAAAATTTGTGCCTCGATTTTCCTGATATATGGCTTATTTTGCTCGCTTTACGGTTGTTTCCGAATATCTCGAAAAGTGGTGAGCATACATAAGAAATATGTATAGATAACTTGAGGGAAGTTTTATACCTCATGTTTTGGGGTTTTGTTTATAGGAGTCGTTCTCGAGTTATAGTGTGATGAACTAGTTCAACCGTTCTATTAAGGGCGTTATATTTGCCAAGCCCATTAAAAAATCTGTGCATGATAGCAAAAAATTGAAAGAAATTTGTATTCAGCAGTTCAAATTCATCGCAGTTTTATTCGAAGGAGGCAACAACATTTTTTTGCACAACACTGTAATTTTATTAAAACTTTAATGTTTTTGTCTTGATTTTCTTTGGATTTCTCATTTGGTCGAAAGAATTTCGGTAATAAGACGTCTAAGTTCTTCTACAAAATTGGGTAAACATTTCCTCATGAGCTGGGCTAAGCAACATTAAATTGCATTATTTAAAATAAAAATGAGTTGGGATTAAAAAATCAACTAAAAATTATTCATTTAATTTTTTAAAAACAGTGTAATTTCTAATGTCGGTAATTTTGGCGAAATTCCATTCAGTATCGTACTTACTTAATTATAAACGTAACAGTGTCATCCAAAATATTGTGTGTCACATATTTGGAGAGTTTTTTCTCTTCGATGCCATTCTTGTGCAGTGTTGCCATGAAGTCAGTTAAGGGTCGAGACATTCGAAACTGTAAATCTAAACTGCGGCCAGCAAATATTAAGGGATCCTAAAATTCAAAATTACCAATTAAATGAAGAATATGTACAAATACTAAAAAGTACTAACCTGATGTGTTATTGGTATTAAACCAAAAAGTCTTGTAGCTTTGGTAGGACCCCATTCGCCGCTGGCACAATCTGGTAAAGGTACCATTACCGTTTGTAATTCTTCGCAGCATATCTGCAATAATGAAAAACAAAGTTTAGTTTAATTTTTAATATTCACGGCAAAGGTCAGAACGTACTCGTACCTTAAACTTGCAAACCGATTTGAATTTCATGGGCTCCCCTGTCAAATACTCTTGAGGCGTAACAGCATTAGCAAAGATATCAAGTAGAAAAGCTCCCGAACAAGGTGCATGGACACGAAAGGCAACAATGTTACCAATAACGGATTGCATAACGAATCGTTTTAGTGATACAGCATCGTAAGAGTCTTCGTCGCTGTCATAGAATTTCAAATTATAGTGAAAAATTAGACAACTTTGCATGTCAGTCGGCATTGCAATGCGCACTGTAGCAGCCCCTAGAAGTTTAAAGATTATTTAAATATTTGACTTTAAAATAACTAAAAACTATTTGGTAATACCAACCTGTATCATCAGTAAACACAACTGCTCCGTAACCTTCATCGGCAAAATGAAGGCCATAACGAAAGAAAAGAGAACGTACAAATGGTAGATTTTCGAACTCCCTTAAGGTAATAGGTCTCTTAAGTAGCTGCCATTCCTCTTGAAGGGGGAAGAATTCATAAATAAATTCTCGCGGATCCGTTAAAAAATAGTGATCATCATATTCGTATCTTAAACAAAAAACAACATTAACGTTAAATTTCAACGTAAGAAAATGTTCCCATTCTCACCTTAAACTATCATTTTTGCCTCTTCCTGTTTTGGGAGCCTCCTTAGCGTTGACCAAATGACGGGCACCCCAATTACACTGAACGAAGCGCCAAGCGCCAGCCACGTATACAGCATTCCATGAATTGCGAAAGCGTGAATCTTGAAACTTGACACCCGGTTGATAACCAGCGCTCTTGGAATAACCCTTAATCACCACACAATGCAAGCCAGCGTAACTGCACAAGCGTTTGAACAGCACGTGATAGCTTTCCGTACCGTATTTAATGCCACGCAATAAGCCCATAGGCGTATCACCTCGCAGGTCATCATCAAAATGCATGGCATTTAGATTTTTTACAGTTATCCAGCGGAATATTGTGCGGGCCTTTTCAATGTCGGTGGTACAACGTCCCACCAACTGTCTCACTAGATCCGTAAAGGTCTTTTGATCTTCTTGGGCTACTGAAATGGCTATACGATCAACGTCTTCGAATTCTATGGGATCCGTATAAATTTGGAATTTACTAACAGCTGGTGGTGCGGGAAGAGGCGCTAACGTGGGATATTCCATGGGCGTAATACCCTCACTAAACTCATCATCTAAGAAAATGCTTTCATTTTGCATATACTCCGAGCGACGTGCGCTTATCAACTCTAACATTTCACTAGATTGCCGATCGACTAGAGCCGCAGTTTCATAACGTTCGTGTTCCAACATTTTCCGTGTTATACTCTCCTTCTTTTTGCTTCGCCTCAACGTCATATTTTTCTCCAAATCTTCCTTTTGTTGTTCGTGCCGCAGCGTGAGAATGTTTTGTTCTTCCCGATTACGCCGCGAGGTGGCCAATTCTTTTTCGAATTTGTGTGCCAATCTCTGCAATTCACGTTCCCATTCCGTTTGGAATTCCGATTGTATTTTACGATCTTCTTCCTCACGTTTTCGAGCAAATTGCCGATACAATTCATCCTCCTCTTTGCGATGTTTCATTTCAAGACGCGCCTGTTCCTCTCGAGCCTAGTAGACCGCAAAATAAAAAGAAAAAAGAGGCAGTTGAAAACACATTCATCATTAACTCTTTCAACAAATGATTATTAACATAAATTTTTTTTATACAACATACATGCATACATACATACATACATATAGCTCATTAAAGAACGTAAGCAATAATTAACCACCCCATGTTTCATTAACTTAATGATGCAGATGTTCCCAATCTTGCCGCTAAAAGCAGAGTTAGTTATGCTGGGCGCTGTTTAGCTTCACAACAAAAAATGTGTTTGCGTCTGAATTGTTACGATGTGTAGCCAATCTAATTATTGAGAATTCATATGTATGTTACTTGGGGTGGATCGTTTCTTTAATGAAAACTAGAGTTGTGTCCGTCACGAACTAGTTCGTTCAATTGAGGAACTATTTCAAAAAAGTGGTAGCAAATTTACACAAATTGCAAAAACAACAAGCAATTTTCAATTCTTGTGTATGACAAACCGAAATAAATTGTGTGTTGTTTGTGTAATTGTTGTGAAATTGCCACAATTTTTCTGAAATAATCTGTTAATCGAACGAAATATGTAATTCATGAGCGACACAACTCTGATTAAAACGATTGGTTAACTCACAATGAAATATTAACTTGAACGAATTGAAATAAAAATCGAAAAGTTGCAAAACCATAACATGTTTAAAACGGAATGAGAAGATAACCAAAAATAAACTGGAGGAAGTAGAGCTTTAACGAAACTGAGCTGCAATTGAATTAGAACATAAATGAAACATATTGAACTAATTTACTCCGTGCGATAAAAATTACATCATAATCTTTATTGGTTTTCGACTTCTTATAGAAAATTAATTTTATTGAAGAAATTAACTTGGAAACATAATGCCGATCAAATAGTTGATCTACATTTGTGTACATTGGACTTAAAATTGTTATCTCTAAAATCCTTTGTAAACAGTCGCTTTAAAATGTTGTTTACTCACGTAATCACTTAAGTGGAAATGAACTTATTATTATCCTGCTCTTGCACTAGGTTTAAGAGAGAATAAGAGGAAGACACGAAGAAAACGAACGTTTCCATACAAAAAAAATTTAAAATTTGTTGGTTTCTTTAAAATTTCCCCCAATATTCTTTAGGTGTGCGCCGCGTTTTCCGGTTGTCGTTAACTACTTTCAGGATAGGTCGCACGGTTTACAACCCTAAAATTGCTAGGATTTGTATGAAACTCTGATACTAGAGAATATGGGTAAATTGACTTATCGACTTTCGTGTTCACACACATATCCAACTTAGCTCGCTCAATTAGCATTTGACATAATTCAAAACGTGTTGCCGTTAAAACTTTTAAAATGTACTTTAGTGACTGTTTAAAATTTTCTCTTTTTCATTTTAATGACATGTAATTTCGTTATTGTAAAAACGGAACAGACTTCACAAGGGTCACATAGAAATTTGACTCAATTTAAGTCCTATATGGGTAATTGAGCTTATAAGGCCTTATAGTATATTCAGACATGCTCCTTAATTGCGCAATTACGAAGTTTTCTCAATTGAGGCCTTAATTTTGTTCAACTTACCATGAAAGAACTCAATTATGTTTAGTGGACATAAAATTCTGCAAAATAAACATATCAAGCCAGGATTATATACATACATTACCAGGATTATTAAAAGGGACAACAAATCTTATTGTTACCAATTGCTATCTATTTCACATTATGGTGGTATTGTACGGAAAACGCATAACACATGATAACACGTATTTTCAAATTTCGTTGTCGACACATTAAGGCAATTAAATTTTACAATGAGTTATGGACTTTGGTGTTCGCACATATGTAATTTAGCATACTCAATTAGCATTTGACAGCTGAAAATGTGTTCGTGAAAGCTTGTGTTTGTGAATTAAGAAAAATAAAGAGAAATTCGGCTGTAAAAGAAATAAAAAAATAATTGTAAATTATTTTAAACGCATTTTCGTTAAAAGTTTCATAAAATTTATAACCCGTCGATTTCATCTGCCATTTGTTTTAATTTTAGTCTTCATTTTTATATGCAGAATTTGACAACTGCCATGAAAAATAAAATGTAGTTGTACTGGCGAAGCAGTAACCTAGGCAAAGTTCCTTGATTTTGTCATTGAATACAGTTTTGTTTGCTCACTATATACACTTTACCAGAGTTGCGTTGGGAATTTGGCTCAATTGATGGTGCAATTAAGCACTAATTGCTTAATTTATTAGTTCTTTCGGGACAGGCGGATATTTCAATTCGTCATGTTATTCCATCCCAACTATTAAGGTTAAAAATTTGTGTTGAACTAATAATTTTTATGTTGAACATTTCGATGATTTAGAGAGAATTCATCAGGTCCTGTTGAAGTGATCAACTCTCAATTTTCAGGTAATTATTAATTTAGGATTTCAATTTCAATTCGCAATTCTGTGCCAATTCGCAATGAGTATTAAACTTATTTGTGATTATTTGATCGTTTATGAAAGACTTTGAAACTTTACATTAATTTTTATTCGTTACCAAAGAAAGTTTGAGCGACTCAGATTCAGGTGGTCGTAAAATCATTATTAATTTTTAAGCAAACCATTACGAAGGTTTGTTGGTTAATTTAATTATAACAATCATATTTGAGCTTGTATACATTTTGACCAAAACTCTATACTCGTTTCGATACCGATTGTCCATTAACAAGTAGACAACCGCTGCAGCTAGTTATCTGCGCAAAGTACGACTACTTAGAACACATGCTCGTAGTTGCATTTAAAACAGTCGTTAAAGAGTTACTTAGTGGTTGTTGTTGTTACAACTGCTACGAGTACGTAGCAGTTTATTTGAAACAGTTTGTTAGACTATCTGTCTACCCATCTTTCAATTGTCTGCCAATTACATTTTTGGCTTTGCATTTACAGGTTTTCATTTGCTATTTTTTGATGGCCCATCAGTGTTAATAAAAATTTGTTAACCCTTTTTTTATTCATCGTTGTCATTATTGTTGGTGCCGTGTTGAAACTTTATCTAAAATCTTGCTAATAGCTGCATTGATGGAATTAATGGTGTCTAGAAAGAAGTGTTTATGATAAAAGCGATAATTTCTACAAGCATCAGATAAATCGCATTTCGTTAGTTTATGTTGCATGATTTTCACAACAGCAAATCGTTAAATGAGTTTTAACAGCATTTATCATTTTTACGATTAAAAGATTATCAAAGTGTTAGTTGATATACACGAGCAGGCACCGATTCGGTGGGATGACAATATTCATTTTGCAGAGATTCTAAAATACAGATTTTAAAGGATTTTAAATTGCATAATTCGGCCGACTTTCTCTCTCATGTTATATCAATGTTAATATCATTTGTAGAGTCTAGTCAGGAACTTTAAATATGCTTATGTTTTTTTTTGGTAAAATTGAGTCCTATGGATGAAGGAGCACCGCAACGCAACTGTATGTATTTTTTTAATTTTGTTTATTGAATCTATCTAACAGAAATTTCCTACTACAAAATGTTTTTAAAATTATTAAAAGTGTATTTTATTGCAACCAGATCTTAACGCGGTTCTGCACGAATCAATACTCAATTTCAATATTTGAGTTTGGTTATAAAAATTAGTTTCACACATACGTTGAGTGTAAAACTGAAAAATATCATTCATTAACAATTTTTTTTTTTTACCAAACCGTCATTCATACTTGTTTCTCTTTTACTTTTTATTTTTTGAATTGCTAATGCAACACTTAACATTATAAAAATGTTTTGCCGACGGGATACTGTATCTCTTGTAGATTGAAAATCACATAAAATAATATAAATGTTGAAGAGATACATTGATATAGTCTGTCACAAATATTTAACATTTTCCACTAACACAAAAATTGAAATTGAATATTGATGTGTGTAACAGGCGCTTTAATACTATATGCTATCTACGATTGGCTTTGTGGGCTACCACTCTCGCCTGCAAAGTGTATATGACCACCAAAGTTCTCACGCAGTAATTGTATTGTCGTAACAACAATGTAGCATGCCACTCAAGCCTGTTGAAACCATATGCTCTTCACAACAGATTCATAACATTTAGGCAGAAAAAACTAGATTACCATGTCCCGATATCAAGCACCATTTATTGCAAGACCAGCACCAAATAGTAACCTCTTGTAAATAAATTTGGATTTTCGGCAATCAGATATAGAACTTTAGAATCCCGAAATCGGCAGGTTTGAGGATTAAGAAAGCAACCAAGGAAAAATTTAGTTTTATTGCTTCGGACAATGTTGCCTGAAAAGCTTTGAATATTTTTGGAATGTTGTTTAGAAATGAAAAGAAGTTGTTCCTACTTATAGTGCCCTATTTCCACTAACGCTAACTCTGAGCTCTCAAGATTTTTTCGGTTGGCAATATTTTACTGTACAAATGGTGGCAAAGTCAAATCTCAGCCATATATTTTTTTTCATTAAATAATAATAATTAAAATATTATATTTGTGTTTATTTTAGTTGGGCTCTGGTAGAAAGCTATCAAGAGTTTGCTTAATTGACAACGCTGATTACATTTTGCAATAGTTAATTTTTAGTTTTACTGAAAACAGTAAACATGGAAAAAGCATTGAAGGAAATAACACTACAATTACTAATTACGATGGAACCTTAAACCTTTGAAAATATTTAAAGAGCACCAAATACAATATGAAGACAATATGAGTGACCCATCAATTGTGACAGACTGAAGGACAAGTCTCGTGATTTTGCAAAAACTATTCAATTTACACCTTTAAATCTGTTTACCACAACTTTTCGAATACTTATTGGGCCGTGTGATTTCCGGTTCATTGAGAGAAAAATAAAGCAAAGGTACTTGAGGAAATGACAAATGCTGATGTGGTGTCACACAAATAATAACAAGAATTACATATAACCCAAATCAGATTGAAAAAGAATCCACAAATTTTAAAATGGGTATTTCGACGTAGGAATATTAAGGTCAGATCTATAAGTATACAAAGTGGATTTAACATACAGTGCCTACATCTCGTAATTTTGGAAAAGTCGCATAGAAAAGTTGTCATTGTCATAAATTTCATATGGCAAATCCAATACACAGTACAAAACAAAATCCGATTAACCGTCTGTAGTTATGTATATGGTTTATCACCAAACTAAACTTAACGTGGGATAACGGAAATTCGTTCCAAAAATCTACATCCAATAAATGTTAAAAATATTACAGGCAAAGTTAGATCATTTTGATAGAGTCACACATAAAGTTACAGGCCATCAACAAATGTGAAAATGGCAACTGTAGTCGACGAATTGTAATCCTGAATAGGATAAACGACTAGGAGGTTTAACTGGTTTAAAAATCGAGGATTCGAATTGACAGCCAACGGCTTTTTTTGTTTTTTAAGGTCGAACACTCCAGTTTTTTTTCGATAATATTCCGGTTTTAGTGGTCTCTATATCTTTGAAACAAATTTTTTTTTTATTTTACTAACTTCTCGATATTTCTACTATATGGCAATAATACTGAACATCCAACTCAAATAAGTTTGATCGAAAGTCGGCGAATGTTGTGGGAAAAATTGTTAAACTTTTTCTAGAAAATATCTATTTGGATTAAGGATTTTGAAGCTTTTCTTTTTTAAATACTAAATACTGTAAAACCCGATAAACTTATACTAAGCCCATTCTTTTTTTTATTTTTTAGCTCACCAAAAACTCCACCTTAGTCCAAATTTACATAAAAAATTGTAATAATTTATACTTACATCGCAAGTTTTAGAAAACATTTAATAAAATTTGATGGAATAGTTCAACCTGTAATTCTAAGACACTTCAGTAACATCTTTAGGGTTCATAAAAAAATATTGTTGTCTATTTGGCAATACTAGTACACAACCAACACGTTTCCCCCTTTATAAACGTAACGTTTTGTGTGAAAAACAAATTTTTGGGATTTGTAAAATGTTGTTTTAGTTTTCCATCCCAAATAGAGACCATTATTTTTCCTTTTCAATTTTAAAGTGATTCATAAAATTTACGAATGATTGTTAATAACTTCGACCAATGGGCGAGTAATTCAGGCCTAAAGCACACAGTGGGTATATTACACGAAACGATTCGCCCTGTTTCACCATAGGACAAGTTTGAAAGTTTTACCAGAAAAGCTTTCGAAGATACGATGGTGCATAAAGTGCATATTTTGACTCACTCATCAATGTTATGGGGCACTTCCACTGTAGCCAGTGAGCTGAAATTTGGAATACAGGTAGGTCTGGGGGAACAAGTAACAAAAATCTAGGGTTCCACCTTATTTATATGGGGAACTTCCACTATAACTAGAGAGCTGAAGTTTGGTATACTGGTAGGCCTTGGAGAATAAGTAATGAGGAAAATGCCTACTTTTCATCTAGGGGACTCTTATTTGCATGGAGCATTTCCACAATAGGTATAGAGCTGAAATTCGATCTGTAGGCTTTAAGTTAAAAGAGATTTTATACATACATTAACAAAAAAAATAAAAAAGGAAAAAAAGCACTCACATCCGCACAAAAACATAAATGTGAAAATAAGTCCAAATTTCTATCCCAAGACTTCGGCCGTAAAAAGTACTGAAATCAAAATGAGGACCAAGTTCTTTATAGTTGGCGCTGTTTTTTTTATTCTCGTTAGTTTTCTCATCCAAAAATACATAAATTTTTATTTAATTTAATAAATTTGTTTATTTTGATTGTGTTTGGTCTATATACAGAGTGTGTAAGAAAAGTAATGGGACAGAGTTTTTATGTACCGAAGTTTTTGTTTTTTTTCAAACTATCATATTGTAATTGTCCTAGTCTTGGTAGCGGTGCTGAAAAGCGTCAAGCAGAGTCGCCCTTAACATGTTGTTCAAATTCTTTTGAATGTTCTTCAGAATCCCAAAATGACCTCTGTTTAACAAATTTTGCAATTTCAGGAAAAGAAGAAAGCCACAAGGACTCAGATCAGGTAAATAGAGGCGCTGGGGAACAAAAAGAACTTTGAGATTGAAAATTTAGTGGTGGACATGAAGCAGCTATGCGAAAATATTTGGTCAAAACTCGATGGTACCGTGAAAGTGTTTAGATTCATCTTCAACATGTAAAACCTTGTGCTCTTGATAGAAAAGAGTTCCCCATAGGTCGGTTTCAACTTTGCAAAGGTCACACTGCGTAGTCTCCAAGTTTAGCACAAAACGTGATGGCAGAACGTTGCTCGAAATCGTGCCGATCCATTTTCGTAACATCCCTGTGGTTGTTTGGGATATAGAACAATCGGAAGCTTCTATTTTCGGCCTCTTCTCGGTTTTTGCAGCATTTAAAGATGTGTTTTTTTGGAAATACATAAATATCCCAACACAACAAAAATCCCAACGCGTAGATCCTGTGACAGAAATTACAATCGGATAAGAATTACATAAAAGTGTCTTTCAAATAAATTAATAAATCAAAGCCTATACTGCTGATTACTTATTGTGAAACCTGACTATTACAATCTTAAAAATACTCGCATTTGATTACTTAAAATATATACACGTACCACTGTAGGGTATAATTCAAATGAAATCAACTTGTTGCAATCAAATTTGTTATATTATTGCAACAAGTGGAAAACATAGAGCCACTAATCAAAAACAGGTAAAAAATGTAAAACATTTTAGCCAAATACGGAAGCAACACAACGAAATGAAACATCGAAAAAATCCACTTTGACTGATTGATGTAAAACAAAGGAAAATGTTGCAAGCCGGCTGTGAGCAACTCTTTCTTCATTACATGTACCACAGATTACAAACAATCAACATACTCTTACGTATGAACTCATACCTAAGATTGTGATTGCAGCAAGCGTTGAGTTTATGAAAACAATAATAAATATTAAATACTCGTAGACTGACGTGTTGACCGCACGACTTAAAGGCATTTTTGTTTTAAATATAGTGACGAGTGTATTTGATAAAACAAGTATGAAAGTGTAGTCGAACAAGTTCGCCAGTGTATTATGGCTGGCGATTGCTTACAATGCGATTGAAAGTGGAAATAATTACATAATAACTTCTTCAAAAAGAGTGAAACAAAAATGTTTCTCAGAATAAAATACTTTGAAGGTTTGGGAGAGGCGCCTGCTTCTCTGCACCTCTTGTCAACAAAAAATATTATGCCCCAAATGAATGGTGGATTTTATAAGTGTAAACGTAGCCTTTTAAAATCTTATGTTGGTAAAAAAAAACAACGATTCTCAATTCCTTTTTATATTTAAGTACATTCATTAAACAGAGTTGTTGTACCTCTCTAAATTTTGAATTGCAATTTTTGTTCGATAATAGTAGGTTTTACTGTATTAATCGCGATGAAGAAAATTAAAATGATTTTCGCTAGGGATTCACAGAACGAAAAAATTTTTTTTGTGTTAATTTTATGGAGAATATCGCATTAAGCGGTAACTGAACTATGCGTCGCGACACTATTCGTCATGGTTGATCAACTAAGCAAAAAATGCCGCATCGTGTCGCTGCAGTGCAGTTGCCGCTTAGTGTGATATAGCCAACTGAGCAAAGCGACATTTTAAGATATATTGTTCTGGTGGAATATAAAAAAAATCTCGCGTAGTTCCGCTGGAGTAACGCGTCGTCCAGTGCAGTCTTGCATATATATCTTCTTGCAGAATTTCAGGCAGCACATGGAGAATAACGAAGAGAACACTATCTTCCTAGTCGTCAACCGTAGTGATTTCACATTCCTCCATAGAGAAAGATCAAATGGTGTTAAATCGAACACTCCTTGTGCCCCATTCACAGTTCTAAAGCACTGCATACATATTTGGGTCGAGGCATGCATCTTGTTGACGCAACAGTTCTCCCACATCAACGCGGTTTAATTGCGGTCAGCTGGCAGGCACAAAAAATGGCTTGCCGTAACTAAGTGCTAAGTGGTAACAGGCTCCTGTCTAGAAGTCGAGCGGAGAGAAAGAAGTCAACATTCTCTTAAAAAAAACTCATAATCCATGGCAGAAATGGGTGTCATGTTTTTTTGTGATTTTTAACGGCACTTTTTTAATGAATTGTTCGCTGGAGTATTTAAAAGCTCAAGGCTTTGCTAAACGCACATATTAAGAAGATTTTTATGAAAAAATTGTGAAGGTACAGAACGTGTGACAAATCGTATTGTGTGTGAAAACCTGGTAAAGTGACAATATAAAAAATAGTTGGCTAATTAAACAAAGTCCGTTATAAAGAAAGCACATGGTATTACGGGCCTTGTAACATAAATGGGTTAATTGCACCTTAAACAAAACTTCACTTGTTTGTTCGATTCTTTTTATTGTTTCTTATTCATTCGTAGTTCAAAATTGAAACAACTGCGTTACTAAATTATGCATCGAAGTGAAAGTGACTAAAGCAATCATCCATTCATATTCTCGTAACTCTTTAAAACGCACACTCTCTCTCACACACACACACACACACACATAACTATACTTGTATTCCATGCATGGCCATCTCTTTATTCATGCCACCATTCAGTGTTTTCCATCATTTTAGTTATTGCTGCCAATATACAAGTAAACTAGCAACTGCTCACTACATTGTTGAACCGAATGTTTTATTCCCGTAAAAAATCACTTTGTATCACTTTTGCTTTTTTTTTTTGGTTTATTTGTTGACCAGTTTGTAAGACAATAAGGCCATAAAGTCTGGCATTAGGTACGCGAAAGTACATTGTCGATTTTGTTCGGAAATATAGAGCGGTAGTTTTTTATGAATTTGTTTTTTATTTTTATTGAATTTTGTTTTTATCTAAAATCTAATGTTGGGCTATTTTTATTTTAACTTCATCATACTGTGTACTTTACGAGTGAGTGCAAAGAAATTTTTAAAGCCAAATAAAATGCATAACTTTATGGTCATGGTGAATGAACGTTAGTTGGCATAACAAAAAAATGTAAATGAATCTTTTAAACACTTTTTTTAAATATCGAAACATTTCTTTGCCATAAATATTTTTTTTATAAAGTGCTGCATTTACTTCAGTTCTGATATTTCATTTGTCGTCTATAATTGCAACGGCTAAGGACCAGGAGATGATCCCTGTTCTTAGACCCAAATCCCTTGCTACCTAATAAAGTCTACGTAACGAGTTGAACCACGTTTGTTATCGAATCAAGGCCAAATTTTTTAAAAATAATCTAAAATTAATAAAAAAAACTTCCAGAAAACATCTGCGGTTTTTAAATTCCTAATTAAGAAAGATTTATCTCATATATGTAGGGAATCTAGACTCCTTTGGCTAGGATCGTCCCTATTGATTTAAACACAGTGTTAAGTTTAAAAGTTTATTGTACATTAATTGTTCTTAACACTAATAATGTTTTAGCGAACACTTAATTACAAAGGTTTTCGCGAACACTTAATTACAAAGGTTTTAGCGAACACTTTTAATTAACTCTAAATAAGAATTTCACATTTCCGCATTACTTTACTGTCCGCGTCTTCACTTTTTACGTCTGCTCACCACCACAACTTCTTTCATATGTCCCTGCTTTCTGTCCGTGACACTATACCTATCTTTCTCGTTCCATTCCCTTTTGTCAATCTCTCAGTGTTGTCAATTCCGTCTTTCCCATCTGGCCCTTACCCCTCTGTCTGTCTCTGGCCCTTATTCCGCTGTCTGTCTGACCTTCTTAAGCCCTGGGGGCCCATTCCTACATATATTGTGAATTTTAAAAAGCATTCGCTTCGCCTCCTAACCAGCATAAATGTTAAATTTTGCAAAAAGAACACTTAATAATACTTAAGAAATTTCTCAGTGATACAACCAACTCTAAAGGAGTTATACTATTGCGTTTAGATGTCAAACGAGTGTTGTACCTATATTTTTGTTCACCAGTGTATTTAACTACATTAAGTCAGCAACATATTTGAGAGAAATATGATAACTCCGAGCTCAATTGGCAAAACCGACATTAATTCAAAGATAGAGGCCTCCACACACACGATCACACATCAATACTGATCGCAGAACAGAATTTAAATTAAATATCAAACTTAATATGTTATATCTGAACACTGCCTTTGAAGGCTGTCCGCAGACCTGAATTGGCGTAGAAAATCCGTTTAAGGAGGTGGAGGTTCAATTCCACCTAGAATTTGTTAAAATGTTACTAAATATTTACTTTCATAGAAGTACTTGTATGAACATAACAGCTATAAGTTTTCAGGATAGCGAATAATTTCCTTGAACATAGATAAAACATATGTACATATTTGTATGTTTGTGTTCAGCTCAAACTTTTTTCAATGCCGTTGAATCTTTAAATATTAATTTGCCTAAAACGGGTGGCCACGAAAATCTCCCAATTTCTCAAAAGAAAACATACTGAAAATTAAATTATCATGTAATGAATAATAAGGAGTTAATCTAGTTTAGGGAAGCGTCTCGAAAGAAAAGAACTTAAGTGCAAAAATCGGGGTGATCCATATTTTGCGAATTACATGCCTTGAACATTTTAATATATATTTTGCGACGCCATCGGAGATTAATATAAATTTCTTTCAGAGAATCAGATAAAGTTATAAGTCTATCTTTTTTTTATAACCTAGAAATTTCCGCCTTTAGCCGAGCGGAAGCATTTTATTATCGCTTGCTAAAGTTCGTTTTCAATCTTAAGGTTGAAATTATATTTGAGGAATAACACCCGGCCTGAAAACTCAAAGAAACCATTTTAATATTGATTGTTGAAAGTCTTTTCGCTGCTTATACCTGTGAATATAAACTTACAACATTAAATGATATTTAACAAACTCGTAAGCTGCTATCTTTCTAAAAGAGGCTTAAGCTAATAAAAAATTTACTAATAATTTTTACTGCAAATTCAATGTACAGTTACTCACAAAAATATTTTGCTTGCATTCTTTCAGCATGAATTTCTTTTTTGAGGGCTAATAATAACAGAAAGTATTACATATTCAGGAGGAATTTAGTTCTCTATAAATAAAACACAATTACTAACCAAAACCCATAAATTGCATTTCGCTTATGGTTTTTTTACTTTTCTTTTAACAACTGCGCCATGAAAGGGTCACAAAAGTATTTTGCCTAATGAGGATCGCTGTTATTTTTTATGACGTTTGGTTTATCATGTTATGATTTCTTTATTTTGTCGTTTTATTTACAATAGTACTTTTGTTTTTTATGATGGTTAATTGAAATTGTGTTCTTATCGTGCGCAGACGTGAAGTTTTTGTAGTTAAAAAGCCTAAAGGATAAGAATTGAATTGTTCAGAAAAAAAATTATTCTGTGCGTCCATAATCAGGGTAAATCAATAAAATACATTTGTGATATGTTTGACCGATGTCGGCGAAGAATAGAAAATCTAGTTAAACCGCCAACGGAACGTGGTAACATTCAAAATATTTCACGAAAGGGACGTCCAAAATCATCGATTTTGAGAAACCAGAGACAAATTATTAAAGAAAACCAAGAAAATCGCCATTTATATGCCCCGAAAATTAACGAGAACTTTCGGAGGACACAACAAATAAACGTAAGTGAAGAAACGATCCAATAATATTAACGGTCGTGTGACACGAAAGAAACTTTTTATTTCTGTAGTCAACAGATAAGAGCGTTTATTATTTGCTGAGCTTCATAAAACTAAAAATTACGACTTTTGGAAATATTCAATATTCAGTGACGAAGGTAAACTTATTAGGATCGAATGGACGACGTATGGTGTGGCGAAACCCAAAGTATCTCCCAATTTAAAAAATATGAAATCAACAGTAAAGCATGGCGGTGGTTCTCTAGTGGTGTGGGGAATTTGGTGTTTATTGACAGCACTATGGATCAACATGTGTGTTGGTTAATTTTAAGGAAGAATCCACATGATAGTGCTGAAAAAATTGATCTAGGAATGATAGAGGCCAAACATACAGTCCTGGACGTTAAACCATTGCTCTTATGCAACATTAAATATCCAGATGGAAACCCCCTTGAACACAACATTTCCTCTAAAGCAAGTTTAAAACATTTATTGAAGAAGAGTGTTACAATATGCCGGCAGAAAAATTTCGAAATTTAGTAGAATCAATGCCCCGACGTCTGGAATAATCTACCATACAAAAAATTAAAATCACAATTTTTTATTCCTGAAGGAATATAACGTATGGAAATAATTAAAAAAAAGCAAAAAACTTTTGTGTCCTAAGAAATTGCCTTTATAACTTTATTTCACATAAGCAAAATATTTATGTGAGTAACTGTAGTTTGAAACAATACCAAATGCAACAGAATACCATTAAACCCCATCATACAAGTAACACCATATAGCTACCCAATAAATATATGCTTGAATAGTTCTTTTCCTTATTCGCGCTCAAGAGTTACTCGAAAAATATGACTTACGTTGTTCTTCGCACAAATTTTTATTTTACATTTTCTTCTCCATAGAAAATTTTTTGATGAGGTTCTACCGGGAACTAGTTTCAGCCGACTGACAGCCAATTTTAAGCTACTGCGAGCGGCCGCCGCTAATTAAATCAAATGGTGCAGCTTTCTCATGACCATGCGAAGTGGCGTCTGACATTTAAAAGAAGCCATATTCCATACCTATGCTTTTCTTCTTGGAAACCCCTTTAGCTTAGAGTAGCATTTCTGAATAAATCGGAGCAAATATAATTCGCTGATTTAATGTGTATACATTTGAGAAACGCGGGCCTTATTGGATCACATAAGTGGAAACCAAAAGCATATTATGAAATATTTACGGTAGACTGAACTATTTTATACATGCAAACTAAAATCATGGTTGAGGTAACCATATTCTAGAAGCAACGTATTGTTATGATTGAATGTTATAGTCTTAATCATATCATAATACTGTTGCAGATAATAATAATATGATCCTATTAGAACAATAGAAAACCAAAAAAAAAAAAATTATGTTACAGATTTGGCCACGGCTGAGGTACGAACATATGCGATTAAAGAAGCCATTGAATGCTTCGCAGTGAACACGATAAACACTTAAGTCACAGCCCCCTTATATTTTGACTAAACCTACTCGTTTTATTTTTTTTAAAACATTATATCGCTAGAGTTATTATATTCATTTTGTAGAGTTAAAAAACTTTGCTTGGGTTTAGAATTTTAGTAAAATTTGTATTTGGTCAACTCAAGCACGATGCAATTTTTATAGACGAAAGTGATTTAATGATTTTCTCGATACTAAAGTAATGTTTAAAACACGTTCAAACAACCATAATATGTTTCTTTGCGTGTAGGTTTATTTGAAATATGTATTGTGTACAAATGCCTCAGTATCACTATAATAAATGTAGGGTAAACATTAGTCTTCTCTGCCATTTCGTAATGTATTTCATGATTTATCCTTAACTACATTGGGGCATTGCTAAATTCTACTTTTCGTATTTTTTTTTACCACAAAACCAATTAACAATACTGTTACTTTGTTAAATGGTCTTTAAGTATATTCGGTTTGGTTAGTTGGTCGTTTGTTTGGTTTGCTGAAGGGTGGTTTTCTTTCGTTCTTAGTCTAAAACTAGGCTTTTATTGAGCATCTTCTAATGTGCTTCTACACAATTATATTTTACTCTATTCTTTTATCGGATGTTCTGCACTAGATAACTTCTTAATATATATCATTAACACAATGTTACAGTTGCTGTAGAAACACACAAAAGACATGGTTAATGTTTTTAACAAAAACTTTAGGAAAAAAAACAAATCAAACAGTTCTTGACCATTAACATTTCAGTCGTTTAGAAGGAGGGAGAGAACAATAGCCGTTGAAAACATAATAAATGCGGCAGATTCATTTATGGCCGTAAAAAAACGTTAAATAATTATATTGAATGTAAAAAATGTGCAATAAAATAAATGAACCAACAGGTAAAGAATTGTCTTAAGAAATATTTATTTTGTTTCACAACAATAAACACACATGTTTTTTTAATATTTATTAAAATTTAATGCAAGTTCATTATATCTACCAAACTATAAACTTATGATGATATTATGAAGAGCAAACAAACAGTTGAGGATAGTATCCGAAGCTACATCACCACAATCTCCTTTAAAAATTATTTAAAAAATATTTATATTTGTCATGCTTTTATTATTAATTTCTGGACACATACAAACATGCAATAAATGGATCCAAAGTAAGGCGTTGTCTGTTCATTAAATCTGTATTTGTATCAATTCTTAAAGTTTTCCTACTAAACATTTATCTGAATTTTCTCTTATGATTATTTCCTGCCTGCTGTGCCTCTTCTAACATTTGACCAAGAACATTACCATCCATAACGTCTTTTCGTTTAAAGATAATTTTGTTGAATACAATTTGCTTGTATCCTGAATGTATTCACAAAATTTATTATTTATGCACTCTAATGGAAGCGCTTAATAAGCTATCGTTGACAAACGTGATTTGCAAGCTGTATTCCCATTAATTGTGTTTCTTGTTTGTTGTTTTGACATGTCTACCAATAAACATGGACTATTCAAGGAGTTTTAACCACAAGCAATTCGCTTTTAAAAAGCATTCTTTATGTTTTCCCGACTTTAAAAAATGTTGTTCTATTTTTTGTCCTTTGTTATTTTAAAACTTTTTGTAACTAGTTCGAGACACCAAATTTAATACGAGTATATACTTCAACAAAGCATTCTTTGTTGGGACCTTCGCATCAGCATACTAAACGTTGAACAAATTCAACAATAAAACAAAAACAAATGTGAATTTATGCTGCAAAATAGATCTACCAGGTCGCGGTGCTATTATAGCCTGTAATTATTCATAATACGTCAAAATTCCAAAGAAAATAACAACACCCCTCAATCACTACAGAAACAAAGTCAGAGCAAAGTCAGACGAATGGCGCGATTGCACAAGATACTTGTCAAACGCAACTCCATTGTTCTGGTCGACAGCTTCGTAAATAAAGCATATCTTCAGATAATAAAGCCTAACTACTTTTCAAATAGCTAGAATATGAAAATTCCGGTAGAAAATAAATACTTATTATCATTTATTTAGAGAAATGTTAAGATAAAATTTTCTTAAATTCAAATTTTTGTTTATCTAGCCGCATGATAGAGCTACAAAGTTTAAACATCCAATGCGGTATATATGCAGAATATAAATAAGAGTTATATTTCTAGGAGACGTGGCATTTTCCCTGCAAAAAAAAAATACTTTTTAGGATACAATAAAAACGCCAAACGGTTTGACATCTTCCATACAAGAAAAAAAAATATGTTCTTGCATAAAAATAGTAAGTTAAGGAAAATGATGAAAATTTGTGAACTTCTTACTAATACTCTTATAGTTATAGCATTTGCAATATCAGCTTCTAAGAAATCGGCATATTAGAAATTCAGTATAAGGAGCTAAAAATTTGTTATAATTTTAGCTCTTTGCGCAAAGATTTTGGTGATTAAAAGTAGTAAGAAATTCTTAATAAATTTTGTTAAAGCATTCTTTCTTTATTTCAAAATATACATACGAGTGTATTCAATTATTTGAGGAAAATCGGACAAGCTATAAAGAAACCCCAATTTCATTTCGAAAATTGATGAATAAAGTTCACGCGTTTTGTTTACTTTCGAAACCTTCGAAATTCCAGAAATGAAAATATATGTATGTATGCGCGCTTTAAAATCTCCAATTGAAAAGAAAACTAAAGTCAAATTAAATTTATAAATATTTTAATTTCAAACTTTTACATAGTTTTTGATTAATTATAATTTTAATTAATTGAGCTCTAGTTCTTTAATAAAATTGTTTATAAAACAGTTTTGTTGATTATATTCCATATTCAGGTAAGTCTTGAGAAATTGAAATCTTACGAAAGTGAAATCGAAAGCACTTTTAGTTCCCCTAAAAAGTACCAAACACAAAAAGTGGCGTTTTTATTTTACTTTAAAATAGAAAAGTGGAATTTATAATTGCAGAGAACTTACATGCAAGAAACATTAAAAAAGGAATTTAGAAGGTAAAGAACCTTGTTTTTACTGCAGTTGTATCTTAAGTACACATTCCCAAAGATACAACTTTTTATTACAAATTTTATAAAATGTTTAAGGTTAATCAAACCAATAAGAAAAAAATTTGAAAATAATGGAATTTGTTAAGAACAAATAAAACTTAATTTACTTTCCAAATATCTGCATTTATCGTAAATTTAAAAACTTGCTGTTTGATACAGATAATAACCATATTTAAAAATTGAAAAATTATTTTTGATTGTTTTCGGATTTGTGAAAACGTATAAAACCAAAACGTTTCGAATTGCAAAATTTGTACATTTTCACTTTCGTACCAATTCTGTGGCATACCTCATTACGACACACATTTTTATATTTGATAATAAAAATTATTTCCTGCTGATGCTACACAAAGGCGTAACAAAATATATTCAAAAATATGAGTTTATAAAAATAGTATTAAAGACCTGGAGCTTAAAAATTAATTAATTTTTTATTAATATTATTCTAATGACATTCCTGAGTTTTATAACGAATTAAAACGACATACGACATTAAAGCTTGCGAACTTCAACTAGTAGTAACAATTTTCATGCACAATGCGATTCTTAGCACAAGTTAAAATCGAAAGATTGAGGAAAGGAACCTGCTTAGTTTCTCAAACCAGACAGGCAAACACATACAAAAGGCACACACACACACACACATTTGCTTGGCAATATATTTCTTTTTTGTAGAAACATTTCCAAGGAAGGGAAGAAACAAAAACAAATCGATTTAAAATTAAAAAAAAAATGTTTACTTACTAAATAGAAATCAATTGGTTTTTCTCTCGCCTTATTGTAGGCCTTTTGTATTTCAGTCTGTTTAAGTGCGTGTGCAATATGTAGCGCACTTGCATCGAATCGGCCATATTTGTAGTCGGAATCATTCTGCGATGGCGAACTAACCTCACGACTGCCATAACCATTTGGTGTTGATTGCCTTGAACCGAAACTTCCTGGAGTAAACAAACAAAGTAACATGTAAGTTTAAGAAAAAACATTCAAAATACTTTCAATTGAAATGTTCTATTAGCAAACAACTACTTTAAAATAAGGCTTAATTCTAATTAGTTCAAATGCATTTAAAATTTAACTAATGAGCAATTTAAAATTATTAGTTTTTGTGTGTTAATAAAACTCACCATCGACCTCGGAGCGTGCACCACGTATTTGTTCATTAACAAATTTGTTTGTGCGCGGCGCATTTAAAGCTTGTCTTATACCCACGGATGTGTTATCCAAATGACCAGGTCCACTCTTTGGTACATGTGAATGGCAATATACCTGAAGATAAAAGAAAAATAAATGCTGTCAGAGATTTTTTGTTTTATTTTTGCCATCTATATATTTGGACTAATTGTTTTTTTTTTTTTGTAATATTTTCCTGTTTTACCTTATAAAGTTTTAGTTATGGCATACGGTTGTTTGTTTTTTTAGTTTTAGCAGATTTATGCTACTCTTAGGTAACTAGGAGTTTAATGCAATTCGTTATATTGATAAAAACTTTGGCCGCACATTTAAGGCAATTTTCTAAATTCAGTATACATCCTTTTTACCATGTTCAGACATGCACCTTAATTAGGTTTTAAATTGACTTTGAGGTTCACACATATGCAATTCAAATTACTCTGTTCGCATTTCGTTTGTAAATTAACAAAAAATTAAGAGAAATTAATTATTTTTTTAAAGAAAGTAATTATTTAAAACGTGTTTTCGTTATTAAAACGTGTTTTCATGAAATATACTAAAAGTCAATTTCTTTCACTTGTCATTTCTATTTGTGTTTGCTTTCATTTAAGTATATATGGAGTTTGACAATTGGCATGAAGAATAGTTGTATTGGTGGTGCAGTCAGCTAGTTAAAAGTGCCTTGATTTTGTCATTGAACAAAGTTTCTTCTGCTCACTGAACACACTTCACCAGAGTTGCACTGGGAATTGGACTTAATTAATGCTGCAAATAATTGCCAAATATATTGATTTCTTGTATGGCAAATTAAGCTCAGTTAAGCCTTAATTGTGTAAATCATCCAATTGCATAATAAAGGCGCATGTGTGAACATACTATTAAGTAAAAAATATAAAATAACAGGTTGTGCCGTTTTATAGTAAAATTTTTTCTTGTAATTTTTTAATTCTGTGATAAATTTTCTATTATTTTTTAATTTTCGGTTTTGTAGGCGATTTTTCGATTAAATTACCACTGGCAGGTATCAATTCTAAAGGCTGAATTTCCTCGTTAAATTTTTTTGCTTTAGCGATTTGCACACTCCGGAAATATCGCCTTATTTATCCGTTCTAGTCTTATTTTTGTGGGGTTTTTTTTTAATTCCGGAATATATGTCAAGAAGCCTTAAACTTTTGAAGCCCTCAAAGCGAATATGCATCAGCAATACGATAACCAATCGTCAGAAGTTCTACCAAGCGTGATGAAAAATACCATTAATCGGAAAAGTAATGTCATTAAGTCACTTACTGAAAAAAAATCGCAGACATCAAATAAACATAATTCAAAAGCAAAATCAAAGTTTCATTCAATAAAAACTATTACAGACAAAGAACCTCGGGTATCAACTTTTGCGCCATCTTGAACATATCTGCTTTTTATCACTGGTCAAGAGTATACAATTTTAAATAAAAATTATTAGTTTTTTTTTTTATTAAAATTATTTCTTTTGTGGAAAAATTAACATCAATTTTTGTTTTACACATTTCAAAATTATATTTTTTGAACTTGACCTTTTAGTTTAAAAATATCCATGTAGCCAATTCGTAAGAGAATTAGATACCTCAGCAAAAACTACTGCTTCGCCATCAGCAGCTTTGTAAGGGAATATCGAGTTGGAATTGCATATAAGCCTGCTTACGTATGATATTTGATCACACTTTCGAGCGCTTATTTCAGCGATGGGGTTTTGGGGTCTCACTGAAAGCTTATTTATGTTTTGACGAGTTCTGTTTGACACAACTCATCGTGAAATTAACAGGGAGTTTACATATATGTCTGTACGAGGGCGGATTGATATTGAAGCTACCTAGCGCTAGATGGCAGCACAAACACAAAAACCCTTTTTTTTAGAAATTGCAATCTGTGAAACGTCAGCTGTGGAAATTTCACCCAAATTCATCGATTAGTTTATTTGTTGTAGTCGTTTGAATTAGGCAACTTTTGTGTTTCTTGAAAAATGGAAAATATGAATTTCGTGCAGTGATTAAACACTATTATTTGAAAGGGAAAACGGCGAAAGAGACAAAAGAAAACCTCGATAAACATTACGGTGAGTCTACTTCGTCAGATTACATGGTAAAATATTGGATTGCTGAATTTAAACGCGGCCGAACAAGCATTGCAACAATACCATCAACAGGAAGGCCAAAAGAGGTGGTTACTGAAGAAAATATCACAATATCAACAAGAAAATATCAAGAAAATCCTCGATATCGTTATGAATGATCGCCGAGTCAGGTTACGTGAGATTTTTGAAATGGTAAACATATCATATGAACCTGTGTTCAACATTTTGCATGAGCATTTGCATATGAAAAAGCGGCAAGATGGGTGCCGCGTTTGCTCAGTTTCGAACAAAAACGAGTTCGACGGACCACTTCACAGCGGTGTTTGGACATGATAAAGCGTAATCCTGTTGATCTTTGGCGTCGATTACTAACTGTTGATGAAACGTGAGTCCACCACTACACACCTGAAACCAAAAATCAATCGAAACAATGGGTGGACGCTGGTTAAAATGCTCCGAAGAAGCCGAAGACAGTAAAATCGGCTGGCAAGGTTATGGCCACTGCTTTTGGGATGCACACGGAATATTGCTCATCGATTATCTTGAAAAAGGATCCACAATCACAGGAAAGTATTATCGTGCATTATTGGATCAATTAATTGATGCAATCAAGAAAAAACGACCACATTTAAAAAAGAAGAAAGTGCTCTTTCTTCAAGACAACGCACCGGTTCACACCTAAAATTACGTGAAAAACACTTCGAATTGGTTGATCATCCACCTTATAGTCCAGATTTAGCTCATAGTGACTTTTTCCTGTTTCCAAACTTGAAAAAATGGCTCGCAGGAAAAAGATTCATCTCAAACGAAGAAATAATTACCGAAACTAACGCGTATTTTGAGGGGTTCCCAAAATGGTATTATTCAGATGGTATAAAAAAGTTGGAATATCGTCTTACTAAGTGTATTGAGCTAAAAGGAGACTATGTTGAGAAATAAATGGTTTTTGAAAAAAAAAAAATGTTTTTTTCCTACTTAGGTAGCTTCAATATCAATCCGCCCTCGTAGTAGGGGATGGGGGTGGGCTGGATCCTTTTGCGTAGAAGGAAGTTTCAGTTGCACTCAAGATTCGGGACTATGAGAACCACGGCGATTCCGTGACACAACAATGCACGTAATGACCAGGGGTTTAGTTGTTGGCATACATCAAACTTATAAGGATGGAAGATTTTTAATCAAAGTGTTTGCTACCGTAAAGGCAGAAATGCCTAGATTTGAGGCTTACTTCCTAAGCGAACGGTTCTTTTACAATCCGGATATAACCCACTAGGCGGAACATTGTAGTGCCGGTGAAAGTACCTTTTTTTTCTGAAATATTTGGCATCACTGTTTGAAAGCGACTCTTATTATTTCTTGAAGGCTTAATATCTGTACATTATATAAAAAATATTTTTTCTTCCACTTACTGAATATGAGATTTAAACGTTTTTATACAGAAATAACTTTTTTTCAACTGTAATGCTCTAAACACATAGACCACAGCAGACTACACAGTTTCATGGCTACAAATGCAGTTGACTTCATATGCCGCCGCGTAGTCAGCTACTTAATTTTTTTGAAGGCGGCAGCTACGTCATAAACAGCTGATAGGAAGATTGGCGTTGCATTATTAGTATTTGTGTTTGGCTAACAATGTTGCCACTTCAACTTTTTTTGTTTTAACGCAAAAGCACTCATTTAAGAAACTGAAGCATAGAAGAAACTGAATATGGTCAAAAAGAAAATCAAATAAATAAAAAAAAAATTATTTTAACAGGTCTGGCCTAAAAATACTTTTTTCGCACCTTCCGTGTGGTATTTCAGGTAAAATAACTTGTTTAAATGCATATAAATATAATTCATTCCATATATTCAAGCTGATTTTTTTCTACGCGTTATTTGTAAATTGTCTACACTTTATTTGTCAATTGTCGTCACTAAAAATAGAAATTAGTTTAAATTGGCGACAGCGACAATTGTAGTGTGTTAGTCATGTAGCTGAGATGCCTCAAAAAATCGCTTTCATATGAACGCGTGTATTTTACATTTGACAGATTTTAGTCTGTAGCTCGCTGTGGTCTATGTGTTTAGAGCATAATGGAAAAACAAATTGCAAATATTTTTTCGCTGTTTAAAAGTAACCATTATTTTTTCAGATTTTTACGGAAAATAAACAAGTAACTGTTTCATGCCCACCACAACACTACTGTGTAACGCACAGTACTACTTTTTCTTCTTGTATAAAATGATCAATTGTTCAAAGACTCAGCTCACTTGTTCATTCATTCATTCATTAGTTCATTTATTCTTTTGTTGAAACGTTCATTGCTCGTTGTAGTTGTTGTTATTTTTCTTACTTTAGTAGTACAGCCGGTTAACAGGTCTAATCAAACGTCAGCCTTTTTTAGTTTATAGACATCGACATACATTTGTTCACGTTTTTAAGGCATTTAGCGTTAAAATTAATTCACCTACATACTTGTATAATGCAGTTGCGTTTGCTGCTGATTTTGTCTTTAATTTCCTATTCAATTCTTTATTCTATTTTAAAAGTTTTGCCTTTTTATTTCGCGTTTTTTGTTTGTTTTAACATTGCGCTGTGATGAAAATAAAAATTATTTAAAATATTCTCTTTATATAAATTTAATTGATTAAAACTGAAATTAATTATCAATTACGTCCAGTGGGTATTGGACAAAAAATAAGTTTCCCACCATCTCTGCCTCAAGTTGAGATCTGTTCTTAGTGGAATGTGGTCACTACCATTCAATATGCTACAGTCTATGGGATTTTGAATTTTTTGGCAGTACCACATTATTGTCAATTTATAGTTATTAGTTATAAAATAGATGACAAGTAACAGCTATAGTAGAGAGTGACAAAGTTAACCTTAGTTTACGATCAGTTGTGTATTTAAATCCGGGCTCAAATATACGGAATTCCTTTGACGTCGCTATAAATACGAGTGTGACCCGATTTGAAATTTAATAACGAACAAACTGAAAACCTAAGCAACTTTTACCCCTGCTCAAAAAATATTTTAGTTTGATATTCCGACAGGGTGATTTGATGTAGATTTTTGGAACGAATTTCCGTCATCCATTTTCAAGATTAGTTTGGAGACAAATTGGTTGGTTTCGGCTATGTGCCATCCTCAGTGCCATTCTTCGTTCTGAATGACAAGTTTCAAACCAAACGGATGACGGAAACTATTTAAAGAAGCAGTTAGCAACAGTAGAAGTTCCGCAGAATTTTGTTAATAATTTTAGGCCTTTCGTTTTAGTATCCTTTTTTTCTTTGTAATTTCAAAATATTTTAGCATAAAAATATGAAACAGAAAAGATAAATAAAAGATATGAAGACCTGAATATGACAACATTAAATTAAGTTAAACATTTGCTATTGCGCTAATTTCCCAGTCAGCATTTTAAGGTTAGTTCTAACGTAAACAGCCAGCGACCTAGAGACCTGTTAATCCTCCAATTACAAAATATTACAAATGTTTAGGAATGAAGTATAATCTTTCATGCACGTGTGCAGCCATGAATATGACTACTAAATACGCATGTATTTCCCATAAATATGAATATTTTCTCACTCTTCATTTTGACATTCGTAATATTAATTTAGCAGTTTTAATACGTTAAGTTATTAAAACGAATAATTTTAGTTTATTCAGAGCATATTGCCAATTTACAAGCGCGCATATTTCTGATTTATAAATAAGAATATTTTCAGTTTCAGTCTATTTTTAGTTTAACTAAAATATTTAGTTGTGGTTGATATTCTCAAATTGTCATATTCTTAGTTAATATTTTTCAAACAATATTTTTTTATATTTTTCCATGATAAAAACTAATTTGAAAAATAAATATAATTAAATTTCTTTACGCGAAAAATGTTTTGGGTGCAATATTTTTGTTTACTTTGCGTGCTACCGCTTTAAATTTTTTGTAAGAAAAGGAAATAGTTTTAGAAAGGCTTTAAACATCCATTAATATTTTTTAATCGGCCATATCTTTTTGAATCCTTAGTCGGCAGTTAAGAACAACAATATTATAGTTTAACGCAACAGTATTTTAAATATACTTTTCCAAAAACAGACAAAAACTTTGCAATTTGAAATTTGTTGCACTCTCCAGCAAGATAATGCTTCTATGCATAATGCCAGAGTTGTAAACGAATTCACTTTAAACCAAAATACTCGTCTTCTTAATTGGCCACCATATTCTCCCATCCTAAACACAATTAAAAATGTTTGGAATTGACTTTTCCGCAAGTTTTGTGAAGGGGAAAGACAATGTTATAGACGACTGGAATAAGTTTTCTTTGGATTATTTGAAGTCACTTTATGATTCAATAAAAAGCCATATATTTGAACTTGGGTTTGACAAAATGTAGCATCCACTATTGAAATGTGTAAAATATTACTAATTAACTTAATATTAATTGGTCTTATTATTAAAATATAATTAATGTATTATTTTTAAATTAAGCTAATTATCGTGCCCCTGGCCTTGCCCATGTCCCTGGTCATATCCATGTCCCTGGCCATGTCCCTGGCCATATCCATGTCCATGGTCATGTCCCTAGCCATGTCTATGTCCCTGGTCATATCCATGTCCCTGGCCATATCCATGTCCATGCTCATGTCCCTTGTCACTTCTATGTCCCTGACCATATTCATGTCTCTGGCCATGTCCATGTCCCTGGCCATATTCATGTCCCTGGCCGTGTGCATATCCGTGAGCATGTCCATTTCCCTGACCACGTCGCTGGCCATGTCCTTGCCCCTGGCCATGTCCATATACCTGGCCATGTCCATGTTCCAGGCCATGTCAACCCTGGCCATGTTTATGTCCCTGGCCATGTCTATTTCCCTGGCAATGTCCATGTCCCTGGCCATGTCCATGCCCCTGCCCGTGTCCATGTCTCTGGAGATGTCCATGTGCTTCTAAAAAAGGAACTTTGAAATACCTTTGAAACAAAGTTTATTTTTTGTTGTTGATAATTTCGTAATCTTTCCTGTGGTAGTAAAGTTTTAGCTGTCGACATAAAATTCAGAAAGATCTGGCATACTAAAAGAAGCATTTAAGTAGATCTAAATGTCTGATCAGTACACAAAGAAATACTTCTTCACAATTCGGAGTCTTGCTTTTACCGTAGCTCACTTTATGAAAGTACGTAAGAAAAAAAAAACACACACACACAGCTTCGAAAATGAACTGAAGGGTTGTATAACAGCTTCAGTAGATTAAAACTAATGTACGAGGGTATTCCTTGGAAAAACAATAGGCCATTTCACTAAAACCGAAGCCAATTATTAAAGCTTTGCTGAACACAGGCATAGAAAATATTCAAATATATAAATATAAATCAATGATTATTTGATTATTATGTATTATTAAAAGACGCTTAGATAAACCGTTGTCGCTAAGCAAGGGAAGATTAATCCAGCTTTGTAGAGATACCCTTTTGGTAGAGACATTTTTTAAAAACTTCCACTTAAATAAATCCAGAAAGACATATTAAGATGTCAATTCTCTACCATGCGCCCTGTAAATGCTACGTTTGGAATCCAATGTCTAAGCTTTTGAAACTAGAACGATAGAAAAGCCAGAAAGTTATATTATGTACAAATACAGGGGACTAAAGCCATCGAATGCCTAACACTCAACGCAATAGACTCGTAAGTTGCAGGATTTAACTTAACAAACTCGTGTAACGTCTATTAAGCACATTATATGGCTAGAGTTATTATATTATATTTCTATAGTTACAATACTTTGCTTATGCGTAGAATTTTAGTAAAAATTTTATTTGTTCAACTTAACCGTTTTGAGATTTTTATGGATGGAAGTCATTTAATAATTAAATATAAACATGTGTATCGAAACTAAAGTTATCTTTATAATGCTTCAAAAGAACTATTATATGTTTGCTACAACAGTATTTTTTTGTAAACTACATAATATGGTTGTCGTGACCATGCCAAAACCATGTTTATTGATTCTTGATGTGATATTCCGACAGGGTGATTTGATATAAATATTTGGATTGAATTTTCGTCATCCCTTATCAAGTCTGGTTTCGAGACAAACTGGTTTCAGTTCTGTGCCATCTATACTGTCATTCTTCGTCCATGTTTATTCGTTGCATGTTCTTATAAAACACCTTTTGGTACACTTTATTCTCTATAAATGCTTTGTTAATTCGCTATTTTTAATTATATAAAATTGAACTACAATTCCGTATATGTTTGCTATCGAACAATATTTGAAAATGGAATACTCAATACAACATAAGTAAATTTTAAAATTTGTAAATATGCAAAGTAAATATTACACTTTCTTCATAGGATCCAATTATGAAATTATTGAAAGTACCCAACAGGGAAATTATATTATGTTCAAACATGCATCTTAATTGCACAAATCCGAAATTTACTCAATTAAGGCACCATTATTAATTTAAGCAATTAGCACTTAATTGCACCATTAATTGGGTCAAATGCCGAATTTAACGCAGGTGAAGTGTGTTTAGTGAGCAGAAAAACTTGTTTTCAATGACAAAATCAAGGCTCTCCAACAAGGTTACTGAAACACCAATACGACTACATTTTTGTAAAAAATGAAAAGAAAGAAACAAATAAAAATGCCAGGTTAAATCGACGGTTAGTAAGCTCCTTGCAACTTTTAACAAAAATTTTTCAATAACTAAATTCATTCGAAAATAATTATTTTCTTTATATTTTTTTTCCTAATTCACAAACACAAGCTTTCACTAACAAAGTGAACACACTTCCAGTTGTCAAATTCTAATTGAGTAATTGTGAATAACTAAGTCTATAACTCAATTTACAATTTAATTGCTTCAATTAAGGTGCATGTCGGAACATAGTATTTCAATTTTATTTCTTCCAAGTAAAACAAGAAAGATGTTTATAAGGCACAATTAATTCTAGAACGACTAAATAGAACAAAAAATCATTCAAGTTGTTCGTAGTGCTAAGTTACGTTTTGTTTAAAATCGTTACAGTCGAGACTATTTTTAAGGTAGGGTCCTGGAGCCTGCTTCACTATTTGTAATGGTTCTATAACAAGTTCTGTTACCTATCACACTTATTTACAATTCTAAAAACACTAATCGCAATTGTGAAAATTTCCGAACTTTTTAGCTGTTCTGTATTCCACTTATGAATGATTTCTTAAATCGAAACAGGGACGATATATTTAAAATAGCAAATAAATTGTTAAGAATAATTTTGCTTCTTAATGTATGCGAATGTGAGTATTTCGAATTTGTTTTACAAATTTTTTATTTAGAATTTTTAAAACGTTTTTTTTTTGGCTATTTGGGAGTAAATAAATAAAAAACTCAAATTGCAGAGAGATAAAATGCGCAACTCATTCTGAAGTAAAACATTTTTAAAAACAAATTGTTCCACCACATCACGAGTACTGGGAGAACTTGTGACAGTACCAGTTTCATGGAACTGAAAAACTTCTTAAATCTATTTTGGAATAAAGTTTCTCTATGAAAAATACAAAATCAAATTTCTTCATAAAATTATTAAATAAAACACTAAAACTCACCTCCTTATCATCTTGTTTATGTTGATTATTGTAGTATGTTTTCAGCGTTAATTTTGTGCCGCAGTGTACACATTTAAAACAACCCGAATGGAAGAATGTAAAATCTTTCAAAGGTCCTACACGATCGACCTGATAAACGGTTTCGTTACAACGCAAACATGTCGATTCGTAAAAATTCGGACGATACATTTTCGCGTGCTCAAACTAATAAATCAAAATTATCGAATTTTACAATTTTATAGAAATTGTGATTTGAATTTCGTTTGGCTGCGAAAACTTTTTCTTTTTCTTTTTACAAAGTTCACCAAACTTTTACTTGACTCTCTTGTTATTGATTTGAATTGAGATGTGGCTGATGTAGTATCTATATGCTATATCTTCCAGAATCATTTAAACGGTTGCATGCAACAGAAGTTAGTGAACATACTGCTGCAGTTACTACAAGAAAATCGATTTTTAAGGGGGGTTTCGCTTGATGTTTTCCTTAAGGCTTTAGTTTTAATTTATTTTTCTTAATTATTTATTTACAACACATTAAATCAAGTAATTTTTGTTTGTTGAAGTAGAAAATCGTTTTGTTATTTTTAATTAGTTGCCATTAGTTTTGTGTTCACGTATGAATTTTCTTTCTTGTACTCTTGAACATTTGAATAATTTTCACTAAAAGGTAAATGAAAGCTAATTTTTATTGTTTGTTTTAACTGCTCATAGATACTAGTGCTCGTCTCTTGCCAAAAAAATATATACGAGCAAAAGTGTTTTTTTTTCAGTTGGCGTTTCCTCTTTAAAATTTACGCAGCTGTAGAGTGAGTGTAGGTTTTGGTATTCCTCGAGCGCATTCTCAACGTGCGTGAATGCAATGTTTTCTACTGAATATTTTTCACTTCTTTAACTTTAGTTTAAATCATTTGAGCAAATTTCTTTGGCTCCACTTCAGTTTCATGTTAAATGATCTGTAATAAAAGTAAAATAAAAATGAAACGAAAATTAGTTGCTGATAAAATTATTGTAAAATCGTTTGGTAACTTTGCTATAACTAAAACTAATTGTATTGTAGATTTTAATTCCGATTATGTTAACAATCATGAAAATAACTAAATTGATTTTTAACCTCAAATTTGGTCAGTTAGGGGAAAATATCAAATATCAGACAAAAATTAAGATTTTTTAGTGGAAAAGAAGTCATGGGAAGCAAATAAGAAAATACAGCCAATTTGACAACAATAGAAAAAACATAAAATAACGGCATGACAACTACGTAGTGAGAGATTTTACGTATACGAAAAACTTTATCAATTTGCGTAGCCAGCTTCTGTTATGCAAAACGGTTTATAATGAAATGAAACTGTAGGTATTTAATTGATTTTGTGAGGGCGGGTGGTATTAAGTCCCCTCCTCTGAGTTCCTTGCCTACTTTAGCGATTAACGGGATAAATATTTATCGAAATAAATGAATCATATATGCCGGGGCGGATAAAGTCGGAGAAAATAGGATATCTTGCGCGAAGTCTTCTCGGGGGGAGTAACGAGGTGGCTGTGGCTTAGGCCTAGGTCAATGTTACGCTGTAAGCACTGGAAAATGATAAGATCGTGATACCCAGGCCGGTATGGTGGTAAAATTTACCCCTAGTAATGCCCGTAGACGTATCGAATTGGTCGCAAGATAGATTCTGATGTTGAGCTCTAACTTAAGGTCAAGCTGTTAATCAATTAACGTATGGTGAATTCTATTTTGAAAGCCAACAGAGAAGTTTTTCGAAGCTGCAGAATTGTAGTCATTGCTTGATAAAAAAACTTCTGTCAAAGAAATTATACCCCCTACTAGTTGCACTAAACGGAAAAGTAGCTCGAAGGTCAAATTATTATAGATGGGTATGAAAGTGAAAGAAAGGGAGAGAAAGCGAGAGAGAGAAAGAGAGAGAGAGAGACTAAGAGAAATAGACATGAGCAGAAAGTTAATGTATCCTAAAGATATAAATTACCCTTTTTTAGCAACGTTTCGAGTTTTGGATTAGTTTAAATTGATTTTGCAATCGTGCACAAGCTAAAAGCAAAAATTAAATAGTTTTTAACTAGAATTCACTTGAGAAATCATTAAAGTTTATGCAGAATTTTATAGTGAACATTAAATGACAGGTAGTAAAAAAAATTCCCTCAAAAATTTAAATTTATAAAACATAGGTTAAGGTCTGTGATGCTTTTTTTATATAAATGACAGACAGCCTTAGCTCACGAAATGGATATTGTATTTGTTCGTTAAGAACTAAAAAGGATTTTTTTAAAAATACTCTTATACAGATATTCATTTTATATAGATATTTTATATATATATATTTTTTTAATTTTCGATTTTTGTCTTAGAGGTTGATATTTTTTTGAGCTCATCAAAATACAACAAAAAATTTGACTGATTTTTTACCAAAGTAGCCAGCGAAAAGTTGGTTTCGATTAACTTTATTCAAATTGAAAGTATTTTCATTGTAAGAAGAATTTATGGGATATTATTCTTTCTATTACAATATTATTTTCATTATAATTAGTGCAAAATGGAAAGAAAGAATGAGGAAATTGTGAGTTGTGAATATAAAAGCATAAAAGTAATGTGGTGTTAATATTAGACAAATAGAGAATAAATTCAGTTGAACTCGGTTTCGGCAGTATATGAAAGCACTATCATCAGAAGTTCTTGAAACTCTTAGGATTATGCAGCAAAAATCAAGAAAAACCGCAGATAAGGCTAGCTTGCCAAATGTAAAGCGGCTGGTAACAAAACTTGCTGCTCTTAACCGATTAAAACTAAACTACTTTTTTGTTGGATTTATAGGTATGATATGGCAAAACAGTGGCACCGAGTAGACTTTCCCGATAAAACAAAAATCAATTTAGAGGTATCAGATGGCTACAGATACTTTTTCCATGATTTGTACAAGGATGAGATTTATCTGAACAGGCATCATAGTTGTGCTGGATGCGTAATAGTTTGGGGAGCAATTTCGTGCTTTGGAACTGTGGATTTACAGTTTTTGAGTTCAGCAATGAATGCTAATTCTTTTGGAAAAATCATTTCTCCACTTTTCCAATAATATTTATATTTAGTTTCCTGTCATGGACTTACCAACTTTACAATGCTCCCAATCATACTGCAAATGCAGTAAAGAAAATGCGTAAAGAGCAAAATGTAACATTACTCGACTGAACACCATACGCCCCAGATTTGAGTGTAAAAGAAAATATTTTATCATGGTTAGTGCGAATAGGAGTACACACGTATGGGAAGGTAAGAAGTCCTTATGACTCCATTCCAAGCCGCATTTGTTAAAATAATCGGGAAATATTATTAATTTTATTGTTTCACTTAAAAAGTGTTAGTCTTTCACTGAAAAAATAAACGTTATTTTCTACTTTAACGTTGTATTTCTGTCATATTAGTTATTATTTTTGGTATTTCTTTATAAAACGCGAATTCTTAAGACAACTATGACTTGTATTATAATTGAATTTTTTGCTTAAATTTCTAACTAAATAACTACTTTCAAATTGGGATCCAATTTCAAGGGTTATTTGTTCGAAACACTTTCATCGCCAAACACTTTTTATGTACATACATACATGTATGTTGGGTTTAAATGATTTATTTTGTATAAATCCGAAATAAATTTCAGGCTACGAGGCATTCTTTCCTACATTAATTTACCGGTTAATATCTTTTATTTACTTAGAATTATCCAAAAAGGAAGTAAAAAGATTTGCCTAGTTCATGTTGCGGTAAATTCGGGACTTAAGCACCGGGAGATCGCTTTAAAAGCAAAGTTCACATCTAACACTGGACACAGTGTCATTTAACATTAAAATGTTAGTCATTTCTTGCAAAAACGAATTGAAGGATCGCCGCGAATAACGTTGCAAATGACAAAATAATAATTTTTCAGGAGAACAAAAAAACGTATTTAAACGGTTTAATTATAATTTAATAATAATAATTTATAACTTACAACGTTCTTCCACTGACTGACTCATTGTACACGCGTTTTGACGGTTATAAAATTTATTAGTCAGAATGCTAGACTACATCAAGTACCTCGAGTATGAACCAAGATTTTGTTTAAGAATTTCCGGTCAAATTAACATGATTTTGATGTTAAATACCAACAATGTATGAAAAATAGAAACATTATAGGGTAAAACCGTAAAAACGTAAAATCTATCAGCAGTGCTTAAAACAAAAGACTTAGAACAGATGCACTTAAAAAAGTTCCTTCTATTTTTAAAAGAAATACAAATCAACAAACCAATAAATTAAAAAAAAAAGAAATACATTGAATTAAATTTTCGTAAGATATCCATTTGTATGCAGCATCATCGCCCATGTTTAATATTTAGACTGTTGGTCAATGCCACTAACTGTTTGGTACAAGGCTCATTGTAAAAACAAAATGAAATTCAACAAAAACAAAACATCAGACATTCATTCAATCACACAGGTAGTTAGTCTTTCCAATACAAATTACAAACACGGCAACAATAGCAACAAAATTAAAATATTCAAACAAAATTACCAGTCATTTAATAACAAACCATGTGAACGACTGCAATGAACTGAAAACAAGTGCTAAGAGAGAGAGAGAGAGAGAGAGGGAGAGAGATAGAGAATTAGATACATGTACAAATGAAATGATAAGCTTTTACAGATTTTGCTGGAGTTTTGGTTATATTCTTATATTTTAACAGCTTGGATTTGCAGCAACACAGTTCAAAAAGAAAAACAAAAAGCAAACAGCAATGCCTCCTTGCAGTGCTGCAATTCTCCCACCAATAAGGCATTAAATAAAAGACCCTGCACTTGTGGTTCATTTGTTTAGTTCGTTTCTTTCTTTCTGTCGTTTATTAAATAAACAAATTTGGCAGAGATGATTGAATGGGTAGGTAAGTTACAAAATGACTGCATCTTGGCAGAGGTCAATGGCAATGGTGTCATCATCATTTACCAACCAACGAAACAAAATGCCTTCTCATGGAGAATATTTTTAAGACAGAAAAGACCACAACAACAGCAACGTTAGCATTGGGATGCCAAATGGTAAATCCAAAAATGCCGGAGTTGATGAATCCCCAATCCCAGGATTATAAAAATCAATTCCCGGTATTTTTTGAGTTTTTTGTTTACGAAAATATAATTTTTAAATTTAGATGTTTTACACGTTTTTTTTAACTAAATCTAGTTAGAGATCCACCAAAATATAAAATTTCACCTTAATTTGAAACAAAAGAGATTTTAGATATTATTCTTTCTATTAGGTAAGGTTAGGTGGGAAACTCACATGCAGCGAGTTCACATGGGAGCCATTAGGCTCACTGTGATGCCCCGACGACTATCTACATAGCACTGCAGTTCCCTATAAAACTCCAGGATCTCCAGTCGGTTTTTACCGACTTTGCCTAAAAGTTAACAGGCTCGTTAGTGTCTCATGAAAGGATCATTGCCCAAATATTTGAATGTGCGTCCAGACAGCTTCCGCAGCTCTCACCACGAGAAATTCCCATACGCTTCGACAACTAGTAGCGATATGGAATTTTTAGCGGCCAGTTGTGCCGTTTCTTTAAGAAACCTTTCTCGTAAATTGTTTGAAAGTTCAGCCAGGGGGTATTGATGCTCCCGTGTGCATTTACCACGCCCTGGTTCGAGCCGTTCCTCTCACATTAATCGGCCATCACGTTGCCACGGATGCCGTCATACCTCGGAACCCAAACTATCCCCACATGGTTTCGTGCAAGCAGGGCCAGAGATTGAATATATGTATGTCAGTACACATCTCGGCTTCACCGCTTTCAAATCAAGAGCCTCAATGGCGACTAGACTATCCACAAAAATATCAACTGTCATCGTCTCCATTATAAATTCCATAATTGTCCTTGGTTGCATATATTTCCGCCTGGAACACGGTTCAGGTATCGAGTATCTCTAGTGGAGTGAAAGGTTAAGATCATAAGAGAAGATACCTGATCCAGTCCACGTGTCTGCCTTGGAGCCATCAGTGAAGGTCGATTCCTTTTTTTTGCAGAAAAACTTGCATCTTTTTTTTACTTAATTGAGATATTAATTTGAAAACTTTACGTCAAACAACAATTATAAGGAGGTTTATTTAAAAAAAAAGAAAATATTTAGTGCCAAAATCCCGGGGCATTTCTGAAGACAGAAAATAATGAGTTTTCAGTATCCTGAATCCTAGAATTTTTTAAATTCAATTTGTAGCGTATCTCTTGTCGTGTATTTTTATAATAAAATATTAGAGATCATAACCTGAAATTGTTGTTCTACTGCAGGGGGAGTTGAGGTTGCTTTGCAAAAAAACCCAAAAAGCTTCAAACAGTCGCTGCAGTGTTGTGTTTTTAAATAGTGGCCAATTAACTAAACGCCAACAACGTACACTTGACCTGCAGTTATGTTTATTTATCTAATTAAGAGAGAAGATTTATGTTTTGGTGTTGCAGAACGCTGTAGTATTTTTAGAAGGATGTATTTGTTTTGAGATTTGATATTCATATTTGACAGAAGTTATCTTTAACAATCGTTAGCTGTGGCTTAAGTATTTAGCGCGCCGACTATTAAGCATTTGGTGGCTTTACTCGCCCTCGCCAATAGGTAACATTTTTTTTTGATTTGTAATAGTTTTTATTCATACTGGTATATATGACAGCGCCTCCCCTTCGTCCACAGCCCTAAATCGTCAGCGATATTAGCTTTAAATGAAGCATCTACTCGTACATATGACCAAAGGCAGAAGCATAATGCGCAATTGCAGAGCTATGTAAAATTTGAGCCTTTCTAACCCTCTACTTTACCACTTGTCTTAACTAGTCTATCCCATTCCAAATAAACTAACACAATTAATTTAATTAATTAGGGGCGTTACTTTCCTTTATAAAAACTTGTTTATTCCTTTCATATCAAAACAACGTTTTAATTTCTTTTTGTTCAAATTTCAGTAAAGCTTGTTTGTGAAACAGTAAAAATTTTTCAAAAATATGCTAGTTAAAATTTAATAAAGTGTTCAAATGTTTCGATTCTGGATTTTAAATTTTATTTACTCAGCATACTTTCACTTTATAATGGCGTTTTATTAGCAAGAAACAACAACAAATATATTTCAATAAAATAGTTGGTCATTAATTCTCTCAATTAGTTTAATCATTTTGAAGATATTTGTGAATTTTTGAGCTGACAATAAGCAACCAACGAAATTCGCAAAGAGGTTCGATTTACCCCTAACAAATAACATATAGCTTAGTTTTTCTTATAAATTAAAAAAATAACATATTTTAAATGAACAGCTGCTTGATCTAACCGGGTGTCGTGGTTATTCAACCATCAGTCTAAATTAGTTTCGAAAATTATTCTTATTATTCACCTTTTGTTGTGTTCTTTTTTAGGCCTTAAATGAGTGACTCGAAAATTCTATTACAAATTGTCATGCACAATCGTGCCAGCATTTGTGCAACGTCTGATCTTTGTACCCTGGAGTTACGTGTACGTCGCGACGTGGGCTAAGCAACGGATATATTCAGTTTGGTTAATTAATATTTCAACTCACTTTAGCATGAAATCAGAGCGATTTAACTTGGAAGTATATTTTGTGAGAGTGAAAAGATCAACCAGTATTTTTGGATTCTTGATTCGGTATATCGATCTTTAGATACCAACAGGTTTCGAATGACGGAAATTCATTCCAAAAACCGACAATATTTTTGGACACCAAAATATGCTTTACATTACCTATACTGAAAATGGAGGCAGACTTTTCAGGTATTTTACATTTCATATATTGTTAAGTTTACTTTATTTGGAAATTTATTAAATTTTGTATCTCTTTGTTTTTGATTCACATATTCAGATGTTGGCTTCGTTCAAGTGAATGGCTTTTCGTTTTCAGCAAATAAAACTAACAACAATTATTTTACATTTATCTATAAAGACCTTTTAGAAAAATCTTATTTTTTGTTATATGATGAATTCTTACAGAAAAGCAATCTCTGCAAAGATTTTGTATGAAACTAATAAATATTAACGGAAATAGTTATTTAAACATGTGTATCTGTTGTTCATATGTATGTTTGTCATAACATGCACTTGATATGAGATAAATCAATTTGCTTTAACTCAAACGGAATGATTGAATGAGTGGGTGGTATTATTTTTATCAGCTGTTTTTTTTATTCTCTTATATAAATTATTATTCCTAATCGATAAGTGTTAGTGATACAAATGCGTGGCAGATCTTACAATTAACTGCGGCTATCGTCACTTACATATTTGTTCATTTTTAGACGTTTATTTCGAACAGTGGTTTGTTTCTTTTACCAAATTTAGTTGCTGTCTTCTTAATACTTTTTTATTTGCTCTCGTAGACGGCATTTGATAAGCAAGTTTGTGTATTTAATTAAAGTGATGTAAATCTCTATTTGGTTATGGACAGAAAGTATGACATACGAGTTAAAAATTGTCAACAACTGTTTCTGTGGGGGAATTGATTATTTAATTTTACAGGTTTGAAGATCGAAAAAATTACGTATAAGTAGTATTTATCATAAAAGAAAAATTCGAAATATTTTTCGTCGAATTGTTTTTAAGGAAAGTACACTTAGGCGATTAATGACAACTAATTGGTGGTCTGCAATTAAATCCTCGTTTAAACCAAAAATAGGATGTTTATGAAAGCTTTAACGTTCTGAATAAAAATCCGTTTTCACCCTTAATAGGGTGGTTACACTAGCTTGTTTTACTATATCTCAAGAACATTTGGTCCGATTTCGATTTGCAAACCATCGAGAGATGCTGCATAGAACATCTAAACATTAGTTTTGTATTTGTTCAACAGTTTTGTAGTTATTCACAAAGCTATATTTTGCGAATAAAATTAGACTTATGTATATAATCAAAATCGACAGATATATTTTACTCAATATAAAGTATTTTTAATTAAATGAATAGACTAAATGAATAGACTAAAGAAGAGAAGTTGTGAGTTTTCAATGAAATTATCAACGTTTAACAAGTTCGCGAGATTAACATATCAATGGGAGTTATTTGTAGTATTTCATTAAGATTACTTGCGATTTCTTTTATACAATTTTCAGATAATTCAAGAAATATATTTCAGGTTGCTTAGAATATAAAGGCGAGGAATGCTTTTATCTTTTGCCTTACCCTCGAATAACTTAATTGACCACTAGCCTATTTTTTCGCATACGCGTTTGTTTAAGAGAACTTTATTTAATTTAAAAACAATTTTCTAAGTAAATACTGCAAGTCTAATGTGTTTGGATTTGTTTTTTTCGTTGCAAGAAGATCGAATGACATAAAAAACTGTGGTAGCACTTTCCGTTATAAAAGAGGTAACAATCCTTGGATGAGACTCCATTTTTACATGGGTTCCATCTAGGGTGATCGACTTGATTTTGCAATCGGTTTAAAAGTTTAAGCCTTTATAACTGGCGTTTTTTAATATTATTTCTCGGCAGTGGAATAAGCTGGAGCTTTTAGAAAAACCACCAGATTTTGACGATTGCAATAATAACTTCTCTTGATATTATTAAAATTGATGCAATTAATAAAACATCCTTATTAATGGTTTATTGAAGCTAAAAAATGGTAAAAGGCTTTATCGAAGGCAAATGGATAACAGGTAAACTCACCAGCGAAGTATTTTCGACTTCTTTGCCGATGTCAAACTTAATATATAAAAAAATGAACCGGAAATGGCGCAACATTTTTTTATATTGAATTTGACATCCAATAAGTTAAAAAAATAATAAGCTGCGCTGGTAAGTTTACCTGTTACCCAGGTTTTCTCGGAAAGGCTTTTTCAAAACTTGTCAGTCATTAAAGCCTCTGCACTGATAATTCACAGATTTTTTTTTTTTTTAATTAACTTAGAGAATATTCCTGAAACTATAATTGGAAACCATTTCTCTAGTCTCCCCAATGTAAACATGGGGAAATTGATGAGAGATTGTTAATAAATTTAACTAATAGGCGATTAGTGTTATGAAATATTACGAATAATCGAACAATTTTAATATGAATATCTTTATAATGCGCAACTACTGCTAGATCCCTTCGTTCGGAGTCAGTTAACAAATTGTAAACATTTGTAAGTTAACTTCACAAGCTATTAGCAAAGGTGACAACCTTTATACATAAAAATTAAAAAAAAAATAAAATCCTACTGAAATTTAAATTTGCTACAATCACATAAAATTGTGTTCCAAAAATTATTTCTTTTTTAACTCGGTTAATCGGTTTTTCATAGTTTTCGAATACAAATATTCGAACTATACGAGAACACGTTTTGAAAAAATGTGAATTACACGATCAATCTGGTATTTTCAGGCTTCATGCATTTGTTGTCCGAATATCAGTAGCATTTCATGAATATTAATTGGAATGTAGTCAAACACTAATCCTCTCCCACAGCATGTTGGCTCGCATTTGCCTCTCAGTACAAGCTTCCATTCCTTCCTTTCTAAAGATTTGGGGTGGGATGATTTTGATATTCTCTTAAGAGTAACGTATTTAATTCGTTGACTATATCTTTCAAAGTTATTATTTTTCCAATTATCATAACAACTTCATTGTGCTACACAAACAAGTCTTTAGTCGATCTCTGTTTAAGAAATAAGTTATGTTTTTAATTGCCGACGTTTTGTTTTTAAATCGTAAAAAATGTATTCGAAATTTCATAATATTAAATAAATGTATGGATACCGTCATTGAATTCCCAAACGCCTTAAGGCACAAATTTAGCATTGGCTTTCGGGGTTTTACAAATAAATTTGACAATACCCTAAATCTGATATTACTTCAATATTTTTGTATAAAAAGATTTTCATAAACTAAAAATTAATGCATCAATAATAAATCAATTATATCACATGACTTCGAATTCTTCCAATGATATAAATTAATCGAAAACAGAAATTATCATAAATTGTTTCCTTGTAAATGTTGAAATGTCAAAATGGAAAAAATATTTATAGCTTTAAAAATAAAATAAAAGAAGAATTATAATAATTATCTTTCACATGCATAATTTTAATTGTAGCAACAATGACATAATACCCACATTCAAAGACGAGGAAAGTGTTAAACAAACATATTAAATGGCATTTAGACAAATGCAGGAACAGAGTTATTTATATTAACGGAGACTTTCTAAAATACTGAAAAAAAAGCAGTAATTCTTTTTCATTTTGTCCATTAAACTTGATATTATGATGGCAGCAAACTTCTAATCTTCAATTTCCGCGGAGCGAATTTCTCCTTATCTCCTAAATAGTTTAGAAATATCACTCCTTCCGATTGGTTACATAAGTCTTGGTTATAAGAAAACTTGCACGGAATCACGCGTAATAAATACGGAGATTGTGGAACGGTATGACCGGTTTTTTGACATTTAGTGAGTGCAAAAGTATATTTGGGTGCCGGTGCTTAGCCAGCGTTTTTTCTCCGAAATTTTAGTTAATTGTGATGAATGTTTTAATTAATCAGCGCAAATATAGCGATTATTCTTCTGTTCATTTATTATGACTCTCCTTCTTTACTGATCTATCGTGACTCTTCCTGTTACTCTTTCCTAAGTCGAATCTGCAAAAGTTCTCTTATATATTATTCTGTTCCATTACTACAGGTATTGCTTTTCAATCGGTTATATATATAATTACCTTCTCTGTCTATTTGAAAATAAAACGTAAAAATATCTTATTTTCAGTGATTATGTTTCAAAGAGCTCTTGAGGGATTTTTTAAAATAAAATACCTTATAAAATCCGGATGGATCCGGAATTTTCGGCCAAACAACTCTGATAATTGTACATATTTTCTAATGAGAATATGCAATTTACGCGTTTGCATTGTTAGGGGATTTCTCCCCGAATCTGGGGGCTTTATTTTGGAAAATGACTAAAAAAATACATTTTGGGGATATTTTGGGACTTAAGAGGATTTTGTGGGATTTTTTATTGTCATTTTAATTGTTCCTTATTAAATATGATAACAAAAGGTGTATCTCTTTACTTTTTGGATTAATTTCGGTAAACTGAGAACAAACTATAACTGCACTGTACATTTTTGGAGCGAAATTTTGCACGTTTTTATCTCTTAGTGAGAGTAATTATATTCTTGATTTGATATTCCGATAGGGAGTTTTGATGTAGACTTTAGGAACAAAATTTCGTCATTGGGGACAATACGGTTTCGGCTATGTGCCACCTTCAGCGCCATTTTTCGTTCTGAGAAGTTTGTATTAATTTGTTTTATTTTATTGCATCAGAATTGGTGTTTGCGGATGATAGGTAAACGTAAAAGGCAGAGTTTTCTTACTATTATTTTTCTTTTTATTATTTGTAGTGTTTTTTGTTGGGGTTGCAAAAATTCAGTGATTATTGGATTATGAATTTCTTTACTATTTTGGTATTGTATTGTTGCTTTGTGTATCTTGTCAGTTATTTTTGTTTTGTGTTTTGTAAATTAATTTTAGTGGTTCGAATATAACGTCTGAATTGGAGTTTGTTTGTTCATTTATGATGCATTTGTTAAACGCCACCGAATTGATGCAAACTATTCAGAACTATAATTACTCTGAAGACGACACATATCCGTCACTGGGTTGTCTCCAAACCAACTTGGCAATAGATTTTTTGAACGAATTTTCTTCATTCCTTGGCAAGTTTGGTTTGAAAACAACCAGTGTTATTTTGCGTTTTTTTTTATTTTAAATTTTAGCAAAACAAGGTTTATTTATTTTAAATTTTAATTGATTCAAATTAATTTTTTAGTTTTGTTAACTTCGAATAGGTTTTTGTAATTCACAAATAATTTTTATGTTGGAAAACTCATCGATATGTTAATGATAAAACAAAAAATAACTTTGTAAATATTATTGTTGCAAATAAATTGAATTGAACTGACTTTTTAGTTTGCTTCATTTTTCGAACATCTGAGTATTTGATGTTTCGTGAGAGCAAAAGGACACAATTCTCTCAAATCTACTTAAATTTACACAATTTTCAATTACACAGCTAAAAGAATTTTTTGAAATACAAATATAGGGCTTCTTTAGTTAAAGTTTAACAATAAAATAGTCATAAAGTCTGGTAGGCAAGTTTACACACTTTTGCGGTCTGATGAGTTTTACGCTAATAATGAAATACAGTTTGAACTTAATATCTCCCGAACACGTGCAAATTAGGCGAATGAACCACACTTACAAATTGTGCAAATTTATTTCGTTAATCGTGGATCAGTTCAGAATTATTACCGTGCGCTAAATCAAACTTATTGATTTTATTTTGCCCATAAAAACATGGACTCAAATTGAATGAAAGTAAACAAATATTAAATGCATTTTTTATGGTCATTCGTCAATAAATTATATATTCAGGGGAAAGAAAGTCGAATTTGGATGGCACAGATGACAACAGAGGCTACTGGAAAGACTTGCGAAAAGCGCCATTATACTTCTCTAATAGAATTTTTTGAGGAGCATCTTTAAGGTTATGGGGTGCCTTGCGTTGCGTTGGAACTTTGGAAGTATAATTTCTTTCATGCAAAATAAATAGTATCGTCTAATATTGTCATATATAATTTATTTTCCAGCAAGACAATGCCGCTAGCCTGAAGAGTTCACAAGCAAAAAGTTGCTTTAAATCAACAAATATTCAAATTATATGGTGGCCAGCTTGTTCGCCTGATTTAAATCCTATTGAGATTTTTTTAACAGTGTTTATGCTAAAAATCGCCAGTTCGCTAATATTCCTTCGCTGAAAAATGCCACATTGAAGCAACGGGGCAAAATAAGAAAAACATATAAAAAAACGGAGTAAATAGTGTTATTGAAGTCTTAATTTCATTTTAAAAAAAGGTGGCTAATACTTTTGTCAAACTTTTATTTTATTTAAGAAAGATCACAAATCACGTTATAATTATAAAACACCAACAAAAAAATTTTATAGAATAACAAAGGAACATTAATAAACAAATACAAATTCCATTTATTCAAGAGTACTTTCATAAAATAAATCAATATGATTTAATAAATATTTCAAGAGTTACATAAAGAACAAAACGGATGTTATAAATATGAAACGCGCCTAATAGTGAATATATTACGAATGGGCATCTCTTTGAATTCAATCATTACCCCATTCACTCGGTCCCTTCTTAATTTCTACATTTATTTATTCACGCAACTTCATGTTCTTTAAATTTAAAAATTACAGCCATAATTTTATATTACGGTGGTACCGTACAATCGAATGGGATATTAACTGAGAACATGATTTCCCAACAGGACGACGCCACGTGCCACTCAACGCATTAAATAAACGATTATTAAAGAAAATATTTCGCTAAATCGTTGTTCCTCAAAATAGACAACTCACTTAAGCACCAAGACCATGAGATTTAACACTATTGCCGACATATGTACGTCACCAAATACTTTGAAAATGTGATCGAAATTTGGCTTTTCGCAATTCGCCACAGCCCTAACTAACCTCAGCACCCCTATGCCGGAATTTGCATGCAAACACAAATGGGTTAAAGCTGTCCTTCTATCAAAGCAAATTTTTGTTCAAAATTATGTCACCCCAGTATATTATTTCAATTTAAAGTTGTACACCTTTAAAAAAATACCCTTTACAATCAATTCCAATTATGTTGCCTTCAGAACGTGTCAAGAGTATAACTTTACATAAACAATTTAAATTGTTAACATTATTTTTTAACTTAAAACTTTTGTTTGAGACGTGAATGCGACAGTATCACAGATGATCTAATTTTTATACGAAAACTATAATTAATAATTTTGAAATACAGAACAAACAAACAAAATACCTGGGATAAGAATAGAAAATTGTTCAAATAGTTTACAATTCAGTCTACGATCGACATTATATTGAGCACAGAATATAAAAAGAATACCCAACAATGACATTTGAAAAAGCGTGTAATCAGGTGTCATGCGTTTTTACGTACAAAATTTTAAATTGACCCGATTACATGAAAGAGATAGCTTAATTAGAAACGATAAGGTTTTTTATCTCTTATATAATCGAGGTAATGTTGTTGTGAGTTGTCGCGTCTAATTAGTAGTCTATGATATTGAGTTCACTTCGAAAAATAAACAAAAAACATTGTTCAAGTAACTGAACGCCTACTTAAATATTTTACAACAAATAATAGACTTAATTAACCGCAAACAAATACAGACAATATTTTTCAAACTTTATATACTTTTTTGTTTGTTTGATGGTTTGAATGCTTGCAGTAGAAATATGTGGCACGAGTAGATTCAAGCAATTTTCGTTGAATCGATGAATTTTTTCGTTGTTGTGTGACGCTGACTGTGACTGAGTTTAAAATCTTGTTTCTATTAAATGACCTTGCAGCTTTTGTTTTTTCTTGCAACGAAATACATACTTTGGTAAAATGATCGACAAAATAAACCAAAAATAAATTTCAATTAGTTATTTGGGCCGGTGGAAGGAACAACGAGTGCTTTAAAGTGTTTGGTACAGTGATTGCTACTACGAGGTAACAGACAGTACCTGCTGTTACCGCTTCGTTTAGCTGGCCACTGGAACTGGAAGGCGTTGAAATAAAATGTTGAGAAAATTAAATTTTGTTGTTGGAACAATCCAAAATTTTCACTTCCGTTTTTAGTACAATTTGCTGTCAAATTGCTGGCTGTTGTTTGATGTCGATTTAAATTTATTTACAAATGCAATTCAATTAATACAATTTGTTTTTTTTTAGGTTGTTGTTATTTGTATGTATGTGAAAAGCATTTCCTTAGTCAAGTTTATTATTCATGATAGAGCGAGCAACAATTTACAAAAATTAAAATCTTTTACTTTCATTTTTTCAGATATTTTGAGGGTGAATTTTGTGCGCTGCTTTAAAGACCTTTTTAAACACAAGTGTACATTTCTTTTAAGGGGGTTTGTAGCTTGAAGATTAAAATTGGTATTTAAAATGTAAATTGCAAGTGAGAGACTCGTTCATTGGTACGCATCGACTTAAACAACAACAAAATAAAAGAATAATTTACATATTTATTTGTTGATTTCTTATTGCCAACGGAGAAACACTTTCATATGTCATTTTGATTGAGCTTTTCTATGTCTGACATTTGATGTGATCGCAATGTTAATGTTAATGATAATCATCGTCAACGTCATCTTAAACTTTAACATTTGCACCAGCAGCAATTGGCAACTTAAAACACAGTGGGGTCAAACATGGAAATGCGAAGATTTTGTTTAAATAAATAATTTGAGATTTAGCGAAGACACACCATTAATATTGCATCAATTTGTTCGTCAGTTGATTGCAATGACTCGATACTAAAGCAAAACAAAAGAAACTTTGATCAAATACTAATGATTTCTACTTTTTATTTGTGGCAATAGCGCAAATTTTAATGTTTTATAACAACAAGTTTTTACATAGTATTTCTCCGACCAAAAACTTTTACCTAAATGCCCATATTTCAAAAGCTTAAATGTTTTATACAAATGTCAAAAGGAAAAACTTAATTAAATCTTTTTCTGATGTTTAAGCAATGGGTAACTAAAGAATTCCTTCTGGAAAAGTACTTTTGGAGAATGTTGATTCCTAGAAAAGAAAGTCAGTTAAAATACCTTCTCGAAGAAACTACCTTCTATAAAATTTTACAATATAATTTAAGGAATAAAATAGTTTTTTAAAAGGACTGCAGGCAGATTCCGTTTATTACGTACATCCAAACATATAAAACAGACTCGTTTAATGCAACCAAAACCCCTAGGGTTCAACGTAGTTTCTAGTGTGAGCGTTTTCTTTAAATCCAATTTTTACCAACAGTAGATATATTCAGTTCAAGGTGAGTCTCTTTGTGCAAGCCAGAGGCGTTGCGACCGTTGGTACAACTAGGTTGGTAACCAAATTGAGTGTTTTGCCCACAAAAAATACAACTCTCGTTGTACAGTTTGCAAATAAGTCGTTTTGAGTAAATGTGGCAAATACAACTCGCACAACATGCTACTTTCTATGTGACAGTAACGGAAAGTTAAGTACTTTTGTACTATTTTCAATACTTTTTTTGCGAAGTACAGTACTATAAAGTCCTGTTTTCAGTCTGAAACGTTAAATAATATATTGCACAAAATTATAGTACAGTCACATACATTTACAAATTCGGCTTAAATTTTCACACTCGTATAATTGAAATAATTTAAAAAGAATTTTATATAGACAGAACAAGTGCTACCTTTGAATTTTTGAAACAGTACTTTGAATGTTGCAAACGTACTTTTTAAGTTGAAGTTCAATACCATTTTAAAATGTTGATTTTCCATAACTGCTGTTCGCCGGCCAAGCACGTGAAAGGTAAAACACGTATTTTCAGCAAAAATCCAATTTATTTAATTTCCTTTTTCTTTTAACAATATTTAATAAACTAAAATCTAAATAGATACAAATTGTTCAAGTTAAAATATATTATATAATTTCCATTTACCTACACTTGTATTTTCTTCCGAATATATAACCTTTAAATTTTACACATCTTACACGGCCGGCGATCATAGAGAGAAAGAGAAAATTCTAGAAAATATTTTAATGGCGCAATAATGTATATTACAGATGAACAGTTATTTGAGTGGTTGTAATGTAATGTATTGAAAAGTATGCCAGTCAGGGTTACCACATAATTTATAATTGCTGCGCGTTAACAACTGCTGTGTGTTCCATACGAAAATAAGAATAAAATAGAATGACTGAACTTAACACAACGAGTCAACGAATGCTACTATCACGTGTACAACCTTCAAAAGGTCTATGGCTTGCATTATAATGTATATTCAGACGATATTCCGAGACTTTAATAGGAAGTTTTAATAGGAATTCTTAAAAACAATATAATGAATAAAATTAGCTTTTCTGTAGATTTGAATATATTTTTATTGCATCATTCAAAAAGTGACTTAATTAGTCAATTTTAAATCTGTTTTATCTCTTGCCTCAATGCCTCGACAGCCGGTAACGCAAGAGGATAATTAGTTTCGTGGTGCGATTGAAGGGGAAGTGAAGATAATATACAACAAACATTTTCAAATGTGAACCTTACCTCCTTTCTGGTCACAATTTGATCTTACGTTTTTGGAACCAGTTGTCTTTTCAATAAATTGTTTGACTAGTGAGTGGCTGATATACTTTCCTTTGGCCACCCTTTTTGATTTGATTAATTAATATTAAGAATTCTTGTTGGTCTATTTCTACGAACTTAAACCATAACGACATGATTTTAAAATTGGTCAGAAATATCTGTAACTTAAAGTTTGCTTGCATTTTGTTAAAGGCAGCCTGTTTTAGTTTCTTATTGAATTTAGCTTCTCTGCGGCAACTTATACCTTTGAAGAATTAAGCAAAACCAACGTGATAAATAAAACGTTTTTAAAGCGTTTCTATTAGCAAGTTAATGAAATTTAAAAATGTTAAGCATAGCGGTAGAACTAAGTCTGCTCACATAGAAGAAGCTTATCTACCTTTAATATGAGTTATCTGATCTTTTGGAAAGTGACTAACCCAGTCAAATTAACTGGAATAATACAAGCTTCCTTACATGTCAAGTATTTTCGAAAGCTCTTGTGAATGGGTAATCGCCAGATGCAGTTGCAATAATATTCCTAAGAGAGTTCAGAACGTTGCTTTAATTAATTTTCAAGCACTGAAGTTTAAATATATTTTTCGATTCTTTTTGTTAAATACTAATGAGCCACTACTCAGTAATTGCTTATACTCTTTTTATCTACTTCGTTACACTGTGTAACAGAAGTTCGCACAGAAAACTGTGTATATTTTAAATATTATCTACATATTTGCTTGAATATCAAATGATGCCTGCCTGCTGCTTTAAACATGTTTTTATTAAAAGATTTTTACTTTTATTTGTTGTTTGTTTTTTATTTATGAAATTTAATTTCACCTTTTTCTTTTATTGGACGATGAAACGAATTGAATGCTAAGTTTTTGAGGTTTGCTGATAGACTGCTGATGCTGGTGCTCGTGCTGGTGCCAGCAATAAAATTTATTACTATATTTTCTATTCAATTCGAAGAATTTCAAATAGAAATTGATGAAGAAATTAATTGATTAAGCTTTATTCAATAAAATCACGAAGAAGGAAAATTAGTAACAAAAAAATTCGTAATAAAATGTTAAAAATCAATCAATCTTTTTGCTTAAAGTTTAACGTAAGTGCAAACTCATACACACAAATTGTGAAATTACTAAATCCTTTTGAATTGGACAAACGATATATACTTGTTAGCAGGAAAGAGTCCTTTAATTTAAAAAAAATATTTTTAGCTGATTTTTTAATCCCAACTTATTTTAATTATAAATAATGCAATTTATTGTTGAGCGTGTATAAGCGCATTTCGCTGATTGCTTCTTCTTAAAATTCAATTCGACTTGAAGATAGGACGATTAAGATTGTGTGCATCTTTTCAATAAGTTCCAAATCAACGTTCCAGCATTCGAATTGGTTGGCCTATAATTATTCTCGTTTTTTTCTTAAACTCTGTTTAAATTCGAGTCTTGTTTTCAGTAATTATTTTTTTTTGGAATCGGTTCTAGCTTGGCAATTTTTTTTATTGGTAATTTATCAGGCAATATGGACATATTAAACTAGTTTGCGTTCAATTTTTCAACATGGTTAAATTTCTTATTCGAGGATCCGCATAAGTAGCACCTCTGGTATTGAATAAAATATGGTAGCAGGTATCGTGAAAAAGTTCCCCAATTAAATTTTACCATATTCCACCGCAGTGTAAGTAGAATACTAATATGGAAGTCAATGGAGTTGATTCCATTTTCGATCGGACATATGCATAAGGCATGATACATTTCTTGCGGCTTAAAAACAATTCTTTGGCGGTGAACTTTAATGCCAAGAACACCAAGACCAAAAATGAATAAAGCACAAAGCTTTGTGGTAGCCCTGAATTATTCATAAGCTTATTTGATGCGATCTTATCTACTTATAACCGCTCATTAAATTTGAACCTTGATGAAACGCGTTAGAGCATGCTCAACGGAAGCTATACTGACATTCGCCAATTAAACTAACAGTCTCCAAAGACAGAAGTATCTTTCCCTAACTTTCCTCTTCCAATACAATAAAACTTGACCGGCATTGAAAACGTGCTTTCCAGCCTTTTAGCTCTTCCAGGAGACTTCCAATTTAGAGATAGATTTTTTCAGGATTGCATCATTTTTCAAATCAAAGTTGCATTTTATTTAGAATTATGACAAACTTTTAACACTGGTGCAAAATATGACTGAGTGTAAAATCCTAGGCTTTGTAAATTTTAGAATTGCTATTTATGTTTAAAATGAATCGGCTAGAAGACCTCCTTAATAACTGGCACAAGTTATATTACATCGAATTAAGCTGCTACGCATTTTAATTTTAATCTCTTAACCAAAAGAAAATAAAGCTAATAATTCTTACTTTTCTCACAAAGTTTTCACTTTGTTGTTTTCAGAATATTTCACTTTTCTTCATCAAGCACTTACCATCAATACTCGCATGTTGTTGGTATTAAGTTTTAAATAAAATCTTTAAATTTCTTGTTCTAATTAACGTGAAAAATTTATGCGCAATTAAAAGTGTCTTTAACCGAATCACATCACACTTTTTCCTATTATCGTTTTGTCGCCACGAATAAAGTGAAAAATAATCTTTAATTCCAATGAAAACATTAGAAAGAAAAATCGTTTGCTAGCGGATTGAACATAAATTGTGGCCATAAAAAAGGAATATTTCCAAATAAAGTAGAATTGCACATTTAAAACTGGAATTTGCCAAACACTGTCACAAGTGCATAAAAATAAAAACACTTACACACACGCAGGAGACAATAAAATCAATTTTATTTAAAGTGCTCTGGTTCGTTTTCTTGTACATATGTATGTGTGTACTTTGCATTCAATGAATCAATACAGTTTGGATATGTTATCTCAACCATTAGTGACTAAATAATTATAACTATTTCAAGCATAAAAATGGTCAATAATCGACTGCAATACAAGTCTAGTAAGAGGTGATTACTTTTTAGGATTCCATTTTCTGATAGGGTCATACGGTTGTCAGATCTGGTAACTCTATTATTATTGAATAGACTAGTGCTTGGAAATTGTGAAAATGCATTTGGTAAGTCATAGTGCAGTTCGGAAATGTTATCGTACGCTACTTGCAATTGATGGTCGATAAATTCGTCAATTCGATCGACTAAGCCGATTAACCATGAACCGTTTCGTACTGTTCTAAATGATCTCCGCAAAGGTAGAGCGAGGTACCGTGGAGAGTTAAACGTGTTTGGTAAAATCGTTTTTTTCAACTGAAACTGAAGTAAATCAGCTCCCGCGTGGTAATCATATTCGGTAAATAATCTAATAGGGTGATGTGTAAGTGATTTGGAAGTACGCTATAGTATAAAATGTAATGAAAGTTCGAGATGAAAAAAATTTAAAGAAAAACAAATAAGAATTCTAATGAGGATGTTGCATAGTGCTGCCGACTACCAATAGAAATATAATTGTCAATTAGAACGGTGCACACTGGGGCTTCACAAATATGTACACGGTACAAAATCTCTAAGTACTACTCTCCAGATATACATATTTGAGTATCGGAGCCTTAATTGTGGATGAGTTATGCTTTCAGATTGACAGTTGCCAGAGCTAATCGCCGCGTGTATACAAAACTATTCGATCTTTGTATGAATGATTTTTGCTTTTTTAAGCCAACTTTTAATTTTTTAGCCCTCTCGTACCTGTAAATTGTATAAAATAACCTGATAAAGTATCTTTGAGGTAGGTATATAGCTTTCCGAAGAGCATATTAACACAAATAATCAAAAAATTTCATCAACATAAAGCAGAAAATCTATGTATCGCACATACTGCATCACTAATTTCACGTTAGTACCAATTACTTGTTCGACCTTTGTAATACTGTGATTGTTTGCGAAGGAAAATTATTTATGCTAATTTTAATATTGGATAATTATTTAAAGATATAACACAAGAAAAAAAAATGTTTATTATTTTGCTCTTAGTTGTAAATGAATACACAACAGTATAAAAAATAAAATATATAATATGATTTTATATCTTGAATCAGTAGAAGAATAATGTAATGCCTTCAATAAAATTGTGATAAATATGCAGTGATTATTTTCAACGAAGAGGTGATTCAGCATAACTTGTTCAATCCAAATATATTATATTGCCATTGGATTATAGTCACCCCTAAAAATTCAAACATTTATCTTAAAACGTCTACAGTAATTGTCAAACCCAAAATAATATTAATGCCTTATAAATAGGCTAGTCAATCGATTAAAGTTTAATCGGTTAACTGATTAGTTTTGGTCGATTAAACGATCCAGACCCAGCTTTAAACATTTTGAGAACGAAAGCTTTAAATGAAACAAAAAAAATTTAAATTACTTTTTAAAATACCCTGGATCTACTCTGATCATAGATGAATGTAAACACTATAGCAATGGATGTCTTAATTGCATTATATATCATTCAAGTGTTTTAACCACACAGTGTTTAGATGACTATAATAAAATACGCAAATTCAAAAGATTTCTCCTGCATTATAATACAAGATCCAAATTGTAAATAAAATTTTAATGTGGAGCGAAAATGATTTCATTTATTTTAGGAAAATCGTACATTTGTTATATAACTATTTCTTATTGATTGTGTTAAATATTATTGCAAATAAAGAATTGTTAAATAAATAAAATTTTATTGTGAAATTACTTATTTAGAATTTATTTATCTAATCGGATACCCTTTTTACAAATCAAATAACCCACATCAAAGTGCATTTACAAAAATATTTAATATATATTGGAAAATAAAATAATAACTTGTTTTAATCAATAGTTATCTAGCTTTTAGCTCATTCTTCTTTGAAAACAAAAATAACTACTGATGTCGTCATTTTATGTGCATTTGAAACAAACTTGAACCAAAACCCAAAGATATAATTTTCATAAGAAATACATATTTGCAATTCAAATTATGGAACAAGGTTCAATAGAATGTTAGAGGCGTTACTTCTAAAAATTTCGTTTGATTTATAAAAGTTTTATGTAAATTTAAAATTTTTGTTATGAATTATTATTTATTTAAAAACAACAGTAATCTGTTTTGGCCCTAAGGCTTTATGGTGGTTCGATGGACCGATAAAATAAACAAATAAGTGACTAATATTAAACAAATATGGCCACATGTCTAGTGAGAATAATAGTGCCTTCTTAACTTTTCAAGTGATATGGTGTTTGCCATTCAACTGAACAAATCGCTGAAGAATGGTGATAACAAAAGAATTAAGACACAAGCGCTAGACACACACACCATCAAAGAATGACGGCCGTTTGTTTTCTTTTTTTTAATTTTTTTCGACAAATCATTCATGAAATTAGTGCGTATATGGCTGTGCGAACAGTAAAATCGTTTTAAATGACAGATTATTTAATTAAGTCTATCACTTCTGCGTTAATTTCATTCTAAAAGAAACTCCAAAAAAATACACGTTATAAATTTAAACTAGGCGCTCATCCAAAGGAAGAGAAATTATCCAACACCCCCAAAAATGATTTTCGGCTGGAACCGCAGATAATTTAATTAGTACAAACGCAGCTTTCATATTTAACACAAAACTCAATAACACTTCTCTTAGTCGTTTCAGTGTCTTGTGCTTCATTTTAACTTTCAAAATATTGTTTTCAATAACATTAATTCCTAGACATTTCTAAATCAAATGTTTGCTTAAAATCTAGCTCTTAGTTTTTTATAAAAGTTTCTCATAAAACACGTTATGATGTTTAGAGTATCAACAGTGCACAGAGAAAACACACAAAACCTAAAAGAAAAGAAACAAAACTAAGCAGAAATCCAGAAAATACAGAAATATATTCTGTGTACAAAGTGAATAAAAGCTTCCAACACACCAAACCACTCAGTTTCTAATTCTGCAAAATACGAGTATTGACGTTGAGTTTTCATTTTTTGTGTATGTTAATCACTCTTTCTCTCTCGCTCTTAAAACATATTTTACATATGTAAGTATAAGTATTTGTAAAATAAATAAAATAAAACATTTATTATAATGGTTTGCCAGGTATTTAAGATATTTTTCGCTACTCCAATCGTACAAAAGAATTCCAGTAAATATTTTTTGTAAACAAATATTTCAATTGCTTAAAATATTACTTACATTCGTTGTTTTACAATTGCTGGCATATAATGGAACCCTCATTCAAGAAATTCTTTCAAATCCGGTTTTTCTTTGTTGTTTTGATTTCAAATTTACACATTTGCTAAATGTTTAATTGTTTCCATTCTAAGTTAGAGCAGTTTTTTTTTACATACGTTTTTTAAATAAATAATTCCTTAACCCTCAGTGTGTCAAAGCTAGGTCCTAATGACAGTTACAATTTATTTAATGTTCGATAACATACAGTAGTGAAAATTGCGAAAATCTTAAAAGGTCTCTGCTTGCAAGCAGATGTTTTGATCTTATGATCCAAATTACACGTGTTTTAAACATCAAGTAAATTTTCGAAAATTTAGCCAATACATAATGATTTAGCCCATGATGATTTACTAAACCCAACTAATCTCAAAACCAATTTTAATATATCCGACTCCAAGAAAAAAGAATTACCTATAATCACCTTTTAAATGTAACCCTTCATATTTGATTATATTTTCTATTAAGAACAGGGTGTCTGGTAGCAGACTTATATTTTCAAAATGAAATAAAAAACGTAATAATTGGCACAACCCAAGGCGTATCTAACTAGGTGACCTTGCTACGACAACAAATACAACAACAGCAGGCAGTTTTGTTTATGTAAAACCCAATATTGCTGTCAAAAAATTTGTAAAAAGAAAATTAAAAGAAAAAAAGTTGAATAAATTTTGTTTGGTACAAATTACAAATTTATTTATAAATTTTGTACAAATTAGAATATAAGGCACTTGTATCAATGAGACTTGAATGTAAATGAATTTTTTGATTATTCGTAAACAAAACAAAATAGTTTGACATTAAAACTGGGTTGACAAAGGAAAACGAAAATTTAAGCAAAAAATTGTCACCTGCAGTAGTAATGCCACCTGTTTAAATATGCCTTGACACAAACTTTTATTACGAGCATTGTACGATAGAATGGAAATGCGGATTTTATTTTTTAAAGAGTATGTTATCCAGATGTCTTCCGTCGAGGTGAACACACTGTTCAAAACGGAGCCTTGGGTTCTAAACTTGGTTGAATTGAGCTGATTTCTCAAAGAATATTTTCTTTTAAATGCACAAGTGATTGGGGATTGGCATTATAAACCCTATCTTTGAGATAGCCTCATAAGAGAAATCCATGGGAGTTAGATCGGGCGACCTCAAAGCGACTGATCAGTTTTTGGGGGAAATTTTCCCGAAGCAAGTTCATCAAAGTTTTGGCTGTGTGCGCAGTCGCCCCATCCTCTTGAAACCATGTGTGTGCTGAGTATGATGGATGAGCTCGCAGGTTTGGCAAAAAGAATTCCGTAATCATGCGTCAATAATTTTCACCGTTGACATTCGTTGGCTGGCCTCAGGAATTTTCGAAAAAAATGGTCCAATTATCTTATGCGTGGATAAGGCATACCAAACAGTTACCCTGGGCCAATGGAATGGGTTTTGATGTTTCAATCGAAGGTTGCGGGTTCTTGGTGACCAGTAACAGCAGTTTTGCTTGTTGGCGTGGCCGTTTAAGTGAAATTGAGCCTCGTCACTCCAAAAAATGAGATTTACAGTGCGAAAACGCTACAACATCGTTTCACGAAAATTTTTGCGTAAATTAAAGTCACTTTCTTTCAGTTCTTGAACGATTTGAATTTTAAAAGGATGGAGCTTCAGATCCATTTTTAAAACTTCATGAATAATCGCTCTTAGAAGTCCCAGTGAAGCTGCTCTTTTCCGTATTGAAAGTCGCGGATATTCACGTAAACTGCTTTTAACCAGTTCAATGTTTTCGCGAGTCCTTGAAGATCGACTGAGCCCTAGCAACGAACGAATTAAATTTACACTCGGTCCATCACGTATTCGCCGAATACCGAACTTTGAACAAAATTGTCGGCAAGCAATCACCTAAGATTCATTACTCTTAAAAAATGTATCCACAGCGAACGCGCAATGCTCACTCCACTACTGCGACATCGTGACTGACAAATCCGCACAATCGATACTTCCGATGGCACCACCCTCCCACCGCACCGTTTAATACTTTTTGAAATAATCGTATTTAAAAATATAAATTTGCCACCAGACATCCTGTATAAATATCTCCATAATTTCTATGCATTCTCATGATCTTATAATATGTTCTGCCATCATTTGGATCATAGAAGTGCCGCTAATAACAAATCCTTAATACAAGTTTCAAGCAAACCCTCGTATATAGCTGTAATGACAGTAAAGATCAGCATGACCACTTAACATCATAATTTATATAGCCACATTTCTGTGTTGTGTTTGATAAGGAACTCAGATTTTTAGCTTAAATTAAAAATACACCTAATTTCAAGTTCTTAATGCTGTAAATCATTTAATAAGAGGGTTTGATGAGACGATGGATGATGCTGTTTGTCAATATTCTAAGTCAAACCTTAAAAATAAACTCTTGGCAGCCTGCATACGAAAAGTTCAATTAAAGTGTTTTGCTTCTCAATGTACTCGTTTCTTTGTATTATTATTATGCATTAATGCAGCATACTGCACTAAGCGATATGCTCCAGTGTCGACAACTACAGCAAAAAAGTGAGCGACGAGTTATAATTAAATAACTACCGACATTATTTTACAATCATTTAACCATTTCATTTTAAACATATTCCAGCGTTTCTTCTTAGAAATATGTCTAAACTGAGGACATTGCCAGAGAAAGAAAGAACAATTCAATATTATTCGAGCAGTATTGTGGTAAGCAGTATTGTGGTAAGCAATTTTGCGATATTTTTTGTTGTAAGCAAAAAATCCCTACACCCGTCGCCGACAATGGTTGTAAAGTCAATGTTGCCAAAAGGGCAGATTTTAAGCCCCTAAAATGCCGAAATACATATTTGACGCTTTTTGGCCGCAAAATGTTCGAACTCTAACCAAATTGATTTAAAATATTATTTATCTACAATCATTGCGAGATGTCGCGAGAATGATGCTAAAAATAAATAATCTTGTTTAATTTTTAATGACTCTGAAAGATCGCTTAGAGGTTCAATACGAAGTTCACATACAAATGAACATTAAATGCAGTTTGTTGCGGCAGCAACCCAAATTTGAAGAATAATAAAAAATGTTGCGGCAGCAACCCAAATTTGAATAATAATAAAACGAATGGCTTGTTGGCTTGTTTTATTATCTGGCAAAAAAACACATAGAAATATTCAGATTAAATCAATTTTTAAATTACCTTGCAAATCTTACTCTATTCCCTCGTTTTCTATCAAATTATAATAAAATGAAAATGGCGCTACAGCTAGTGCCGCCAAGCGATTACTTTAGCGGTAATCATACCGTATACCCACAGGGTAAACATTAATAACAAAAAAACATAAAAATTCAATTATTCGGATTACAGATTTAAAAATCCGTTAAAGTTTAAAATATAAAAAACATAAATTAATTTATAACACAGTTGTTTAGTTTGAATAAGAAATTATGTTATTTTTTATTCTTTTTATAAAATAAAAAACAACAATGTGTTTCAAAAATTTTTAAAAATAAGATTTCGAAATATTTTTTTTTATTTTTAAGTATTTTTTTAAGAATGTGTTTTGCAAACTCTGAATTTAAAACAAAAATCTTACAAAAGCTTAAATAGCAAAAAATACTGATGGAGCTCTGCTGCTTGAACACATGTTTCCAGACGGTCTCTGAAGGTAGACATTGCATTGAATCTTGTAATATTTTTTGTGAAAACACTTGGGTTTCTCTTCGGATGGCTTCCTTCAACTTGGGTAATGTGCGTATTCCACTTGTTGCATAATGCCTAGAGGAGTGCTACAGGGTTCCTTACTTGACCCATTATTGTACTCAATATATGCAAATGATCTACAAATGTACGCTGATGATGTATAAAATTAATAAATGAAGATCTGTGGCTATGATTATTAGCAATTCGAAGTACATATCAACCTCCCTACCACCGATAAAAATAAATAATGAGATAGTCCATTATGTTGACACTGGAAAATTTTTAATAAACAACCCGATTGGTTCGACGGTAATAAAACTAACTGTGGTTAAACATTTGCGATGTTAAGAATCCTCTGAGTGTCACAATGCAATACTTCAGTTTATATACGAACGCTGCCGGCTAAAACTTACCTATTGTGGGAGTAAACGTAGACTTAATGTGGCATACAACAATATTGCCAGATACGTTTTTGGGATTAGAAACTTAAAAGAATGTGTATCAAACTGTAATTTTCATTTCGTTATTGCAATTTGTTAATTTTTTTTTTTTTAATTTAAATTATGCCAAAATTGTATGTCGAAATACTACTCAATACTGTTATATACGACTTGTTCTTGTTGTATTGTATTTTACTGAAATAAATAAAATAAATATAAAATATCAAATTTATATAAATTTAACTAAAGCGCGATCCTCAAGGTTCCTTATCTTGAGTATAACTGACATTCCCAACTCTCCTCAACACAATAGGACGATCGCCAGCGATATCACCCCACTGATTGCCGTGTAACACCTAATAAAAATAAACATGCGATTACTGGTAAACACTCTCTATATAAAACATTCTACTTTCACAACTTTTATAATAACTAAACAAATAATAAACATTTTGGAAAATGCTCCACTTTTATATTTTTTTTTTAACTTTTGTTCTGTTTTTCTACTTTTCACTATAATTATTTACCAGCTCGTTATTGTCATGAATTTGTATATAATTTTATTGTTCTAATTTTCTTAGACGTGTGAGTACAGAAAGTCGCACTCAACAACTTGTCATTTGAGCAAATTCAACATTTAACTTCCCTTTTCATATGCGACTTTAAGCAACTACAATAGACAATACCAGTAGTATAAACCCATTTTCATAACCCCAAAATTATTAAATTGCATACACACATATGAATATGAGCGTTTGAATAAATTAGACATGTAAAATAATAAAGTCGCAATAGTTTTTATAGAAAATACCCTAAATAAGATACGTACATATGTATGCATGTACAGTGAAAGCTCTAGTCGTGGACAGCTTCTATAATTGGTTATCTCTCTTGGCTGGGCAAATTTCCTTCCATCGGAATGAAAACGAATAATACTGCAGTTTAGTAAATAATTCATTAAAAAATCTTCAAGGAGCAGTGCTGCCATTTTAGCATTTGCAATGTTTCCCTTTTGTCAAAATGTATTGAATATGCTAAATGCTCTTTTAGCATATAAAATATGCTAAATGCTCTTTTAGCAATTTTTATCTAAGAAAACTTTCTCTTCATTTTAGATTCTTTTGAAAAGGCTACTAAATACACTGCGAGTCATTTAAATTTGGACGAATATATATTTTAAACCAGATATTGGTGAATTTTCAAATTTTGGACTTTTAAAAGCCATATTCTTATCATTAATTTTGTCAAAATTGTGAACGGATTTTTTCTTTCAAAAATAATTTGTGTTATTTACTTTTAATAAATTAAGGTTTTTTAAATGCATCACTTGAAGAAGAAATTTTAATATTATCAAAAAGCGACGAATAGTAAAATGTCATCAAAATTAAATAGTTTTTAACACTTTCGAAAACCAACAAATTTTAATTTTAAAATCCCCACTTCATTCCGTTAAAATACAAAAAAAAGTAGAAAGATAGTCGTATCGTTACTTGAAAAATATTGAAACCGATTACACTATCCTAGCAACAACGCGTATAGCGGGCTGAAATCCGCACATAAAGCGGGGTTAAAGCAAGTTTTTGCACAGTTCGTCATGTTATAAAGCCGTGTCCATTCATAGCTCGTCGAGAACTTCAGGCTCAGCGTCTACAATTTGCAAAGAATCCAATGCCGTGGTCGGCTAAGTCGTTTAGAGTTATATTTTCTGACGTAAAAAGGTTTTATATCGATGCATCAGATAGATTCAACTTTTATTTCTACGAAAGCGAAGTTACGGCAAAGGGCGCCATATCCTACTACGGCACTAGTGTTGGGTTTATAAGCTCTTTGAATTGAGCGCTCTTTTTATTTCAGCTCACTTGACTGAATTAGTCCGGTGTAAGCTAAATTGTTCTTAAACGACTCTTTATCCGAGTTGTTTGTAGTAGAAATATTACAGCAGGAAAGAGAAAAATATTGTTAAAGCCATGATGCCTATATTAAATAAAAGGGTATGTGAAAAATTTATTTGCAAAAAAGGAAACATAAAGAACGTCTACTGAAACGTTTAGCACTGAACTATAACTGAAGAGCGTAAGCGCAAAAAATCATGAGCGCTGAACTACAAGGCTGAAAACGGTCAGCGCGATGAGCGGCTCACTTAGTTCAGTTTTGTGCATAGTTCAATTTAATTAGTTCGGTCGTGAACTACACAACTTTATATCGCACTATAGAAACGGAATAAATGACTGGAGCATTGTACAAAAGGCCCATACAAAGCTCCATGAGCAAAATGTACAACTTTTAAGTAGGCCTCCATACTCTTCTTAGACAGCAAATTTTTGTAAAAATTTCACTACGGTGAAAGCCACAACAAGCAGAATGTAGTAAAAAATTCTTGAATATTCCATATTTATGGGCAATTGAAAACTATTACTTCCGCTACACAAAAAAAAAAAAGATAAATTGAATCATAGCTGTGCCCAAAAAAGGACGAAAGATTCTCAAGGAGTCTCAAACGCGAGTTTATGCAACTTCTCGGAAAGTGCAAATCACTGTCCACATGGAGGCAAAAGCTCTCTATAAAGGGAAACATGTTGATCTAACTTAAGACGTAGACAGGTGTATGTGACAGACACCTTTTTATAGGGCTTATGGCAAGTAGATTTAAATTTGTGATTTTTTTAATTAAAAGAAATTTGTGGTAAAACTTTAATTTATAAGATATTGATAAGATAAATAAAATGAATGAAATGAATGAAAACATGAAACATTGTAGGCAACGAATAAGATTCCATTCTCTATTATAAAGTATCATGAAAGAAAGGCGCAAACCTAAGGGGAAGGAAATGGGGTTTAAAATTAACGTTTTCCAACCTAAAAATTATTTCTGTAAATAGGGTAAATTAAGAAATTAACAGCGTTTTGAACTATTTTTATAATACAGATGTCGGAGTGCGAGCTAGAAGCGTTTCAATTGTACAAATTTTCGTTTGTTTTTGTATGCGATGGCTTTAAGTGGTCTGTGGCACTTAACCGGTGCAAACAGAGAATGGCTTATAGCCCTTCGCTCTTACATCATCGTGGAATTATTTGTGAAGATAAGTATCTAAAAGAAAAATAATTTATCTAAGCACCGTGTTCCCGCTCTCTTAAGCTTCAAATAAATAAATATTCATGTGTCCATGTGTTTAGAGCAGTGTTTCACGGGCTGATAAAAAGTTTAAATAAAGCACTGCCATAAATTGTTGAATTCACTTCGAACTTCTTTCAACGAACTTTAGAACCAAAATCATTGTTTAAAAACCCGGGAAATAGAGGATGACTTTATATTATGATAAATTTCGATTTTCGTGTGGAAAACACAGACAACTTTAATTTTTTTAAGGAATTTTACGTCATTTATACTGTCAATGTCTCAGGCTTTCTCCCTTTATCATTCCACTTGGGAATTTAATAGGACCCTTCTACAAGAATACAAGTAATCCAACTAACTTTTTTTAAGGATCTGATCGTCTTTCTTATTACTTCATTGGGAATTGTTGATCGCCATGTATATGTTGGGTGTCTGCTAGCTGTAGGGTAGGGACCCTACCCTTTTATTTCTATTTTATAGATTTATAGATATAGATATGCATGTATGTATGTACTTTGTAAAAGGAACCTGTTTTTTTTATAAGAACCTATAAAAGGTGGAAATTTGGAATTGTGTGTTTTTCAGGTAAAGCATCTAAAAGAGATCTTCCACAAAAAAAATCAAAATAAATTTAGAATACGACAACAGCGCCATCTATAAGGCTTAAAATCATCCCGTCTATTAAGCTTTCAGCTACAAACATTAAGAAAACTTCACTGAATATTTCATTTTTTTTAATTTTTTTTTTGGTTTGTTTGAACATTTTGTTTTTTTTTAAGTTTTTTTTTATTGAGAAATGTGATCGAAATAGAGGATTGTTGCATAGTTATTGCACCGGCCAACGCTGCATGAAGTACTGGTTAAAAAAAAATCATGCATTTACGCATGAAAATCTAGTCAATCTACAAAATTGAGTTCTCCAACAAATTGTTCCAAAGTGCTGTCGCTTTGATAAATGCTCCAAAAATAAAGTTGGACGAATTAACGCACACACAATACAGACTAGCTTCAAATTTCTGTAGCGCAAGTAGTAAAAATGAAAAGTGTTTTGATTTTCGTCAAACACACCTCTACCAATGGGTTTAAAAACTCCGAGTTTGATGTGTGGCCACGGCGCTTAAATTCCAAGATAGGTTAACAAATTATTTCCCCACAAACAACGAAATAATCGTGAAACAGTTATGAGGTAGTGTAGGGTACAAAAGAAACAAACAAACGAGCAAAATTTGCAAAAAAACTAGGGAAACAAATATGTATGTGAAAAATCGTTGGGGCATGTTAATATGAAAAATAAACAAAATTAAATAAAAGTAAAATAAACTACCGTCACTTTTAATGTACTTGCAGTAAGAAAAACAATTCCAAATATACTTTTATACTTATAGTACGAGTACCAAGAGTATCAGTACTGGAATCGGCAGTGTTTTTATAAAATAATAATAATAATAATACTAAGAGATCAGATAGATATGTGCAAAGGTACACAGACTTGTAATCAGACAGAATAGATTTTAACTTTCTTTTGCACACAATTGGTCACAGAGAAAGAGTCAAGAAAAAGTAAAAGAAAATTGTTTAACGAGTACCATCATTGCCAACAATTTCATACACAACTTCCACAATCTGCCCACAGAGAATCAAAAGAATTTTTCAATATGATTAATAAATAAAAAAGCACTGTTTCGTGCAAAAAAAAAATCCGTTTTCGTTTCTTATATAAAATGTTGCCCTGTTTAGGCGTACATGCTTAAAATAGCCTTATTATTTGAGATTTTATACAGATCATAAAAGGCAATGCCTTTCACCAATATTAAGGCTAAAATCTAAAAAAACATACCACCTTCTCTGGGCGTAAACATATTTCGAAGCAAAAAATTTTATATTTTTTCTAGAAAAAAAAAACACCATACTAAACATTTAATGTAGGCAGGATGTCGAAACAGACTTCTTACTTTTTGCATCAATTTTCGACTGCAAGCAATACTTTATATTTAGATTTAAAAGATATTAAAGCACTTGCAAAAATTTGTAAATTAGAACATTTGTATTATTGTACAGGTTAACAACGTAAATATGGGGCAAGACGGGGAATTTCACCCTAAACTGCAGTGTAATAAAGAACGAAAGTATGTGTTAAAAATATGTTATTTATGCAACCCTTGTAAGTTAACTTTTATTTTTATAGCAAAGGATATTTTTAGAATTCAATTCGATGTCTTAAAAATTTAAATCTGTAGCTTTCTCTTGTAAACGAAAAAGCGGTTGCTCTACACTTGAAAAGTGTAAAATTGTTCTGTATCAGTTTTCTCATTTAAATGCAGGAAAGGTACATGCAATAAAGTACTCGTTTCTAACTTCTTGCCAAAGACAAAAATGTCATTCTCTAATATTTTTGTACTACCGAGAAAAAAAGAGGAGAAATAATGCCTTTTAAGTTGAATTCCTGGTTGTTATTCAAAAATATGTTAAAATTTTAAATACCTACTTTCAGGTTAAGTTTCAGAAAATAAATCCCAAAAATTAGTATGAAAAAGTAAAAAAATATGAATTTCTTTGCGGGATTTTTGAACCAAAATTTAATCAATAACTCTTTTTTATTTCAGCAAAGAATTAAAAGTATTTTTAATTTGTACAAGACGAAGCTAAATGTTGTATTTGTAATAAAAAGACTCAGTACGAAAATTCACAATAAAGAAACTGGCGTGTTTTCGAACCAAGTTTGAAAAGCGATAGCGAAAATTCGTTCTATATTAAATTACCTTGCCGGAAAATCAAATGAAGAACCTAAATGTTGTAATTTTAACCGATATTTGAATTTGCAGTGAACACATACATTTTCGGTATTTCTTGCGGTAGAAGATAATTTATTTCCAACAACGTTTTTTTTTTTTTATATATGAGAAGTTTTAATTTTTATATAACAAATCTTCGCTAAATGATAGAATTTAGATATTTGAAAAACATGATGTTAACCGTAATTTTTGCTCATAATATTATGCATTCCAAAAAAAAAAAAAAATAAATAAATAAATTTTTATTTTTACACACAAGGAAATGATTCATTTACTTCCCTGCTTCTCTCGTTTCGTTTTGCAGAGTGCAACATTAGTTGGAGTAAAGTGTAGTTGCAATAAATGATCTTGTACGTACTGATTTGTGGATGTACCGCAAAAAAGTAAAAACTGATATGAATGAATGAATGGGCATTATGAGAAATTTCACATACTCGTCGTACTAAGCCACCACTGATAGTGGCAGCAGTCAGTGTTTGTAGTTGTTGATTTCTTAAAATTACAAAAAGAAAAACAAAAGCCAAAACTAAAAACTCATAAGACACAACAAAAATGTAATAATAAATAAATAAAACTCCACAAATGGACGTACATACATACATACGTACAGATGTATCACATAGCCGAACAAAGAACAGGCGGCAGAGTCAGTTAGCACAAGCATGAATAATACGAGTATAAAAACAAAAAAATTAATAAATGTTTGTTTGGTTGGTTGGTTGTACATACGGGAGGGACTGTTGCAAACGTAGACACTTGCTCCACGAGACTGGGAGATACAATTTTCATTTCTGTTTTCTTCGTTTTCCATACAAACACTTACTTGTATGGAACCTGTTGGATTTGTGGATTATAGTTATTTTTTTCCGTCACAAATTTCTTTTTTAAATAAATTTTACAATCTAGGAAACTCTTATAAAATATATATTTTTTTCTTATTTCCAAATAAATAAATTATAGTCAATTTGTATAATTTTATGTATTTTCTTCTTTTTCAGATGATATTCACTAGAACTTTTCTACACTCACACACACACACACATACACAAACACTGCGCTTATAAAATTTTTACTCGTTAATTTGTTTTAGAATTGAACCATTCTGCTAGAATCAAATTGTTGAAATTAAATTGTGTTTCTTCGTTTTGATAAACTTATATTTCACGGTTTAAATTTGCACGGCTATTTAGCCGCTGCTTTGAACTGAATTTTTTTCTTCAATTTGTTTGTTAATTATTAAATTAATTTGATTTCTTCGCTTTGAATAATTTTATCCGCTTTAAGCTCCACTCAACGGCAACGTTCGACTCATAACTGACGTTGTTGAATTGGTAACATTATGTTAAGGCCGGTTCGTTAACAAAATTCACAGATACTTTCATACTCAAACTCAGAAACACACACACGCATATGTAGCTACAGAAGTCCATATACGGGCAGACTCTCACTCGAGTATAGGAACACAAATTCCACTTGCAGTTGGTTTCTATTAAAGCTAGGCTGTTTTATATGTTGCCAGATCACAAAAAGTTCCCTCGCATTTCATGATTAACCAGCTATAACTGTTTTATCTTGCAACGGTATAACGCAGGAGTTTTAGCAACAGCTGGCGCGGATCCAGGGAGGAGGAGAAAAAAATAATTTGCATATTCAAAACCTTTCAAAATGAACGTTTTACCATAGCAAAAGTTTCGAAAAATTAAAGAATTGTTTTTTCCGGTTATACTTCATTTTGTTTCAGAACTCGCGATTTAACGGAATTCATAATGTTATTACGATCGTAGAGGATCAACAATTTGCAAACAAAATAATGCGAAGCCGCTCGTCAATGGCGGTAAACTAGTGCCATCAGAGTGTACATCACTTGTTATACCCGAAAATTAAAAATGGAACTTCTGGCTAGATGGATCACTGGAATTGATCAACAAAAACATGAAAGGATTTTTAAACTCTTAATTGTAGCCATTGATTAAGCAACTAAAATATGAGCTTTAAAACGGTTGGAAGTTTTTTTTTTCAATATCCCCACGTATTTTACGAATTTGCTCAATCGAAGCATGGGAATTATTAATAATTATATGAAATTTATAAGACATTTTCTGCGTTAACTATGAGTTTCCCTAAACAAACATCCCTTCTAATTATATGCTAGCCAGCTAACTCCCATATTTAGGGCAACAACATACAAATATCCTCGTACATGTACATAGTACATACATATGTATCGCTATTTGGTGAAATTCAAAACGTTTGCATATTAGCAGCAAACAAATACTAGCACTGAATGATATGATGCTGATGTATGGAGTTGATTTTGGTAGTGTTTGTTGTCCATATTGTGAGATCATCTAAAATCAGACACATAAAACATTTCAACCCGAGTACATTTACGAAACGATTTAATTTGTACTAACCAACTTCGTGAGTACCAACCATTTCCATGCATTCACTTGTTTTAGTCTCCTCATTTAATTTATATTTTTATTGTTTTCATTCGTTAATGACGTTTAGGGAGAGAGAAGTCAATGCCAACACAAATCATGTAAACATCAAAGAGCAAGGTTGCCGCTATCTCAAACATATTCCGGATAGATTTAGCGATTTTATTTTCATTAATTTAAAAAAGTGGCCAAAACTTTTTAGGCGGACGGTGAATCACATTGAGGAATAACGTCCCGTCACAGATTATAACTGTGGTCCCGTTAAACAGGCATATTTTTGAAGGGTGCTACAGCTTGTTTCAGTTTTTGTTATATTCAAACAATTGAATTTTCACAAAAAAGGCGGTATGTTCAAATTAGTTTAATGAGAGAGTCTTCGCTTGTACATATAAATAATTTACCCTGTTGGATATTCTATTTAAGACCGCTGGATTACTTTCTGTGAAATCCCTAGTCTGTGCGACATTGACGACTTAAATACAATACAGCAGCAAATTCCTAAAAGTGTGATCAATAATCCGTCCTGCTGATTGTACTAAATCTAAATCATATATCATTAAACTAAGGTACGCAACTTCGAATGAAACGCAGTTAAAAAATGTTCAATAGCTTAATGGGTACAGTTTAAGATGTGTGGCATGTGGGTTTGGGACAATTTGTAAACACTCCTAAGTGAATACAAAGATTTCGAGCCTTTCTGCTGCGTCCATACTAGTCTTATTATAGCAAGACAAATAGTGTGTGGGAGTTCTCAGGTAGAACTCGGTTTATTTTCCTGGGATATATCGATAAACAAACCTGAACAATATTGCTTATTATCAAATGCAGATCTAATAACGGTCACAATTCTGTGAACTTACTCAATTGCTCAAAACTAAACTGATGATCCGGGATAATTTTTTGATAAGAAAGATACGGCTTTAAACATGAAACGAATAATTTCTCAAACAGTTTTGATAAAATAGACCGCAGGCTAATGAACCTGTACGACATAATCTGACTTAAGTCCTTGCCTGGCTTAGGGATTATACAATTTCAGATATCTTCCAAGAGTATGGGAAGAAGCCAATTCGCACATTCCATTAAATACGAACAGTAAAATTCTCACAGCATAATTAGGTAAATATGTACCTTATCATTGATCCTGTAATACAATCAGGTCCGGGTGATTTTTTCGTATCTATATTTTTAATTGTAAAATTTAATGAATAGAGCAGAAATTTCATAGGAGTAATCAGATTATCACTGATATTTGGAATAGTGAAACTAATTGTGTCATGTGGTGTGAAAACTTATCTTTTCTATTAAGTTTTCAGCCCATTTGCGGTTATCAAGTTTTAGTGGGGATTCATAGAAAATAGGAAATTTTAAGGCATTTTTGTTGGATCCACATTTTTTAAATGTATATCTATAGCGGAGTCATGTTTCTGTCTCAGTTTCATACGTAAAGTTATTTGACATGAGTTTAATTTGGTCTTGGATGTCAGGAGAACGACTAAGTTGCGATTCCTTTCTAAGCCTTCTCTTTTCGCAAAGTAATCCACTCATGCTGGAATATCAACCGCATTTCTTAGTGGGATGTTCAAAGGTAAGGATAACTTTCATACATTTTATATTTCGTATTTCTATTTGGATAGGAAATAAGGGTTTCATGTGCAGTGACAATATACTCTTGTAAAATCACGATTGTAGGTGAATGATCGGAAGATAAATCAAAGAACTAACTGAGTAATCTTTTACAATGGTATGATAAATTAGATCTGGCAGCTTATTAAAGTATGCTGGCCAATAGCTTATTTGCTTTAACTGTGTTTGAAAAGCTGTCTCCCTCTTGGGCTAAAAAGTCTGGAGCCCCAAAAAATGTGCTTTGCATTGTAGTCGCCAGCTGCAATGAACTTTTGTCCCAGTGTAGCAAAGCACGTGGCCAACTTATGGGTTTCGATTTTGTGCCTGGGCTGGCACTACACAGATGAGACTGTAATTTTGAAAGCAGTAAAATTTTTAGACGTAGCTTGTGTAAAATCTTCGCTGAATTCTGACATTGGAAAGTGCCTTACGCTTTTGCGCACTATGATGGCAGTGCCACCACATGCCCTTCCACTCGGATGTTTATTATCGTATGTGAAAAATCCATTGACTCTTAAACAGTTTTTTAGAGTGGAATATGTTTCAGAGACTGAAAGAATGTCTATTTCCTGTGTTATAGCATATTTTGAACTGGTTAATTTTTTGCTAAGTAAAACTTGCAGTAGCATATTTTTGGTGATTGTTTGTATTAGGTTTTCGATTGAACGCGAATTGTTTGTAATCGATACCTGTGGACCGTCTTTTAAGATGTGAACATAAGGTTATTTTCGCTCGTACTGACTTTCCGCATCACGATTAGCAGTGTACATAATTTTTCAGTGCTTGGGCATACGTCTAATTTAGTTTAGTGTGTGGTATGTTAGTAGGTGTGGTATGTTAGTAGGTTGTGAGCCGAGAAAATTTGAAAGCCATATATTGGGTTAGCGTACGATTTTTGAATTATTTTTACGCGTTGGAAGACTTTACAGCCCCTATAGTTCGCAAGGTGGTTTTCGCCGCAGTTACTGCATTTTTTAACTTGGGATCCGTTTTGGCAAAAGTGCACTCCGAAATTCGGGGAGCGTCACCGCAAACAATGCATACGGATGGTAGCTTGCACTTACTTTTGGTTTGCCTAAATTACTGGCAATTGGTGTACTGACTGACCATTTCGTTTAAGTGGGTCTTCTGCCGTTATAGCTGGTGGGGGATTTATTATGTCCAGAATTTTAAAAATATTTTAAATTTGACATTATCGTCAGTTATGTAATTGCTATCAAATTGACTCTTGGCGAGAAATAATCTGATTTGGAATGTTTAAGATATTTATATTTGTTCTTAAGCTTTCATCTCGTGTTGTTAAGGTGGTGTTTGGTGCAAGCTCGGGTTCGAATGGGTGATCGCGAAAGAGGCATTTTATTTAAACTTAATTTCTTTTGTCGTATTATTTGATTTTGTCTTTACTATTTTGTTGCCGAAGGAACAACAGCGCTCTAACAACAACAAAACACAACACCTATAAGCTTAGACAAGTTTCAAAGAAAGTAAATGCACACAAAGCAACAGCAACGATATAACATCAACACGTAAAAACGAATTTCAGGAATTGAGTAGTATGAATAAAAAAGAACACCATAAAAAACAAAGCAGACAGTAGTTACAAAAACATCGATCATAATGGGAAAAAACAGCTGAAAAGATGTTTATCGCTAAAGAAGTATTTACTGAATTCTTGCCTACTCTACCAGTTTCTGGAACCTAGACGACTACTTTAAAAATACTTGGATGGTCGAGCTAACAGTCAGGATCGAGTAAAACGTTCAAGTGTGAACAGCGATTAAAAAGAAGTGTTAAATTTAATTGTTAAAGTAAATAAAGTAACAGTGGGTAAAAAAAGTTCTGCGTTTATTTTGTTGAAATAAACTTTTCAATTCAAAGAACATACAAAAAAACACGTTTTAAAAAGTTTAAAACGTAACAAGATATATAGTACTCGTATATCGATACAGTATAGGTTTTTGGTTGTTGTTGGTATTTAATCTTATATTATGTGTAAAATGGCTGTGCTAATTTTAAAGCGACCGGAAAATTTTAATTGCTTTTAAATACATATGTATGTGTGTACCACAAACGCAGGAATTGTTTTGCAACGTCCTGTTTTCAGCAGAATTCTTTTTATAGCATATCGTCGTCTTAACATGCAAACCTGCTATATCCACTTTTTAGGCAAAGTTTTTGGTGCCGTTCGGTAGAGAATGGGATGACGCATCTACCAACGTATAATTTTTCTTCAATTGGAGTTTCAAAGTATGTAAAAAGGTCTGATGAGAAAAACTGCTAAATCCACGCATAGAAAAATTTTTTTAAGAAAAACTGCTAAATCCATAACATGGATATTCTTTTTTTTTTGTTAATTAAAAACTCCACATTAGCTGTTTTTTATTGTAATATGGGCAACACTCTAGTGAATTGTCAGTTTAATTTAAAAAACTTAATTTTTCTTAGACACCGTTGAATTTAGGCGAAAAATTATATATTATTTTTTGTGATTTTACTGGTGAAGACTTGAAATTCTTTTAAATTCGGTTCAATTTGTGTGAATTAGTGGAACATTTTTCAAATAAAGGGTAAGTACATATGTATGTTTCTTTGACTTGGTGGGCGTTATTTAATTCAGTTTAGACGAAAAATTATGAAGAAACGGAGTTTTATTATAATGGTTTTGACTTGAAACTTACTGTTGCAGATGTCAGATGTTCCAGATGAACGGGGTTCTGCCATTTTAATTTCACCAATAACAAGTGATTATGAAGATCTGACAACTGCCAATAGTGGACTAACAGGTTTAGTTCCTTATGACATAAATTCAGATTCTGAAACTGATAGTAACTACCCTGAAAAGAGCAAGAAAAGAAGTAAAAGATCACAAACGCAGAAGTCTAATTGGTTTGCAGAGAAAAACAAAAAATTGAGAGAGTCTGGTAAAAGATATATGGGTAAACGAAAAAAAGAAACATGGGACTATGAAGTGCCGAAAAAACCAAAAATAATAAAACAAACGTGCAACTGCAGACAAACGGAACGTGGCACTTTTAAGTGTGGGACTTTTACAGAAGATGACAGAAAATATATTTTTGAAAACTTTTGGGAAATGAACTGGAAAGAAAAAAAGGTATACATTACAGGACTTGTAACATCAGTTCCAATAAAAAATATCGGGGAAAAAATCTGATCAAGAGTCTAGGAGACATCAGTCCTTCATATATTATCTAAAGAAACAAGACAATCGAAGCAAAGTATGCAGAACTATGTTTCTTAATACCCTCCGTATTGGAAGATGGAGTGTGCTTCATTGCAAAAATGAACAAATACTTTCTGAAGACTCCAGTAGTTCTGTCGTAGCCGCCCGTCGTTCTGTTACCCAACAAGTTTCCTCTACTCGCTACGCTAAGGATCGCGAAGAGCTAAATCTATTCTTGGATTCTTTGCCTGCTATGGAGTCTCATTACTGTCGCGCCACATCACACAAAAAAATATTTACAACCAGAGTGGCAAACAAAAATGTCCCTTTACCAGTTTTATAAAAAGGATTGGTGCAAAAGTCGTGATGTGCGCAGTCTTTCTATTGCTGCATTTTGTAATGCTTTTGACGCAAAAAATTTGGCTCTATACATTCCCAAAAAGGACCAATGCGAAGAGGCTAGGAGAGAAAAAGAAAGAGACAAAAGTGATAAAAATGTCGTATTTACTGTTGATATGCAAGCAGTTCTGATGGCTCCTAAGTCAAAAATTAGTAGTTAGTATTATAGAACAAAATTACAGGTACATAATTTAACATTTTACAATTTAAAAGATAGAAACGGATACTGTTTCTTATGGAACGAAACTGAAGGAGGGCTAGGCTCCGAAGAGTTTGCGAGCATATGGGTGAATTTAATTGAAAAGGTTGTATTGCCGAAAGTGGATTCCTCGGAGACACCTCAAATAATATTTTACAGTGATGGATGTAATTATCAGAATAGAAATTGTGTGATGTCTAATGCTTTGTTATCTACGGCCATAAACCACAAAATTATTATTGAGCAAAAGTTTCTAGAAGTAGGCCATACTCAAATGGAAGCTGACTGTATTCATTCCACCATCGAGCGGGCACTAAAGAATAAAGACATTTATGTTCCCGCAGATTATGTTGAAGTCTGTAACTCAGCTAGGAAAAGACCAAAGCCATACAATGTAAATTACCTAAACTACTCGTTTTTCAAAAAATTTGATGCTGTGCAATTCTTCAAAAGTATCCGACCTGGGCGCAACAAAGGTGATGCGAAAGTCACTGATATTCGTGCATTACAATATAACCCAAATGGTGAAATACTTTTTAAGTTAAGATATACTGAGGAGTGGCAAACTTTGCCTCAAAGAAAATCATCCCAAATAGTTCCCAAATCCTTTTCTCAGCTTCCAAACCTCTACGAAAATCGAAGAAAGATCACTGTCAAAAAGTTTGAGGACTTACAACATTTAAAGAGATCACTTCCCGAAGATTACCGCTCCTTTTATGATAACTTACCTCATGAATAAATTTAAAAATACATAACAGCGAGCTTCTTTAAAGAGCTACGTATTGTACTGTTAGCATTAGTTCTTTTGTTACTATTTTGTTTTCTTGAAAAGCATTTTTTGTTAAATTCCACTTAGCTACAATTATTTTATTATTATTCTTAATTTTCAGTGTTATTACATGGATTTTTGTAATAAAACGTACTTTTGAAATTTTTTTTTTAAAAAAGAAAACCTGCTATATCCACCATAATATTATAAATCGATGTAAGAAAAGCTGCTAAGTTACAAAATCGGTTATAACTCCGTAATTACCATTTTTATTTTTATAGATTGAAGTCATGGATACCATAAAACAAACCAACTATATTTTTGTTTTTCTTCTATAGTTGCAAATATGATATATAGGAAGTTTTTTGTCTCTCCTGTAAAATTTACTGAAAGGGAGTTAGCAGGTTTGCATGTTAAGACGACGATATAGCATATAGAGTTAGGTTTGTTTTTACAACCCCGAGAGTTGTTCATTGAAGCTTACACTATAATGTATATTAACTTGAAACGAGGTACGTAATTGCTTTCGAATTATTTCTTTCGAGTGTGAAACAATGATATCGTAAAATAAAACTCTCAAATGTCCACAATTATTTATATTATAAAAAGTTGTTGACAAGAGTATGGAGTGTCACGAATTTGAACAAAATAAGCAAATGTAAAAAACGTGCTTAGTTTTCGCAGAAAGATATAAATCACAAAAATGTTCACGGTGGTTTTTTCTAAAAAAAATCCTTTTCAATTACTACTGTAATTGCTTCAATTACATTCTTAATAAAAAACAAAATTGTTTGTCTTATTTTTATTTTATTTTGCTAAAAAGTATTATTATTATTATCGAGGCCCTATGTTTGAGATGCTAAAAAGTATTGTTTAGAAAATCAATTGTAGCTTTAATGTTGTATTATAATAATGTAGTTGTACACTTTAAGTTACTCGCACATGATATCAATTTCAACAGTTGTTGGTTAGTTTTTTTTATTGAGTCTTAGTTTTTTCATAACACAAGATTTACCCATATAATATTTTTGATAACTTAAAACGATAAGGTATTATTTTAATTACATGAATTTATAATTGATTATGCATCATGATTATCAAAATGAGAAAGACTAATATTATATAATTTAATTCATGACAGTGTTTAAAGAAACAGTGCTTGCTCCCGGCACTTCTATATGAGCTTAATAATAATAATAATAAAAATAACTTAAAACAAATCTTACATCTAAAACTAAATCTATATAAATACAAAGAAAAACAAACAAACAAAAGGAATCAAAAAATAATAATCAAATCAAATTGAAATTGTTTACCCCCTATGAATGCCGGGAGTAATACGTGAATAGAAGTTTTGACCAGAAGCACTATTGACTTGTTCATGTAAAATTCCAATCGCAGATATATATTGTGTGTTCGACCAGCTAACACCTTGTTCTTCACGTAAAATATCTTGCATTACACTTCCTTCAAACTCGGACAGTCTGTTCACAAACCTTCGCATTAAGTCGAGAGCGTAAACCGATATTGGTAATAACTTAGCCTTGTCGTATATAAATTTATTAGAGAATTTTTTTCTAACCGACCTATAATTCTTCTTTCAAAAATTTCCATTCTTTTCATCATTGTTTTTGAAACGCTAAACCATATTGGAAATGCATAAAGAAGAATTGGCCTAATACTCACTTTATACAAAAGCAATTTCGTCCTAACTGGTCAAAATTTAGTATTAAGTAGCTTCGCAAAGGCACCTTTCCCCTTATTAGCCTTCTCCAAGTTATAACAAACATGGCTGTTAAATTTCACAAGTTTATTAAAATTGACTCCGAGGTATTTAATGCTATCTTTAAAATTGATGTCATTATCATTCAGGTTCAATTTTAATTGTTTGCTTTCCGGAACCACCGTATATTTACACTTCCCGGAAGCATTGCGTAAGCAAATGGCATTAATTTTCACTGCGTTTATTTTTATACCCCAATGCGAATAAAACTCATCAGCCTTTTTGAGGTGTAAAGAGACACGTTGGAGTGCAACTAGAGGAGATTCATCATGAGCATACAACAGGGAGTCATCCGCGTAAAGTATACACTTGGATCCATAATAGTCGTGTGGAAAGTCGTACATGAAAATGTGGAACACCGCAAGAAACTTTGCCCGGACATGATAAAATATTATCTATTTGTACGCAAAATCTCCTGTCATTGAAAAAGCTTTGAAATAGTTTTACAATTGATGGTCTGAAACCAATCTTCACCATTTTGAATAAAATTCCATCATGGTATGCTTTATCAAAAGCCTTTTCGATGTCCAGGGCTACCGCTACAGTGCACTGACGTCTCCTTAAATTCTGTATTACATCAGTGTGAAATTTTACAAGAGCATGCACCGTGGAATTTCCTTTCTTAAAGCCGAATTGTCTTTCAGGTATATATACATTATTCAAGCCGATATCCATTTTCTCCAATATAATCTTCTCAAACAACTTCCCTATATTAGAAAGCAATGAAATTGGTCTTAAGTTTCCTAATTCACTACTACCCTTTTGCTTCTGGATGGGAACGATTTTACCCATTTTCCAAGCACATGGAAAATAGCAATTGTTTAAGCAATTATTAAATAATATGGTTAGGTATTCAAATACCTTAGTTGGAAGTTTTCTTTTTTTATATAATTTGCAATATTATCCAAGCCGCACGATTTCTTATTATTCATCATTTTAGAAACTTCTAATAAGAAATTAAGGTCTGTAAACTTTGCGTTTCCTAAATTATTTAATGATGTACTGCCATCATTAAATAAAATATCATTTGGAGTATCACAAATTCTGTCATAAATAGTCCTTTTTATATTCGAAATATCCCTATTTGTAGAAGAACTTTGGAATACCAAAGTAAAATGATCCTTCAGAACGATTATTTTTTTATCTAAATCCGTAATTATAGCACCGTCTACAGAAATATTTCTAACACTAGAACGATTTCAAAAAATTTTTTATACGCCCATGGACCGGGTTTAATTCCTTTTAATCTGTTACTAAAAACACTTGCCTGCTCCAATTCAATTTGCTCACCTATGATGATTTTAATTAAAGAAATTTGTTTAGAGATTAGCAAATACTGAGGATGTTTTCTATTCAAAGTCCTGGTGAATATTATTTTTAATTGCTTCTGGAAATTATATTTAATTTTGAGTATTTTTTTCAATTTATCTGAAGCTACGAATCTCTTGTTCTGAAGTTCAACTTTTTTAGAATGAATTTCTGTTATAAAATGAATAGAAGTGTTAAATTCTTCTACAAAATAAGTTTCTATTATTGGGTGGAAAATGGCTCACTAACGAGTTAATTACATCAATCTTAAATGTGGACCAATTTATGTCTTTATAAGACACAAAATGTTTAGAAGCTTTTAGAATTAAGTAAAAATTAGAAATCGATATATTCAATCCTAATGGGATGTGGTCTGAAAATGTTGGTAGGTTATGAGTTCTGTAATTTGGATAGCAATTATCTAAGATATCATTGCTTAATATAAAATGGTCTAAATGGGATGAACCTCCTGGATATGTAGGGTAGGAGTCGCAAATTCTTGAAACTAAAAAAGCTTTGCTTTGAAGCCAACTTGAAAGTTCTTTGCCATTGAAGTTGTTGGTCGCATCTCCCCAGGAAATGTGTTTTGAATTTAGGTCACCACCTAATATCAGCCCATTATAACTGCTTGAAAAATGTAATATCATTGAAAGACCTCCACAAATATATCTACGAGTGTAGTTGGATTGAAAGTATATGGAACCACATAGAATTCTCCTAATACTACCATTAATTGAAACTTTTACTTCAGCAAACAAATTCGGAAATCGAAGGCCAGGTATCATTACACGAGAATAATACATTTTTCTCTTAAGAGCAATGCCCACTCCCAATGAGCTGTCATCCCTTAAAACGCAATAATCGTCAATATATAAATTTGTAGAAGAAGGTAAGTGAATTCCTTGCAGAAAGGCAATATCATGTTTAGCCCACTTCTCCTACTTATGTGGACAAGAGAACCAACATTAAATGTTACTAGATTCAAGGAATTACGGACCATATACATCTTCAATATTTTTCATTATACTCAAGCACTCCTTCCTTGCCTGATCTCTTTTCAATGTCTTGTAGCTCTCCATAAAGTTATTCACCTTCTCCTCTAAAGTAAGGGGATCCGGCGCGCATAACAACTTTGCTACCTTCATAAACTCCTGTATTAACGCAGGTTTTTCCTGTTTACTTTGTGTTGGAACCTCATTAAATAAACTAGCGAATGATGTATTTGGAATAATTTCATTTGTTGGATGCAATGCTCTTGCTACATTGCTGGCAGCTGATTTTTTCCCATTTTGTGCTTCCTGAACAGCTTTTTTCCTAATCAAAACATACTTTTTGTAAGCGGGCAGCCCCTATAATTTGACGTGTGTCCATTTTCGTTGCAATTAACGCAAAATGGTAATATATTACTATCAGCGGTGAAAGTGCATTCACCAAGTGCATGCTTTTCGTTGCATTTCAAACAAGAAAATGGGCGGCTACAATTCCTTGAATAATGGCCCCACCGGTGGCACCTCCAACATTGTGGTATTTTTGCACTAGCCATTGGCCGTTCTCATGAGACTACCTGATTCAAAATATATTTTAAGCAAAGCAACTCGCCTGCTTTTCGATTAGGTTTAAGGACGACTAAAAAGAGACCAGTATCAATGCCCTGTTTCCTAGAATATTCCGTAGAAAACTTTGATACAGATGCAACCGTGTCTCGAATAAGTTAATCTATTTCCGATTTAATATCGCCAATGTCCGATATGAAATATAGGCCTCTACATATCAAGCTATGACGCTTGTACTCCTTAGGAGTATAACTATATGAAGGAATTTCCTTATCTTTTAATTATTGCATCATTTTCGAATGAGCCGATGAATCTGTCAAATACAATTTGCTTTTGAACTTTGTTTGGTTTTTGATTTTAAATTCGACATTCTTGGCGTTTAGCTGGTCAATTAAAGACTTAACATTGACGTTCTCTAAAAATATAGGAGGGCAATAAGTTTTTCTGGCCTTTACTTCTGAATCAGACTTATTTTGAGATTTGGAATTATTAAGATTAATGTTATTAATTGGCCTTTCGGCCTCTAAATTTAAATCTCCTAAGAGTGAATACTTATTATTACGGTTTATATTATCAACTAACTTTTCCAATTTCTTAAATTTACATTTTGCCAAATCAATTTTTACATCACCTGGATATGTTCTCTTTTTGTTTCACACTATTTTAAATTCATCATCTAGTGAAGAAAGCGAGCACGTTTCATGGTCCATATTCAAACGAACTTGTTCTTTCAATTGAAAATTTGGGATTTGAATGTTTTCTAAAATTCTAACCTCATCGTTTTTTTTTTTTAGATTCCATGTTCCCTTGCATATCGGCGTTTAATTGATTGGTGGGTAATTGTGTTGCAAAAACCGCATCGAATAATTGCTTACCTAGCTTAGAATTAGCAACCACGTCTGTATTTGGAGGCACTTCCTTTGGTTTCTTAGGAATTTGTCCTCTTGCTTGATGACCAGATGAATTTATTCTCCAGATAAAGTTGTCGTCGTCTGCATGAGCAGATTCTTCCGAATTGGGGTTAATTGATTTTTCCATTAAAATGTTAGGAGGACGCCCCCCAGACTGGGCAAGTAACGGATCTCTCTCCATTAATATTGAGCTTTTCTCAATCCAATTAAATTTGTTTAAAAATTTAAATAAAAATTTTTTTGACAGGAAAAAATTGCAAATATATAAATTTTTTTTTAACACACAGCCTTCTTAAAACACGTCCGATACGTTTCACAGTTGACAAGAGAATCTTTCAACAGTTGTTATAATTCATATTTAAAAATAATATAATTATAAAAATATTTTTAAATAAAAATGATTTACAACCACTGTGCATATTTAAGGTTAGATAATATTTTTTTAAAATAGAAAGCATATTTTAAGGCAGCGAATTCTAATGAAAAATAAATGTTACACATCTGAGTTACTTTTTGAATCTGTTTCATTCTTTTATTATAAAATTATTCTCAAATACTTTGAAATAGTTTTTGCATTATAAAGTTAAGATAATTAGTTTTTAATAATACGAACGTAATTATTTAATATTTAATTGTGTAGCTCAGTAAATAATTTCTTCATGTTATTTATGGTCAATTCAAATATATAATTAAATAATATTGTTGAGCAGCTCGATCCAAATGAGCTAAGAATAACTCTCCAGAGAAAAATATGGCAAATTTTAACACCGTTTTTGGACACTGTTTTTTTTTAATACGTTTTCTGAAGGCAAGTAAAGTAAATTTTATTTAAAATCCGCTCGGAAGTAACTTGCAAAAATTTACATCACAAAGATATAGTTTTAAGATTATAATAAGAAATAAAGGAGAATTAAGAGAAGTGATGTTTTTTTGTCTAGAAAAAAGTAACAGTTTTCGCACTTGTGTTATACGCCCACAAAAGATGGTGTATTTTTTAGATTTGACCTTTAATAATATCGAAAGGCATTGAATTGTCCTATAAGTGCCGTATAAAATCCCAAATAATAAGAGGGTGTTAAGCATATATTCTTTAACTAGGCAACATTTTATTTCAGAAACGACAACGCAAGAAGTGTTTTGGTTGTAGGCTCACAAAGAAAAAGAGTACATATCATGTCAGAGGAAACGTTGTTATTATTTTCAACAGATTGACCCTAATATCTCCTATATGATTCGTGCCAAAAGGCCCCATACACATTTGCTTCTGATTCCGCTTTTCTATATGTTGTCCAACAAATGTTCTGTCCAAGATCAAACAAATTATTGTTTTTGTGTAAGACTTTAGCTAGAAAGAAATAAGTTTAGATTGTCCTGAGGAGTATTTGAATTTTGTTATTCTAGATCAACTTTCCGGAAAATATAAACAATTTAAAAATTGGACTTTATATATTTAAAAACATTTATTAATTGGATGTTAAACAATAACTTCGATATACCGGCCATTATTAGTTGGCTCCAAGGACTTTTTCTATTTTTTGTAATTAAAAGATTTTATTTATGTGTTTTTTATTTATTAATTTATTATTTAATAAGGCATCTAAATACATACATAGGTATGTTATATAAGTGTGTGTCGTTTTGTAAATTATTTCATATAAATTTGTTTGTAATTTTAAATAGTTTTCGTCAGATTGTGATACAAAATTTGTCACATTTAAATGTGCTTCGAATTAAATACGTAAGTTTTTTCTACTATACAGACTATGCGTAACATTAGAGTGTTTTAATAATTAGAAATTAGGAAGACACTTTCTTAATCGAATATTTGCTAATTTATTTAAATGTCATACTTATTCTGTAATTAATTTTATAATAAACATAATTTGACTAATTGAAAGCTCTGCTCCTATTGCTTTTGAATATTTTTCTGTGTTACGTGTTTTTTTCATAATCATCATTTACACAATTTTTTTCATTTGCTAAAAATTTGTAAACTATGCCTGCGAGTGTAGTTCAAGTTAAAAATGAATTAAACTACATAAACTATAAACTATTTAAAGTAAATTACTTAAAACTTAGCTTAACTATTTAATAGAAAATACTTTTATTATTTGTAGAGAATGTTTCTGTTTTAAAGTTAACAATAAAGTACGTTAATCTATTTAAACTGTAAGAGAATGTTGTAATCAGTTGCCATTTGTTGTTATCGCGTGCGGTGGCGGCATTTCGTGTGTGGAGCGGGGCAGGATATACGATTTTGAAGACTTTTTATCAAATAAATCAGAAACGTAATTTGCCTGAAATAAAAAAAAAATTTTTTTTGTTATTATGAAAATGTTACTGACAGTTTGTTGTCGTAGATTTTATAACTACTAATACCGGATATTTACAAACTAAAATTGACACAGTCATTTCTAAAAACTACTTCCTGTGCCAAAGTGTTATTTATACTAATTTATAAAGTAAAAGTTATTTTATTCTAATTGCTTACTAGGCCACTCGAACTAATCTTCAAATATACAAAACTTGGCTTGTTGGTCTTGTTCACACTTTGCAGGTGTAACTTTGGAACTAAGCAAAAATGGGCGACATTGGGGCGGAGAGTGTAGGACCTCCTACATATAATATTTATAAAAAAAAAATCATTATTTTCAGTCCCCCGTTGTAAGTAACTCTACCAACAACACGGAATATTTTTCCTTTTAGATTTAGATATTCGCTTTCACCTTTAAGAACATTAGAAGAGCTTAGCTAGCTTTCCAAGCGTTTCTATATACGGTTTTAGTGTGGGAGTATAATTTAAAATGGGCCACTTTCGCTCAACTTAAGTAAATCAGTAATACTGCGTTGTTGAATATAATATTAAGCGATTATATTTGTTCAAAAGTAACATAAAATCTAAAATATAAAAAAATCCATGGACCAAATCGGTGTATTGTAATATCGAATTATTATACATACTATTTATATATATATATATATATATATATATATATAATTCTACAAACTGGTTTCATGAATTCTCTCTCTTTTCTCCAACCTGATAAATAACCGTCAGCTCTGAGTTATAATACTTTTAAACATTTCAGACACAAAGTTTATCGTAAAGTTGAAATTTATTAAAAATTGGGTAGTGGACTTCTTTCGCCCTCGTTTAGTTTCCACGATATCCCTTTCTCACGATTATTCTCATATTTTTTTTTTTTACTTTTCAATAATTTTGTTCTCTCTACACCAATTATTGAAATTGAGAAGATTCCAAGTGAGAGTAGAGTGTATTTGGAAAGTTGTCGTATAAATGTTGTTGGCGACTGCGGTAGGGGGCATTGTATATACATATATTAATTTTTTTATGTGATAAATGATCCTAATTTCACTTGAAGTTTTCTCAATTTAAAATTAAAATTTCTCCCCTTCATTTAGAATTTTCTTAATTTCAATTTGAAATTCAGAATTTTACATGGAATGTTCTTAATTCCTCTGAAATCTGGAAAAGTGTTGTGTTCCTACTTAAGTCGGAGTGGTGTTGGTCTTGGGTGATAAACAATTATTATAACACGTTCCTACTTGTCAGAACCATAAAACATAAGCCAAAAATCGTCAAAATTTATCTATATGATCATGTCTGGCAACAGTGACGCATGGGATTTGTAAGTGGGATATTATTTTTATACAAGTTAGTTTATTTATATTACAGCATGCCGGCCTAAAGTATGCTTTGAATTCATATCACAGAATGAAGTGCGAAGTGCAAACCTATCATTGCCAGATGAATATTTTTTTTTAATTTATTGCCGCAAAATCAGATTAAAAGAAAAACCTGTTGATATTTACAGAATGAAATTTGTATATAATTAGGTAGATAATTATGACTTTTTCCAACAATAAGTTTGAAGAAGGCATTAGTTAATTATGTTAATGATCGATTTGAATTCGTAGAACCTTTAAATTTTTATTTTCTTTAATTATTTAACTTAACTTTTTCATTTTCTATTTCTCTTAAAATAGCACTTGAGGATGGCCCAACTTGTGCAGTTACTCTCTTGGATCTTAAAAAAGATGTTGTAGAACGACAAAAGGTGAATAGAGCTTGGAGATATTTCAGGATTTTAATTTGCAAGTGACATGAAACCACACACAAAACGAACTAACTCTAACATGTGTTGTGCGGCTCAAAAAGAGGCAACCTTATATGGTCTTGATGAGCAGCATAAAAATGTTCATTCAAACAAACCTACATTAAATCAGTGTAGGTCTTATCACCGATAATCACTTTTGATGAAAAACTTATAACTTGTCTTTGAAACGCTTAACGATATATGAGAGATGTGATTCGTTGCAAGTATTGCACATAAAAATGCCGCACCCATTATAATGCAAATATTTTAAATGAGCCTTACATTGAATAGGGGGCTTAATGATAAATTATATTATATAACACTGAACAGTCAACAATTTTAACCAAAGAGTTTATTTGATTGTGTTTTTTATTGTGAATCTTTGAATAAAGGGGTTTTCATACGGGCGGTGCAAGTTAAAATGGAATAAAAGGAGCTATAATTCAGTTAGAAATTAATTTCTTTTATTAATTGATAGGCTGATATATGCCAATATGTGTGGAATATAGTATAATATCGTTGAAGTTTCCGCCGCGCTTTTGCACGGTGGCATGGTTCCAAAAGGTCACATTTTGTCTGATCTTGGGTGCAATGGCTTTGGCGGCTTCGATCGATGGCGATTTATCGCCATAGTTCTGTGACACTAGAAACACAAACAAAAAGAACTCAAGCGGTGCCAAATAGCGCGAACTTGATAGCAGTTTCATATCATCTCTGCGAGAGATATAAAACCGACATGTCGTACACGAATCGAGCCAAAAGGAATAGATTACTATTAGGGCCTTATTTTATAAAACGCAAGACAACGCCAGAATTTATATGGAAAACAAAAACAAATTTTAAACAGTTTAAAATATTTGTATGAAATTTTTGTGCCTGTAAACGCCATAAAACATGAAGCGTTGATTTCCTTTTCAAAAGCCCAAACATTTTTTAGGAAAACAATAAAAAAATTTGTAAATATTTGAAATTTGTTTATCATATAAATTCTAGCGTTGGCTTGCGTTTTATAAAATAAAGCCCTTAATATCTAGCGCTCCACGTTGGCGTTATCTTTCAAGAAGCTGGCGGCAAACAGGAATTTTTATGAAAGCTTGTGCAAATTGGCGTCGTGCTATATCCGCCAATCTCGCGTGGTCTCATATATGGCAAAAATGCGTCTCAACACTGAAGATAAATTTTCGCCCGAAATTATGATCCTCTCCCAAATGTTCATTGACATGGCTACTTGGCAAAAGTGATTGAATAATAAACAACAGATTTAACAGACATGACCCCTACAATAATAATCCGCCCTAATTGCAAATTTCTTTATATTATGGCTAATTTGATTAGATTAATGTACAAAACTTGGACGAAAAGTTTTACAAGGCGAAACAAATTAGCGCCAAATCGTCAGCGCGAGCATCAGTTAGCAATGCTATTTAAATCTTAATTTAGCAGTAAAAGCTTAAATTTTAGAAAATGAACCAAAAGAGAAAATAAATAAATTTGGATGTGCGTCGAGATGAAGGAAAACATCGTAGAGAAATTGCTAAATTGGCAACTGCCCAAAGAATAAAAACATATAAGCAAACGAAAACTTTGGCAATTTGCAATTTATTGTCATCAGTGCGCTCAGAAACTATTCAAAGAGTCGGAAGAAAAAACGTTTGCTATTAGTCGCATTGATTTGATATTGAAAAATGAAATGTTTTGCAACGAAATCCAATTTGAAATAGAAAAATTGAAGCCAAAAAATTGACTTCTATCGATATAGACTTATCTCTTCTCATGAAAGAAGAGAGAGAATTAAAAATTGCATTTCATACTTAAGCAAAGCAAACGAAAGTTTATTATCATTTTGCTTTTTAATTCATAGGCTAAAAGTTAATTTTCCTTTTTTTTTTTACATTTATTACATAATTCGTATATTTGAAGTCATGTTTTTCACTGCCCGTATCGAAATAACTTTACGATTAGTACTCGTATTACTAGTAAATTATGAAAATTTGAATTTAGCTCCAACTTTTTTACAGGGTTAGAAGAAATGCAGCAATGCACAAATAAAGAACTCGTTGAAATATTTAAAAATTGCTACTCTTCACATATTTCGCACAGAATATTGAATTCTCAATTATGAAGAGAGTAGTTAAAAGGTTCATGCAAATGCAATTGCCGATTCTAAATACAATTGTCATTCATAAGCAAAACACACAAATTCTACTAACGAAACAGTGTGTGAAAGAATTGGTAATCTATATATATAAAAGTGAAACTCTGTCTTTGTGTTAGCTATAGACTCCGAAACCGTAAAGCCGATCGGACTCAAACTTTGGCAAGTTGTTGTACACATTGCAGGGAGTGTTTATGGGAGGTAATTTAAAAAAGTGGGCGGGACTACGCCCATCTACATATACATAAAATATTAATTTTTCAGCTACTTGCACTAGATCGATTTTTCTGAAACTTTGCACACATATTGATCTCATTAAGGGGCGTAACAACGCGCGCCGGGCATGGCTAGTATTCTATAAACGTTGCTTCGGTGCGTGCCATGAACATAAATTACAAATTTCAAGAAGCTCTCTACAGCTTATACGTACTATAGATCCGAGTATCCTTACTCACAACGTACTAGTTATTAAAGAATTGTCGTTTCAAACCAATATTTGACATCAACAAGTCAATATTGAAATTTCGACTAAGCGATGAAACTCGTTTTAACCTCGATGATTTTCCTGAACTTATACTTTCTAGATCCGGGAATGTAACACTAGCAGTTCTTTCTAATGGCTCTGTATCAATAAGAAACCCGTGCATTAAAGTGGGCAGTGAACGATTCATCGCTATATTTTTAGACACAGTTTTATAAAATGGTCGCGAATAATTAAAAACAGATTGCATATCTGTCAGCAAAACCTCGGAAGTTATTTGTCCGATATGCTATGCCATACATAACCTTATTTTATGCACTTTATGATTTCACAACAAAAATACACGTTCAAAACTGGGGTGCCCTGGTAGTCTACTTCGTAGTGTACTAGTCTATCAGTCTGGTGATCATGCCTTAGATTCCCACCAGAGACTCTGCTCTGTTTCACTACAATGAACGAAATTTACGTTACTAAGCTCGGTAATTTAAATTAGAATAAAATTTGTAATTTAATAAATAAATTTCATTTTTCAAAGTTAGTAATACTTCACATCGAATATGATCGTGTGGCTTCATAAAAATATTTTTTATTTTAATGCACAAAAAACTTTTTCTTTAATTTTTTATTAAAACAGTAAATTATAGATATTTTTCAAAACTAATTGTCTTTGCTACGGTCAGAGGGCCAAACTGTGTTCCAATTAAACCATTTATCCGGCACCATGTAACTCTAGAATGAAGGTGAACGTTTGAAAATATAAGTGAAATGCATTCATACGTGTGTGTATGTATTGTAAATAATGTGAAAGGCAGATGAATAAAAAGAGCGAAAATTAAAATTATTTTAAAGGGGGAGTCATGCTTAAAAGACCAGGAATTGCAAACAAAAGGGGCAAAGAAATAACAAGGTGCAACTTTATGTGTCAAAAATTATTGAAAAATAATTTGTCTAACAACCGAGAAAAATGTAAAATATTCGCTTGGCGATTTGTGGTCTAAATTAAAAGTGAAAAAAATAGAACTGAAATGTCTTACATACCGCACTTGCTTTTGGATAATAATAATTCACTTACCACTACAACAGCTACTAAAGAGCCAATTGTTGACCCTGCTAACACGTCGGACCAATGATGTTTATAATCGGATACACGTGACAGGGCTGTATACCATGCAATCATAATGAACATAAATTGAAAGAGGTGTCTCAACAACTTTGAGCCATGCCAGGTCATACGAGATTGCAAATATAGCTGCAATTAAAATACAAATTAATAGTGAGATATCAATTACCTCGCAATAGTTAAAAAAATACTTACCGCCAAATAGACCATCGTGTAGAAACAAAAGCTTGAATGTCCACTAGGAAATGATAGTCGAGATTCTTTTAGCATGCGTTTCGTTGCGAGCGGATTACTACACGCAAAGTCCATTATATATTTCTCTCTATTTTGGGGATCTGCACAAGTTGAGCCATCCGGCATAACGGGTTGACAGACCTGAAAAAAATTTAAGCGATTGTCTCTTTAATAATTGAAATAATCTCAAAATATTAAGCACAAATTTTCTTAATGCTGATTTTGACTAATCTTTGCTTTATAATTGATCACAACTAAAGTAAAAACTGAAATGATATATGACTCTACAGATTGCAAGAGTGTTGATTGCTGAATAATTTTTGTGCGAGTGCGTGATTAAGGAGTGTAATTTGGATATAAAAACATGTTTCAAGTATTAAATGATTTAATTATATTTTTTGCTTCTTAAAATAAAACGTTAAAATATCCAGATAAACTAGATTTAAGTATGAAATTAGTTTACGGTGTTCGAAGAAAATAATAAATAAAAATCCTTAAAATGCAATAAAAACCAGGTCTTGTGCAAAATACACGAAAGCAGCAGGTGTTTGTTGTTTTGTTGACAACACACACTATTTATCAAACAGCGGCACAAACGAAAACATAAATATTTATCTGTAATTTAAAGGCAGAAAGATTCAATAAATTAAAATTATGCACAAAAAAAATTTAAAGGCAGAGTTGTTACGGAATGAAGTCTTTAATTTAATAAATTCACAAGTCTAAATAAAATCAACAAAGGAAGTGGAAGAGGTTACTTGGATATATTCTTCCACAGGAATTATTGTACGTTCATACGAATTGTAATAATTTTAAATTATTGCTGAAACAAGATAAGAGTTACGGATCGTTTTAATAATTTATTGTGATCCATTTTAAATTAAAAATGTTGCGTTATTCAGGTTTTAGATTATTACTTGGCACAGGATCTAATGCCACCGCTAAGAGGTGAAAAATATAATTGTACCCGTTGCAAGGCTTGCAACTGAAAGAAGCTAACGAACTCCCGCATAGAATATGTAAGTTCATTGAGAAGCGGAAAAGGTGTAAAAATCACAAGCTATCTGCAAAAATACGCATAGATGCATAAGCGTTCATCTGTCAGATAAGACGCAAGACAGGTCACAAGCATTGATAGCATCGTAGGAATGTAAGTAAATCGGCAGCCTGGCTTCAATCGATGTGAATTAACATACACTCCTTATCACTTAAATAAGGAGTTTAATTTGACTAATTTTAAACGAATATGGCTTGCAAGAGCCAGATATTGGGGGGTTACAAAATATTTCCGAATCCACTGTTTTACAGCTTTGGCATTGTGAATTGGAGCATTGTCGTCTTGGTAAGACCACAGTATGAATCCAGGTAATTTACTAAATTGTGGAGACGTGCCTTCGTGCAATGCTTCATAAATTTTTTTTTATACCATACCATGACTCCGAGCTCCCTGCTGTGTCTTCGTTGCAAAAATATTTCTTAAATGTATCTATCTCTTGCAAGAAGAAGGCTCAGAAACAGCCAGAGCTGTGTCTAACCACTTTATGGAGGATGTTGCGAAAAGATTCAGACTTGCTGTATTTTAAAACTCAACTCGTGCAAGAGTTGAAGTCACGACGACGAATTTCACAACAACATTTTGTTCAGCGATGTGGTTAACTTTTCGCTCAATGAGCATATCAGTAAGCAAAATTGTCGCATTGTCCTTTCTGATCTGTACAAAATTCCAAATAATAAGAGTGTGTTAAGCATGTACTCTATATCAGGGCAACGTTTTGTTAAGAAAAGAAAACGCCATTAGTTAAGCTTCGTTACAAATCCAAATAAAACATTAAATTCTTTTAAAATCTTCAAATAAAACAAACAAAAGTATGTGAGCTTCTAATATCAAACAGCCCATTCATTCTCGTGGACCGCGCTAATTGTTGTGAGTGTATTTTCATATTTTAGTTATATCCATCTTTATTTGAAAAGTATTAATTGTAACTTGAAGCCAACTTTAGGAAAATGAAATTAAAGGTTTTTTCGTGATTCTTTTAGATCTTTTAAGCAGCTTTTTTAGTTGAACTTTTTGCATGAAACTAAAATTAAATCTATCGAAAAGTACTTGGTACTTTTGCTATTTGAAAATAAAAGAAAACACGATTGACTGCATAAATAAATGTCTGGCCTGCAAATTCATCATGAGGTGGCAGATTTACTTCTATGCAACTTGAGTCCATTTCATGATTTTCTTTTTTTTTCCTTTGAATTGTATATCAAGACACACGAGAATGATGTGAATTTTCCTCTTGGGATACCAGTCTCTTACGTAGTATTAATCATATGATCCTCTTTATTATTTTTGGTTAGTTTTTTTTTTTTTGCTTTAAGCAGACTTATGAATGAGTATTTGAGATCATTTTCCAAAAGTGTGAGAATTAAAAAAAAAAATACTTCTTTGAACTTGGGTGGGATTATTTCAGCTTAAAAAATAATGAACAGATCATTTTTTTCATTTACAAAATCTTTTGATTATTTATTTATTGTTTATACATCCGTCTCTGCGTGTTCAAAGAAATGTGTAACTTGCATTCCTGATTGCATTTGATTTGTTGTTCTTTCGGTACTGAATTTTCGGAATTCATAAATTTTTTTATAACTACAACAATCATTATTTTTTGTTTGATTGTGTAACACAGGTGTGGCCTGGATTGTAAATAAAAGAATGTGCAGAAGTAGTAAAATCCTTTAAACTGAAACAAAAAACAAAAATAGATTTGTGCGGAAATTAGTATCGTTTCAAATGTGTGGAACTAATGATATTTTACATGTTTAGCCTGAAATTGTGCGGGATGTTGAAAATTGTATCAAAATAATTGCATAATTCTTCCTAATTCTTTTTGCAACAGATTTGGTGTAAATTTAAAACCAAATATACAGAATTTTCTCAAAAGGCGATTACCAAATTCATTTCGTCCTCCATTTTTCTTACAAACGCAAAAATCATAGCTGCTTTAAGCTCTCTACAACAATATATTTTTATGGCAAACATATTTTGATTATTACTAGAGTTGCGATCAGCAAGTTATTATTTATAAGTATATAATCACTAAATATTTACCATCCCTAAAATTGTAATTGAAATCAAAGTATTTTAACTATACAAAAATATTATAATATTATTTGGAACGAAAAATGACACTAAAGATAATGACACTAAACCGGTTTGTCTCCAAGCCAAGCTTGACAAGTGATGACGGTAATTCGTTCCAAACATCTATATCACATCACGCTGTCGTAAAGTCAAATCATTAATAATAATAGTATGATCATCCTTTTCATGATTAATCAAAGTAAGACTAAGATGCAATCATACAATGTTTGTTTTCGAAAAAATTTCCATAAACTTGTTTGAATACTTTTCTATCGCTCTAACAATTATCTACATATACAATAATAATATGATTCGATTACAAACATATAATTCCATCATAATATTTTACTCTTAGAGTGGCATCGAAAAGTTCGAAAATCGCTACAGTCGTTGTATCGCCCTCAAGGCAACTATGTTGAATAATAAAATCGAGTTTTGTGGAAATTTTGCTTTTTTTTCTTACTTATCCTACGGACTTATTGAATAAACGTTATTTATGAAAAAAATTGTTTACATTTTTTTGAAATAAAATACAATAATTGCAACTCTAAATAAATGCTCAACTGTATTAAAAAATAATAAAAACATTGTTGTTGATCACTAAAAAAAACCTGGCTTTGGAAATTCTAATGTCGGCAACACGGCTCGGCGTTTCTTTCAAAACCCGGCCATTTCAGCTAAAATCACAAAATTGGATGCGAAATCGCTTGGAAATACGCAAACAATTATGGTTACCTTTTCTAGCGATTTTCAAATTAAAACTGATGCCTTTCGAAATTTCACCCTTGATATCGCAACGTACGAGTATTTTGTAAGAATGTATCCTTGGTATTACACGTCCTCAACCATTGGGACAATTAACAAAGGAAGAGGAAGAAGCTCGAAGCAAAGATTACACAAATTTTATGGAACAATAGGAAAAAGTTATATGAAGTTATTTAAAAGTTCGACTCTGTATTACCGTATGTTTGAAGATAAGTTGTTCAAATACTCTCCCATAAAAAGTCGATAACACTGTTCTGCAATGAGAAAACTGTTCTCAGCTTTTTTCATGGGCTAGGCAGATAATGCTGACGTAATAGGGGCGGTTACGCAAGAGAATTGCATTATTACTCGAGATCAGCTCGTCCGATTTCCAAAAACAAAACTCCAAAGGATACGGTATAAAACTACCTTGTAGTTACATTAACATTTCTTTTTTTATATGCTCAATAGTTTCGGTCTAATTCGGAAATTAGTGGCAAGCGAAATTTCTTTTCAAGCAAAATTAAAAAAAAATTTGCTTCCTAAAAATCCAATAAAAATTTTAAGCAGCAACTATTTTAGAATTTAAATTCAGAAAGATCCATGCACAAATATAGGTTTCATTCAGATTTAAGTGAATGTATCACACTTTGAAAAAAACACTGGTGCAATGCATTAATCAGTATGTAAAACACTTGCATTTTATGGATTTTAGCAAAACGACCCCAATGAAAGGAAGGAATTTTTATGATTCATATAGTTACAAAATATAGTTATATAAAGAACATATATTTTTGTGGCAATAAGGAATAAGCATTTAAGTTGATTGAGGCTTAAAACGAGCTAATTAGCGTTTCCAAATTCATTCAAAAGTACCCCTGAGCAAAGTTTCACTTGGAACAGTATCTTGACTTAACTTACAATTTCTTTAGGAATAAGATTTTAAAAACAGGTAAGTTGATTTTGAAAATATTATTGTTTCCAAACGTGTATAACAAACCAGTCTTAAAAAGCGAACATGTTTTTTAATAACCAAATTTAAAGTTTAAAATTACTCTCACTGTTCCAGTTTGACAAACCGCACTTTCACTAAATATTGTAATAATATAAAATATGCGGTATTTATAATATTTGCAAATTCTCTAGAATCTTCTTTCAGATTACGAAATGCCAAGGACATGTTTTTTTAAACAATCCAGAGGCAGTCATTTGAATGCAATAAACTAAATAGTGAAACCGCCCTATTAAGGCGGTCATATTTGCCACGTCCATTAAAAATATTTGTACGCGATAAAAAAAACTGAAAGTAGATTTTTATTAAGCAAGTCAAACTCTTTATATTCATTATAGTTTTATTCATAAGAGGTGAAATAATTTTACATAACAGTGTCATCACGGTTTTAAATAACAATACAGAAAACCGGCACTGATGATGGCACATAGCCGAAACCTGTTGATCTCCATATCAAGCTTAACAAGGGATAAAATGAAGTTCGGTTCAAAAATCTATATAAAATAATATATTTAATACACTTTCTTTGAACTCTTTCAACAAGTGTGAAAAGCTAGATAAAACTAATTCAATATTGGGCGCAATGGCATAAATAGCCACTGTTTGTGCTATGAAATCCACATTATTTTGTTTATAATACGGACTAAGGGCAGGATATTAAACACCCTTTTTGAAATAATAAAACACAAGGCTGGTGCGATTCCAGGGGGAGCGAAAATGGAATAGTTCTGCTCGAAAAACTATTAGATATAAACGTTTTCTCCAATAAAAATTGGAAACAGTTGTTGTTAACTTTATCCTAAATTGGAGGCTGTACGAAAAATCACCTAAGTGGAAGTCAAAGAAAAAATAAGAAGGCACGAACTTTGGGCAATTTAATATTTTTAATTTCGCATTTGTTTCAAATCCTCAACACACATTTTTCGAATTGTTCATTCGAACTTTAGGTAATTTGACACAGTAAGCAATTGCTCGAAAAGCTGAATGATTGGGCAAATTTTAGCTCTTTGGTTTCATCATTATGACTAATCATGCAAAGTTCGTATACGATTATTAAATTTAATGTTTGGACGATTATCAAATGGTTGGTTATGCACACTGCTTAATTTCAGGGGTTGTTTAAGATCGGCATCGCTTACTGACTCTTGTCTGTAATGCCGGGGTTTGACCGGACGCAAGGATTTTCTCCAGTGGGGCATGTCGTTCGAAGAACTATTGCGCCCGTCCGAAACTCTTCAGCAGGGAAGCTTTAGTAAGCCAAGGAAGGTGAAGGATTTCATCTGATATCAAGCAGCTGAACCACCGGAAAATTGGGAGAGTATTAACCAACTTTGGAGAATTTAAAAACTTATTTTGGGAAGTTCTTAAAAGTGGTTTTAGTTGCAGTAGTATCAGCTTTTCTGCGCAAACTTTTGAGTCGACTTTCGAAAAAGTTTGTAAAATGTGGTAAATTAAATTCTCTTGTTATTCATTTTATTTAAATAAAAACTTTGTAAGGCCAATTTAAAGCAAAAGAGCATTCTGCCTGCTTTTTTGCCTATCTACTGGTCTATTAAACAAAATTCAATAGAAACAATTAATAATGCCAAGGAGAAAGAGTTGTGCATTGAAATGAAAATCACAGATATAATGCAAGAGATACAAATAGAATGTAAATGTATATGCACACACACATACATACATACGTTTTCATATAAAAAATTTGAGCATTCTGGATAAATATTGTTTCTGTTAAAATTTTATATTTTAAACTAAGAGGAGTATTCCCGCAACGCAGAGTTCATTTTAAACATTAACGAGACCTTGAAAGTGAACTTGTTTCAATTTTTTAACCACAAATAGAATCAAAGATACACATTTTTAAATGTGTCTACGTTGCGAACATCTGCATAATGAAAACAGAATTGTTGAAAAATCCACGCCTAATTACACTATATTATTTTAACGAAAAAACCATCTTCAAGATTTAAACTGTGTCTTCGTTGGCGAAGTGGGGAACACTTAGACGATAAACATCGACTCTTATTAGCAACAATCTAGAATGACGCCCCTCTTATACGACGGACTACTTTAAATAAACGCGATTTACATAAAAATAATCATGAACATATTTGTATTAAACACCATGTATGTTTTCCAAAATTATGTTTTAAAAAATTCCAGCACTTAAAATGTTTTCATCAAAATAACATTTTATAAATAAAGTTGTAAAAATTAAAAACAATGTCTACTGTAACTACGTGTTTTTAGGGTCGGCTATAAGCCGCACTTTTATAAACAAATTACTATTTTGAAATCACTTACCTGCAAAAAATGTGGCCTCAAACGCCCAATCGAATATTTCGCAATATCCGTTGTCAGTTGGCTGACAGCAGCACCGAACCCAAAAATACCAATTTTCTTATAACATTCCACGATCCAATCGGGAATTTCATAATCCATAAAAACGTATCGTCGTATACTGGAGTTGCCATTCAAATATTTTTCATGATTTTTCGAGTTTATAATTTCAACGATAAGTATCTAGAAGTAAGAATAAAATGTAAGATAATTTAATTTAAGTTAAATTTTATTAAAGAAACGCCTGTTTTTAAATTTATGTAGTCACCTACACACGGATATATAGGATATATGTCCGCGTCAATATTATTGACCTAAAAGAATTGTATAAATTAATGAATAATTTTGTTCAGGCTTTTAGTTTGTTTTGTTCTTTCCGCTCAGAAACAAATTTATTTTTATTAATGTGTAGAATACTGAAAAAGTCAAGTTACTGTATAAATGTTGCTTTATGGATATGGCAACTTTATTCAAAATGAAATACGTTAAATTGAATGATGAAACAGAACTTGGGCATAACGAGTTTTAGCATACAATTTGCAATTAAAAATAGCTAAGCCAGTCGAGAGATAGAATATATTTTTTCGAGAGATAGAATATATTTTTTTGAGGGCATTTTTTCTTGTTCACTAATTTTCGTAACAATGTTGCGATATATTCCTTAAATATAACCTTTTTGTAAAATAAAAAAAATAAAAAAAGGAACCACCAACTGCGCCTAATAAAAAAAAAACGTATACATTAAAATAAAATCAGAGCACCTGTGGTTACGGTTGTATCTTTAATTATGGGCCTTCTATCTCTCTCTTTCTCGGCGATTAGTGGTAGAAGTTGCAGTCGTATTCTCTTTTATCAACAATTCTGTGCCAATAAGAAATAAGTGCTTAAATCGACTTAAGCTAAACCTGAATTATTAGTTCCCTTTTGATTTGGCAATTCAAAAGTCTCCTTCAATAATATTTTACTTACTTAGCTCAATTTTGCAGGAAGTTATTTTGAAATAAATTTCAATTTCATTTGGAACTGTAAATTCCTTAGGAATATAAGTTGTTTTTTACAATCTAACGTTTTTCCAAACGTAGACTACCTTAAAAAGCGAACATGTTTTTTAAAATTCATTTTAAAGCTTAAAAATGCTCTCTCGTAAAACGAAAAAGTTACACTTAAGGACTTTTTCCTTATTGATACAAAATTGTGATCAAAATCAAAACTTGGAAATCGATTAAAAAAAAAATATGCCTCGATTTATTTAAAAATATGGCACAAAAAACGGTAAGACTTTTGGGGTTTTTCGATTTCTTGCGATTTAAAAAAAAAATAAAATATTTTCAAAATTATGTTTTTCGCCACAACTTTCTCGATATCTCTGAAACTGCTGAGCGGATTTAAAGACAATGTTAATGTAACTTAAGGGCAGTTCTAATGCGGATTTTCGAAATATTTTTACTCAGTCAAATAGAAGAAATATTTCTAAAGTTATGCTAATATATGTATGTCGTGACTCGTGAGAACGAAAAATGACACTGAAGATGGCATATAGCCAAAATCGGAAATTCGTTCCAAAAATCTATATCGTGACTCTTCCTTCATTTTGGAGATAACGATATATCTCGAAAACCAGGAGCAATTTAAAAAAATGAAGTGCAGATTTGAATTCAACACCCCATCAAATTACATAAAAACACTTTCCGTTGCTCCAGTCAAAAACCGTGTGTACTTGTGTCGATTATTAGCACAAATTTCCGTCATCCTTTGTCAAGTTTAGTTTGGAGACAAATCGGTTTCGGCTATTCTCATCTTCAGTGTCATTTTTCGTTCTGAAGAGTTTGCATCAAATCGTTAGTCACAATTGGTGTTTGGGGACGGAATGTGAACGTTGTTTTTAATTGTTAATAGTTTTTTTTTTTGGGTTGAAAGAAGTCAATGATTATTAGATTTTGATCGTTATTTTTGTTGTGTGTTTTGTTCATTAATTTTAAAGGTTCGAATATAACGTCTAAAATCGGAGTTTGATTTTTCGTATATGATGCGTCTGTCAAATATCTTATGTTTGTATATTTCCGTTTCTAGGATGTTTAGTTGTCGTCCTTTGAGTTGTGTGTGTAGTAGTTGTACCGTTTTTCTACTATGCGTTGGATTACATTTGTTGTTGAACATGTGGTTCGCGAAGTTAGTTTCTGGTGTAGAGCCGGGATTACGCACCTTCTTGTTATAGTATCTTTTATGTTTTCATTTTGCATCCTGTTTGTCCAATGTAGCTGTGTTGACAGGTGCACGTCTGTTTGTAAACCCCTCACTTATTCAGATGGTCGTCTTTGTTTGTGTTGGTATGTAATATTCGTCCTTATGTTGTTTCTTGTTTTGAATGCTATATTTACGTTGTATTTCTTGAGAATGGTGGTTATTTTGTGTGTTAATTTTCCGGTGTAAGTTAAAGTTGTCCATGTTTTTCCTTCGTTCTCGCTGTTGTGTTCTCTAAGTCTTTGAAATTCTTTTTGGATTTTGTCTACAATGCCTTTCTTGTAACCGTTGTTTGCTGCTAAGGTACAGGGTGTCCGCCGGGAAGGTATACTACTTTGTTTTGCCGTCATTTTGGTAAGCATTAGTCTCGACAGTTCATATTTGGCAGCCGTGAAGTAGAGACGTGGCAAATTTATTATGGAAAAATATTAGGTAAACCAACGTGTTTTAATTGTTAAAACATTTTATCAAAATCAATCATCGATTACTGTGACGATGAGAAGTAGTGTACCTTCCCGGCGAACACCCTGTATATATCGTATTTAGTTCTTTGTTGTAGGTTTTTTTGTTAGGAATGTTCGTTCGTTGGTGTTGGTGGTTGGAAATATTATGTATTATTGTGTATGTGGCCGTACGTTTTCTGTACATTTTGTATTCGAGTTTGTTGGTATTTTCGTTCCATGTGTTGTCTTTCCAGATGTTGCATAAATACTTCCATGAGTATTGCTGAGGTTGGGTGTCCCATTCTAAGTCCGTTTGCTTGTCTATAGATGGCGTTGTTGAATTGGAAGTAGTTCTGTTCTAATGTAGTTTTTAAGGTATTTGTGAGTTGTAAAGCAAGGTCTTTGTCTTTCGTGTTTCTCAGTACTATTTCATGTATCGATGGATATAGATCTTTAATATCGAATGATATTAATTTCGTGTTTACTATGATCTGTACGGCGTTTAGTTCTTCCAATTAGTTCTGTTGTGTTGGTTACTGTGTACGTGTTTGGCAGTTCTAAAGTATTTTTTAATACTTCTTTTAAATGTTTGGAGAGTTTGTAGCTTGGCGCTAATTTGTAGTTTTCTATTGGTCTCATTGGAGTGTCTGGTTTATGTATTTTTGGTAGTGCGATCATTGGTGAAACTGACGGGCACATATTCGTGTACTTGTATTATTTGTGGTGTCCGCTTTGACTGAAAGGCCTTTGAAGAGCAATACAAAAATGATATAAGTTTTTTTGCATTTCTCTTACAAGGATTTTATTCGGTCGCACAGAATCTCATATGTCCTAGACTTCAATAATCAGTATCAACAATGCATATTTTTTAGTTGGTGACTTTTAATAACTTGATCTTTTGTCGCTATTTATAACTTGTTTCTCTTGTTTCTTTGTTCAAAGTTTTTTCTGTTTAGCCGATTTGAGTGATTATCCTTATTTTATGTTTATTGGAATTTACCGCTTTCTTCGATTTTAGGTTTCGTTCCGATATGAGAATTATTTTTAATCCAAGCACTTTTGTGAATGCAGCGTTTTCTTCCCAATTATTATAGTTGGGTTTTCTGAAGTTGGATATTTTTGTGCATTTTCGCAGATGCCGCTTTTTAGGAATTTAAGGGCTTTTAGCATTTGTTAAAAGTTTTTACATTTTCTCTCTTTATTGTGATTTACGCGACTGCTAGTGCTCTGTTGCATTATTACCAATCAAACAGCGAGTTGTTATTAAAGCTAACAATGTGTTTGAGGCTTTGTCGGCGCAAATTCAGAGGGAAAGGAAAATTTGTCACCTCAAAAGTGATTTGGCAAAAGAAGATTATTTGTTTCCGATTAAGTCGGCTTGATGTTTGGGACTTTGTGAAACTCTTGCAAAATTAACCGGCTTTGTAAAACATGTCCCACAAAATTACATTGCATTATCGTCTGCTATAAAACTTCCAGCCTTAAAAATTATAAAAAGTGAAACTGAAAATGCCTTTTCTCCTACAGCAATGAATAATTAAACCATCTGTTATTTTTTTCTCGTGTCTGTCGAAACTCATTGAATTTTTTCTTTATTGTGTCGTATTTTATTTTAAGAACTTAAAAGCCTAAGAATGGTGTCAATAATTAAACATGATTTCAAAATTGTGCTTTGATATTGAAACACTTGTTTCGTTTTGAAATTCAATTTTTTATTATGTGCGAGCGTGCATGTGTTATAACTTATGACATCTCAGAAAATTGACCTAAATTTTTTATAATAAATTGTCATGTTGAAAACCGTCGAAAATTGTAAAAAGAAATTGCTTTACAAGTACATATGTGCTCCTGTTTTATTTATCAGCTATTAACACTTTCATTGAAAACAAGCCCTTCGCTTTTGTAAGTTTGGGTTGATCTTTTTTTTACATATTTTCAATATGGCACCAATTAAGAAAATCTGATCATAAATTTGATGGAGAGATTTGAATGACTGCAAACTAAAGCAACAAATAAATAGAATTTCAGTTGGGACTGTAAACACTTTATTGAAAATTTATTAAACTATATATTGTGTTGTGGTGCATCTGAACCATTTGCCTGTTTCGAAACACAAAACGAATATCTTGGCATCGAATATATTTCAAGGGGATTTCATGCTTTTAATAGAATTTTAAATTTAATTTTTAAATTTGTATCCATTGCATCAAAAACAATTTTCGATATTTGTATAGAAAGAAGTAATTTTGGAACAATAGTAGTTGTTATAGAAGGGGTATGGGATTTCATCAAATGAGTTCAAGATGAAATCAGAGGTACTGTCTCCTACACAATTTTTTGCTTTTAAATGATCTTCTATGTCAAACTTCCCATCCTATCTATTCTTTTGCAATATTTGCCATTCTTTTGCATTCAGTAATACACCAAGCTTTTCATAACTTGGAGAAAACAGGCGCAATATGATTATCTAAAATGCTGAACTGAGATGTTGCAATAATCACCGAAGTGGTCATTTATGGATCTGAGCTGCAATGTCTATTTTGAAGCTTCTCGACCGCGTACAAGGGAGGGCGGAGATACTTATCGCTGACAAGGTATTGACTCACTTGAACATCGGCGCAATGTGAGTAGTGTGTCATTGTTTCATGGTTATACTTGTTTCTGATACCCGGACATATGTACGTAAAACACGTTCTTCACTTATGGCTAGATTGACCATAGGACCGTAGAAAACACTATTGGGAAAACTGATTGTTTAGCCGTACATTTTGTATATGGAATAAACTCCCTGCATAAGTCTTTCCTGCCGCTTTAAATCTAGGAAAATTTAAATCGAATGTCCACAACTACTAAATTAATGTACCTCCAACACAATGCATTGCATCAATAGGGATCATCCCCTTAGTGCTGTTCAAACAAAAAATAAACAGAACTATTTATTTACTTAAAATATCTTTCCTAATCGTTGCTGAAGTTTTGCTCTACGATACGTCTAGTTCACCATTGCAATACAATTGAGGTACTAATTGAAAAACTTCTAGGGATTTACAGGGTCAAAATGAAACACGAATCAGTAGTCGTTAACATAACATAAACAATTGGCTAAGAAAGAAGTGCTTTCCAAGTTGCAAGAAATCGCTTAAAACTTGTACAATCTTGGCGAATATACTGATGCCGGCACATATGTATATATATATATATATATATATACATATATATATATATATATATATATATATATTGACAATAATAAAACAATTTCTTCTTCAATGTAACGTTTAAAAAGTTTTCAAATATTCACAATATATTTGCCACAACAATATATTGTTGTAGAGAACATAATATAGTTTTCGTTTTATTTATATTTATATATTTTTATATTTGAAATTATAAATATATAAAAATTCCTTTTACTTTATTAATTCGCCTATTACGTAGCATGTGTCGATACTTTTCAAAGTCCTTTTGCATTGCTCTTTGATCCTTTTAACCAAAGCAACATATTTTCAGTACAACTAACCCACCACTTACTTTATCAGTCAGTCATTCATAAATTCACTCCTTATTCAGTTGTGTTCGATAAGTACTACTCGTATTTACACACTATTGACACTAGTTTGCTTCAACAAAATCCTAAGAATATGTGTTTAAATACAAACACACATTGCTTTCCCCACAATGAGATTGCAAAGGTCATGTCTTATAATATATACAGTGTAACGAATAAATATATAAAAGCAAATAAACTTTAACAAACACATTGCTGAATCAAAACAACATATTGTTGCATCATACTAAATTCGATAGTAAAAATTCTTAAAGCAAAATTAAACAAACAATTGGGGGAGCTGGCAAATGTTTTATACAATTCTTACAAGGTGTGTTGTATAAACATTAACCAACATTATTAGTTGAGTGTAATCTCTCACAAATGGGTGATGTGGACTTCTTTAAAAATTTCCTGCTTGTAATTTCACGGTTTGTTACACAATAAAGCAGCTGCTGTATTTAGTTTGTGAGGATATTTTTACTTCATGTGATATGACTAAAAGGAAACTTTTGAAGTTTCATTATAAAGGAAAAGCTAGTTCCAAAATTATGTAAATACGATTTTTTAACTAATTATACGTTGAACTTGCTCCAAGCACTGCAAGCTGGACATTAATGGAACTAGAGCTGTCACAATTACTGCCAGCACACATGTGGTTGGAAAATTTAGTGTTTAGGAATCACATTTTCATATATGCTGATTATTTCCCGAAATGTGACTTAGATTTGATTTCAAAATTCACAACAACGGTTGATGACTTTTTAATGCCCATGTAAATCCAAGAATAAAAACTTCAGCAAAAATTATTGATTAAAAAAAATCCTTTGAAGATCATCGATTACAAGTCAAAATAGAAACAGTTTAGGATTAATGAAAGTATTCGTGACCTGATTATCAAACAATTTGGTAACATTAACCGCCGGTAGTAGCAATTACCCATACCAACAGAATGTATTCAACAACTTTTGTGGCGAAGAAAAAGTGATTTGGCTTGGAAGAGGGGTTGGACCTTCTTCCATGCCAACGTTGTCTAGAACCACCCATTATTATTCTAATTTAACTGCAATAAAAAAAATAAATAAAAGTAGCAAATAACGTACCACGCTAATTGGCAACACCAGTCCAATAATGTACAACATCCAACTAGTAACCGTCGACTCTTTGAAGGGATGCATCAAAGATTCATCATCACAGAAGAAACCGCGTGTGTACGCATCGCCCCACAAAAAGAAGCATAAAATGGGAAAGCCAACTGCAAATAAACGAAATCAAGCAATAAGGAAACTGTTTTGAAACTAAAACATTTAAAAATACAGAAAATGAAACAAGAAGAAATAAGAAAACAATAAAAATTGTTTATAATCAAATTTCTAAATTATCGCAAAAGTCGTAAACAACGTAACGATACAACTTCCTTAACATTTAAATTGAAAAGCAAAGAAAACAATTTCACTAAAACAGGATAAGAAATAAAACGAACCATAAAGATGAAATGATTAAATAAAAAAATGGGCAAACCGAACAAGTTTCTTGATGAATTTACAAATAATTGAAAGTTTATTTCTTTTAAATTAAAATCAAAACCTAATTTTTTTGTAACTGAAATTAAATTGTTGTTCATTTTATTATTTTTCATTTATTATTGTGGCAAGTGTAATTTTACTAAGTTGGATTGTGTCATTAACGGAAATGAAATATGATAATTTCAGAGTCGACACAATGGCTGATTGATTTAAATAACTATTTTACAGTAGCAATAATTTTAGGTATAGGCAAATCGTGAAGTTACCATTCTCAGTGTTTTATAATTATAACACAATTTAGTGCTGCTTATAATTAATATTCATACTCGCAATAAACATTATCGAATGGAAATCTAGCAGAGAAATATTGCTATATTGCCATGCGTGCCATTAAAAAAAAGTCAAATCGTGATGTGTTTGTTAAGGTTATGTAAAGTTTCTTAACGCTCATTGAGTTTAAGAATATTTAAAATATTTGCTATTTTGTAGCTTTCCTTAATTATTGGGAATATTTTTGTGGTGAGCTGGGAATATTTTTGTGGTAAGTAGCCCCTGAAATTCCCAATAAAACAATCAAGACCTTTAACATTTAATCTTTTGTATTGTTGTAGCGATTGTATTTTTTTAAATCTTAAGTTCTTAATTTTCACGAGTAATTATAAAACATTTTTTTAATATAAATAATTATTTATAATCTCTTCTTTTGCTAACGACATTTTGTTACTCTAAAGTGTAATTTCTAGCAAACAAAGTAGTAATAAAATAAAAGTTCCCCTGCCTGATTCAATTTCAAGGTATTAATTGACGTCTATATTTTTTTACATTAGCAATGCAAAAATACCCCAATAGAATAGAATACAATTTACTGTTCTCAAACAAATAAATGAAATGTTTATTTCAATACACAATACAAGGCGTTTATGAAGTGCCTAAATACATTTTAATGTTTAACAATACATTACAGATACTAAACAACTAAACCTGCTAGAATGATTATGCTTTTCAGAAATGTAATCATATTTGAAGCCAAATATGATTATTTTAAATACGAATCATGGAAAGTGCTTATTATGTACGAGTATATACCCTCGGAGGAATTGATGTCATAGTGGTATTAATACGAGTGCTACTGAATACCTGGTCGAAAAGGGACCCAGAAAGTAAGTGGTCTGCTTCGATATCCCCCCATACATTATTAATACTGAATACCTGTCGAAATAAAAGCTGAACTCTAAGCTCAAGTAGCCAGAGCCGTAACCTGAATAAGTGAATTCTTAACAATTTGATGACTTATTGTTTGTAGGTAGAAACTTTTGGGGAAAAATATCGGGTGGTATTTGCCATTCAGCTAAAAAGCCAGTTATTTGTTGTATGTCGGTTAAATTACAATTTCGGGAAAATATGCAAGTAACACCTGCGAGCTACATTACAGACATCCCCAAGAGTCAGCGAGTCAAATAGTTTTAAGGAAATGTGGATAATTATTAATTATATTAAGTAATGTGTTTTTTTATTACCGGTATTTTATGCCATCGGCCAAGAATACGCACTAAACATTGCCAGGTTTACCAGGTCATGGTGTTTTCAATTCGCGCCGTTAAAGGTGATTTCTCGGTAAACAAATATTTCTCCATTTCAGAGGCTGCTTAGCGAATGCAAGCCGATGTCAATGGTAATTGTCTTTCAGCGACTGCGTCAGTTATCGTAAGAAATCAGTCCCATATCCTAGTGCAAAGTCTTAGATCTAGTGCACAGCAAGGAATCCACTTGTACAAGTACTCCTACATTCTTTCATAGATAGCGGATATATTCTGGCCTAATTTCCGGCATTTCTTTGACATTCAAGCGTTGAAAACGCTCATCTTGAATTCAGTAACCAAACGTTGGAAAGTCAACTTTCAATGGCAAGCACGCCCGCCGTAAAATGGACGCAATGCGTGTCACTTTTGCACAAAGGAGCACTCATTTTGATAATAACATGTTTGGCCATAAACTGTCATCATCCACACCCTTCGCCACTTCGTTTACTCTTAGCTCTAATCATTTTTAAACAAAGTGCATTTTCGAAAAATTTTATTGTATTTTAGTACGATTTTACTTCAAAATATCTCATTGATTTTACAAAAATCCTGCCTTCAAAGCTACTTAAAGTATGCAACGTCGTCCACCAATCTCTTGACGCTCGCTAACATTACAGAATTGCCTTATAGTTCTAAAATTTCGATAAAATGTACTATGAGCGACTAGAAACTACTGAACCAAGTAAACGCCATAAATATAATCTTCATTTATTCCCCACTTAAAATTCATGTAAATTTGTGGCATCTAAATTAAACAATAATGAGTTAAACAAAAACTCAAATTATTTAATTAAATTAGAGCGATAAATAATATTAATGACAATAAAACGAGCAAACAATATTTTTAAGCACAACAAACAAAACAAAGATAATTCCCTCCGTTGCCACCATTGTTAACGCTTAAATAAGGTATCTCTCCGGAAAAAAGGGTGCCCATAGCCAGCAATTATTCAATTCATAATTTTGTTTTTATGTATTTTGAAACATGTTGAAATTTCTTTAATTGCCTGATTGTTGCATGCAAGTACAAAGATATTTATGTCATTCATACTCCCATATAAAGTCAACTACATTTGAGTGTAATTAAAATGACATTAAAATGGAGCAGCAATATTTACATACATGTGGAAGTTTATTCTACGATTGTTGCAGTAACTTTGTAAATTTACCATTACATGAAGTAGCCACAATTGCAACACATATGTATACTCCTTCATCGTTGGTTGGGTGGTTAGTGTAACCATGGCCATGGCATAAATTTCAATTATGCGTAATACCTGCAGAAATCAGCAACAATGTAAAAGAAAACACAATTTCCATACTTGCTTGTTGTAAAATACAAGCAGAAAAAAAATATCAAACAATAATAAATTCACTGGGTAACAAAATATTTTTGTTGTTGTTTTTGTAGAGTTATAAAAAACTGCAGACACAAAATTGCCACTAGTAATCTTTCTAATATCTAACGACAATCTATACGAGAGGTTCAACCTTAAGAGCGGTTTTGGTTTTATGTAAATTACTCATGGCTCCCGTTGCAAGTTTTCCTGCTGCATGGCGAGAGGAATGTCTACACCATTTGTTTTACATTCTAATTTGCAGAAAATAATTTCCACCTACAAAAATTTTGTTTGGTTTTAATTTCTAATCTTCTAACCTTTGGACTAAATAAGTATTTGAAAAAATTATAATTTTAGTTAAAAAATAAAAAAAAAAACAGAATCAATTATTTAATTAAATTTAAAGCTGAAATCAAACAAACCCTCTTATGAACATTGGTGAACATCTTCTGAACGCAGCGAATCCAAAATTTTATATATTAAAAATGAAAGTCGTTTCTGTTTTATTCTTAAATGTGCATCCGAAACTGCTGGTATCATCTATTTTAGTAGACCTTCCCAGTTAATTTATTTAGTACATCCAAGGCAAGGAATGATCCAAAGGTAAGTTTGCATAATCTTTGTCACAAATGTATACGTCCAAATCATGGCTTTTACTTGGTATCAATTTCATATTATTTCCTTTGTAATACTAATAGGTATACTTTACTTCTATCGACTAAATAGTCTACAATTAATTGAGACAACTTAAAATTCATTTTGCCGATTATTTTTTGTAATGCGTATACTAACGAACGCAGATTGGACTATCTAAGAAATCGGTCAATTTATTTCCAACTGGATTTTATATCTATAACGAGTGTCGTCTTGTCCGGTAGCGCTGTGCGTACTTCGAACCAGGGATTTTGTACCAATTATAAAATTAATTAAGAAGAACATGAACGAAATTAATGTTGTCATATAGTGACTTGAAAACTTGAATTTTAGCCGCGGTACCAACAAGGTCGTAAATGTATCAAAAAAGTTCCATTATACTATGATTCCCATGTATGTTTCGGACTTCAATTGCGAACCGAATTAACTCATGATCCCCAATTCTGAGAGCGAAATTAGGTTGCCAGTTACGAATCATATATTTATGAGTTACTAACTATGAATTACCAGCATGCAGCAGTAAATCATTATGAAGAATAAGAAGGATAGAGGGAGGGAGGTAGAAGGCTAATAGCAAAAGCTACAACCGAAACCACAAGTGCTGCGATTCTAGTTTAATGTTTACGGTTTTCATACGAGTAAATACATCAATACAGACAATTCTTGTTGAAAATTAGGCCATATTTTAATAAAACATAATGAAATGCCCGAATTTACATGGAAAATAAAAATCAATCACGAAAATTTCAAAAATTTTTTTTTATTTTACATATGTATAACTTTGTGCCTGAAAAAAACAAATGAACGCCATAAAAGATGAACGGTTTATCTGCCTTTCAAAACGTTACGTTGCGTTTTATAAATTATGGCTTAATAGTTTTTTATACTTACTTTATTTACAAGCAAAATACATTCAAACGAACTATTTTTTTTCGAAAAGTGATGTTTTATCTGGGTAATATGCAATGGTAATACAAAGAAAACTCCTATCAAATTTATTACTTTAGTCAAAAAAGATTTAGTGATTATAACAGACAAAACGATATAGAGCTTCCAAGTTTTCTTGTTTTTTCAAAAAGACAAGAAACCCTTACATACCGTCTTGACTAGTCAAAAATGTGTACGCGCATGGACAGAGCGTCGCCAGAATAACGAAAAGAAATTTTTTGTTGGTTTTTTATTTGTGGAGAATAAGTGAAGATGTTCCTGTTCAGTTTAAGTACAATTTTTTGTTTGTCATCATATTTCTCAGCATATGTTAGTTTATGTACGGGTTTTTACGGTCGTGCGCATAGATACATATTTTTTTAACTTTAGCCTGTGTGTGTTTTGATAGAGTAATGACATAATAGAGTTGTGCGAACAGGAATTTTAACGGTAGCAGAACAGATTTAAGGCCCAACTATAATATGCTTAAGGTAGCTTAAGCTAATGTCAAAAATTGAACGAAAAGCCTGTCAAATGCTTAAGCAAATCATTGAAGACTTTTAGGTGGCTACAATGTACTTACATGAGCCTGGAAACTATAGTGCCACAGTTGCACATTTGTTTTATTCGTACTTTTGCAAAACATATTTTATTTCAGAATAAATAAAATTCGTTAACAAAAAGGTGTTGAATAAATATATTTTATATATTTAATACCATTCATATACAAATTAATAATTATTTTGATTAGTTTTAAAAATTTTTCGATCAAAAAAATACACAATTTTTAGTGCTTGTGTAATTTTGGCCAAAGTACTAAAAACTGCAGCGGTGTGCATCACTCAACTTATAAACAATAAACATTTTTTGCATTTTTGTGCTACTTTTTTACATGCTACTTTGAATTGCGATTATAATAAAATGCGTCTCTTTTTTGATACAAACAATTTTTTTTCTATTATATTTAGAAAAACAAAAATTTTTCACTTTCGTCCTCCATTGCAGCTTGTTCGTTAATGTAAGTATGTATCTATAACACAGTCAGCTGTTTTCGTACGGAATGTGCGATTAGTATCGTACTTTGCTTAAGCAAATGACAGTTGATGAAACTTAACGAAAACTGTTGTTAAGTACATTATAGTTTGCCTCATATGATTTATATGTAATTGCACAGTTACTTAAGCCAGCTTATGCATATTATAGTTGAGCCTTTATGGCTAGTCAAGACGCCATGTTAAATATTAGAACATTTTCAAAAGAGTTTTTGGGTTTTTATAATTTTATATTAAAAAAATATAAAATTAATTATTTTTAGCTATTTTTTTTTTATTATTTGAACTCATTTTATTACAAAGTAAGGCTGGTAAATAATTTTTCTAGCGTGCATCTACCTTGCTCTGCCTGCTCAATACTACTGACATAAAAGAAAATCAAACCACATACGATATTATACCTAAAGCAAGTACAATTCCGAATGCTCTCTTTCCGCTGGCGGCCAACTTTAATTGAGGGAAAAACTCTTATTGAATACAAAGCGATTAGTTTGAATTTAGAGTGTTGTGTGTGTGTATTACAGTGGGTACAAACTTTATTTTTTTTGGAATTTCCGATTCAATTCGTTTATTTATTCATGCCCAATGTCTAGGCGGTACTTTAAATTGAAAATAAGAAATATTATTTAGATACTTTTGGCTAAACCTTCGTACGTCTGTGGCTGTTGTCTGTGTTGCGTACGTTGTGATTGTGAATAAGACACTAAACTGGGATTTTGTGCATTAGTGGCACCATGTATGTTCTTAATGTTATTATTACATTGTAAGCATGAATACATTTTTCATTTAATCGACAGACACATTGTCTGCTCTTAAAAAATTTTAAGATCGGACAATAATTTTTATAAGTGAGAAATAGATATTTTTTGAATCAGAGACAATTGTTTGAATTTCCGTCCTTAATGGATTTACGAGACGGTTTCAATGCGGTTTAATGGCAGTGTTGTTAATCATTGCAGACAGAAGTGACAGCCTACCTGTGATAATGTAGGACTTCTTCATGGAAATTTAACAGCGCTTGTAAGGAAAAAGTCTTATATATCTTTTAATTATGAGCGAGTTTATCAAACTTAATGAAAGTGGAAGGATTTCTAAGTTAACAAATTATCGGAAATTTCTATCTAAAGTTCCTAAAAGCCTTAAAGATTATACAGAATGAGTGAAGTGGCGAAAATATGTTCCAAAAGTCATGGCATAAGTAATTTTTAAGAATATAATTGTTGATATGGAAATAATGAAGTTTAAACTTGATAAGAAAAAAAACGAACGATAATAGGATAGCACAACTTGTTGCAACTAATAATTTTTCAATTTTCCTAACTGAATTTAATTAGTAAGCTAATAAGAAAATCTCCCATCAACACTTGAATTTTCTTTGACAGAATTTTATTCAACGATTAGGAAGCCAAATATTTATAAAAAGCTTACCTTCAACCGAGCCGAATTTCGGATTTAAACTGATGACTTCAGGTGCAAGTGTTTCAGAATCAGACGCAGATTATTGCTCCTCTTAGGTCTACGGAAAATTAACTCAGGTTTTAACGTTAATGAAATTAAGTTCTTTAAAAATCTTTCAAACTTATTTCTAGATTTTACGTTTTGAAGCAAATATATGGAAATACTTTTTTTGCTGCAGAACCCTTTATGATTTCCGCACAAATGTCACAATCTTTGGTGTTCACACATATAAAATTTAGCTTACTCAATTAGCATTTGATAGCTGAAAATGTTTTCATGACCCGACAATGATGTTTAAAAAAGCGTGTAATTATGTGTTATGCCTTTTTACGTAGAAAATGTCCAATTACAACCATAAAATAAAAGAGACAGCTAAATTGGTAACAGTAAGGTTTGCTGCCGCTTTTATATAATCGTGGTAATATTGCTATAAGTTGTCGAGTATAGTTTGTAGGTCTATTAGATTTAATGTGTTTATTTTACAGAATTTATTACTAAACGCTCCTCACCAGTGTTTACATTGTGAATTGGATTCAATTTGTGTCGTGAAGTCCACAAATATTCCCTAAAGAAAAGATTTTTTAATGAGTGAGCGGCATTTCCTTAAATTTGTTGAACTTAAAACACTAAGTAAGCAAACAAGTCTGCACTATTCGAGAAGCTTTTAAAGTACTTTAACGTTTAGCTTGATCTCTTCTATATTTGGCCACGGATGACAGGTACAAAAGTATTTCCATTCCCACGATAATTTGGATCCTTGCTCCGGTACGCCCTGAGTCCCACTCGGTCAAAGATTGTCAACTCGGCGACAGCTGTATCAATGGAAAGTTTTTTCTCCAGGAAAGAACTTTCGACAACGGCATAGGCTATTAAAATAACAACAAAAGTCTATAATATTTCGCATTACTCCAACCACAAGTTCAAAGTTTATTTTAAAGCTTTATTATGCAATTTTTACAGTATTTTACAATAAGAACTTAAATATGCAGCATTTCTATCTATTATTGCGCACAGTAGTGCACCAGGCCATGCTTAGGCCTAAGCTCACAGTGTGTATATTACACTGAACCATTCGGGCTGTTTCTACTACCTCATAACTTTTCTTCATTTAATCATAAAATAGTAGAAGTTAAAATATAAGAGAGCTGAAATTTGGTATACTGGTAGGTCTTAAGGAAAAAGTAATCAGAAAAATCTGGAAACGGACATTATTGGCCTAGGACAATTTTGGCTAGGACCATTTATGTTTTGTGCAAACACACACATATATATATATATATATATATATATATATATATATATATATATATATATATATATATATATATATATATATATATATATATATATATAAGTTTTCAGATGCTGTCTATACAACAACTGTGGATCGACGTTACTTCAAAGTTTAAACTATTATGGAACTTTTCCCACATGACGAAAATCGCTACATTGCACCGTTAGTAGGATTTTAGCTTAACTATCACACAATTATTCGTCTGCAAAAGTTGTCATAAAGCACATCTTCTTTGTCTAAAATCTGACAATGTGGATAATAGAATTTTTTTTTATAATGGATTAATCCGATTAGGTCCTCTGAATGCCAGGTTGCGCAGAAAAGCTCTTTAATATTGATCCTACGCAGTGATGCGAATTCATCGTACTAGGAATTCTATGATCGCTCGTTAACTACGAGTTTACATTGTCTTAATTTCTAGAGATAGTCTCACCACATTTAACCTTAAAAGAAGAATATAAAAGAAAAGTAATCGTGATATGGGCACACGAGTATTATGTCAAAATTTAAATCCTGTTCGGATGGGTCGATTGTGTTATATGGCACAAGCAAATGTGTCTTCTATACGTATCAGTTGTTAGTCAGTCAGAATAAAACGGGTAAAAACTCACGCTACAATCTTTCTTATTGTTCTTCTTTTAAACGGTAATTAAATTATGGGTACTTTTCATAAACAACCAGTTTTTAACCTTTAAAATGTTTGAAATGTTCTTAAAAAGCATGAGACATAAGATTTGTATTATTATTCTCTCAATAGGAGTCATTCATAAGCATTTTTGTATAGAAACAGAAACATATTAAGAAAAGAGAAAACAAAATTATGATTCTTAACATAACAATAATGAAACGGTCACAAACTGTGTTACAAAAATATCAAAAATAGATCAAACAATAAGGCGAAAGTAAACAAAAAGGTTACATTTGATTTAAGTCATCTTAAGTACCAACTTAAGAATCAAGAAAATGAGATACGCATACCCCTGGGTTATTTTAAGGCTGCCTGGCAAGTTAAAAGAGGTTTATTTTCTTTTTTTATTTATTTTAAATAAAACTGCCTAAATTCCCCTTGTCAAGATTTAATAATTTAGCTAAAAATAAGCTATTCTTTCATTATCAATAGAACTGAGCCTTCCAAATTTTTACTGCTGATAATGAGTGAATGAGCCAATTATTTTGTATCTCTCAAGTTTCAATACCTGCGTGACTTCTTGTTTGTCTGTCATGTCAATCTGCCTGTAAAACCAATAATAATTCCATATAACTCTTTAGACATTCACATTTATTAACGATCTTTCAAAGCTTCTGTTTAAGAACCAAGAATTGAGGTCTACAAATTCTTTCTCTTCTGCGACTTTCGCTGAAGATTTAAGTCACTAAATAGCATCTGGTTTCAACAATAAAAATTAATAAATAAAATAATAACTTTTCTTTTATGATCATGTTTTCTGTTTTGTTTTTCTCATTTTACGACTGTCACAAAACTTTGCTTTATATTCTATTCTAGCCGATTATTTGAGTATAATAAATAGCTTTTATTGTATTTTTTTTATTTTTTTATACAGTTGGATGCCTTGTCATTTAGTTCTGTACCACACCTTGATTAAGAATTGAGTTTGGAGAATTAGAAAAGAGGCAAGACCATCTTAAAATGTGAGATAAACATAAAACATTTAAAACTTAAAAGTTGTCTGCGATAATTAAAATAAAAATATAATCAATTTTCTTGTAGATCTAAAAACATACGCAGATATCATATTTTGTTGCATATCGTACGGTTTGGTTACATCCACTAAGAAGTAGAAGCAATGAGAGACCAAAAAAATTGTACAAAATCTGAAGCATAATTCGCATTTGGTTATTTTGTAATTTGAAAAACATATAATATCGGTTACACAGGAGGGTACATTATAGGAAGCATTGGCATGTTCCATTTAAAGTTGCATCGTTTGTAGATATCTTTCCTGATGGCTTACTACCAAACCTAAATAAGAGCGTTGCATTAGCAGCAGGGCACGTAGCCATAGTACATTTGATGTAAAATTTATGTCTCTGAAAGCTTTGTAGCTACGTAACCTGCTGCTAACGCAACGCTCAACGCTCTTATTTAGGTTTGGCAGTAAGTTCGTTGAAAGCTGTGGTGCTGTGATGATCATTTCCACAACTTACATCTGATGTTTCGTTTATGATTTCCTATGTGGATGCAACGTCTGTTTTAAAAAAATTAAACTATGTATCTACAACATGTTTCCTCTAATGTATCGTCGTGTGTAGCCGGCATAAGATATTTTTCGTTTTTCTAAAAGGCTTCCTCATGAATAAATTTTTAATTTTGGTACAAAATACTTGTAGTATTCACATTACATTCGAAAAAAAAAATAATTCATAGAAGGCGGACGTGTGTGCTCAAAAATAAAATAATAAAAAAAATAAAATAAAAAAATGTATAAAGTTTTAATTTAAAATTTTCGAAGAAGGAAAAAAATCGGCTTTAAAGCAGTGTACGAAAAACAGTAAAAAATTAACAATAACAATTTGAATATTCTTGTTGACAACAACAAGACTATACTGCATGCATAAACATGCCAAGCAGTGAAGTTAAAAAGCAAAAACAAAATACTGAAAAAGTAAATTAGACTAGCAATGTTAATAATAGTAGTAATAATAATGATGTTTATGCGAATCTAAGTGATAGCACTTCTGATGTAGAGTTTAGCTGGCAGTATATGCCCGTTAAAAATCTTAAGAGAGCACATTCACAATCATCTCAAATGAACAAATCAAAACGACATCAGCTAGAAACAGGTCCATCTACATCTAACCGATTTGCAGCTCTTGCCTCAGAAAACAATGAAAGCACTAATGAAGTCGCATCACCTCAAGAATCTCAACAACCAAAACCTCCACCAATTCTTATTCCAAATGTCGGTGACATTGCTAAAATGGTATATAAATTAAACAAAATAGTTGAACACAATGAATTTTACTATAAGTCGTACGGTGACGGACAGGTTCGTTTAAACATTAAGACAGTTGATTCTTACCGAAAAATAACTAAATATTTTGACGATAATAACATAATATTTCATACTTATCAACTGAAACAAGAACGGGCTTTCACTGCAGTTATAAAGGGTCTGCACCATACAACACCAATTGATGATATAAAAGTTGATATTGTTAGGACATCAAGTAAGAAGTGTAAGAAGTATAAAAAGCCGTATAACAAAGAACCCTCTGCCAATGTTTTTCGTTGACTTAGACCCTAAGTCTAACAATAATGAAATTTATAATATAAAGACATTTGGTAATGCCACTGTTGTTATAGAAGCTCCAAAAAAATTCAACGACATTGTTCAGTCTTTTAGATGTCAACAATTCGGGCACACGAAGTCATATTGTAGAAAGCAATATTCATGTGTTAAATGTGGACTAGAACATCCCACCAATGAATGCACCAAGTCGTCAACTACTCCACCGCAATGTGTTCATTGTTTAGGAAATCATACTACGAACTATAGAGGCTGTATAGTTTATCAAAACCTGGTCACTAAACGCAATAATATAAATAAAAGAAGTGTGATAAATGAAAACTACAACTTTAACCCTAATATCCCTGTTGCTACTCAGAATAGTGGTCAGTTGACATATGCCCAAGCCGTCAGAGGTACAAATGATGGAGTAAATAATGTCCTACAAAAAATTGAGTCGATGTTAGAAAAACAAATTGAACTAACCAATACATTGATGAACATGATGTCACTGTTAATGACAAAACTATGCAAATAGATCTCATAATTGCAGAATGGAATGCTAATGGCATTTTGAACCATATAAATGAAATAGAAATATTCCTAAAAACCAATTTTATTGATATTTTATTAGGTTCGGAAACACACCTTACCAGTAAATCCCTTTTTCGGATAAGAGGATTCGACTTAATAACAGCCAATCAACCAAATGACAGGGCTCATGATGGAGCAGCTATCGTCATAAAATCCACTATTAAATATGAAATATTAGAACCAATAACTGAAGCACATATGCAAGCTGCCGAAGTGAAAATAATTTGCAATAATTGTAGTGTGTCTATTTATTCTGTCTATTCACCGCCAAGATACAGTATTAAGTGTGATCAATATGAAAACTTTTTTAAAAGCATTGGCAATAGATTCATAGTTGGTGGGGACTATAACGCCAAACACATATGGTGGGGATCACGTTTAATTAACCCAAAAGGTAAAGAACTTATCAAATGCATACCTAAAAACAATTACAGTTCGTTATCGACTGGATCACCCACTTACTGGCCAGCTGATACTAGCAAAATACCAGATCTTTTAGATTTCTTTATTTACAATTGGATTCCTCCCAACTCGCTTGACATTGTTTCTAGTGATGACTTAAGTTCTGATCACAGTTCAATTATTGTAAGCTTTTCAACTGTTTGTAAAAAACGAATTAAAAATACAAAGATTATTTCTCCAAAAACCGATCTCAACTGTTTTCAACAGTTCATTGAAGCAGAACTTGATTTAAATTTGTCGTTGAAAACCGGATTTGAAATTGACATGGCAATTGAAAATTTTTCAAAACTAATTCATGAAGCTTCGTTTGTATCAACTCCACAGGCTAACACTCACGCTTCTAATTTTCAGCTATCTTTTGAAATAAGGCAACTTATCGCTATGAAAAGAAGGCTACGTAAAATCTGGAAAAGAACGAGGTTACCTTCAGATGAATCAAGTTTTAATCGTGCGGCTAATATTTTGAAAAAAAGATTAAAAGATTTGAAAAATGAGTCTATTGGTAAATATTTAAATAAATTAAGTCCGAATCATACAAATGAATACAATCTTTGGAAAGCCACAAAATATCTTAAAAGCGCTCAAAAACGAAATGTTCCAATAATTAACTTAAACGGAGTTTGGTGTAGATCCGATCATAGTAAAGCGGCTGCTTTTAAGGCTCAACTTGAAAATACATTTACCCCATTTTCCTTCTGTACAGCAGAAGATGATGCGGAAGTCAATAATTTTTTAGACGTTGCATGTCAAATGAGTAAACCAATCAAGCCTTTCAGATATAGTGAAATCGAAGACGAAATTAGTAAACTAAATTCAAAAAAATCTCCAGGATATGACAATATAGATGGCAAAACTCTTAAAACTTTACCTAAGAAGGCTATGATTTTTCTCACAGTTGTGTTTAATGCTGTTCTGCGACTCTCATATTTCCCAACTCAATGGAAGCACGCTAAAATTATAATGATACCAAAGCCTAACAGGCCTGAAAACTCCATTGAATCTTATCGACCTATTAGTTTGCTACCAGTTTTATCGAAATTATTCGAAAGACTTTTTCAAAAAAGGTTAATGCCTATACTAGCATTTCTACAAATTATACCCGATCATCAATTTGGTTTTCGAAGCAAACATGGGACTCCCGAGCAGTGCCATAGAGTTGTAAAAACAATAAGAGACGCTCTTGAAAAGAAACACTACTGTTCATCAGTATTTCTTGATGTAAAACAAGCATTTGATAGAGTATGGCATAATGGCCTTTTGTGTAAATTAAAACATATGCTGCCAGCTCCATTTTACCTACTGCTCAAGTCATATCTTAGTGATCGTAGTTTTTATGTCAACATCAATGATGAAGATTCAGAAATAGGGTTCATTAAGGCTGGTGTACCACAGGGAAGCGTATTGGGTCCAACCCTGTACACATTATTTACTTCCGATATGCCGACAAACAACGATGTAGTAGTTGCAACATACGCTGATGATACCGCTATACTAGCACCCAACGAATCCGCAACCATCGCAACAAATATTGTTCAAACGCAGCTTGACTTAGTTGGTAATTGGCTAAAAAAGTGGAATATTAAAGTAAATGCAGAAAAATCCACCCACGTGACATTTACACTTAAAAATGGTGACTACCCCGAAGTCAACTTAAATGGTGACGTAATACCCAAGTCAAATGAAGTCAAATATTTAGGTCTTAACATCGATCGACGCTTAACTTGGAGAACGCATATAAAAATAAAAAGAAAACAACTGAAAATAAAAACCAACAAAATGTACTGGCTTCTTGGTCCAAGATCGGAGTTAAACGTAAACAACAAATTACTATTATATAAGACAGTATTAAAACCTATATGGACTTACGGTATCCAATTATGGGGAACCGCTTCCTACTCCAACATTGATATAATTTAAAAATATCAGTCAAAAACTTTAAGATTAATTATAGGTGCTCCTTGGTATATAAGAAACTCTTCAATTCACAATGATCTCAATATTCCAAATATAAAGGATGAAATTAAAAATTACAGTACAAATTATTTGAAAAGACTAAGCGACCACCAAAACATTCTTGCAATAACTCTTTTAGACGACAGTGATGAAGTTAGACGGTTAAAACGAACGCACATATTAGATCTCCCATTTAAATCTTAAACTGTATTAGCTCTTTGAATGTATAGATAATATACGAGTAATTCTTTAATATTGATAAGTATTCACATTACGAGCATTTGCTTAATTTTGACAATTAAAATACACAAACGAAGTAAACGAATAAGTGTTTTACAGATTTTACAGTTCAATCGTTAAGAAATAATCAATTAAATTGAGGAAAAATCATTTGTGTTTTCGTATTTGCAGTTAATTTTTAGATACTTGGTAGAAAAGTAAAATATTTAATTTATTATTACGTTGCTTGGCTAATTAATAAATATAATTAAATAAACTTTTATTTTTATTTTAACGAAAAACAAATATGTTTGTGCATCTGTCGACTGGTTTTGAAATAAATTTTTATACATTTTTTTACTACATTTTCAGTTTATTTCACATATGTATGTGCATACGAGTACATACATACATACATATGGGCTGTAGCGAAAAATAATGTTGGTTGTAGAAACTGTTTTATCTGTAATAACTATTTATGAGTATCGTTAGTTATAACCGCTAGTTTTGTTTTCAAACAATTTATCCATCGATGAACAATTTCCAGAAGTGGCATAATAGAGGGATTTTGTTAATTAAAAAAGAAATGTAAGTTAGAGTTTAAAAAAATCAAGTTTTGCCACTTTAAAATTATAATAATTTTCAGGAATATTTATTATTTTTAAAGTAAAGTTATTTTTGTCGTTCACATTTTCGCCATAAATTGACTGGAAGTATTATTTTGTTCACCGCTAAACTACATTTAGAGTAGAAATAGGCACACCAAGTGCAGGTAATATAAATTTACCATTTGTTTGTTATGTTTTAAGCTCCATAAAGAACTCTCATTTCGTTAAGAAAATTTTACACATAAGATATTTCTAGCGTTTTTATCTTTTGCAAATTTCTAAGAAATTTTAAATAAATTTTTGTTACGAAAAAATCATTCTATAAGAAAATACAATTACTAAACGTAACTATACATTATAAGGGTTTGAAGAAATTACAGTTTTTATCAGCCATCTGCCCGGTAACATCAATTTCATCAGTGGTTGAACGATGTTAGGACCTTTGATTATGATATTTGAATATAACGGCTATGACGGTAAAGCTACTTCAATTTTTTCCAAAGTTCATTTCCGCTCCAGAAGTGTTTTGTGTTTATAAAACAAAACCTTTTACCTTCTTAATGTGTCGAATTCATGTAGGTGTGGGGTATAAAGATATAAAATTATATTTCATATGTTTACTAATTAAACCAATTTCTAGTTGATTAAAAATTCATTAAGAAAAACTCGAAAGAAAAAGGATTAAGCAGAAAGCTACAAAATATAAAACATTTTATTCGAATATTTTCTAATGTACATTTCTGTGATTGCTATGTTCCAATTAGTGCCAGTGTGGTCTTTACGTCATAGAAATCATTTGAAAATACACACTTTGAACTCTAATATCAGAACAAATGGAAAATAAAACAAAAGCTAAATGTAAATGAGTTTTAAAACATTTTTTTATATAAAATGTGACGTCGAAGGGTAATGAAAAACATAAAAAAACTAAGCTCCACAGCCAGATTTGGACAAGGCCCATGGAAACAGTGAAAGAAAAATTTACATTTTTTGAGTCAGTAAACAAAGCGGGTCGATGTTGAAATAAGTGGTGTTTGGGGGTGTTAACGAAATTCTTGTTTTTTTTAACAGTTCAATTAAATATGAATGTATGTATGTCACTATGCACGGAATTTGTCATCCGTCAAATATCCGCCGCTGTTTCACACGGCGAAATGGAGCCAAGAAGTTTTCTTCTCAACAATTTTCAACACTTCAGCGAATCCCACGGTATCGTGATGGCCAACTCACGTCAGAAGATACCATAATCTTATAATCATTTATTTTCGGTATTGTGTGTGCATAAATGTCCGCGCCTTCTGCCATAGCATCGCTTATAGTTGACAATCTGACATTGGTTTAAATTCGACGTTGGAGAAATTGCTATTCAATTACTCATTTCTGAGAAAAAAAATGGGAGAAAGCAAGTAAAACTATAATTTTAAATTAAAACATCCAAAAGATTTTTAAAGTGGACTTTCATAAAAATGATAAAAATATCCTGTCTAGGAATCCACACCATGCAATATTGCTAATAGCAGCAACACCCACATTCCTCGAGACAAAGACATTCTAAAATAGCTGCAAGCCTTCTCATGACAAATGGAAGAGCCCTATTACATTAGTATCTACGTACGGTGTCAACGGTTCTATACGATCATACGCCACAGTAGTCGTTACGTTATGAGCTCCGATTTCAAATGGCGAAGACCCCTTACTAATGTGACTAAATAGCAATTAAAACCTCAGGGGATAAGATAGAAAATGCAATGCGATACGCACGAAGCAAATATAATGGCCATGCTGTGCATTGCAGCAATCTGGTCTTTCAAGTAGTCTCCAGTCTGAATTTAATTTCATTTTTGCAATTAGCTCATTTAAGTTGTTTTGTATTTAAAAGCCTCTTTTATTGTGTCAAGTCAATTATGGACAATAGGCAAAAACTCAATTAAAGGTAGAAAGAAACAAAAAAAAATATTTTAAAATCTTTTCGCACATAAAATTTTCGGTTGCTGAAAATGTAGCTTCAACCACCACTGGATGTGAGTTGTTATTTCTCACATTTTATTGCTTAAATTTTTTTAAAGATAAAATGACCAAATACAAAACATATTTGAAAGTAAGATAAAAATTTACAAGAAGAAATTTCCTAGGAAGTTAAAAATGTTTACTTGTAAAGAAGCTTCCTTCGAACCAATCAAAATAACTCGCTGGGTGTGTGTGTAACCTGTTTATCTTTCTGTCTGTCGAAAGCCTGTGTAAGACGAATAAGGTTCCCTATAGTTCTCTTCAAAGTGCAGATACAATTGTCTGCCTTTCCGTTTCAACTACAACTAGATGCAGAAGGCATTTTTGCCTTTATTTGTTGGTTTTAGTCATTATCGGTAGTTAAAAAAATAACCTTTTTCCTTTTGTTATTTAGTTTTTTTAAATAAAAATCATTCACTACCTCATTACCTTTTAGAAAAACTACTTAGCTGATTTTTGTCTTTATCGTTAAATAAATTGCAAATGTTTTCTTACGAAAGCGATCACATTGGCTATGAATGTTGTACGACGATATTAGGGGGAAACTGTATTTTTTAATATTAATTGGAGTTGCAGTGGAAGTCCTATAGTCTTCTTCATAATAAAAAGTTAACATAATTTATAACACACTTGCTAAACCACTGCTAACGAGTTGCTAAATTGTCAACTTTTTATTTGCTTCAAATTTGTATAGCAACCCGCAAAATAGTTTAGTGAAGATTTTGGCACGGTGGAATCATTTAGAATTTATTTCGAAAATCTGATGTCAATTAAGGATAAATGTTACACTAACCATTTATCGGATGGAGCCAGCCGTAGCAGTCATTTATTATAAAACTACACTCTTGAAATAATATTAATTAGTTTTCATTAAAAGCCGATTCAAATTCCAAACGCTAAATGGCGCTTCCGTTATGTGTAGGGGAAACTCCACAGAGAAATGTTAAAATCAGGCGTTATTTGGATAACATGGGGGCATTAAAACAAACAATGTGGCATAGTTGCCAGATAACATTGGCTCTACTTTTCTGCCTATATTTAAGTGATATCTAGGAAGTTGGAAAAGGAACATGGTGGCAACTAACAGATCGAAATACACTACTGGGCCCACAAAGTAGCCCACAAATCCGTCATTGCGGGTTCGCAAAACTATTCCGCTCGACCAAAGAGGTTACTCCAGTGCTACAATTGGCTAAAAGGCGGTACATTTTGATAACGGGTGGTTATCATCCCTAAGTTGGAAGTAAATGCCGCCTTGGAATGTGCCAGAGTACAGTTTGTAAAAAAACGTCGACAGTACTGGAAGGCATGGAAACCAAATTGTGTGCGGTGCATATAAAATTTATGCCAAGTGAGAAACTACTATTAGAAACCTACTATTATTGCTTTATGCTTAGCATTTTATTTGTTTAATTAGTCCAAGAAATATAATAAGTTAAATAAATCTCATTGATTCAAAAAACGTGCATTTTATTGGAATTTTGAAAATTCCAAACTCAATTGTGGTAACGAATGACAGTTCGTAAAATTTACGTTCAGTGTTACGATCACAGATGTTATAATACCGAATTTTATGACGGTTCACGTATGTCATAATTCGAAAAAGATATTTTCGCATGCAGAGTTGCACGTTCACTTATGAGACGATACGAATTATGTTTACTGAATAATATTATCTACTTTTAGTGAATTTAAACCACTAAAATCTTTACAAAAGCAATTGCAACCAGAAAGACTTTAGAACTTGTTCGACAGTTCTAGAAAATTTTTAATAACTATAGCGGTCTCTGGTTTTATAAACACGTGCTAAAAACCATTGTGTAATAAAATTGTGCAAAAAATTATAAAATATGTTTTTTAATGATAAATAATGAGAAATACAAAGTAATAAATCTTATCTCTTAGATGTTATATACGAGTATTAACTATTACCAATTTAATAACTAATCGTTGGTATATATTGTAGAGTATCACTTGTTTTTTCTTCTGGAGTCCTTCAAATTGCACTGAACAGCGTACAAGAGTGTTGGGATGGACCACTAGTTTGTTTACGTATTTGCAAAGTATGTTTTCAGTTCTTTCTGGATATTAGGAACTTCCAAATATTTTTATTTCATTCATACCGAGGGGCGCAAACGATAAATCGTAAAATCATTAACTGTCGTCTTTGTAACTTCTGGATATTTGATGCGCAAGTAGACTATATTTATAATGCATTTGTATAAAAGAACCTTGTATTCCAAAGCCAGAGTGGACCAGTGTAGTTGAATTGTTTCCAACTTTATAGCCAAAATTTAACGTGGCTTTCCGCTGCAACAGTTGTATTTCTGCACAGTATCGTCTGCACAGTATCCGCTGTATATATGATTTATAACAGTGGCCCTAGAATACTTAACTGAAGGACTCTTTGTAGAGATTTTCTCATTTTTAGAGAACTTCGAGCGTACTTCAAATGCTGTATCTGCTAAATAGCTTTTAAGAAGCTTGTGGGAGCTTCCAGCAAGAAATCGAGTTATTTTTGTGAGTAACCCATCATGCCAGACTTTATCGAATGCCTGTCAATAAATAAAGCACACAGTATTGCATATTTTTAAATGCCGATCCAAGAACAGTAACCATTCTATCGGCTTGATCAACAGTACTATGCCTTGCTCGAAACCCAAACTGATAGTCTGGGATAATGTGTTGCTCAATAAGGTAAGGCTGTAATCACAACAGGCTAATAAGCCTGTATGACGTAATCCGACTTAAGTCCTTCCCTGTTTTAGGGATGAATTGTCAAACATGACGACAGTCGGAGATGGCATATTCACTTGCAGGGCTGAATTATAAAAGCTAGCAGACAGATAAAAAATTGTTAGGTAGTGCTGAAGCTAATCGTCATTCCAGTTAGCGACTTCTAGTCGTACGATGTAAATAGCGGTTAGCATCATTTAAACCGGAGACAACAAAAGTGATAATTATCTTGGTTAAAATTTTCATATTTAAAGGACAGATAATGCAGGAATAACTTAATATAGATTATTACTGCCGATATACTGTTGGTAGAACCCGTTATAAATTCGAAAAGAGAAAAATATAACAATTCTGTCAAATTTCTGAGAATACACACCTTTGACACAAACAATAATAGTTTTCTAAGTGTAAAATTATCATCAGTTATGCCTTCTAATTAATTAACATACAAGACTTAACAAAATATACAACTAATTTACTTCTAGTGTTTGTAATAACTCCAAGAAGTAGAGCCACCTTAATGATCCTACAAGCAAAACAGTACTCAAAGTTTGATCTACCACTACTAAAATTGACAGTTTATTTTTATAAGCGATCTTTATTGGGAATACCATCAGAACATGTACATTTTTTTGGGCTAGCATAAATAAAAGTGTACAACTACAGAGACGCATGGAAGTCCAGCAAGCAGAATCGCAACTAAATTGCAAGAAGCAAGATATGCTAAGACAAAATTGTTTTGTTCAGGTTCACTGTCTTTAGGGGTTAACTTAACTATGATCAGGGCCATAGTCTGGTGAAGTTAAATAGCAAAAACTAAAGCAGCAAGCACAATTATAACAACTATTGCAACAATTTTGTTGCTACCTTGTTATGGCCTTTCGGGGCTGGCAGATACATAAATACTTTACAAAAAGAATGCAACCTGTACTGTACTGTACTTAAAAAGAAGAAATGCTTGTTATTTATCTAAAAAATTATAAGTAGGTAGATATTGAAATTTTTGTTCAGGAGGCAAATTACGGAATTCGATACCAGTCAACATTTTTATTTGATTCTTTTGAAATAAAATTCGAAAGCGAACACTATAATTTGCCTCCAGATTTGTACAGTACAAATGTAAATACTTATTTTATTTTGGTCATTTTATAGTTGAATGTCGTAAAAATTGTAAGCATTCTTTTCTTAAAGTTTCAAACCACCCAACAAAGAACTACGTATCTCTTTTTTAAACTTTAAATATTTTCATACACAGCAAAAGCATTTCTATTAAACGAAGTGAACAATAGGAATTATTTTATAAAAAAAAAACATATAAAACACAATCATTCATTCAATCTGTGAGTCTTAAATGTGAATCTACGACCCCATATAAGAGGTACGTATAAGCATTTCAGGGAGTTTGTGAAGAGTTAAAAAATTGAATTCCATACTTTGGTGTTTACATATGTGTGTACAATTTAGCTTAGTTTCCATTTTGTTCGTGAAAACTTGTGTTTTTGAGAAATTCGACTTTAAAAGAAACTTTATACAAAAATTAATTATTTTTAAAAGATATTATTTTATTTTCATTAAAAATTTTATTAAATTTACTAATTGGTAATTTCTCCTGCAATTTCTTTTTTACTTTTTTCTCTCGTTGTTTTTCTTGTCATTTAATTTTTGGTCATTGTATATTGTATTTCTGCTCACTATATACACTGCACCAAAGCTGCAGACTCAATTAAAGAAGCTAAAAACTGAGATTATTCATTAAGTTCTTGTATAGTAAATTGAGCCCAATTAACGCCTAAATTGCGTAAGTTTTCTAATTGCGCAACTTAGGTAGATACCTATTGACATATAGGAGCTCCATGGCCGGACATAAGTCGAATAAATAGAAAAATGATCAATGATCATAGATTTGCCGCAACCTAATGTCCATAGCCTCCATACGAGTTGGTCTACTATTGTATGAATATGAAAAGCAAATGTTGTGGTCGTTTTCGAAAGAATAGATGGGCTTGCATGTTTGACATTAGGAAAATTAAAAATTGCCCAGCAGAGAGAGAGAACAACATAGATAATTCAACTGATCTTCGGTTGCTATACATAATCGACCCATTATTTATCAAAAAATAAATTTAAATTATCTGCGTAAAATACTAAAAAAATATGTGATGCGTCAGTTGATTAAGACAGAAGGTCTGCATAAAAAAAAATTTTGAAGTATCGAGTGTCTGTAATTTCTCTTGGGGATCGTGAAGTAAAACGTTTTGGGAACTTCTGATTCAATTATTAAACAATGTGTATCTCACATCGTTAATACCGACGGTTGATGTGACAATATTAAGTGCCTATAAGATGAATAGCATCATTAGCTGCTTGCAAATGCTTAAAGTTGCACAGCAGAGAATATCATTCAATTGAATTGATTGTTTCAAAAAAGGAAAGTTTGCTTTTGAAATTTACGCAGTGAAAGCAGTTTTATTATGGCAACCTCTTTCGAGGTTATGCGAATACTTTATCAAAATTGTATTGTTGGAATGAGTTACCTTTTTCTAAGCAATTAAAATTCTAACGAATTAGCGCCTTAATTGAGTTTGTTAACATAATTATTTACGCAACGAAATTCATTTCAATTGGTAAAAATTGGTTTCCCTTCTCTGACCGAACCGATCGAATTAGAATAGTTTTCATGGACAGTCAACCATGTTTCTATGAAATTAAATGCATCCTTTTCAAATTAACCTAATGGCATTTAGGCACATTAGCTTTCCTCGACCTAGAATGAATCATATAAGGATCGACATTATATATCTCTCAGCCGATCTTCAACCCAATCATGCTTTCCTAGTAAATCAAAAAGCTTGCGGAGTTTGGCCAAGTAGTCGTTTGCAAGATCAATCGCGTAAGACGGTGCGATGTACTTCTTGTTGCCTAGTGGGTCTGCCGAAAGGCAGTCGGAGTAGACCTCACCACGACATTCAAAGAAAAATATAACTGAATCGATCATGTCATGGTTTTATCGGTGTTAGTTCAATTTGATGATTGTTGGTTAGTTTCTCGGCAATGATGTTTTTGGTAACATTTTGGCTTAATTAAAATATTTCTTTAGCGGCAATAATGCGATGCTGTTCCTGTTCCCGAATTCAGCATTCTCGACACAGCTGTGTTTTAAATGATCCCACTCTCAAAACATCGTAAACAGGTTTTCACAAATCTGGTTGCTTTGGTGTCAAACTTTTTCTTAATTATGTTTTAGATTAGCTCCTCTCCCAAATATCTCTTAAATCCTTCTCATCCTGTATCATATAGCCAAGCATTTTGGAGCCTTCTTTATCAACACGTTGCTGGGTCGATTTAACATTAAAAAGTTTATTCATATTCATTCATAATTTTTTTCTCTTTTTGTGGTGCGATTATTTTTTGCACTGCCTGAATTGAGATTTGTTTTCTGTTTCATGTTTGTCTTCGTGCTAAAACAACATTAACCACAACAAGATTTTTTGCTAAATTTATTATTTAGTATTTTTCACAGAGATTTTTTTTCAAAATAAATATTATATTAAAACGAACTTGACACATTATGCGGTTGTGCCAACCAAGTATAAAAAATTCGTATGCACTTGTCGCCTGTTTTCGAAATATGAGTAGCGACAGATATGTATCTATTTCAGTTGTTTTGCTTTTTTCAATGGGGGTGTTCACTTTAATATATAATGGCAAATTGATAACTAGTAACACTTTGTTAAAATCAAAAGCTGCTCCAATGCAAACTATTGGAGAGTAACATGTTTTCACGTTCGATCTAAAATTTATAGGTTAACTTCCAAGGAATGAACTTCGGAAATATGAAACCTTGTAAGCTGCGCGGCTTGAATATTTCATTATTACACTGCGGAATAGCGAAATAAATAAAGATAAAATAAAGATCCCGCTGAAGCATAGCAATTTCTAAATAAGCTTACGGTACTCTAACTACAAGGAGTAACAGATTATAGCGAAAGTATGCCGTGTAGAGAAGAGAACGACAAAGTGGGCCAGTCTGCCATTATGCCACTGGCAAGCTTTCGCACAAGTAAAACCGCTAGACTCTGTAGTCTGACCAAAGTTTCGTACCGCTCAATGTTTTTTATAAATTTATTGTTTGACCTAATTTTGTCGAACTACAATTAATAATATTAAGTAATGTAATTTCTAGGCACAAGTTCGTCGTCTTTATTTTTTTTATACAGAAAAAAGCGCATAACAAGCAGCAGTTTAGATTTACGGATATGAGACTAAGAAATGATGTCAGCATTGCTACCTACTTTCGAATAACTTCGAAGAACTTCACCAGCTTTGTTAAGTTATTGAGTGAGTCTTCAACCTGGCAGATGTACGACAGATTACGTGGCTTTAGTTATAGTTATAGCTCATATAAGTATTAAGGAAGCAGAAGCTCTTAGTGTACTTGGGATGAAAATCATGTATGATGTCCGATGAACTAAACAAATTTATCAGATCAGCACTGGAGTGTCTCGTTTTTTTAAAACGATCTTATTATTTATACCACCTGAGCCCGAACGAAAATGGACTGGTGCTTCAAAGCTTCTTTAGAAGCTCTATTTATAAACATTTCCCAAACATATGATAAAGCCTACCATGATGGGCCACTCACTAAAATAGCTCGGATTCTTCCTGAGAACGCCTACAAGCTTCTAAGAAGCTATTTGTCAGATAGAACGTTAAAAGTAAGGTCAAAGGATCCTTAAGGTAGTGTGCTAGGGCTGCTATTATATATATCATATATACACCGGATATGCCTACAAGTCCGCATACATATATGTCCACCTTTGCAGACGACACTGCAATTATAAGTGTTAATAAAGATTCGACGGTAGCGTCTGCACAACTTCAGTCCTATATTCATGAGCTAGAAGACTGGATAAGACAGTAGAAAATAAAGGTAAATCCATCCATATGGGCTCATTTAACGTTTTCCCTAAGAAGGCAAAATTGTCCACCAATAACACTAACAAATAAAACGGTTCCACCGCACGTTATTTATGTATCCACCTAGATCGACGCCTAACTTGGTCCCGTCACATTGAGGCAAAAATAACGACCATAAAGCTTCGAACAAATCAACTACATTGGCTAATAAGTCCTAACTCAACCTTGGCATTGGAATATAAAATTCTTTTATACAAATCCGTTATAAAGCAAATATGTTCATATGGTATTCAGCTGTGGGGTACTGCCTGTGCATCAAACATCCAGAAGTTACAAAGAAGACAGTCTAGAATTTTACGTCTTATCGTATGCGCCCCCTGGTATATAAGAAATGAAATCATCCATAGCGATCTCAAAGTCCCCACTATCAACGAAGAAGTTAAAACGTACATGTGGAAATACGTAAACAAACTAGTCCCACATCCCAACACGCAATTTAATGCAATTTGACGGCCCCCAGAAACTAAAAAAATCTGACACATTGAGCGTGGCGAGGCGCAACTCTCTACACAATAGAAGATAGTTTAATGAGATTCGAATACGAAAAATTAGTTATTACATTGGTAAGAACTAGTAAAAAATAATTTAGAAAAAAGATTTGAATACTTTTTGTAAATTTCTTTTAGTAGAAAAATTCAATAAATTAAAATTAAGCAAAAGAAAAAAATTTACGTTAAGATTATAATTAAATTTTCATATTTCATCTCAATTCAATGCAAGAAAAATTATTAATGCACAAACTGAAGCGAATCCCCTACATGTTTGAATAGATATAAAATTGAAAAATTGTATGATCGTGGTGTAAATACTCGTATGTTGTTATATAAAAACCAGATTTAAGGCAAAAAAAATGAATGTTAGAAGTATAACGCGATATTGTTGAAAATAATAATTTACTTCCGCTAAATTAAAAATGCAACCCCTTAAAACAGAAAGATATATGAAATAGTTACAATAAAAACGTAATAAATGTTGGAAGCACTTGCAAAGTAACATTTCCGTACAAAAATTAAAATTTTTTTTTTCGATTCTCTGTGTATATGTTACCTTCTCTCCCTAACTTACACTCAAAATAAGTCAGATAACGTGTGTAAACACGTTTATCCCACCACTTTAAAATAACTTTATAATAAAAAAAATCTCTAAATTTCTAGCTTAAAATCGAGAGCTTTAAATCTCTTATCGGTGACAAGAAATAAATAAAAAAATCAGGGCAATGTGCGTCAAATTTGATAAGGTTTTTTAAATGAAAAACCAACGAAAATTAAAATTCCATTTAGTAAAAATGACATTTATGTTCAAAAACTCCACAAATAAATTGATACACCCACCCAAAAAACCGAACAGTCAACCTTTATCATAACAAATTTTAAAATTATTTCTTTTTATTATTTTTCGATACTAAGGTTTGATCAGATAGCGCCTCAAGTTCTAAGAAAATTGTGTGGAGAAATTTAAAAGCACATTTTGATTTGATTCATTCACAGTAAAAAACTAACAGAAATAAAAAATTTAAAGACGTTGACATCAAATATCCCACTTACTAGTGACGCAGAGATTTTCGTCTTGTGGAAAGAGTCATGTTTCTTTTTATTTCCCTAAAACAAACTTTTAAACACTAATGCTAGTCAACAACAACAAATCAAAATTAATTTGAAATGTAAACACATTTTCTTATTATCTTGAACTCGTTTTAATAGCATCTAAATTTAATTAAAAATCTAAAATCAGTAATAAATCTAAGCAAAGGCGATTAATACTTTTCTAATACAAGTTCTCATCAGTCCAACTCATCTGTACAAAAATATATTAAATGCGTAACAAGACCGCAGCGTTGTTCGACAGTCGTCGCTTTAAGGTACAAAATTCCTGTTTTTGAAAGGTATCAACACTTTCGCCCATGGATAAAATCGTCATACGGTTGTCAGATCTGGTTACTCTATTATCAATTGTGCTCAGTTTGGTTTGTCATTTTGTCGGGAATAGACCGACGCCAGAACAAGGTTTGCAAATTATAATAATTTGTTTCGGTAATCGTGGTTCAGTGACCCACTATTTCACTGCAATATTCTGTTTAATGATTAGACTCATTTTCGATTCAACGGCCATTTCAATATGCAGAGTTGCCGCATTTAGAGTGAGGAAAATCCACGTGAGAATCTGCAGGCAAAAATATCTGTATTCCTTGATTGGCCTAATAAGCATTTAGTTGGCGAGATAATTACCGGCAACGTCGAGCGGTGTAGGTCGATCATAGAGAGCGTCAAACAATCGACTTACCGAAGAAAATATTTTCAAATCGCATTTCTCTAAACAGTCCTACATCAAGCGATTTAGCGCGTAGCAGTTTTTTTCTTTAAAAGAAACTGTAAATGAATTTGAAAGCAACATTGTGCGAGATACGGACCCAAATGCTCGAAAAAGTATTCAGAATGCAATACATCCGCGCCAGCCGCGGCACCCACATGATCGAAATCAAATGGAAACATCAATAACGAAAGTTAAGATTCCAACACAGCTATTTTTTGTTTGAAATTATATAATATCAGTATAATATAAATCTTATTTCATTAGGATAGGATTTCAGTTAGTTTTAAATACAATACGAACAACACGTTTTCAACATTGCATTATCCACTGAAATTTAACAACTTTGTTAATTTAAGATAATTTTGCCAGTTATATTGCCTGCATTAAATTACATTTTTTTCACGGGGGTATTGTATAGGGTGGTCCAACCATAATGCGCGATATTAGTTGCGAGTCACACCATAACCTTAAGTTTTTGTCCCAACTTAATTTGAAATTTCTTGGACAACTTCAAATATAGAAAGGTATACAATTGAGCAGCGCGTTAAGAATGTTGAAGCTTTTTACGAAAATGAGCGTTCAAATCAAAATGCATTTCGTGCACTTCGTCCGGGTCCGTAGAAAACACCTGTGCATGTTCGTCCAATTTGTTCGCCGGAAAGCATTGCTGTTGTTCGCGATAGTGTGACAGCAGAGCCGTCAAACTCGACTCCTCATCGTACCCAACAATTGTACATCTCGCGAACATCACTGATGCGAATTTTGAATAAAAAAAGGTTCAATTGACTCAAGAGCTGAAGCCTACTGTCCATTACAGTTAACATCGTGCATTTTGGTTGGACCACACTATATTAGTTTCCTCTTTTCACTTCTTGTTAAAGTGATTTCAAATCACATGATTTTAAGCCGGTCAGCTATATTACAGCCGATTTGCAATCACTATTTTCTCCAATTATTAAGTTATTCTCTTTAGCAGTCAGCTGGTTTGTTTTTCTAAGATATAGCTGAGGTTGCCAAAGTGCCACATTCTTACAAAGTCATGTAGGATATATACCATCATGTTTGCTATTTGAAACAAAATAATATATTGTTGTTAAAAAATTTAATAACAATCAATAATCGAGTCATTTTTGTGCAAAATTGTAAATAAGCAAGTGAAAAATTTAAGTAAATTTCCTCAACAAAAACATTGGCAACTCTTTAATTTTTGCACTCATACTTTGTTATACTGATATTTACTTCTTCTTTTTATGCCTTGTGAGCTTTTATTTCATGCCAAATTTTTAAATGCTTTTCTTAAAGCAATTACTAACAATAAAGTAGATCCAGGCACCTTTTATTTACTTAGTTTTCACTTTATTGATTAAAAATGTAATAAAATAAACAAACAAAACACAAGAATATCAGCTGTCAAATCGCCCGAGTGATTTCAAGACGGTTCGTAATATAAAACCACGTGCTTTTCAGAATATGTCTCCATCTTAACAAATTATTACGACAGGTTGTATCTTATTGGTGTGTTCACGTAAGTAGTTATTATAAAAAAAAAAAGCAAAAGAATTTAGTTGTTAGTTATTGTGCTGCATAATTTGAAATATTTGAAATAGAATTACTTTCTGGAAAATTGTTTATGCTTTTGAACTCGTTTACATATAATTTTTTTGGACTAAATAGACTTAATGCTGCTAAAGATTTCAACATACACGTGCGACAGATTAAGCTATAATTATAATATCAATTCATAACCTGATTCCAGCTGAAAATAAAAGTCAAGTAACCCACAAGACACTTGCGATATTTTTCTGCTTTGTCTTAAAAAAGATTCATGAAACGTGTATCCAGCTACACCGTGCTGTTAGAGCCACATGTTCTTCAGTTCGAATTCATCAACTTCCGTTGAAGAGACATACGCCTAGTAGCAAATTACGTGAAATGTTGTCTACAACATTAATTTACAAGCTTAATTTGCAAATGAATCTGAATGTTGCCACCATTTGCTAGAGTTACATAATTTTTCAAACATACTTTGGTTTTTATGCACTTCAACCATGTTTATCAATGTTTGGGTGGGGTCATTGGTCCGTACTTTTCAAAAGATGACAGTAGTCCGAATTTTATCAATAACACCGCGTGCTGTCGTATGCTTGAATCAAATATTGTGCCTAATATGCGACGCTACATCTCACTCTGAACTTGAAGCAATGCACCTATTAAGAGGTAAGTTTACGGAGAGTTTAGCGTGTGTCCTGGGTCTGACCCGTACGCATAGATTATGCTCTTCATGTAGCGGGGGAAATTAGGGATCGATACATAAATATATATACTCGCGAATTAAACTACAATGCCTGTGGCATCATGGATTGAAAAGTAAAATAAGGTCTTAAGAGAAAATATTTATAATTTAAAATTATTTACCAATTTGTTTAAAGGCACTGAAAGTTTTACAATAAAGAACCAAATGTAAAAAATGTACGACATTTTTGTGATAATTTCGAAAAACAACCAAATTTCAATAAGAACTTTAAAGCTCAAGATAAGAAACTTTACTGGCGTGATATTGGTTAAACCAAATCTAAAATAACATGCAGCAAAATAGGTCACGTTTCATATACAAATTGACTGCTTAACTGGTTGACTTTAAATTTGTTGAATTAAAAAGAATGTTAGAAATACAAATAGGGTGATAACAAAATGATAATACCAATGTAACATCGTTTGAGAAGTGGAGCAAGTCATACAAACTAGGTCGATCATTAGTTACAGTGCAATCATATGGTGGGCTGAGACTCGCTAGTTCGCGGCAATTACGAGTTAGTTATCGTGCATCCTCGATGCAGTGGTAACGACATAACGAACCATGGCAATTGACTCCATTTCCGGGTTGATTCTTTTAAGAAATTGTATTACATATTCAGCAGTAGAGCTGCTCCTGTGTAAAGGATGCTCATATTGATGTGTTCTCGGATATCCTAGCTAGTTTTAACTCTTTTCATGGCTTGTTTTGAAGCGTTTTGATACCACAGAAGCTGGCTACTGGTAATAAAATTTTTTCGTAGTGGATGCCCGGCCACAAAGGTACCGAGTTATGGATAAATTGGCTTCTTGATACTCTATTGGTTCAGACCTACATATTTTGTGGCATTAATTTGTCAGCGGTTACGCCACTGATCATAAGTCAGGATCTATTGACCGAAAGCCTTCTCATATCACAGAATCCTGGGGTTAAATAGGAATAACCCAAGACTTCTGATTGCTTATCTGTCAGATCAGGAAAATCAAATTAGTTCTTCTTTATGTCCTTTATACCTGGAGCAGAATGAAACAAGGACACACATTCTTTGTGCATGTATTGTTTAAATTAGTAATAAAAGAAGTATTTTTACGACTGAAATTTCCCGTGTCGGCGGGCGACCCATTAACGCTCACTCTTTCTTGCCGTTGCAACTAATTAAAATAAAATACTAGCGATGCAGCCAGTGTGGCCAAATCTTTAAAAATTATAACGCTGAAAGGACTTTTCTTTTACCAATAAGAGAATGAAATTGAAAAAGGACGACAGCGTGTTAGCTGAAAAATTAAATTGACGAAAAGAATTGCCAATTTGCCTACGAACTATGGAAAGTCGGTTTCAAAACCGTACAGGAAGGCCTAGTTAAATAGACTTTCCTTTCTGTAAAGAAATGACTAAGTTTGTATTAAATTTCCTCATTTGTAGCTGCAGTGTTAGAGACTATTCACACACAGCCAGTTTTCTTGTCGCAAGATTTACAGTTTATTTTCTTATTCCAGCTAAAAGTAATTAATTACTCAAACGAGCTTGTTATGAGACTTTCAATACAATTACTTCTAATAACTTCTTTTCATTCTTGACATGGAGTATAGAAAAGTTCTAAATTATTTGATGTTGAGTTTATATTGACTGTTTCAAGTACAATCAGTATTTTTTGACAGCAAGTAGGGGTTTTTATTTAACACGAACCAAGTTCATCTTCGACTTGACTAACAAATATATGTACCCGTATGTATGTATGTATTTATGTATGTAAATAAAACAGTCATATTTTGTAAAATATCAATATTTAAACAGTTTAGTCATATGATATTGAACCACCTTCATAACAGAATAACATGAGTTGCCAAGAAACTTGTAGTTAAATATAAAATACCGTTACTACAATCTCTTCATGACTCACAGAGTTATCTGTTGCCAATAATGAATAAGAAGATATAAGAATATTATTCAAAGTTGAGCGGTATGAACGACAAAGCGCATTAACTAGGGCATAAGCATCAGTGAGGAGAGACAGTTTTTAAAACTTTTTTATAAGAAATTTGAGAGTGAGTCCTACTAAGAAGAGAATATCACTGCCGAAATCCATATACAAGCCAATCAAATCTCTAATAGTTAGAAATTGCTTTTAGAATATAATCGAAGACAATTACAATTGATTTTCTCTGACAATTTATATCAAGGAAGCAAAAATCTAATATTTTTTCACAAAATAAGAAACAGAAGTAATTGACACTTCTAATTAGAGAGAGAAAGAGAGGGAGTAGATTATAAAATCAAAAAGCTTTTTTTAACAAACAAAATTAATACCTGAGATACTACAAAAAAATTGGGTTTGCTGCTGATAAAACAATTATAAATTCTCTTGCATGCGACTCAGGGAATGCCTACATGATATCACTTGATTAAATATTTTGGTGGCTGCAAGCTGGCGTTCTTCACTATCGTAAATAATTTGTATTTAAGAAGTTTCGTTAAATAAAATTTTTAATTAAATATTAAAATATAACTATAACAACTATTTTTAATCGTTCTTGTGGACGAAAATATCCTATTTTCACTGTCTCGATAACAATGCGGCACCTTACCTTAGTTATACAGTTACCTATCTAAAAATTTGAGGACCCTATGGTGAATTGCGAAATATCAATCTCCTGGTTTAGGCGCCTATAGCTATCAAACTAATTAATACTAATTTTCATATACAGAAATTTATTTTGTTTATGGACTTCTTCAATTGCTGCAGAAGAATCGGCAAAATTTATTTCTTTAATATAAATCGAAAAAAAAAAACTATTTGGATGGAAAAAATGGAAAACGTGATTGTTATATCATATTTATTTTGTTAATAATTGCCTTACAAATTTTCATCAATTATGGCAAAATCTCTGGCAATATCTTGTAACCTGAACATTTTAAGTTTTTTTCCGTACATTTTTTTTTTCTTAGCAAAGAACAGATGTTATTGTTGTTAAATGAGTTAAAAACAGATACATCTAGTTTTATATTTAAAGAAGACTTCGACGTTAAAAGTATATTTTAACTTGCCTATGAAAGCCATAATGTTAACTCTTATGTAAAGTCGACTTTAGTTCTCTTAGAGTATACCTTATTTTTGACTATACTTATGGGCCATTAAATTTTAATATGTCATGTTAATTTCATTCAAATTTTACAAAAATATTCAATTTGTTTGTTGGAGCACAAGCTAGTCTCTTTGCGCACGGGAAGTTTCCCTTTAAAAATTCACATTTGCCCATACGAAATTTTACATTACACCCAAAAATATTAAGGTATGCATAAGGCCGTAATGATTTTAATTCATGTAGAATTTTGGAACGAATTTCCGTCATCCCTTGTCAAGTTTGGTTTGGAGACAAACCGGTTTCGGCTATGTGCCATCTTCAGTGTCATTTTTCGTTCTGACAAGGGATGACGGAAGTTCGTTCCAAAATTCTACATCAAAACACCCTGTCGGAACATCAAATCAAGGATTTTAATTCATATCCACAGTTAGAAATAAGCAAAATCATGGCCTTATTTCTCTAAGTTAAGCAAAATAAAGTAATATGGCCTTATAAAACACTGCACCGACAAAAGTAGTTACATGTCTGTTTTGGGAAATATTGTCAATTCAATAAATAAAACTCTATTCTCCTGCAAAAACTATTTGTAAAAGCATGTGTCTTTAATGTTAACATATGACCTGCAATGAATCAAAGGACCTAGTGAGCCCAAAAATCAGTTATGACGGAAATAATATCCTGCTTTTACACAAAAGGTCTCTTTCTTTATTGAATGTCAGCAGATTTATTCATAAAACATTCCCAAAACTACCTTCGTCCAAACTGTTTGGTATCGCGTTACTATTGTTTACAATAAGTCAGTAACCGAGTCAGGTAGGTGACGTCCTCCATTCTCCATACATTGCGTAAACATTGCCGATATACTCAGATGATCTAATGGTCCAAAGGGACTCCAGTTCTTCGTTTTGTCACACTTGCAGTTTGCCTGAACATAGAGGCACACGTAACAGGAGCCAACGATACTTAATTAAATTCTGTAAGGCACGCTGGATAGCGATCACAGCACATCCGCGCGAAAAGTAGGCATCAACAAATAAAAGCACACTCCTCACTGTACCAACGCAAAACGGCGAGCGACACTACTAGTGCTACGTTTTGACATCAACCGACGGAATGGGGGGATTTTAAAAAAGTAAGTTATTTTGCCGCACCCTCTATTATACGACAAAAATTCAAAACGTACTTAAAATACAATTAAGCAAAATGTTATTTTTTTTAAATCTTTTTAAATTATTGGCACAGCTTAAAGTGTAAGTTAATACCTCTATGCAGCGTTACCTTTTGTAAAAAAAGCGCATAGATAGCTTAGCCCCCAACAAATAAATTGATATTTTTTAAAGAATTGATAGGAACTTGGCCTTATTTTCACATTTATGTTTTGTGCGGATCTGAGTCCTTTTTGTCTAAGTTTTTTATGTTTGTTAATGTATGTATAAAACCTGTTTTAACTTAAAGTTTACTGAGGGTTGGGTTATATCAAATTTTAGCTCCATACAAATAAGGATAAATCCTATCTCCCTCAGATAAAAAGTTCCCGTTTTCAGATTTTTGTGTTTACTTGTGCTCTAAGGCCTACCTGTATACCAAATTTCAGCTCTCTAGTTTGAGCTGAAGTGCCCCATAATATTGATGAGTAAGTGAGTCAGTGAAAATGTACCAAAATATACACTTTTTATAACTTCATATCTCCGGAAGCTTTTCATATGTTTTAAGTTTTATTATTTTATGATTAAAGAAAGCAAAGATAAGAGAGGGGTAAAAACATTGCGACTGGTTTCGTGTAATATACACACTGCGTGCATTAGGCCTGAATTTGTTCTGGCGCACAACCGTGCCCCTTAATACGTTGAAATTTTAGAAACAATTGTAAAAATTACAATAGGGTCGGAATTGCCACCGCTGTATAATAGTTAGCAAAAAATTGGCTCAGGTTGGCTGTCTTACATCCTTATTTACATACCTACATATGTACATAAATAGCTAAACAAACATGTTGTATATACATACGTACACACATACACACATACATGAATATATAGGCAATGATAGGAAATCAGAAAAATATATTTAAATTTTTTGCTTGCTCTGAAAATAATTTATTTCAACTAATAAATAAATTCCTTAAATAGAGAGCAAATGAAATGAGGCATAGTTTTGCTCACTAAATGAAGATCTACGCAACTGGTAATTTTTTCTCATTCGCATCGAGTAAATAAAAGAACTTCAGAAAGTTGTGAATAAGAGTAGAACGAATGCGTGCATACATATGTATGTACATATACATATTACCTTAGAAAATAAAACCGGTTTAATGGCATTGAAAATAATTCAACTTTTTATTTCTTTTTTCACTGTGGTTATGAATGTGTTTGCTAAGTGTTGCCACCATCTCCTAATTTTAAAAAAAGTACAGGAAAAGTGGGTATTTACATAACGATAGATATAAACGATGAAACATTAGAGGAAACTATAAACGAAACATAGTTCAGTATAAATATCACAAATGATATTAGTGACCTATGCAAGTGATCACCAGAGCACGAATGTTCTCAACAAAGTAGTTAACATTAATACAAATGATGTTTAAACAAATTTTGATATTTTGGGTTTCAAAAAAAGGTACATGGTTTTTAACAGGAAACATAGCTACCGGCGATCGATAGCCCGTAGTACATCGCGTGTTAAAATCGACGTTACTTTTAATTCAATATGTTTACATACAAAATATGTACATACACAATGAGTTCCGAAATATTTTCAACGTTTCTTATTAAATAAAAACAGGTGTTTTATAATAAAGTTTTAATTCAAAATATATAAACAATTTTGTTTTGACTCAGAATAACCTTGTTCGTTCGTTTATTTGCCTTATTTCTCTGTTATCACCAAATATTTTGCTACTTTCAACACCTTTTTTACATACAGTATATTGTGATTTCAGTACTCTGACACCGATAAGTTCATTAACTATATGATATTACCAATTGTTATTATCCATTGTAATTGTTGGGATTATTTTAAACTATAAATGCTCGTATGCATTAATCCCAATCATATTTTTGTACAGAAAAGAAAAGATAATAATTTCTTGTATTTATAAGGCGCAACTAAAAGTTTTGCATTTAGACTCATATTAAATAAATATTTATTGGATAAATTTAAGCTGCTCTTTTTCAATCAGTGATTTTTTTTTAACTATTAAAGGCAACTATGATAATATTCCTGCTAAAAAAGAAAATATAGTAAGACGGCTAAAAAATGATTTGTTCTGATCTTATATGAACAATTACTTATCAAGCTTTTTTAAGTGACAGTTCGGTATTTATTTTCACGAAATTTTAGTACATATTAAATTTATAAAATTAAGCCAACTATTAAGCTACTCCAAAACTACTCGTATCTTATCCTCCTTAAACACATGCACCTTTGTTTTGTTATACTAAATTTTCGTTAATTGGAGTGCCTCTCTACACCGCTAATCAACACTTGAAAATATCATGGCACTAATTTCATGAAAAATTGCATTAAGTAATTGTAGTCTTGTGTTTACGTTTTATTTCTACTTCCTATATTTTTGTAGACCTTTTTAAGATTTCAGAAAACATAGACGAGTTATTTGCCGTTACCTTTACTTAAGTAATTGAATTTACAAATTAATAGAAAAGTGTTTTTAAAGTTTTTTCTAATAACAATAATTTTATAAAATACTTCAAATATAAGGTGTGTTTTACTAATTTTTGGCTAAAATTCGGTAACCTGAGAGTGGACTAAAATGTACAAAAGTACGGGAACACAAAATACCAAATTTCAATACAGAAAATCAAATTAAAATCGTTTGTGTTTTTATTTGATTAATAGGCTTCATTTCAATCAAGATAAGGAATACAAATGTATTGTTAATTGTAAATTTTACATTTTTATGGCCCTTTTCTTGCCTTTTTTAAATTTTCATTCATATTTTATTTTGAATCTTAATAAATCGAAATTTGTTTTGTTTATTCCAATTACTTGTTTTCGTTTTCATTAATTAATTTTCAAACCTTTGAAAGTTTAACAATTTACCAAATCTACGCAAAGAAAAAGTCGTTGATGTTTTGTCATAATTTTCGACTACAGGAACGCTTTTCGGTAAAATTGGCATCCCGCGGGCTTAAAATTTAGAGTATGGGAACACAGCTATAATTACACTGGCACATGGTACTTTCTTCTATAGTCACAAATTTAAATAATCTGGTAGCCCCGTATTTAATATTTTGTTATTTTTTAACACTGACATAACATACCTACATGTTTTAAAGCAATCACCAGAGAATTAAGTGGTGATTTTCGACCAAAACAATGCACCTTTGTATTGTTTTCCTTTCTCATTGAGGAAAAGTATTGGTGACAAGTTTTGTTTAAATTAAAATGTGTAAAATTTTTTCGACTTACCGCACAATAAAATTAAGACATCTAAAGCCACTCGATATAAAATTCGTTTATTTGTTTCCATTTTGATAAATATTTCACTATTCTCGTTGTTATTGTTGTTGCAATGTTGATGGTGGCTTAAATGAACTTCAATATTGTTATTGTTTAAGGCTACCGTAGTCGGAGCCAAATTTATTGGATCCGTTACCGAAGAAGTTAAAGTTGTAATTATATTATTACAGGCCAAGCTACGCGTTTCAAAGCTACTAAACGCTGTCGATAATAACGACGATGGTGGTGTTTGTTGCAGTAAATTATTATATCTTTCGTCGGGCCGACGCAGAGGTGTTGTTTCACTCGCAGACGATTCGTTACTCATTTGTAAGCTGTTTTACTATATAAATAACGTGTTTGCAAAAAAACAAAAAGCACACACACATGCACAAACTTTTCTCCCCACAATAAAAGAGACAAAAGTACTTGAGAGCTCCACCAAAGAAGAGCATATACAAAGAGCTTTTATCGTTTGTGTTGTTTTTATTTTATATTTATAGTTTTATTTTTTTATATTTTTAATGACTTTGAACTTGAGAGTAAACGAGAGAGTGATTAAGAGAAATTAAGTAAAAAACGCGGGTATTTTATAATACAGCCAAATGGTAGTGAAAGCTTTTGTTGTCGTCTTTATTGTTATTTAAACAATTTTATTTTATTTTTTAAGTTGAACTGAATGAAAACATACGAATGAATAAGTTTTATTTGTTAAACGTAACACATTCCAAAAACATCACAGCGCACGCATAATGACTCATCAACTTAAGTCGGCAGGTAAAATTGTGATCAAAGGATTCCTAAAGAAAAGAGAAAAAAGGAAAGGATTAAATGTTTGCTTTTATTACTGACAGTAGGTAGGCATTTATGTCTTTTGTTTGCATTTACCATTCATGTTTTCTTTTTATTATTATTAAAAAAATGATCATTTGTTTTATGCATGAATGTGATTAATAAAAGATTAGGTTTTCTCTTGTATTTTCGACTTTTCTTAATGACGATTCATGTTTATCAGCCATCGCAACGAATTCATTCTCTAACAAATTAAAGTTTTATTTATTTAAGGTGGAAAAATTAGTCATACCTTTAAAACAGTCAATTTAAATGCCAACTGTAGTTACGTGGCCTAAGCGTCAGTTTTTGATATTTAAAAAGAATGTCATATAGAGTTACGTAATTCATATGGGTAATTCAATAAACCCAATTGAACTTGTACAGATCGTTTGTTTTTTCTTTGCTAATAACGAAATTAGTGATTCTATTGCGGATACTAATTCTAACCGCTATAGCGTATTCAGAAAATCGACATACCGAATTTAACAGGTGTAAATACAATTTCCAGCATTCGAATGTACTGGTCTCAAAAGTCCTGCGTTAATAAAGAGAATATGACGAGTGTGATATATGCATATGTATATTAACAGACAAGTTTCCAAAAGTAACTCCCTTCCACAATATACGAAATAAAAATTTGTGCAATTTGAAATATTCTCGCATGCATTATCGATTACCGAAAAAATGTTTGCCAGCCTGATTAGATGGTGTGGTTCTATGCAACATTTTGGCGAAAGTATAGTTGTGGCTCTTATTAATTCTAAGACGTTTGATAGAATGTGGCATGGTGCTCTACTTTCCTGTCAAAAAAGCAAAATTTAAATCGAATGCCCACAAACATTGCTCCCGCTATAGCCCGTCCTTTAATTTTAAAAATAGTCGTATATTGTATTAGAAAATTTTACCAAGAACGAAGAGTGCAGCTAATATTAAAAAAATCCCTTCACAGCAAAATTCAAAAATGTATGCTATCGATAAAAAAGTGTAAGTTTTCATAACAAAATTTTAAATATTATAGATTAAAATTTACATTTTGAGCTTAAAAGTTACAGTGCCGTAAATTCATTAATTTTATGTTCGAACATAGCAATTTCGCGCTATATTTTTGAGTAACTTAGCATTTTCTTGCAAAAGAAAGAGGCATCATGAGTACTTACTTGGTATTTCGCATAAAATGTGCCCTCAGAAAATACCTTTCTTTGTACAATCTATAATTCTAAACTGCATTCGATATTCTACGTCTGTAAATCTTTTTTTTTTATCCTGTAAATACTAAAAGACACTCAGTCATTAAACTGTGACTCTACTCTCAGATTTACTAGATTCAGGGTAAACGAACGCAATCCAGGAAACAAAATTAATAACTTATGTAAACGAACAGACTAAATATATTCTTCTCTTTCTTTCATTGCCTATTTCACTCTGTCGAATGTGGATTAAGAAAATCGGAAAAAAGTTATAGCTGAAAAATAGAAATTTTCGTTCACATTTCGTTCATACATGCATATGTAATTAAGTATATTTATATAAAATTTGTTTTTCACTTGGCCAAAACTTTTGCGCTCTGTCGGAAGATATTTTCTTGTCTATTACGAAGAAGTATAAAGACAAAATGAAGAAAATCAAAACCAATTGTCCGATAGTCCGAGTAACAGTTCCCAAGTATTGATGACAATACAATTCTTAAATTTTTCTACGCAATTTGTATCGTAAAAATTTATTTTCTAATTCTTTTGGAGATGAAAACTTCCTTTTTTTTTACAACGGCTCCCATTGAATTTCCACCTGATTAAACAAATAAACAATATTTGCTGCCGCCGACGGAATCTCTATATTAGCATATGCGGGTATTTTGTTACAGCTTACGATTTTGTCCAATATAAACGTCATTTATTAAAAACGTGGTAAAAGAAGGAAATGCAGAACAATCTGTATAGGTAAGAGTAGTAAACGAATAATTCATGATTATATTTTAATTCGCCAAGAATTAAAAAATTATTGCCACCAGAAGACCCAATACATACATACAGACATACCTGTAAAATAAAATTAATATTTATTTATTTCGACTCATTATGACTCCTTTACCAGAAATTAAAAGGGCGATGCTTAAAATTGTTCAAACCAAACGAGAGATATAAACTAAAAACAAAGTTTTTCAAACCCAACAAATAAATTATTATTTTTTTCAATCTCCAAGCGACGCAGTAAGGGCTAGTAAAATTGAAAACAACACAGCTAAAAACAAAAAAATAATAAGTGTTGCCAAAGGTTTTGAGTATTTGGAGGATTTTTGAAAATAAAAAAAAACGGGTTTTAACCGGATAACTGTTTGTAGATTATTATTAATTTTCTTATTTTACTAATATACTTCTACATTAACCTCTCCATATTTCGTACGACAACTCCATGAGTTCTTAAAATTGATAGAAAATCGTAATTTTGTGGGAAAAGGTATATTGTTGAAAAATTCACATAAAAACTCTTTCAAATACAAAAAAAAAACATTTTAAAACTACAAAGGCTGTGTTAAAAACTCATATTCATAAACATTTTTAAGGAATATAGAATATAGTTTGTAGTTGTATACTGGCAGCGCCACAAAAATTTTTCAATGGTTCCCTATAGTGGAATTTATGAGAAGGTCTTATGGTTTTAAATTAAATTCACTTCTGTTTTAGTTTATAAAATTTCTTATAAATCGTTGTATTAAGTGAAATTAGTGATAAAATAAATAAACATGATTTATTTTTTCAAGTATTTTCGAAGGAACAATGCTACCTGTAATACTAAAACAGTTCTACAGAATCTCTAAGGTTTCCTGTCTCTTAAGTTATTATTTAAATTTTAATATTTAACAGCTTTCACAAGCAAATTTAAATACCAAGCAACAATGACATTTTAGCTGAATACTTGCATATTTAATACACTTTCAACAAATTTCGAACCAAATTCTTGTAACTGGTTCCGAATTCTAACATTTAGCTTATAATATTTTTTAGTCAGAGTATAATAATCATAAAATGTAGTAAAGGAACTTCATTTTTAATATTAAATGTCGTTTACCTTTTTTAATGTCTAATTGTTGTTATTTTATACAGTGAAAACAAAAACACAAATCAATAACATGACAAACCAAAATCAATAAGTTTTAAATTGAGCAACATTTCGTCGGCTCGTCAAACATTTGCACAAATATTGCATGAGCCCAAAGTCATGAGAGAATAAGCATAAACATAAAACTCACACAGGCTCTTACAATATGAAATGAAAGACATAGGAGCATTATTAATTTTTGACTTTAAGAGAATAAAATATAATCTAAAACACTTGGATTCAAATATTGTTGAAATAACGGCAGCCCGTGTCAAGTTTCAAATATTTGTTTTACACCTCACTTGTTGAATGAATGAGAAGCTTGATTTTCTCTCTTTTGTCTGATAGGTGGATTATTAATCAAGCCCATTTGTTGTTGCAGTTCTTGAGATTGTTGTTGCCGTTGTTGTACTGCTGTTTGATATCAATTGACGGGAAGGTAATGAAATGTTTATTTTAGCGCCATTATTACAATTTGCCTTTAATTTTTCTGATAATAAAAGGTAACTTAAGCTAACGTGAGGAATAAAGTGACCTTTAACTATTATTCGTTATTACAACTTCCTTGTAAAATAAAATTAATCTTTTTTTTTTCTAGGGTAGGACCAGCACTCAGGGGATGACCCATATTCATGCAATGCATTGTGCTAGAACTAGGAAAAAGAGGTTATGGGAATGAGGACAGAGGGAGTAGTGTTTATTAACATTTGATTTGGAGAATTAGCGAGTCAGCATCGGCATTTTTGTTATTCAGCCATGTACTGAATGCTTCCTCTCTGGATCTGACTGCAATTTTGCACGTCTAATTAAACCAAGATTGTGTTAACTGTATTCTTGAGTCTTCTACAAGTTTAGAGGAAAATAGATGACTACTATAAAATGGCTTGGCAGTTAATATTGAGTGAAACGTTGAACTCATAACAACTTGATAAAGAAAGTAGCCTTTGTCAGTATTTAAACAAATAAATAAAGTATTATTTAAAGAAAATTCCATGACTAAAAGAACCTGAGAATAATTAAAAAAGATTAACGTAATTTTGCATTTTTTTGGCAACTAATAAACTAAAAATAAGCCAATATGGACATATGGAAATCAGCTATGGAGTGCTGCTTGCGCATCACACATCTAGAAGTTTCAAAGGATACGGTCAAGGATTTTATGACTTATCGTGGGCGTCCCCTGGAAAGAAGCGAAAAATACACGTACGAATACGTAAGCAAACAACAATATTAGCACGCGATTTACTGCAATTTCATGAGCATCAGACACTGAAAATAGGGGCGTTGAGCCTGAGGAGACGGCTCTCCCTACCTACAATAAAATAGTTATTGCATTGGTAACAACAACAAATAATATTTTGGAGATAAGATTTGAATACTTTTTGTAAATTTCTTTTAGTACCAAGATTCAATAAAATAAAAATTAAAGTTAAAAAAAATATATAAACTAAAAACCTTTGTTGACAACAGCTTGCAATTTTTCCTCTTTCCAGAAGTATGAGCAAATCTATGCAATGTCACTTATGTTATCGTAAAAGCCTCTGGATACACAGCAAACTGCATCCATTTGCCTATCACCTTGCCCTCAATACGGCTTTATTCAAGCATTTTTCAGAGTGTTGTCGACAATATATTTTGAAACGCGACATTTTACTCTAATTTGTGGTCATAATCGTATATTAAAGGTGACAAATTATAAATAGTCCTGAATATATCACCTATGATATAATGTCTATGACTACCTGGTAAACTCTCGATTTTTGTTGAATATTCGATTACAGTGGAATTGTGATTTTTTTTTTTTTGTAAAATTTCGTATTTTTTAAAATTTAGATTATTTTTGACGAAGAATTACGCCTTAAGTTTTCTAGTCAAATTAAGGGGTTTCGTTAAATTTTGTTTTAAAATGTTTGGAGAACTTCGGTTTTATTTGGAATTTTGTGGTAGTTGGTTAGTGATGGTAAAATTTCTATTTTTGGTGAAATATTGAATTTTAGTATATTTTCGACCTTTTTTATAAAATTTAAATTTTCCAGTGAAATTTCAAAATTTAATTTCCGTTTCAACTAAACATCTAGCCTTTAAAAACTTCTTAGTAAAGATTCGTTTTAAATAAATTTATGTTTGGCAATGAACATTTCTGCAATTTTCAAATTTCATGTTTCGATTTTTTATGATTTTTCAGTTTAACTTTTGGTAGAATGTATAGTTTTTAATTATTTTTAAATTTCCGTATTTTTAGTGAAATTCTGATTTCCGTTGAAATTTTTTTTTAATGATGTCTATATTTGGTAGAATCTTTCCCTTTTTCATAAAATGTTAATTTTGGATAAAATTTTGACTTTTTGGTAAAATTTAAAAATTGTTAAATTTAAAGTCTTTTCAATTCGCTTCTACCTACATTTAGGCCCATAATTAGTGGAGCCTTCGATGAGGACTTATTGACTTGCGGTTCAGCGTCTCTCTGTAAGAGTGAAAATACCTTGGACTTGTAGACCGATGTGCACTTTCAAGTTTGTAGGTAATCAAGGATCGTAAAACAGTTGATTTTAACTTCAGACAGATGAACATCGTTCAAATGAATATTGAAGAAATTACAAATCGAGTGAATATCTTACATATTTACTTACCCTTTACACCTTTGGTGTAGGGTATAAAATTGTTAATTATGTATATTGCATATAAATCAAAATCATTCGTGATGAAAGATTTTCTATGACGTTTAACATTTGTTTAATTTTTTGAGGTTAAATGCGTATTCCCAACTCTTCAAAATGTTCGTTTTCTTTCGCATTAATATAGCTAGTGCTTTTCATTTAAATATTCTGATCAATGTGATACATTTTTTAATATTCGTATGAAGGTACGAGTATATTTTTTTACTATTATCTAATAATATATAACTATAGTTTACGCGGAGCAAATCGCGGCACCTGGGGGCTAATTCTTGAATTCGGATCCCGAATTCAAAAAATAGACAAATGTACTTCTTCTAAAAGTCCGAGTGCATTACAAAGAAAAGAATCCGAAGAATGCATTACGGAATTAATGGACATTATAGAAAATGAGGAGAATGAAGAGACGTCAAAAAAGATCGAACAATGCAAACGCCTGTTTCAAGCAAAGAACCAAGAGAAACGAAGACGTTTCCCTTAAAAAAAATATTAGTGCCAGTGATAAATACCATGCTGAAGTTCTTAAAAGATTGGATAAAATAATAGAACTTAGAGAAACAAAATTAGAAATTAATGCTTCATTACACGAAACAAACATGAAAATAAAGAAAATTGAGCTTCAAATTCCATTGAAGGACCAGAATTTTTCGAATTGCTTAGTTAATGCTATGATCTCCCTTACATTTTCCTTGTATTGTTTTAAAAAACTTTATATTTATTGCAGAGCAAAACATATGTTTCTTGTTTACTTTTATTCTTTAATCTTTTAAATTTTTTTAGTGTTGGATAACTGTTTCAGATGTTTGCTTTCTAACACTTAAATAAAAAATCGATTCGCTTCTTATCGAGTTACATCATCAGAAAAATTCAAACTATCGAAATTAATATCGTTACGAAATTTTATCGATCATGACTCCCGTAATTAGCCCCCTGGTTAAATCATTTGTACATATTTCAGAACCGTGTGTTATCTTCTTCGAAAGAATTATCTTAAACTTCAACCAGTTGGGTTAAATTCTGTTCACATGTTGACCGATAGGACTTCTACGACTATAACATATCTGCAAATATATTTTCATATACGTATATATTCAATTCGTTGGACATCGTATATCTAAAAATATAAGTTGCTGATGATTCTTGCATTTCCTTTTAGTTTTCCTAAAAATTTCATTTTCTATCGCTTATCATTATTTGTTTGCATAGACCAAATTGAAAGAATAAAGGAAGGATTAGACATATGTATACTAACTGATAACAGTTTGAAAATTTATATTATAAAACGTCGCTTATAATTCAGTGACTTAATTTAAAGCAAGATAGAGCTGTTTTATTTGAATTTCTACACCTTTGGTCCTACTTATGTCCAGCTATTCTAGTATAGCATATTAATCCTTGTACCAATATATTACACCTCTCCTAATCATTTCCGTTACAAGGTGTGTTACAGAGCATTCGCATACCCAAATGTTACCTTTACAATGTCAGCTAGCTCATGCACCTTCAATTTGCGATCGTTCATAACCAATTTGTGGATAGTTTTTATGTAATCTGGAATAACAGCCTCATATGGACGTCCACTGCATCATGTGTGCTGGAACGACGACGTTTAAATTCAGCAATCCACTTCCCTACCATTGGTCTCGATGAAGCAGAGTTCGGATAATGCTTATCAACTATTGTTTGGTTTTCACTGTACTTTTTTTCATCAAAAACTCGAAATTCACTTTTATCGAAACTCGAAATTCACTTTTTTTCAGTTTTGTCAATAAAAAAATATGCTTCAGATGGCTGTCAAATTTATATATGTATCGTTTGAAGGTTAGTATTACATAAAAATCGTTTGGACAAAATGTTACAAACGCCATCTATGTGTCATCCTATGCGCTTTTTGAATGGACTCATCTAGGCGTTTAACAAACAATTTATATTTTTTGTTATTGTTTTTTTTTTTGAAAATTTTAAAACTTTTTTCGTTGTATTATTACAAATTTTTTCATATATTAATTGATTGTTAACTGAAGTTTTGTTAAATAATTTATTTAGTGATGATGCCACACAAATGAGTAGCGAAATGTCGACTATAAATAATTGTGTTAAATAAGATTAAATGGTCAAAAAGCTATTACAGCTCATAAATCTTATTATGAGAGTTTTCGAAAAACATGAAGCGGTAATAGGTTTAATCCATAAATTACACATCTGTTGGGGCATCGGTCGATTGCGACTGATTGGCGTAGATCTGCGATGTCACAAGAAGTCTAGCAGCGTAAAATCCCACGTTTTTATTTAACTGAACTGCTCCCCGTGGATGGTGTTAGTCCCACCAACCGATGATGCCGCCGAACCAAACTCTGCACGGAACAGTAACTTGTTGTAGATACATTACCTCCCGCTAAAGCTTGTTTGAGGTGGAAGTTTTATTTGTTCACATAACCATTTATGCAAGTATTCGCAAAAGATGACATTTCGGCAAAATTATAGTGCTCCTCCAAATACTTTGATGCGTTTTCTGAGTGAAATAACGGCCGGTAATCTTTATGCTAATTAATATTGTGCTTCTGGTCAGTTCGAGCCTGTACGAGGACAATTAAAAGTCACGACACAAAATGCGACAAGCTAAAGTCAGCGAAAGTTCGAGTTCTTGTGGTTGACGAGTAATCGACTGCCTCGGGTGCTTTTGCAATTTTTCGCGGACGTACGGGTGTTGCTAAAATTTACCAATCTAATCGGCTTGAATTTGGCCATAGAATGGAGTCTTGAATGGTTATCGCGTCCGCAATAAAATGGTGGGAACGCGCTTAACGCTGGCACTGACGAACACCTCGTTTGGACGTGCTACTTAATAGTATAGCTCGCCAATGCTTGAGAGACTGAGTAAGAAATTGAAGATTTGACAGATGCTGCCCAAAAATGTGGTCGCCAAAGATTGTCAACATCCAACTGCTTTTATTCGAAACTCATTTACTTCTTTCAAAACAAATATGTACCAAATACTATGCTATGCATGCTATGAAATTAACTTTGAAAATTGTGCCCAATTTTGTGATTTCTATTTTAATATTTTCAAAATTACAATTCAACAAAAACTTCTTGCGTCTTGCTGAAGAATTACGTATGTATGTACATAAGTATGTATGTAAAGTATATTTTGCATAAAAAGAATAATTTTTATCAAATAATCTACAACCCACTTAGTAGTTCTTGTAAACTCTAAGATGGAAAATGTTTCTCAACATCGAGCCGATATTAAAGTTCTGTGGCATACAACAGTCTCTGAAAAATCATAATCTTTGCCTAGAAAGTCTTTATGCGTTAAGAAATTTAAGGAAGCAATTTCAAAATGAATTCTTATTATCAAAACAAACTCACCGAGAAAGAAATAACAAAAGTAGTAAATTCCTTTGCAAATAGCAACAAGACAACCCGCTTTTCCTTTTATTGAACAAGCAGATTGAACAAAAATCTTCGCATAAATAAACAAAAAACATGATCGAAAAATTTAATAGTCTGCTCATATTTTGTTTTGTTTTTTTTACAAATTGAATTTGTCTGCTTGCAGTAGAGCATATCAGGAACTAAACAAACTAAGAACTTAAGAACTGTTTAAGTTACTTTGCGCTAATGGAAAGTAAAAATAAACAAATGATTAAAAAATATAAAGTAAAATAATAGAAACATACAACTTGATCACAAATATTGATTTTGCACATGACTACTAACGTCCAGTTAAAATTATAAAACAAACAAATCTGGCATTTTTTGCATCGATCACACAAATACGATTGCAAATGAAACAAAAAATTTAAAATAAATAAAAAAAAAATTCAAATGCAAATTCATATTAAGAAAAGTATAATTTTTTATTAATTCAATTCAAATGTTGCCGGCTGTCAAGCACGTGCTGAGTGAGCAGTTTTGTGAACTTCGCATGTTGTCCGTTATTTCATGTCAGTTTCATGCGGTTTCCGTTCAGCTGAAATGGCAGAAAAAAAACTACTCTAAAGCGATTCTTATCAGTCTTTAGCTAAACAGATGAAAATAAAACCAAGACGTTAAATGAATGTGAAAATCAACGTATTTTACACACAATTAACTCTAAAGCCAATAAAAGCAAAATGAATTATACTGACAAAAATGGAAGCCAGCCTAAGAAGGGAAGTGTAATTTGAAATAAGAAATCGAAGTATGTATGCACGCACACAATTAAACAGAAAAGATCGGAAGAAGTAGGATCATGAGTTGCTAAAACTCTAACGATGTCATTGCAGTAATAATGAACCCGACAGTAAAGTTTATTTTTCAGCTTTGCAGCTCATTGTAAGAACGACATTGCGCTAAAATGTCATTAACATATATAAGTTCTTTCCAATTAATTTTTATCCAATTCTAGTTGCTTTTTCTTAAGCCCTTCTGATACTTGGAATTTGACCAAGTGCGTAGAGTGCATTACGTCAAAATTTATGTGTATGTTATCGATAAAAAAAAACTTAAATTATCAAAAAAAAAAAAACTAAAAATCGAATATTTTTCTTGTACTTAATAATAATTAATTCAATCTTTCTACTAAAGGAAGTTTATAATAAGTATTCAAATCCTATTTCTAAATTACTATTAACTAGTTATTACTAATAACTAATAACTAAGTAATAACTAATTTTTCGTATTCAAATCTTAATAAATAAACTATCTACCATTGTGTAGAGAGAGCCGCCTGGCCAGGCTGAATGTGTCAGTTCTCTTTAGTCACTGGTGCCCGTTAAATTGCAATGAATTGCGTGCAAAAGTTCTGGGATGTACGAATAGACTAGTGTGAACTTTGAGATCGTTTCTTATCTACCAGGGGGCGCATACGATATGACGTAAAATCCTAGACTGTCTTCTCTGTAACTTCTGGATGTTTGATGCACAGGCAGTACCCCACAGCTGAATACCATATGACAATATTGGCTTTATTACAGATTTGTATAAAAGGACTTTATAATCCAAAGCCAAGGTTACGTTAGGACTTATTAGCCAATGTAGTTGATTTGTTCGAAGCTCTATGGACGTTATTTTAGCCTCAATGTGACGGGATCTAGGTAGATGCCCAAATATTTAACGTGTGTTTCCGCTGGAACCGTGGTATTTGTAATTGTTATTGGTGGACAATTTTTCCTTCCGAGGGAAAACGTCACATGAGCCCATATCGATGGATTTACCTTTATTCTCCCCTGCAGTTTTCAAGATGCATACTTTGGATCATTACTGACACTTATAATTGCAGTGTCGTCTGCAAAGGTAGACGTATATGTATGCGGACTTTTCGGCATATCCGCTATACAGATAATATGTATATAATAGCGGCCCTAGCACACTACCTTGAGGTGCTCCTGCACTGATCTTCCCAATTCTTGATAGCTGATCCTTTGACCTTACTTTAACCGTGGGTGTTTTCGGGAAGAATCCAAGCTATTTAGTAGAGTAGCCCATCATGATAGACTTTATCATGTGCTTGGGAAATGTATATAAATAAAGCTGAACAGTAATAATGGTAACGATTCTATGGACTTGTTCAATAGTACTATGCCTTGCTCAAAAACCAAACCGATGATCTGGAATAACGTTTTGTTCATTAACAAAAGGAGTTACACTCGAGACAAATAATTTTTAAAAAATCGAATATAGCGGTTTTTAGTAACTTAACATTTTCTTGACCGTTCGTTTACTTTTCAGTAAACTCCAATGAATAATTATTTGGTATTTCGCAAAAATTACCTTAAAAAATACTTCTGTACCCAAATTTACGCGAACGGAAAATTTGTAAAAACTGGTAAAAATGTAATTAAATTTGTCACCACTCAACTCTTTTAAGCACTATTTACTATTGTAAATCAAATATTCTAAACTGCATTCGATATTTTACGTCTATAAATCTCTCACATTCTATTAAATTTTACTAGCAAAAATTTATCCAGTAAAAACTTATAAATAGTCAGTCATAGATTTAGGGTAAACGAGCGGAATCAGGATAGACTAAACAGGTAAAACCACCAGCGCAGCTGAGTACTTCTTTTGAACTTAATGGATGTCAAATTCCATATAACGAAATGTTTCCCCATTTGATATACATGGAGTTTGACATCGGCAAAGAAGCCGGAAATGCTTTCAATTCCCCGGCGAGTTTACCTGTTAACAATTTGTTCTGGACAACAATATAGTAAAAAATTGCAAATATTCTTAGAAAAAGGGTTTCACTACTATTGGTGCTGAATAAAAGCATAATACATAACACTAAAGTAGCGCCTCCGTATTCAAGCGAACGTCTCTACCTCTGTCACACTCACTCTATCTCTCTCTCTCTCTCTCTTGAAACCGTGGGTCTAGCTTTGGTTTTTGTATCATCAGAACACACAATTTTTAATTTCTCAAAGTTGTTTGCATTGGAAAACGTTAACGAAATATTCTATCTTCATCCCTTCCTACATTCGCGCCAGCTCTCACGTAAAGCTCTCGAATTTAAGTTTATCAAACACCTTTGCGTCAACTCTTTAGGCTCATGGAGCAAGTTTGATAAAGGCCTTGTTTAAATATGCCTCGCCCTCAACACTGAAATGTATTTCTTTTTTCTCTTGACATTCTTACTTGGAATAAGGAAACAACATTGCTACAACGACGCCTAACAATATTTGTTTGCCTTTGGCAAATATGAATTCTTCGTTGGTGCGACTTTGCTGAGATCGTTAGTCAGCATTACATAAAGATAATGCAACTGTAAATACTACCGGTCATCATACCCTAACACACTCCCTCAAGAAATGGTTGTGCAAATATAAAATACATTCCGCTTGTCTACTACTGCTTCCTCTGTTGTCTCGTGCCACTTACTTTAGTCTTCCTTATATGAATATTCATTGCTGGCCTCAGAGAGGCCTTTAGCCAGGCAGATTGGAAAAAATAGGAGTTCCAGATAAAATAAACAAATATTAATATCTTTATTGTCATTGCCATTACATTTGTTGTGCAATTATTTGCATTTGTATTCATGATGTTAAAACAGTATTTGTCTTTATTTGATCAAGCAACTGCAATTGTTCAACAATTTCTATGAGTATTCAAATCTCATACCAAAAATAATTTATTACAGAATTCTTGGTGATTGTTGTTACATTCTTAAAATTATAGTGACGATTTTTTTTTACCGCAGACAAAGAAAAACTCAAACTTTTTCTGCAATAAGGGGCGGAGTAATAAGCATGTTGAGTTACGAAAATAGCTGCAACATATTTTTCTTGGTAAGAGTTGCCAAACAAGTTCAACAACAATAATGACAATAACTGCAACCACTGCATCAAGTACCTTAATGCAAATCCAGCAAACTGCCAATTATGCAAGTGCAACAAGATTGACTGCTTATTGGCAAAATGCCACAAAACACAGTACGTCGGCAGCAGCAGGAACTAACGCGAAATTACAGCTGATAATTTTGCACAATAAAAAGGGAAAAACTGAACAACAAATCACAACAAAACAAAAGGGGAAGTGCGACATAATAATGCAGCTTATGGCGTTTTCCTTTCTAATTAAAATCTTATAAACATACATACATATATGTTGTCACGTTTCTTTCTACATAAAATACACCGCCAAATCAGTTGCAGCTTATTACTAAAACAATATGAATGAAAATAGGATATGTATTTTTGTTAAGATAAGAATGAGATCCAAAGACTTATTTTTATTGATCGCATTGTATATCAAAGTTGTATGTCTGAGCATCTCCCAATCCTATAAAAAAGATTAGTTTTTGCGCTGTCCAGTATTGAATAAATAAATCGTGTTTACAGGCCAACCAAACGGAGATTATATCTTGCCAAAATTACGATAAGCTAAATACTTTGAGTAGAACTCGCATTCAAGGATAACTTAATTTATTTCAGACTGAAATATTTGCCGTTCATAAAATATGTGAAGAGGATCGGTTAACCCTTATTGTAACTTTTAGGTCTGTTGGAATACAACTACACTCCAAAAACCAGTCCCTTACTTTCCCATCCGAACACTGATGACATAGCAGGTTTTTAAATGCAATATGTTGAATTTAGTACAAAGTTGCTAACTTCACTAGTATCTAATCCTAATCTTTTATTTAAACTTCAATGAGAGGTATGCTCTTCGACATTTTCATTCTTCTTGGTTGCCTTAGCTGATGGGTCAATGAGGTTTGGTAACAGTTCCTTTAAACATTGAAGCATCGCATAACCTTTTTTGTCAACAAATGGTTTTAGATACCTCTGTTTAATGCATGCCAATTAAAGCATGAAAGATTTGGCATTTGTTGACCTGCCGCTTATAGATAAACATCTTTAAAACTTACGAGTACTGGTGAGAAAGAATTAAAAGGCCACCAATCACAACAAAATATTAGCTACTACTTAAAAAAATATGTTTTATGGTTGGAATCACACCAAGGAGCTGGGAACTTTTTCAGTTTTGTTGCTTGTACTTTGCTGGCATAAATTAAGTTTTGAAGTAATGCATGTGAATGGAAAGAATTACTATAAGGAAAACTTATGAATAGTGCAGTATTTCCAATTAAATTTGAAAATATCAAATATTATGTTGGAATTTTCCAGTTATATTTGGAAAGTTTTCGCCTTACGTAGTCTTATCGACTAGTGTCAGACATCACTCCTATTGGCATTATAACACATAGGCAGGTGCGTGCACCAGGGATTTATGTTCAGCCGCATCACGGAATTTGAGTTAAACCACAGCCTTCTCTTGAAGGAGCATCACAAACAATCGGTTCGAGACTCATCAGTTTCAGGTTTCTAGGATACTGGTTCACCAACGCGATTATAGGCACTTTCTTACTTTAATCACGTAAGCAATGCGCGTCAAGCATTTCACATTCTTCAGTTATACAGAGTGTTAGCAGTTTTCCTATTGGTAGTACGTCGCAAATAGTGGGGGATGGCGGTTGGGAATTACATTGAGTCTACCTGTTATCAATTGGTCTTTCCAAACTTTTATAAAATGTAGTTGGACAATTAAAACCTGCGTTACCACTTTGACGCTTTTCGGCGATTTTCAATTCCTGTTTTAAACAAGCGGGTAGTTGTAGCGCTATAAGCACCCTGAAATGTCTTTTAAACCAAGGTAGTCCAATGCAAACAGGTGCAAAACAAAGTTGAAAGCCGACTATTTTTCATTCTGAATGTGTAAGAATTTTCATAACAAAATAAATTCCTGCGATAGTTACAAAACGTCAATATATTTGTATTAAAATTGTTCTGCGATCCCTAGACTTCTTTAAAATTATTTTCCAAAAATACGAGCAACTTAGGAGCTTTAAAATTGTATGTTTAATAACTTTTTATTGATCTTTAATTATTTACTACGTTTACACGTTTTGGCAGGACTTACGATATTCTGGTCAGAGTTGGCAACACTGTGTATTGGAGTTCAAATAAGCATTTTGGGGGCTAACTATTTCATATCGTTTATGTATTTGATTGTATTTGCCAAACTGTTTGTTCACGAAATATAATTAATGCCTTTTATTTATTTGTCTATTTGATGTTGTTTGATGAATTTTTTCATTGCGAGTGTAGCCTAACATGATTATGAAATCAACAGGATTCTACATGATCGTTGTTATGTTTTTAATAGACAAAAGTAAGTTGTAGTAATAAAAGGAGTTGATTTGATCTTGAGTGAATGTGCGACGACAACGAACAAGCGATTTGAATGAGTTTGTAGAAAATCTCACCATAAAAAGAATATGATTTTTCCTTTTTTTTTTGCTTGTTGTTATCAGCCGTTATTGTGATTTCTATATTTTCTGAATTCTTATGGTTTGATGCAATCGAATGATTTAAACAGCGCTCCGTTTTGTCTGCTCATTGTAATGCTGGTGTTAAATCTGGTTTCTAAATCTGAGCAATTTTGTTAAATTTTTTTTAATTTTGTGATACACTTCAATCAACAATTTGTTTAGTCAAACAACAATAATTGGATAAAATTGTTGCTGTTGTGTTTGATTTAAGTGAAGCCACAACTTTTTTTAATTTTCCTTGTTTATCAACTGGAATAAATCCAACTGTCTCTTCATTAATAAAAAACATTTTAATTAATTAGTCAGCTGCATTGTAGTCAATAAAATTTTAAAATTAAAGCTTAATTTATTTTGATTTATTTAAATCATAAAGAAAAACAGCTCATGAATAAATCGGTCAAAGTGCAATTTTCAATACAAATTTTAATTCGAAAACTCGATTTGTTATTGTTGAAGTCGCTTTTGTTTAAAAATAATGAAATTCGTAGCGTGAGTAGCATCGCAACAATAATTCCTCACTGTGCGATACGTTTGAAAAAAATATTTACTTCCTTGGATTAAAGTAATATAAGGTCTAGAAGTCGCTTATATACTTAAACTGCTTTTTGAGAGTCACGGCATATAATCGCGAATACCATATGTAGGTTAAGTAGTAATCAATGAAATACTTTCACTCTTGACTTCAAGCTAAAATGTTGAAAGAAATTTGAGGGGAAAGCTTCCAAAAATATATTTGACGTTATAAATTTTGAATTGAAAGATTTTGCATCTTGCGTAACATGTGGGTTATATTCATTGAAGTGATTGATATAAGAATACCAGTACAAAAAAACCGGTGTCGTTCTTGATCACTGCAGAAATACATAAAAATTGGTGGGTGTGAAATGAGTCTGTATCGTAATTTCTTTTTTTTAACAAATTTGCCATTTGAAAGTTTCTTTGTATGTTAGCAGGCGATCGATCTCTTTTGAGTTTTAGTCGCCATTGAGCCTATTTTTTTTACAATAAAAGACTCCCTGCTGCTGGAAAGGGTTATTCCCATTTTTAATTCTCTAGTTGTTAACTCGTTAAGATCAATATCTTCGTCAGTGGGGCTACTATCATAAATACTTCAATTAATATTAAAATAGGATTTATTTAAGTATTAAAATCAGTCTGCAATAAAAAAGAATGAGAGTAGTGTTACTAAAGCCCATTTTACACTATCATGCGAGTGTTTAGATTTTCGTCGGATTTTCGCAGAGAGAAATCGAATAAAAATCGTTCTGAATTTCAACAAAATCATAAATAAAATTTTATCATTGCAATGTATGTCTACAATATTGCACTGCTGTTGAAATTCAACCCTGATAAAATATGAGAGCCATACATGAATGAACATGTCATATGCCATGACATATTGATTTCACACTATAATATTTTTTTATTTCATTTGAATTTTTTACTGGTTGTATTACTGAGTCATAATTTGAAAGGGCCTTAACCCAAGTCGTAGAATTTAATATGATAAGATCATCACGCGAACAGATGGTAACTGTGGCGACCTGCATAAGCTGCCAACATAACAACGCCGTCGAGGATCAACGGGGGCTTTGAGATAACGGCTGTTGTAAAAGATAAAAAGTGATTTTTGGAAATAAAACAAAAGTAACAAAAGTTTATTACTTGATATCATCCAAAAGAATTGATTTATTATTCTAATAAAAAGGGGGTTTGTACATTGGCGACGAGGAAAATCGGTGTTTTATGAAATTAAGTAAGAAAATTAAGGTTTTGTGAAAATTTGCAAAATGTGTTTGCAAAGTGGTTGAAAAATGTTTCAGCAATGGAAAATGGTGAATTATTATCTGCCAAAGGGCAGGGGGCAATTTCCGGAACAGAATATGATCTGTTAAAATGGCAGAGGCAGTTGGCCAAATTATTTGGCAAATGCCAGGGACAGATTGTCGGAAAGAGAAAAGTAAAATAGCTGGTTGAAGAAAAACCAGGGGCAGTTGTCCGAGCTGATCAAAGATATTAATTATCTGGCAAAAGCCAGAGGCAGTTTGCCATGAAATTATCTGGGTAGAACCAGAGGCTGTGGGCCAATGTTTAAAACAAAATGACCAGAAGAGTATATGTAGTTGATTCGAAGAGGATGGCCGTGGCGTGGCGGTTGCGAACCTAGGTTCGAGCCCCGTCGGGGCCAAAAGTGAAAATTTATTAGTATAGAAACTATTAAATTAATATATGAGTAAAATGAAATGACAGTTTTATAATATAATTGTCAACATATTTATGAAATGTTTTATTGTTTCAGAAAATCTTTTGAAATGGCTGAAAACTTGAAGCCATTTATGTGTGCGTCTATTGAAAAACCATTGATTCGCACTGAATGGGAAAAATGGTTAAGATCCTTCCAGATATATGTCGATTCAGAGGAAATAACCTCATGTTTGAAGAAGAGGAATAAATTATTGCATATTGGAGGACCACAATTGCAAGAAGTCGCTTACTCCATACCGGGAACAATTGAAACGTTCGACGAAAAGAGCCAAAAGGATGTATTTCAGATATTGGTTAACAAGTTAAATGAATATTTCACACCAAAACGCAACTCTGTGTTTGAAAGACATGTATTTCGCAATATAAATGTGATTGTAGGTGAAAATTTCAATCAATTCGTTTTAAGATTGCGACAGCAAATGTCAAAGTGTTTGTTTGGTACGACAAAACTTGAAATCGAAAACATTTGTTTAATCGACAAGATTATTGATGAATGGGCGCCTTTAGACTTGAAGCGAAAATTGTTGGAAAAAGAATACGGATTGGATGAAATTATACAACTATGTCAAGTTGATGAACAAATTAGAAAGCAATCGCAATCTATGGAACCGAAGGAAAGTTTAGATATTGTACATAAAATAAATGTTTCTAAAAAGTTCGAAGTGGATAAAGTAAATGAATGCGGTAGATGTGGACGCAAGGATCATAACGAGAATAGTTTTAATTGCCCAGCTAAAAATCAGAAATGTAATAAATGCAATCGTCTTGGACATTTTGCTCGAAAATGTAGGACTAATTTAAAGCGCCCACATCCTCAAAGTAAATTTATGAATATGAAACGTAAGCGCTCTGAAGTACGTCATGTTGAAGATTCAGAAAATAGCACATCTACAATGGAAAAGGAAAGCGATTGTTTTAAAATATCAAGCGACCATGAAAGGGATGAAAAAGTTTTATGTCATATTGGAGGGCAGCCCATATCAATGGTTATAGATTCTGGATCTAGATTTAATTTGATAAGCAAATACGATTGGGTGCAATTACAACAGAAAAAATCAACATTATTTTATATTCGAACAAAGTCGAATAATAATTTTCGTGCATATGCCTCTGATGAATTACTCAATGTACTTTATGTTTTTGATGCTCCGATATTTATAAAACAACAACCTGAAATGTTTGCTACATTTTATGTTATTGAAAATGGTAGACAATCGTTATTGGGAAAAGATACAGCTATTAAATTAGACGTGTTGCGCCTGGGACTTAATATAAATAAAGTTGACGAATTTACAACATTTCCGAAATGGAAAAACATAAAGGTAAAATTATCTATTGATCCAAATGTAACACCTGTACAGCAACCAGTTCGTCCTATTCCTATTGCGTTAGAAGAAAAAGTTATTAAAAAACTGGAGGAAGGCGTTAAGGCTGATATCATTGAACCCGTATTCGGTCCAAGCTGTTGGATATCTCCTATTGTTTTGGTTTTTAAAGAAAACGGTGATATCCGAATGTGCATTGATATGCGAAGAGCAAATAAAGCCATACTAAGAGAAAATTATCCTCTTCCAATATTTGAAACATTCATGGCAAGACTCAAAGGAGCAAAATACTTTTCTCGTTTGGACTTGAAAAACGCATACCATCAAATTGAGCTTCATGAAGACAGCAGAGAGATTACCACATTTATTACACCTCGTGGATTATTCAGATATAAGCGTCTTTTGTTTGGAGTCAATTCTGCTCCTGAAATTTTTCAAAGACATTTAGAAGAAATATTAGCATCATGTCCAAATGCCATGAATTATATTGACGATGTTATAATTTTTGCTCAAACTGAAGAACATCATGATAAAGTTGTCAAGGAAGTTTTAAAGATATTGGGTGAGAACAATGTATTATTGAATGATGACAAATGTATTTGGAAAACCCACAAGCTTGCATTTTTGGGACATATCTTATCCAGTGAAGGCATAGAAGTTGACCCAGAAAAGGTCGAAACGATTATGGGTTTTAGAGAACCCAAAAGTAAAGAGGAACTTCGCAGCTTTCTTGGTTTAATAACTTATGTAGGGAAATTCATACCGGATTTGGCTCATCACACTGATGCGCTAAGACGTTTGTTAAAAGCTCATATAAGATTTGAATGGACCATGGAAATGAAGAACTCTTTTGAGTGTTTGAAGAAAAGTTTGGCCAATGTTTCAAAACTTTCATATTTTGATGTAACAAAGAAAACTCGCCGAATAGCGGATGCAAGTCCCGTGGCATTAGGCGCAGTTCTAAAGGCCTATTTAGCCTACTGTTGAAATCGTAAATGTAACGTAAATGTAAATGCAACGTAAATGTTTGTGCGCTTATAGAATGCCTAAATCCGTGTCAGGTGTTTTTGAGACAAAAAAAGCCAAAATATTTGCAGATTAAATAAAAGAGAAAACTGTGTCTTAATTCCGGGTGTTTTTATTAAAAATATAAAATCAAATGGATAAAGAAGATTTGTTTATTACCTTGAACTTTTTGCGTATTTGTAAAATGTACAGGGGCATAAAGAAAAAACCTCATCCATTTTTTAACAAATAACAAATAAAAAACAATACAGCTGTTCGAAACAATGATGTGAGTACAGCATGTTTAGTATATTCGCCAAAAGTACGCAACTTGTTTAAATAGTACCAAAAATTAAATTTACCTTTTTTAATAAAAACAAAATTGATACAGTTAAATTACATACATATTATTTTTACATTATATACATATTTATTGCACTTAAAAATATTTATATATCTTTTAATTACATACATATGTATGTACTCGTATATTATTTTCATTATATTTCACAGGCCTAAATTTAATCTTGAACTTCTCTTTATGTTTTTAGCAGCATTTAATTTGCATTTTAAACCGATTTTCAAAATTCATTTTTTTAAGAAATTTATGCGTATCAAATACTTTTGGAAATCGAACGGATAAAGTCTTCGCCCTATTGTTATTGCAAAAATATTTTAAATTTGCATGTATTATCCCTAACATACCATATATTATTTACGCAGAAACGAAAACACCGCAAACATAAATTTATCATTTAAAATATTAAAATATCAAAAAACAAATAGTACTGCAAATGGGTTTTTGTGCCGTCTTCTCATTCACAATAATATATACCATCACTGGCTACATCTGTCACGTAAGCTCGTAATGAAATTCTATTTTCTACAGGTTGAGACCTTACGGTTACATTTTACTACAGTCAGATAACATTTTCATAGCTACTCGTATAGCAAAAATTATCAGCTGATACAGTTACATTTACGTTTCTACATTTACGTTCGGCTAAATGGGCCTTAATGCAGTTCGATGGAAATGATCCACAAATAATTTCATTTGCCAGTAAATCTTTATCAGATGTGGAAAAACGCTATTCTCAGACTGAAAAAGAAAGCCTAGCTTTAGTGTGGTCAGTAGAAAAATTCTATTATTACCTGGCTGGTCTGGAGTTTGAGTTAAGGTGAAAGTCCATAACACGCTTTTTAGCATCAAAGCATTCTACGCGTTTCAATTATTCTAGACATTCTACGTTGTTCTTATTTTGAAGTTACATGCCACGCTGCTTGCCGCAAAATAATAATCAGCTGTTGTGTGAAGTTTCTAGCTTACACATATCAATAAATTAATAAATAAAAACAAAATAAATTTTAACTACCGAAATGAGGAGTGAAATTGTGCTTTTTAAGAAATTTACTGAGCTAGTAGAATTTGTGCATCTAATTTTAAGTGCAAATAATGCTTATAAAAAGCTAAAAAAGAATACAAGGCAATTTTGGGTGCGTCCTTTGTTTTTGGAAAGAGACGTGAATGGTTTTTTTGTCGCAACGTTCCAAAAATTAAAAACAGGCGATCCCGATCAATTTCGTACAGCAACGAGAATGTCCCCAGAGGTTTTCGACTGCTTATTTACCCTTCTTAAGGACAAGCTCGAGAAAAATTCGGCGAGAGCAGTTCCAGCAGATTGTCGCCTCTTTTTGACCTTAATGTAAGTTGAAAACTGTGTACGTGCAATCTTAAGTACAATTTTCCACAAATAACTCCGCCAGAGATGCATTTCATCAAAGAGACTTATTGTGCGACTACTTATTTCTAAATAAAGTATAAAATTGTTTTCTGTTTCTTGCTTCGTTTTATTTCATATTAGTACTAGTTTTTATTTGCTCAAAAATTTGCAGAATTTTGAAAAATCAACCACCGCTTTTTAAATTTTGATGGGATTTTCACTGAGATATAGAAGATTTTACTCGGCAACATATAGGTTACTTTTTATCTAGGATTTCAAACGGACTTGCGACTTAGGCGAACAAAGTCACATGTACAGCTAGTTATTAATAAAAAAGTGATTTTTTTACACAACAATTCAATCAGTCTTTATTTACACATTTATGTTGTATTCATACATGGTTGAAAAAATTAAAAAGTTAATTTTTTGGTTAAAAAATAATAATATAAAAAGTTCATACATATGCATATAAAAAACTATCTATGTACATATGTATTTTGAAAACATAATTAATTTATTTTTGTATTTTATGCAAATAGTCCAAGAAAAAAAATTTGGCGTTGTTGACAACATCTTTTGGCAAATCTTGAAAAATTTCTCTCACCATAGAAAAAAAACCTTCGTGTGCAGCAGTTTCTGTCTGAGTAGCCCCAAATCTTGCTTCAGCTATTTTTTCCATTTTACCCAAAAATTCTTTGAAAGCTTCGTCATTATTTTCTTTCCTTGATCTCTTTTGTCTGCTATTCAAACAGTATGAATGTGCAAACACATTCATACATATATACATACATTTGTATGTATATTGACTCAAGAAACTCACTTTCGTGGTTTGATATGCTCGCGCAGAAATTCCATTTGCTGGTAGTACCGCCATGGATTTTCCTGCAATTCTGCACCACTTCCAGAAGCATGATGAGTCTCCGCGTGTTTTTTGACATACCTGTCCCTCAAAGTTTTCCAACGAGCCTGACAAACATTCTCTGAAAAAGAATACATGATGTTTTGTCCTCAAAATATGTATGTTTGTTTATACATATGTACATACATATGTCGCAATACAAATTCTCTTACCCGGTATATTCAATTTATCGGCTATGGATTTCCAAGCAGCTGCTCGCTTTAATTTGTTTCTATAGGCAAGGGAACTTTTCTTGTATAGAATTTCATGCTGCTTGACCTCTTCAATTAATTTTTCTTCCATACATTGTGCCATGATGCTTGCTTGAATAAAAATAAACAAGTGCAGATAGCAGATGACACTTTGTACATGCAAAGTAAATGTATTCAATAACAAATTTAGTTTTTAGAATAAAATTTACCAAATTTTATTCTTTAAAAACGTTCTTACCCGTATAACAAAATATTTTTTATTTTGCTTTTTTTAACGACATATATTTCTTTACGAATTTAAATATCAAAAACAGCTGACAGCTTCGAATGATACTTATAACGCTTACAAAAGTAGAAAGTAGATCTACTTTGTCGCGCTGGTTGAATCTACGCATTCTACGCTTTGTGCTGTGTAACTTTTCACATACAATTTTACTGATTCTACTTTTTTGACAACCGCTTGAAATGCGGCGACGCGTACGATGCGTGTTATGGACTTTCACCTTTAGTGACTGATCACAAGCCGTTGGAAGCTATTTTTAAGCCAACCTCGAAACCTCCAGCACGCATTGAACGCTGGTTACTTCGGCTTCAGGAATTTAAATTCAAGGTTATTTACAAAGCTGGAAAAGAAAATATTGCAGACTCGTTATCTAGATTGTGCCAAGAAAATAATCCTTGTCCATTTGACTGGGAAGGAGAGCAAAGTATTTTACATGTTGTGTCCATGAGCACTCCTGTTGCTTTATCAATTACGGAAATCGCTGATAAAAGTTCTTTGGATGAAGACATCATAGACGCGATTACGTGCCTCATTAATAATTCATGGTCTAATGCTACAAGCAACAACTATTACCCATTTCGTTTCGAACTATCTTATTAAGGTAGCATTTTGCTGAGAGGTACACGAATTATTATTCCAACAGTTTTGAGAGATAAAGTGTTAGAACTTGCACATGAAGGCCATCCAGGAGAATCTGTGATGAAGCGCAGATTGAGATCTAAAGTTTGGTGGCCTTACATTGATCGGGAGGCAGAGAAATATGTAAAAACGTGCAAAGATTGCTTACTGGTATCACAACCGGCGCCTCGAGTTCCAATGGATAGACATCCATTTCCGGAAGGTCCCTGGATTACATTAGCAAGTGACTTATTGGGGCCATTACCAAATGGACAGTATGTTTTGGTTTTTATTGATTATTTTTCCCGATATATGGAATTCAAACTTCTTCGTACAATATCATCACAGGCTATTATAAATTCAATGAAAGAAATCTTTTGCAGACTCGGTTATCCTAAATCTATAAGAACAGATAATGGAAGACAATATGTAAGTTCGGAGTTCAATCAATATTGTAAAGAAAGTGGTATTCAACAAATATTAACCCCTCCTTATTGGCCACAAGCTAACGGCGAAGTGGAAAATATGAACAAGTCTCTGAGTAAACGGCTTAAGACAGCTCATGCAAATCGCAATAATTTATTGGAAGAGCTACAAAAATTTGTTCATATGTATAATGTCACTCCACATAGCACAACAGGTGTTGCTCCAACTCAGCTTATGTTTAACAGGATAATCAGAGATAAAATTCCGGGAATTGAAGACATGAAGGAAGCAATAGTTTATTCTGCTGAAAGAGATCAAGATTGTTTGCTTAAACATAAAGGGAAAATGCGGTCTGATAAAAAGAGACGAGCAAAGGAGTCAGATGTAGCGGTTGGTGACAAGGTATTAGTAAAGAACGTTATTTTCCCACACAAGTTAACTCCAAATTTTGATTCAACTGAATATGTTGTAACAGCCAGAAATGGTAATATAGTAGAGATATCAGCTGATGGAAAAACACTGCGAAGAAATGTTTGTCATTTAAAGAAAGTTCCTGCGGAGACCTCAGCCAAGGAAACAGAAAGTCAAACGACTCAAATAATAGCTTCTGATACCGAGGATTTGCCTTCCTCATCTTTCAATGTTTTGACATCATTACCCAAATCAACATCATCTTATCATCACGCTGATAGTTCCGGTTCCCAGAATTTAAAGCTCCATCTAAAAAACATTGGAGGGATGTGGCGACCTGCATAAGCTGCCAACATAACAACGCCGTCGAGGATCAACAGGGGCTTTGAGATAACGGCTGTTGTAAAAGATAAAAAGTGATTTTTGGAAATAAAACAAAAGTAACAAAAGTTTATTACTTGATATCATCCAAAAGAATTGATTTCTTATTCTAATAAAAAGGGGGTTTGTACAGTAACAATTTGGGAAGTCAATATAAGGCGAGAAGACTTCTGCTATTACGACGACACATGTTTAATCCCCCACAATTATAACGACCTGCAAGCTAAGATCCATGCAGTGGAAACTAAAGTAGCAAAAACTCGTTTAATGATAAACATTACAAAAACCAAAGCAAAGAGTATAACTGTTTTTAAAACCGTAGCAATTACCGTAAGTCGTCAGAATCTGGAAGACGATCATACATCCTGTTATCTCGGTAGACTTTTGACTACATCAGGTATCTCCACTGATGTGATAAGACACCGCATAAAAACTGGAAAATACCCCATATGACAAAAAACCAAACTAAGCATGTTAAATCGACACTTTTCCATATCTACGAATCGAGAAATGCACCACAGAAAGACATGAAAGATCTCGCTTTAGATCTTTTCAATTCGCTTCCTTCGTAAAATACTGAAAGCATTCTGGCCAGCCATCATATCTAAAATACTGGCGTCTTACAAAGCCGCACGGCATGAAGTTCATATGACCATATGCATCATATAAGAACAACGGGAGCTTATACATCTGTTACGTAATGCTCGGCGGATATAGTTTTTTGACCCAAATACTTTCCTTATAAATATTTAAAATTTAATCGTTAATGTAAAAATATCCTGAATATTGAATATATTATTTACTGAAATGAGACAGAAGAAATTAATTCACAGTCAAATGAAAAGCAGGTCACAATATCTTAAATTTTCTTACTTATGGACTGTAAATGTTTACATAATACATACATGTGTACATAAGTATGTATATTGTAAAAGCAATAGTTATTTGTTAGTTGCATTCAGATGTATTCTATTGTTATTGAATATTATTTGCAGTTATTTTATGAAACAATTATACACAAAGAAAATCGTCTAAGTATATGCCCAACAATCAATCAATTTATTTCATTAATTTGTTTAATAACACATTAATCAAATGTTACCTTCCTAGTATTCTCACTATTTTACTTTAAATTAAATGCCGAAATGGTCATTAATTTTGAAGAAAACTTTAGCAACATATCAAGTAAATGTTGCTATACTAATGTAGTCCGATGTTACGAGTACTATATGTACGTACGGCTGTGTGTCAAAAGTCTACATCAAATCACCATGTCGGAATATCAAATCGAGAATCTAATATATGCTTGAACACAGGATTTTGATGAAAACCTCCTTTCAAGTTTTTACATTATGAAAAATGAATGTTGGTGAGCCGCTGCAGCGCGCTGTAAATATTGGAAAAAAATATTTTCTCAACTGTGAAGACAAGTTGGCAAAGATTAATGTTGTGTTTTAAATGTCCTAAATATGAAAAGCGTATTGTGAAGAATTTTAATATTCGCACGATATGTTTAGGAGAATTAAAAAACGCGTCTCAGTTTAGGTTATACTTAAGTTACTTGACGGGATCCAATTTAACAACGTAAGAAAAAGTTAATTTTTGTAAAAATTAACTTGATATACGTTCGATAAAAATTATCATATTAGTTTAGATAAAAATTATTCTTTCTTGAAAAATAATTTGAAAAGTAAACTTGAGCACGACTAAAAGTATTATTAATTCGAGAAACAATTACGTATGCCTTTGCTAAGAACAATAACTCCGGCGGTTAGTAAATATTATCAGAAAGTTTACTGGAAATATTTTTTTAACCAACAATATTCTTAGATATGCTGAAACGGTGTTTGGATGAACAATGGAATTTTAGTTGCTTGAGTTACGAAACAATCAAAACTGAACTCTTGTAAACTACATGCGACGTTTTAAATAGCCGCCATGATTACGGCAATTGTGCGATTTGCTTTGCTTTGATATCGTTAGACTTTTTTGCAAGGTGCCGCCGTTTGAAAACGAAAACTTTTAAGTAATGAAACCATAATATTTTGCGTGATTTCTTTCGTACAGGACTCCTTTTTATTTACTATCATTAATGTGAAATTAGACCTCCGATGCTTATCAGACCTGCGATGCTTATCGGAAGCTTTGTGTCGGAAATTACATATTCACGACCCGCCTGTAATTTAAATCGAAATACTTTTAGCATGTTTTCAATTCACTTCGACAAATCACTTAATTCAAATTTTAAAAAGAAATTAATAGACTGGGTTAAGATTTGATAACTGATCTTATCTGCGCTTATTTCGAATATGTACTTGGAGTTTTCCCATTACCCTAAGTTTTTTCTATATCACTCACAAAAATGAAAAGGTATATATCAGTTTGTCATTTGGATTGTAATTTCTAAAATATTTCTTTCCAACCTAATAAAGTATATATCTTTTGGATCCATTTAGATAGGGAAGTACAATTAACGGCATCCGCCTGTCCGATATCGAAATCAAGTTTCTGACGGAACTAGACAACCTAAGGTCTTGGAACTTGGATCTTTTGGTCAGCGCGTTCGGCGAATTCTTTTAAATCATCGATATCGGTCCACAAGTTCCAGAGATATGGGCGAAAACAACTTTTCAGGGCTTTTTGGTATTTTCACTCTTACGGGGAAACGCTTATCACACAAGCCTATAAAATTTTCATATTCTAAACCCTAATCAAATTTGCACTAAAGTTCACCTAACGAAATAATCAACCCAAGGCCCCCAGATAAATCATTAAAAACAATTTAAGAAAACACAATTTCAATAAATAACAAAGTAACCCAAATTCCTCTAAAACCGAAAATTCACACAAAAATTCGTAATTCTGCCTAAATTTTAAATTCACCTCAAATTCGAAAATTCACCACAATATAGAAAAATTGAAATAAAAGAAATTATAATTGCCAAAAATCAATAAAAACCCGAAATTTTATCAAGAAACCGAATTTCATAAAAATTTGAAATTTCACCAAAATTTTGGAAATTGACCAAAAAGCCAAAAAGTCACAAAAGATCAATATTTTTTTAAAATTTTTAACAAAATCGATGTTAAACAATGCATAAAAAATCAAATTTCTACACAAATGTTAAATTGACCAAAAAGCTAAAAAAGCTCTCTTACTTGTTTTACATGACTTTAATTTATTATAAAAACTTTTAAATGAATATTAGACATAAATTAGAAAAATTACCTTTCTGATATCCGATTGGTTGGAAGTTTTTTTTTTCATCATCATTTTCGTCATCTCGTATTAGCAACTAATACTACATTTACACCTACGCAAAATCTGGTACTTATGAGATTTTGAGCGAAATCTAGTTCAAAATCTACTTACGAACTAGATTTTGGCAAAATCTCTCAAAATCTTGCAATACTGAATGATGCAACTACGTATTTTTTTGCTAATATACTGAAATATACAGCGTTGAATAAGAAAATTTTGACATTTGTAACAAAAAAAAAGCGCGGTAGAAACAAAATATTTGCAGCAACATTAAAAAATAATAAAAGTTTAAAATAAGTGGTTTCAAAATGGATAAAACAATAATAAATAAAGTGTAAGTAATATTACATTTGTAATTATGTTTATAAAAACAATTGTAGTACGAATTTAATTAAGTTTAGAGCCAATTTTTTTATTCTTTCTTCAGTCAGCTGTTTTTGTTATGAAAATGAAATCCAATAAGACGTCAAAAAGCATTGGTGTAAATGGCAGAGATTTTCTTAGTCTGCCAACAATCTTGTATTATATTTTCTAGAAAATTGTTATCGTAACAGATTTCAAACAGATTTCTTCTTCATTCAGCGCTATGCAAATTGATCCTTCATTGTAAGCTTTTTTACTTTTGATATCACAATTTCGAATAGTGTGTCTCTGCGAATAAAACGCATTATTGAGCCGAGTTGGCAGAACTTACAATTTGCTTATAATTTTTTATGTGTTTAGGAAAAAATTAAAAGCATATTTTTACAATTTTTGTAGTCTAAATTAAACTTTTTGTAAATCAAATCGAACCTTTCCAAAGCTTTAAATAATTAAAATGTACTCTATTTTTCATGTAAAATATTTATTACGTACAAGTTATTATTTGGTGCAACAGCGCTTCGTGATCGAGACCTGGATTCAGACCTTTCTGATGATGATAGTATTCGTTGTCAGCATGAACTTATTGTACTCAGAGGCAAAACTTGATTCACTAGATGTTTAAGTGTCGGTATGATTCTTTTAGTAATTTAAGGGTTAAAACTTCTAAATCAATAAAAATTATAAGCTTTAATGAATATTTAGAAAAATTATTTTTAAAAATAAAACTTGTTTTTTGCTGCATTTAAATCAATGCTTTTGAGGTCCGTAAATAAATAATAAATCTTTGCAAACAATTAAGATTCAATTTGATATACAAAAAATTTAATCTGGATTTCAAAAACTGTATGTATATAAATATGTATCTATATGTACAGTTTTATGTGTAGAGAGGGTAAGAAAACTTTTTACCGCAGAACTCAATTTTCCCTCGTAACACTTTGAAAATTAACCTTCTTCCACCGATTAGTTCTGGGTAAAAAAATTATTTCTACAATAAATAAGGTCTTAAGCAAATGACCTGATAATTCACATTTTTTTCGCAAAATAAGCTAACTATGCTTAGATCCAAAAGATTATGTCTAATACCTAAAAATCCTTGGACACAAAAGCTTTCAAAATAAATGATCGAACAGAAAAGGGGAAAACCACTGTAGAATACAAGCCGGTAATATTTTCAGCTAACCAGTGCTGTTACAACAGGGACGATAAAGTTGATGCAATTGTGTCAATTTTGGTACAATTCAAACCTTAACGGTACGATGGTACTTCTATGACTCAGTTGGTACCATTTGCAATGATTGAATCCAGTGAAGCAAACATTTCAGCTGTATACTTGTTATGGTACCGGAGATTACGACTCAAAAATTGCCTATCTGAATTTTAAGTACAGTTTATTTTTGACTAAAATAATGTATATATAAAACAAACTATAATAAATATATAAAAGAGATTTTAGTAAAATTTGGGCTTGAAAAAGTACAATTTTAGAGCGTTGTTTATATGAAATCATGTTTTTTATTTATCATTCCTGTATTGTATGTTACATTCTTAATGTTATCGAAAGTTATATATAAAAGGCATTAGTGCAGTTGTTTAAAAATCGTCAGTTCATATATACCACTGATGGAAATTTCAATACTATTGTACCAAATTATACTAAAGTTATATAAATTTAACAAATACGGTTCAATTTTTCTACTAAATATATACCCGGTGTCTTTTGAGAGAAAATAAATTTTAAATTGGTAATACTGCTTGATAAGTGAGCCATTTTGAGAGCTGTTAATAGATTTGTGTAGTTTCGTTTTACATTTCATCATGCTTCGCCTAATACCTGAACAATACATTAAAATTCTGAAAATTATGAACAACGTGTTTGCTTTCGAGAAGCTCATCGCGAATTGCAGAAGACAATTTTGTTCAGCAAAAAAAGTAAATTTTTGGTTTAATGGATACGTCAATAAACAAAACTGGCGCATTTGAAGTAGGTGGAATCATTGGTTCGGCCAAAACGTTACAGTTAATACTAACTGCTACAAGGCCATCATCACTAACATTTTTGTACCACAGTTGAATGCCCTCAATGTGCCACAATTAAATTATTAAAAGGAACGTCCGGTAAACGAATAATTTCGCGTAATGGACCTGTAAATTTGCAGTTTAACATCGTCTACACCGATGTGGCTTACAGACGATTGACACCTCGGAAGGCAACATTCCTCACGTTCTTATTTTGCTGCAAAAAGTGATCGATAATTCAAATTCGCGCTAGTATTTTCTTCAAGCCAGCCGAAGTAGCCGTGTGATGGAAATCATATTGAAGTAAAAATGGCAAAGAATTGTTTTTTAATAAAGCCAAATTCATTAAAGTCACACCATTTATCTATTTAAAGCAAAGTTATATATTTAAAGTTCTATATATAATACTCAAAAACAACCATTATAATTAGGCAAACCTAAGAAACATTCTATAGATATTGGACAAATTGTCTCTTTCAATTTTTGAATATTACTTTTAATGTTTAAAAAGTACTCTTTGAGTTGAAGTTCATACCATATTATAATATTGATTTTCCATCAGTGAGATATACCCATGTGCTATATTACTGTCTCTCTTTCTCACTCTCACTATATCTCTTTCTTACACTCCACCTCTCTCTCACACTATTTCTCTGGCTTGTTCTCGTTTAATTTCCTATAACCAAAAATTTAATAAGGACACAATATTGCCATGAGAATTGTCCTCAGAGAAAATTCTACTAGTAGAAAAAAACATAATTAACCCAATTTATAATTCAAAATAAACGTTTCAGTGAATGAGTGACTTTAAAGCCATTTGTTGTGCATTATTCGCCACATTGTTAAAACCTCTTTGCACCGTTTCCTAAATAAACACCTCACCTTTTAAACTTAGAGGATAATACAATAATTAACAGCTAAAAGAAATTATTGAACTGCCAGCTTAGCGGAAAAACAATATACAACAATGACAAAATGAGGTCATGAGTGTGGTAAAGCCGTATTCGCAAATAAAAAAATGCATACAATACAATTTATGGCTACTTAGAATTTCAATGAATTAACAACAACCAAAAAGTTTAATAAACTTTATTTTTTTAATAAGCTAAGCCGGTGAAAAGAAAACACTAAATTCATATAAATACGTTTCATATTTCATGAACAGGACAACTGCAGGGGGAAGATATCATAAGCAAATTGGCAATCGAAATTACAGACGGACAAACACAGACTACTTGGCAGGTAAATAAACAAAAAATATGAGAATTTTTAAAGAAGAATAGGTAAACTTTATCGTTGTAGGGAAAATTGAAACCTTGTCCCAGCAGTGCCGAGCCGGATGTAGAGGCATGTGTAAACAGAACGAAATATAATGGAATTCATAAACTTTGTTCAATGAAAATATTAAATTGGTATAAATTATGTATTTCATTGTTTTCTCATCGAAACTGTAATGCGAATCAATTAATTTTTATAAATTGCAAAGAATCTTACAGATTTTATATTTAAACTTTTAATTTCAAAAAAATTAGAAATCAAGGTCTTTGTGTTCTGCCTGTCGCGTGCACACACGTTTTGTGATACGGTCCCTATGTTATATTATTGTTGTCTTTTGGTTTCAGTCCGCGTACAGTGTTTTAATAAAATAAAATAACTAACTAAATATTGTATAAATGTTCACTAAGAAAAATGAAAATAATTTAAAAAAATAAAAATTCACAAATAATAAAATAAAACAAAACATAAGAATTCCAACACAAAACTTGTAAAAAAAAATAACAACAACAAACAAAATAAAAAACAACAAACAAACAATAAAAATCAACGGTTTTTTTTCCTAAAAAAAAAAAACAAAACATACATACTTACATCAATATCAAGCCAAGGAAAAAAATACAATATGCATACAATAACCAAAACAAAAATGCAATGTTAACAGTGTTGACAAAATAGCAGCAGGGATGGTGGCGTGTGTCTTTTTCATGCGATGTGACCTGATCAGGGCTTTTATGGCACCCTTGTCAATGTCATTGGGTCGTTTTCCCAGTTCTTGTGCCTGATAAATTTTGTGGTACTGGCGCCCCTGGGATAATTGTTTTTTGACTGTTTGGTGATGAAGGTATAGCACTGATCACTAAGCGGTCACTACAACAACAATTGATTACATCGGCGCTTGTACCGCAAAATAGAAACAGAATAGTTGATTTGTTCTTTTCTTCAGTATTGTTATGGTGAGTCGATTTAGAATTGACTTCTGCAACATACGTGGCATAAGGGCGAATTTTTTTGCTGTATACGCGCACATTTGTCTCCATCGGCCGGACGTTTTCGCCTTATGTGAAACCCAGGTGTCTGTGAATGCTGATCCACAGGATTTTCAGATACCTCGTTATCAACTTCTATCACTTTTTAATTTCCATCGGGGCCTTGCAATGTACATACGCAATGAAGTTGTGTACCAATGCCAGCAATAGGCATAAGTGATGCTGAATTTAGCTGTCTCTGGGTTAAATTCAAAATCAGGTCACACCTTTTGCATTTCGGGTTTCTTTACAGAAGCCCAAACGCGGGAAGGGCTATTTCCTTATCAGGCTTCGATACCCTTTCCGATTCAATTTCGAAGATCCTTGAGAGTTGTCCGAACAGTGAAATTGTTGTTGCAGGTGATTTCAATGTTCACAACTCGTCATGGCTTCGCCATTCGGGAAATGCAACTACGGAATATGTTGAATTATTCGCCGCGCACAATCATCTTGCGCAACTAGTGAATGAACCAACGCACATTTCGTGTGTTGAAGGGCACCAGCACTCTTGCCCTTTTCCTTACTTCACACCCTGAAAAGTATGAAGTAAGCGTCAACGCACCTCTCGGTAACTCGGATCACTGTACTATTTCCGCCTCCTTTTCGTTCTCGGAACTCCTTAAGGTTTCTCGAACGACCCAGAAACGTAAAAAATTTATCTACGAAAAGGCTCCTTGGGCTGATCTCAACGACTTCTTCAGGCATTTTAATTGGAAACTTAAAATTAAAATATAATTTTGTTTGGAATGAAATCCTTCATTCCATCCAAACAAACTTCGATAAAATCTAGACTAAAATCTTGGTTTAATCAGACGTACAAAATTGCAGTCAGATCCAGAGAGGAAGCATCCAGTAAATGGCTGAATAACAAAAATGCCGATACTGACTCGCTACGCAAAAAGGTAAGATCTTCGTGTGCCAAAGTCCTAAGGCGCGAAAAAGCTTTATACGAGCAGTGTCTTCGTGCTAAAGTTCTTAGTGCTCCACGGGGTAGTAAGAGCTTTTGGTCTTTCGTTAAAAGAGTAAAGGGTAATGCTAGTTCCTCAGTTCCGACTCTTTTAAAGGACGACCAAGTATTCACTGATCCGGTTGATAAAGCTAACATTTTGGCCGAATTGTTTGCAAGAAATTCCCTCTTGCCGGAAAGCAATCAACCACTCCCTTTAATCGAAAGAATATCAGTAACTATGCCAAGCATATTCTTACGAGCCCGTGCCGTTAAAAGGGTTCTTGCGGACCTCAACATAAACAAGTCTCCAGGGCCGGATGGCATCCCTGCACTGGTCTTGAAGCAGTGCTCATCGACGCTAGCGCGTCCATTGGCCAAACTTTTCAGCATACTGTACCATGCTGGCGAATTTCCAATGTGTTGGAAGGTTGCCAATATAACGCCAATCCCAAAAAAAGGAGAGGCCAATAACCCTGAAAATTACCGTCCAATAGCAATTTGTTCGGCGCTTTCCAAGGCTATGGAAAGTATGGAGAATTTCTATCTTGTTAATTACCTGGAGTCCAACAACTTACTTCACGACCGTCAGTGTGGATTTCGTAGAGGGCGCTCTACGGGAGACATACTGGCATTCCTCTCGGAGAGATGGTGTAGGTCCACACATCATTTTGGCGAAAGTAAGGTGGTGGCTCTAGATATTTCCAAGGCGTTTGATAAGGTGTGGCATGGCGCGTGCTCTTCAAAACTTGTTGCTTTTGGTGTCGGTAATCAATTCTCTCGATTTATATCGAGCTTTCTCAGAGATCGCACTATACGAGTTGTTGTAGATGGGATGTCATCAGACGAGTTCAAGATCAATTCAGGGGTACCACAGGGCTCCGTTCTTTCTCCTACTACTCTATTTCTTATCTTCCTAGATGACCTTCTTCGTCAAACTTCCAACTCTATTTATTCTTTTGCAGATGACAGCAACATATGCCATTCTTACTCATTCATCAACAGAACAAGCCTCTTAAAGATTGGGGCCATGAGGCACCGCATGAATGATTCATTAAATAGTGATCTTGTGACGATCACAGAATGAGGTCGTGCGAATAGTGTCGATTTTAACCCCAATAAGACCCAGTGTTGTATGCTAACACACAGACGCACGACGGACTTTGCTGCTCCATCTGTAGTTATGGGTGGTATAGATATTGAGGAATCAGAAGCTCTTGATGTTCTTGGCATGAAGGTTCAATGTGATGTCCGATGGACCCAACACATCTTTCAAGTGTCTAAAGAAGCATTCAAGTGCCTAGGCTTCCTCAAACGGTGTAAGAATTACTTCACCCCATCTGATCTCCTAACTATCTATACCACTTATATCCGACCGAAATTGGAATACAACTCTCATGTATGGGCCGGTGCTTCAAAGTCCGCGTACAGGAGAGGGCGAAGGTGCTCATCGGTGACAGTAGGGTATCCAACTCTATTGACTCTCTCGAGCATCGTCGCAATGTGGGGTGTGTTTCGCTGTTCTATCGATACTACAATGGATTGTGCTCTGATGAAATTAGGGATATTATTCCCGAAACCCGGTCATTCATACGCACCACACGTACTTCATCAAGAGCACATACATTTGTGGTCGAATGGCCAGTGGATCGCACAACGCACTACAGACAGAATTCGTTCTTTAGCCGGACCATTCGTATGTGGAATAAGCTTCCAGCAGAGGTCTTTCCTCCCACTTTCTCTGTGGAAAAGTTCAAATCAAATGTTAATAAACACTACTCCCTCTGTCCTCCTTCCATAACCTCTTTTCCTAGTTCTAGCACAATGCATTGCATGAATAGGGGTCATCCCCTGAGTGCTGCTCCTACCATAAAAAAAATCTGTTTAATTTGATTGTGAAGGAATGTAGATTTCATTTTTGTTTCAAATCAATTACATTCATCTGTTTGAACAAACTTTAGCATGCAGTTTTCGGTTATAGGCTGCGGCGTACAGCCTTGGCATTTCGCCAAACATTTTAAATGAAAATATTAGCAAACACAATTAATAATGAGATTTTGTTTAGATTAAAATAAATGTGTTGGAAGTTACCAAACAGCTTCTTAAGGCGCTCTGATTCTATGTTACTCTATAACAGGCGCATATACAGCTTAGGCTTTTGGGGGAAGTGCTGGGTCTTCCAATAGGGACTTCGATAGTAGATCTGTCGAATTGGCTGTCATTTATTCAGTTAGTTTTTCCAAATCACCATGGACGGATACAGCATTCAACAACATGTGCAAATAATAAAATTACTTTATCAAAATTCAGTGGGAAACTGACCGTAATTTTCATATTATCTTCAACAATAATCTTCAACGTAAGCAAAAAAAAAATTCGAACTTGGGAGGATACTAATTCACATGAGATCCAAGTGCGTCCAATACATCCCGAAAAAGTCACTATTTATTGTAGGTTTTAGGCTGGCGGTGTCATCGAGTTTGAGGACGTTGGGCAGGCCACCTTCCATGGCGAGCGCTATAGGTCGATGACTAACTTATTTTGGCCTAAATTGGATGATATGGACACCAACAACATGTGATTTCAGCGGGACGACGCAAATATCACATTGTACGTAATGTAAACTGGCAACCGAGATGAGGGATTTTTCTGGTGAGGATTTCTTAATGTATATACGAATAAGCAAGAAACCAAAGCGGCCATTAAAGGCAATATAACCCTTGTCATATTCCAAATTCAGCCTGATTGCAACGAGATAAAAAATTGCAATGATACTCCACACACTCACTTGATTTTATTTAAATTTAAAGATAGTAATGAAGGAGCCTATATTAACGACAGCAAGCAGTTCTTAAATTTTTCTAAACTTTTTGTATGGGGAAATTATAGTTGTTAGTGGTTTCGGAAAATTTCCTTCTATCATCCCCCTACTTGGGCCGCGTTTGCTCTACAAACGCATATACAAAAGTTAGAAACGAATTTTCTCATAATGTTTGCATTCCCCAACAAAAATTATATTACATACTAGCATGAATAGAAAAATTAATGTTATTGACTGGCAGCGGGTGAGATAGAAACCCAGGTCAAATTCTTAATAGTCAATGCGCAATGGCAAAATCGCAAAGAAAGGGGCTGTTAGTAACAAGTTTTTAGTAACACGGTTTATAAAGTTCTTCATATAATATCCTTTTTCCTCTCCTTCTGCATCCGCGTCTCTAAGTAGGTTTATATTTTCGCCAAAATAATTAGCTTAGAGTCGATTAATTAAAGTCCTTGTAGATTAATTAGTAGTACTAAAATTCTAATTCACGAAATAAATACTTAAATTAGAATTTAATTTCTAATGTGTAACACAAAAAACTTGAAATATGTAATCCTTTTTGATTAATTTGATTTTTTTAAATCTTACTTGTATTAAATCAATTTTTGATACATATATAGTTAACGTTGTTAAAAATAACCTGTTATGTTTTAGAATAATAATATTACACTAGTTTAAGTACTTTGTACAATCAACTATCTTGGTTTTCGAAACTTAAATCTAGAAAAAAAAAACTGAAATGATTAAGCAAATACAAAGTTGTTCAGTATCTGGCAAAATTATGAACACTTCAGAGTTTACAATTGATTAATTTTAAAAAGTAATTAAAAGAAAGATAAAAGCAAATCGATCTCTTAATATATTTCTACTCCTTTAAATAGAAATACGATGAGTATGAAGGATTTAACGTACTTAATAAAAATCTGTTGTCAGTTTCTTTCTATAACGTACAGCTTTTTTTAATGAGCTGAATAATATTTATGATTCCCCTAATATTATTTTTTTTTTGTATTCAGAACAGTTGGATAGTTACTTAGATATTATTAGGAGTTCATTATTATTCACCCTTATTAAACTAAATCTGTACGTGATAGAAAAAACGGAATCATACTTTAATTAGTTATTTAAAGACCTTTGTATACATACTAATTAAATTTAAATTATAATTTTTTTGCAGACCAGTTTCTCAGCCAGTCCTCCAGCTCATTAATATGAGCCTTAGAAATGTCAATAAATAAAGCTGAACAGTATTGCTTATTATCAAATAGTGATATAATAACGCTAATAAGTCTATGAACTTGCTCAGTGGGATAATGTTTCTTGCATTGAGATAAGATTTTAAGCTCGAGACGAACAATTTTTTTAAACCACTTGAATAAAACTGAGAGTAGGGCTGCATGACGTAATCTGACTTAAGTTCTTTCCTAGTTTAGGGATCATAACGATTTCAGAAATTTTCCAAGATCATGGAAAGAAGCCAACTCGTAACATTGCATTAAATATGAATAGTAAAATTCTAACAGCTGAATCACGTAAGTTTCTTATCATTGGTCCTGTAATACGATCAGCTGCGGGTGTTTTTCTCATATTTATAGTTTTAATATTTGATTTTAATAATGATAGTTGAAATTTCACAGGATCATTTACAGTGTCGCTGATATTTGGAATAGTGAACCTATTTCCATTATGTGGTATGAAAAAGTTTTTCGAGTGATTTGCGAAGGCTTTTGCCTCTACATCTGAGTTTTTAACCCATCAGGACGTTAAAAGTGGTGTTGCCGTTTATTACGTAAAGTTCAATTGGGCCTTGATACCAGGAGAACAACTATGTTACCATTGCCTTCTGAGCCTTCTCTTTTCCTGACAAGAGTCTGTATATCAGCCGATTACTGGTATAATTTATTTAAACTGACTCTTTCTTTGGCATTTCTGGCAGCGGCCGTCACAACGTCCGTAAAGTTATCCACAGTTACTTGAGCTTTTAAGACTGATGTTCTGAATAAGGTGTAAGCTCACACCTCATATTTCAACAAATTCTCATGTTTTATTTGAATAGATGCATTACCAAGCTTAAACTGGTCACCAAAAGAATAAATTAAGCGACTATATTGTAATAATAAGACATCATGTACAAAAAAATATTGCTTTTGGTGAATGATAAGCTTTTGGGTTATTGTTTGTTATATCCAGAATAATACACACATTTTTTCGAAAACCAAGTGACATTGTAAATAAACTGTGACATGAATATTTTTTCCGTCGCAGTTTCGTATAACACTTTTTATATTTTGTCGATAAAACCTGATCTGAAGTACAATATAAATCGAGAATAAATCTAACAAATATTAATATCAAAATTAAACGCAGTAGATCTAAAATTTTTTGAAAATCACTTTAGGCAGTATAAGCAGTAGCGAACAAAAACTTCTTTGGAAGGTCCACCTTCTTTTCATGTGAGTGCTATATGCACTGCACCTTCAGCCGAGCTGGCTCTTCTTGTGCTATATCTTCCACTGCGTCCTGCTTTTATAAAACTCTGCAATATATCACAATTCAACGTTATAATTCTTTTTAATGGTGCCTCTCAAGAAAATGTTTTACAATAATTTTATTTTTCAGCAGAGTTGATTATAACGCTATGACTTGCTAAACTTAAGTTGGCTAATTCCTAAAATCTATCCTCTTTTATGACATAAAATAGTGATTATTTGACAACCATAGTTTTTCACTACTACTTAATAAATAAATTTTTACGCTTATCAAAGTATTTTAGCAACAATTTTTATGGGATTGATACTTGCGACCTCTTCTACACTGACTCTCCACAACGCTATGAGTATGAACACAGCACGAAGATGAACTTGAGAGGTTCATGTACAATTTATTGATGGCCGTTTCCTCTGAACTGTAAATATACATATAATCTATATATTTTTAAGTATGTATATACTTACGCTATAACAATACTGCTTTGAATTCATCATGCTGTGGTTAATAACAAAAATAAATTATCTTCAATAAACAAATTTATATTAGCACGAGTATAAGATACTCGTTTCACCCAACAACAATGCCCACATGCTAATGCCTCTTTCAGTAGCTGTTCGATGTAAACAGAACAATAACATACACACATATGTATGTATTACTGACAGGTAGAATACCAAAGCATACAGATACGATACCCTGTATAGCGTATCTGCAATATTTATGTGAAATAAGGAAAAATCAAAATCATTGGTTGGTTTTTTCAATTTATTTTTTTACAACCACGTAGGGCTAGAATAATATGTATATAAATACATTCGTATGTTATTGCCAGTCAATATTTAATTCGACCAAACTAATTGATTGACCGACAGACAAAAAGAATTAATGACTATCTTATCGAGTAAACGAGTGACTTAAGATTCAACCTTGACCATGATTACAACACATACATTTTTTGTGATGTGAAAAATAAGAATTCTTAAATCTATTATTTGTCTAACGTGTCGGTCATTAACCGTTTGGGTATGCGACAATTTTTCTTATTGCCATAGTCTATGGCGTGGAAACGAGCCAGCCATGGCAGATGTTTGAATTATATTGTGTTTTATTATATTATGTTAAGGTTCAATCTGTATTTTAAAACTATACTTTTTTAAAAATAGTCTTCATTTACTTTTGCTAGAGTCGCTTCAAATTCTGAACGTGGTAAGAGAAATCTAATGAAGAATAATTTATAATTGCGAGAGTTACAACATTTACTTTTTTTAATTTACACTAGTGAACCGGCCAGACATTGCCATGCCACAGATTGATTGCCTTTTGTGTGGTCCTTATTTTTATAGACTGCCATTTTCCTGGTGGCTTGTGTATTCTTCCCAACAAACCTTTTATTTGATATCCATATCAAAGAATTGGATTGCAAAATAATTGTGGCGCCATCTTTGCAGCACCACCTAACATGACAAATAATAAAACATATAGATCAATAATGGGCCCACTCAAACACACACACACACATAATTTCAACAAAATCAGACCAGCCGTTTAGGAGGAGTTCATACACACGTACAGAAGAATTATATGAATGTACATATATCCTCGTATGTATTAAAAGATATTTTTACACTTCCTTTAAGCTACATATTTTCAATATAAAAATAATTTTGCAAATACTTAACTCACAGTTTGTATGTTAAATTTTATATAGAAATAGATAACCTTTTGGTGTTGGCAGGTCGAAAAAGTAAAATTATTTGGCAAAACTGCTATATGAAAATTCGTAGTGGGATAGAGCGATTGACAGGAAATGATCGACTAAAAAATAATTATTATTCTTTGGATGCAATTAATACAAAGTTATATCTAATTATGTATTTTGTTAAACCAACACTTGTTAACTGGTATGACTTATCGTCGAAATATCTTTAAAAAAGTGGCAACGCTTCATTTGCAAATAGCCGTACGTGTGAACGGGTTAATATACTTATATATTCAGCAAATTAATTGATTTTTATCAATTAAATTCTGTTTCAGAAAGATCATACTCAGGTTCCGATCCGAAGGAGGGAGCGACATTTCTCATTCCCTATTTTGGGGAGGCACTTGGTTCCATCAATGTAAAATCTAAATTATGTGCGTGGTTTTCAACAGGTATATTGGAGCTGTCATCAATTATGAATATTTTCACACACAATTTGCAAGAAAAACCGATTTAATCAGGCTGGTTATTTATGCAGTAAATGTTTTTTAGATTAAAATACATATTTGTAAAATATTTCTTGCATATTGAATAAAATCGTATGATATTATACTGCTTTTACAGTGCTAAAAGGAATGAATTATGTGCTGCTAAAAACTAGATGTTATTACTAACTAATGCCCGATCTTAAGAAAACCCGAAGTTATTTAAAACACCAATTACTACTTATATTCGTAAAAGGTTGTACTGAATTTCCTGTGGATACCAACACAATTTAAAACTAAACTATAGCGATTTTTTCCGGGATAAGTTATGTAAATCATAGGCAAATCGGGAGCTAAAAAAGTATATGTGGTAAAATTTTATAAAACTTTTTCAATTGTATGTTTTGTAATAATGTAGCGCGTCTACAGAAATCACTATTGCCGGATTCCCATGGCTCTTTGTGTTTATTTCAACCAAGTTTTTATTGCATTAGAACAAGAACTTTATGAATTTGCTTTAAGGCTATTATGGTCTGTTTTTTTTTTTATTTCAACAAATAAGCAACAACAAAAAACACAAAAATGCTAAAAGAGCTCAATGACAACTTCAAAAATTAATGATAATAGATAACTGAATTAGATGATAAGAATGCAAACAAACAAAAACATCATTTTTTTCGTTAATTCACTGTAAGCAAATAATTAATGAGAATGAATATTTCGTATCAATTTAACAATAAAGTAAAAAAAAAATATTACCTTAAATTTCAAATTCGTCAAAATTCGAACATATGGTGGTGTTTGTAATAAATTATGTAAATATTTGCTATGGTTAACAACCGCTATTTTTTTTTAAAGAACTCGTAACAATAAATTTTAATTCTTTTTCTTTTAATAATTTTTTTTATTTTATATTTTTAAGCTAATGATTTGTTGCTATTTTGTCACCTTTCAACGAAATGTTTAAAAGATGTTTTTAAATGAAGTTGATATGAACCAAAAGGATTTACGCAAACTTGTCTCATGTCTTTTTTAATTCTCTTTTAAAGTTATTTTTTAATTGTTTACTCCTTTTTATGAATAATTTAGTGGCTGGTTAAACATCAATTTTGTTGATGTTTTGCAAACGAGATGCGAAGAATAAAAACATCTACGACGAGAATATCAGCATACATACAAACAGAGAATTCGACCGATGAAACTACTTAACAACCGTTTCACGCAATCAGATTATTGTAACTGGCAATTTTTGAAAAAAAAATCATTTGTTTCACTTTGTTGGCTGCGTTTAGGTCTGCTCAGCGTTACCGTTGTGCTACACGTTTCCCTGCCTCTCATTTAAAAATAACAAAATCTACTACTTCTAGTAATTTGGTTCCATTTTACCCAATTTTAATGGAATGGTGCATTTTTTTATTTAACATTGTCGAGAGCTAATGATTTTTTCGTTTGAATTGAACTGTTTTACTTGTTCGGTCAGCTGTAGAGTATTAAATAGAAATTTCTATAGATATGTATGTACATATGACATACCGTTATTGTTATGTCATTGTCGTTATTGTAAAATTTTTGTACGAAAATAGTACGTGGAACTAGCGTTGCCACTTAAAAATTTTCTATTCGACCAAATTTGTCTATAAAACCGACCAAAATCCTTTCAAACCGACCATTTTTTTTAATATTAAAAAACAATTATATGCATACTATGTATGTATTTTTAAAATAAAATTTGATATTTATTCAATAAAGTGTTTAATAATAACAAGAAAATGACAAAGATAAATTCAGAGTTAGTTAATAAGTAAATTTATAATTAAGTTATGTCTGGAACTTTATTCAAATTGAATTGAATAAGAAATAATGACACTAACTAAGAACTAGAGTGCCCAATTGATTATTCGTTGCTCGAATAATGGAAGAGTAAGTAAAAGCACCCAATTTCGATTAATGAATAGCTCAAAAAATGTACGTCGGTTCATTGCTTAAAGTTCATTTCATTGTAAATTCTTCTATTTTCACTAAAATATTCAACTTTTCGTTAGACGAGAAAGAACACCGTCAATCATCTTTATCAAATATGATACAAAATTTTATTCGCATTCATAAATGGGAAAACTATATGTGTTTTTGTTTTTTTAATTCGAGGTGAATTAAAGTTCTTAATACAATTACTTTTAATTCAACAACTATATAGTAATTTTTTTTTATTCTGAATTTTCAACGATGATGCATAAAAACATTATTTTATGTGTGTTAAGTAACTGGTTAGAAAAAAATAACCAAAATGAAAAATATATACACATGTACACATTGAAAAAAAAATTAACCAATTTTGGTTAATATTAACCAAAACGGCAACGCTGGATGGCATACACAGCCAATGCAAGAAAACAACGAAAAATTCCTTTTGTTCTTGTTGCTGTTATGCGCTTTTTGTATAAGTAATACCACCTTGCAAATGCGCTCATCCTATTTTTTTATAGCTTACACACATTTGACATTTGGTTTGGTTGTTTTTCGTTGCTGAAAAGAAAATAGTGTTGCCAAAAACTGAAAAATTTAATAGCGTCAAATGTCAAAATTAATATAGTAGATTTCCTCAAACCGACCAAAATAAGGTTTAGCCGACCATCCGGCCAAAACCATTACTGTCCGACCATTTTGGTCGGAAAAGACCAACAGTGGCAACGCTGCGTGGAACACAAGAAACCTGTTTAGATTGTTAATCATCCAAACCAGACTTACATCCAATAGAGTGTGTTTAGACAATTATGAAGAGAATGCATAGCAAACAACACGTTTCTAAAGAGAGAATTAAATATGAAGTTACACCACAGCAATAACTTAAATTTATGGATAAAGTAATATTATAAAGTTCCCATATGATGTACAAAATTAGAATTACGACCTGAATAATCATAAAAATAAAATATATTATGAAGGTGGTTAGAGTATCTGCCGTAAATCGTTTGATACTATGTGACAAAAATATACTTCCTAATCCTCTATCTAAAACAGTAGTATGTCGTATAGTTACAAACAGTAATTCCGAAAACAGTAATTCCGAAATTATTTGCCTCTATCTAAAACCGTAGTATGTCTTATAGTTACAAACAGTAATTTCGAAAACAGTAATTCCGAAATTATTTGCCTTATTATTATTGTCCTGCCTTAGAACACTGTAATGTTTCACACTTTACATACGTGTATAAACTAAATGTATTTTTTTTAGAAATTATATACATAAATATATAATTTTTGTTTGATTAGAACCAAGTTGCCCTTTTTCAAAAAATCCCCTTTTTAAACTGGTGTTTCAAATTTCTCAGCGGTAACGCTGTTCTTATATATTTTGCTTTGCTATTCTACTAGTAGTGTTGAGAGTTTCATGAGAGCCTACATTAATGGGAGAGTATATTAAATATTGTGTGGTTTTGTGCATTAAAATGTTGAGGGTAGTTTTGTGCTAGAATTGGTGAGTTTTCAATTACTTATAGCACATGTTGATAAAGCGTGAAGATACATGTTTATATACTTTGCTTACTACTTGATGTTGAATGTGTAAATGGTTATTGGCTTTGTGAGACTGTTAACATTAAGAACTTTTTAAAACACATATTCAACTAATTTAAATTGAAAGAAGTTTAAAAAACCAAACAATAATATCGACTTTGAAGATTATTTATTGTTTATTGTATGAGATCATCCTTTTTTATATTTTTTGTAACTTTTTTGTTTTTTTACTCGTTTTTGTTTAATTTTTAACTTAATTTGTTTTCAACACTTTTCTTTGTAGCGGCCATAAAATTAGATATCCTGTCGAAATTTCGGCTCTCTTCAGCTACGGTTTCCACACTTCAAATCAAATTTAGTTAAATTCTGATCGCCAATACACGAAACTAGGTAGTTTCGTAATTTCTCTAGGATACAACAAAACCTCTGATTTGGAACTATGTAAGATTAGTTTTCGCAGAAATAAAATCAATATCGATATGCATCCTGACAGGTTAAGTTTCGACTTCACCAACCAACAGAAACTGCGTCAAAATATATCTTCGCTTCGTTTGACATTACGAATGTCAAAAAATACCCACGCATTTCACAGGTCAGTGTGAGAATTAAACAAAAGGCTGACAATGATGATGAGGAAAGAAGCAAAACTAAGTAAACGAATCCTACCCAATAACAATTACGAAAAAAAAAACAATTATACGCCTTTTTTAAAATTTTCATTTGTAACATTTGTTTCGAGGTAAAGGTGCATATGAATATGTATGTGAGTACATTTATGCAAAGGTTGTTGCCAGTAGAACCAGAGTGTAAGAACGAGTTCATTTGATTTGTTTACAATTTGTGCGCATGTTTTTCTTTATTTGCTCCCATGAAATAGAATTGATTGATTGTATGGGAACAAGTGTAATTGTCGGCGATGGCCGAAGCTATTAATGTGTTACTAGAACACCTTCAGGTTCAAGGCTGTACTGGAAAATTATCATGCAGAAAGCAATATCAGCGGTGGGTTTCTTCTTGTGAAATTGTTATTTCGCATAAATTTTAAATTCTTCTGCATACTGTCAGCAATCGGTAAATAAATCTAGGTCACGTTAGAGTAATATCTCGCTACCAAATGCGGAGGTATTTTTGAAAAAATTAGCGTAACCAATAAGATAGAATGCGATTAAAGAGTAATGCTGATAACATCTTTCTTATCATGTGAAGTAAAAAGATGTCTACACTAATGAGTCTATGTTGAAAGCAAAATGAAGTATATATTATATAGTGACCTCATCTGACCGTACCTTAAGAATCTGGCCTTGTTTGTTCCATTATTAATAAGAATACTTTATGCAAGGAACTGCATTTGTAGGCTTAAATGGAAGAGAATACGATATTTTAGTCGAACTTCACACACAAAGGTGATGTTGCATAAATTGCAAAAATGCGTAAATGTTTTTTTTTTTTTAATTTAATAAATCACTCCTGAAAATTTTTTCAATTTGTTGCTTTTTTCCATTTTGTTGTAAATTTACAAAAAAAAAAGTTTAATGGTTTTATACATCATCCATACACGTAATTGAGACGTTTTTTATAGTCTACAATGTCCATAGAGAGCCATGCGACTGCCTTTAAGTTAAGAAACGCGAAGGGAATCGGCTAATATCTTTGACATCTTCTTGTAGCAGACACGTAAGAGTCAAATAAGCTGAATAACGGCGATGTTGAGTCTGTAACGTTCGTATTCTGATCTTTAACGACTGACCCTTTAGCACCTGCGTCAGCGTTGATTGGCACCTGCATAAATTTTTGAAAAGTTAGTTCAGGAATAGCAGCCTGTAGGCTCTGTAATATTTGTTCTTCGTGTTAAACACTTTCTGACTATAGTGTGAACCCACAAATATTCTTTATTGTTTAAAAAATATTGACTTTGTACTCTCTCGCCCTCGCTAAGCTGGCAAGTTTCGCAGAAGGCTGTTTACTGTGATTTTGAGATTAGCCTCAAATTGGATAGGACTTTATTTAGATGACATTTTCCCATTCATAAGTCTTATTGCTCTCTTAATTTTTCACATACAGAACGGTTATCTATGACCATTGAATTGATTAGATATTTCAACGTGTGAATATTACGTTCAGCAACGTGTGTCAATCGCAAGTTGCTTGTCGGCGTAGACAAGACACTTCACATAGCTCTATAAACAATAGTCCAGCGGTGTTAAATCGCATGATTTTGGAGGCCGCTTTACGGGTTCATTACACGAAATTATTTATTCACCTAATATTTCTTTCAATAAATCAATTCTGGTATCAATCAGTCGGTAACAATCCCGAACTGATCCACGATTTTCACAATTAATTTATACAATTTGCAGGCGTTAAAACAAACTAAAGACAAATCAAGTAACAGCTTGCCAAACGGCAATATTACCAACTTAAAATTATATACCTCTAAACACTGTGTGTGTAATTGTTGTCTCATGGATTTAATAAATATATAATGGGAAATATATATAAATATTTTTTATTTGTAGTCTGAAACTAAAATTTCTAGATTTCCTGCATGAATATGTGTCACATATGTATCTACATATCTGCCGGTCTATGGTTCAACATTTCATTATAGTTAAGTTCAGAATCATTTTAGATACTGAATCATTTTATTTGTGGATGAGAAATAAAATTACTTTGGTAAAAACTCTCTGCAAAGAGCAATCACATTATTTACCATGTGTGTCCCAGAAAACCAAAAATGAATTTTCCATAAATTGAACTCTTTATTGGCTAGAAACATTTCAAACATTCGTAACTGTCACAATTTTAAATCCATTAGATCCATTAAGAAGCGCCATCATCCCCTAGTTGACAGCAGAATCTATGGACAATGAATCAGCACAGAAAATGACTTCATGTCGAAATAATAAATTGAAATGTTTATTAAATAACAACAACAAACACTACACAGTCATCGAACCGCCAGGTAAAGAAATGCGAAATAAAGATTACATGTGTCACATGCTCGTAAATTTAGGACAATTAAGAGTCCCACTGAAACAGTTTGAGTAATAATCGCAGTCATGGTGCCTCTTCATATCTGGAAACTGAGATTATGTGCTTTCAACTTCTTCAAATCTTCTTAATTGTAGTAATCGATGACATTTAGCGTTTTGCATAATTGTTTACTAAAATATTTCTTGTTCAATCACTTCGTATAAGAAAAGTTCTATACGTTTGTGGTGATTTTGCGTGGGCATTCGGTCGTCATTCGATAACTTTATCAACAGCTCAAAGTGATTTTGTGTTGTATTCAACGACTACGGGATTTTGTGGTAGTTATAGTTTCGCGTGCAAACATTCATTCATTCATCCTGTCCACTTTTGTATTTGCCTTTGCAGCACAAAAACAAACAAAGCAAAGAACAAGAAGTCTTAAGATGCATGTATCACTTAGTAAAATGATCATTGTTTAGGTAATTTAAGAAAACTTGCCACGGTGAAGCGTATAGACATTCTGAAGATGCCGATAAGTTGGTTCAATGTTATTATTGTTGTAACATGTACAATTGTTAAGACTTGTAAGGTGCCACTAACGTCACTAACGACAACAGTTTTGTTGTTTTCTGTTCTAAGCAAAATGTGGTGTATTCGTGACATTTTTTCTGCGATAATGTCAAAGCAATAAATATGTAAAACTGTAGAAAATCGATGTGCAAATTGAATGCAACATTGAATGAAGAGGCTGGCGGTTGGGGCAGCAGAAACGCAGAATAGTTGTCATCCATCTATCTCGATGTGCCAAAAAGAAACTTCGTTCTTGCGTGACAACGTGCACAACAAAGATGCCTTTTGAAAACTACTTTAATACTTTTGCTTAAAGGCATTAGAGTGCATTCGGACAGCATGGGGCACGTCTTGAAAAACTCCTTCATTGTCGTTGCCTTGTTCTCAACTAGCTACATCGCGTTATAATTAAAACTCACAAAAGCTGTAAAACACTATTCCCCTTCTTTTCACTAGAATTTCTTTTAATCAGTTAAATTTCTATTGAACTTATTTTCAATTTAATTCTTGTTTTACCTATTTATCTATGAGCAACGTGGCCAGTAGGTTTATTACCAAGAAAGCAGTTAAAGGAAAGTTTTATGATTCGAACATTGTAAATAAACCGTTTTAGATTTGATTTGGGCTCTTTTGCATACAGCAGGTCTGCTGCTGCCAAAGTAAGCGTCGTATGTGTTTTGGGGAAGGAGTTTAATTAAAATTGTAATAAAAGACAGGGAAATGTGAAATTCGGTCAATTTAAAAGTTGATTGTATGGTGATTTCAACGCGACTGGCACAGCATCTTCGCAGTAAAGCAGGCAATGGCGCATTGAATTTTAGTGCTTATCTACTCAATTGTTTCAGGTTTATCGTCGTAGATACATACCCACACGAAAATAAAAGAACTTAATGGCGTCAAATTAAACGAGCTCCACTTGCCCAAATTAACTGTTTATCAGTTGTTCATTCAGTGAACTTAATGTTTTGCTAAAAGTGGTTTGTAGCGCCGAAATACATGTTTAATTGGGGTGAAATAGTTAGTCAATAATTCTCCGTGCCGCTCACCGTTGCCTGTGACAGTCGGACCATGGGAAAGATATAATTCCCAGTGATTCATTACACCGGCCCATACAATATCCGAGATATCAAGGATTGTATATAGAACGTGCCATGCAACTGAAAAACTACCAAGGACGAAGCCGATCTCAAATCATTTATAGCGATATACGATATGTTCTGATAGGACTACAAATGGCGGCGCAGCATGCAAAAGACTAAAAGGGGCGTGGCAAAAAAACTTTCTCGGAACCGTCTTCAACTAAACCTTAATTCAGCTAGTCTCTAATTAAAGCTGTGTTTGAAAAACAATTGAAAAATTTAAAATAATATATATTAGGCATTCTTGCTCTGCAAAATGTTTTACTCTAACCGTTTTGGATGGTAAGGAGGAAGGGGATGTCCTATTTTTTCCTCTTCGCCTAAATTAGCACATTTTCCATACTTATGAAAATAAACGATTAAGTTTTATTGTACGTTTACTCTTACATTTGGTTTGGTTACATTTACATTTGGAAATAAAATTACCGGCAAATAAGTCCGGTTATAAAAATAAAGAACCAATATCGGCATGACAAAGTCTATTATTGTAATAATCCACAAATTATTAAGCAAGGACAACCAAAAGTGTTTATTATTTTTTTTAATTGAAAGAAATTAAAGAAGAAAAGACAAACCTTACGAAAAAATTTATTGTTTTCATTGAATTATTAAAAGACTTTAACATTTTCTTAAACTACAATTTCACTAATTGCTGCAAATCAATCATGTCCCTTCATTTATGTATCAATTGCTGCACCAGGTCTAGAACTTTTCTTCTTTGCATTTTACCTGAACCAGTTTTTGGTATTGCATCTACGAAAAAAACTCCACCCGTCAAATGATACATGTTGCCCATATTCGACTCAACTTGTGAGATTATTTCATTGGCTGTTAATTTACGCCCAGTATCGTCCTCTTTTCTGACCACGGCACAAGCTATTAAGTTTGTAGCCACCAAATCGGGAATACCTAAAACACATGTCTCAAATACTCCTGGTACTTGCATAACAACATCCTCAATAAGTTGGGGATAAATTTGAAAACTTCTTGCTTTGAAAACATCATTGTCACGAGCACACACATGCAGGAAACCATCGTCATCGAAGAATCCTATATCCCCAGTGTGCAACCAGTTATCGACATAGGCTTTTTTCGTAGCCTCCTCATTGCGGTAGTAACCTAACCAGGTGTAGGGTGTGAAAACAGTTATTTCACCATGTTCATTGGGGCCTAGAAATTCTCCATTCTTGCCGACGATGCGTACTTTTTTGTTGGCAGTTAGTTTGCCTTCGGATCCGACTTTGCTCTCAAAGAGATAGCCAGCGTTAAATGAAACCATACCAGCAAGTTCAGACATGCCATAGGCCACACCGAAACCGGGTCGTTTATCATTGGCCTCCTTTAATATACGGGTCATAGTTTCCTGCACTATGAGTGGAATTTTAGCGCCACCTACGGCGAAGCTATCAATGCTGGCCAGACACTTTTTTATTTTTGGCACATTGTCATACATTAATAATTCAGCCATCTGGGTAGTGCCTACCATCATATGGGTGATTTTATGACGCTCTATCAGTTGTAGAAAATATTCAGGCGTATAAGGTTTATTGACAACAATACGCAAAACGCAATTTAACAATGAAGTATTCAAATTCCAAAGGCCAGATGCCCAATACATGGTGCTGAAGGTGGAAACCACTGAATCGGATTTCAAAGTCAAGCTGTTTTTTCAAGAAGTGAAATGCATCAATAATTATTTAAATTGTACATATTGCATAATTTTATACATACTAAGGTGTACTATATAGTAACATTCGATGAGAACAAAGAACACCCTTAGGGATGCCAGTGGTACCAGACGAGCACAGAATTACGGCCGTATCATCAGATTTTAAATCGACGCAAGGAAATCTGAAAAGTGGGAATGTTTAGTTTATTATTAGAATATAGTCACACATATTAAACTCGTTGGTAATTTGAAATGATAAAGTGTTTTTTGAACCATTGAAATTTTTTTCTAAATTAACTTTCAATTCTAGTTGGACGGGGAAAACGTACGCTGCCCTAAGATGGTCGCCTCACGCGAATTTTCACTATTTGAATCCAGCAATATTTTTTTTTTTTTTAGTATGTTCACTTTTACAGGGAAGCAATTATTTACGAGCCTACACAAGATGATATGCCCACCAAATTTGCTGTCACGTCCCCTCAAAGAAATTATCAACCCGAGTACCACAGATAACTAACGGACCTAACGCTTGGACCAATTTAAAAATTGAAAAATCCAAATTACTGCAAAAATTTTACATACATATTTAGTTAAAATTTAAAATTCACCAGAAATTTTTTAATTCACCAAAGAATCGAAAAGAATTTAACATAATGGAAAACTAAAATTTCAACATAAAATTTCTCAAAAACTGAAAATATGTAAGAGAATAAAAATTTCACCAAAAATTCGATATTTAATCAAATGTTTTATGAAAAATGTCCGAATTTTACCAAAATTTTAATATTACACAATAGTATAAAAAAAATGAAAGACAGCTATGTACGAGTATATATGTAGATATTTGGCACGAATTTCCGTCATCCTTTGAAAATGTTTGTTTGGAGAAAACCCGATTTCCGATATTGTTACCTCGCTCCGTCCGAATATCAAATCTTATGGACCTTGCACCCAGGCATGAACTACAAAAAAGTTACTACAGATTTTTCCCAGTGCAAATGCTGAGATCTTTAATTTTGGCCTCTGTTTCTACTAGTCTTTTATATTGAAACACCTCCTTTCGGTTCAATAAAAGCACTTTCGATAGGTTAATAGATTAGATGTTTTTGGTTGAAAATTTTATTGAAATTATGAGTTTTTCGTGAATTCCGCATTTTTTGTAGAGTTTAATTTTTTTTGTTTAGTTTCGTGTTTTGCCGAAATTCTTATATTTTAGTGCTTTTGAATTTTTATTTAGTTTTGATAAATTTTAAATTTCTGGTGAAATTTCAATTATTCGTATTTTTTGGTGAAGTTTCCATTTTTTTAATCATTTAGATTTTTTATTGTAATTTAGACTTCTTGATTGAGGTTGTAGTCTTTGGTGCAATTTCAAACTTTAGTGGGATTCTATTTTTGGATGAATTTTAAAAAATTTCGTGTCTTTCGAAAAAATGTTTGCTTCTGTTTGCAATTTTTACTGGATTCGGTGCGAATTTTTTATGGTTTTTAATTTTTATAAATATTTCGTGAATTCTCGAAACGTTTTTCATAAAATTTCGTTTCCGTTAATTTCAAAATATTAGTGACCTTTTTGTTGAAATATAGGATTTTAATTAACTTTAGAATTTTTTTAATTTTTGTCGTCTTTGGTGTTTTGGTAAAACTTGTATATTGGTGAAAATTGTATTAACGTCTTAGAGCTTAGTAAAATTTAATTGTTGGGTTATTTTTTGTGAAATGTTGCTATTTTAGAGAATTTTATTTTGGTTACTTAATTTTGTGGGCATATTTTGATACAGTGTTAAATTTCGGAATTTTGATGACTTTTTTTGTGATTTTTCATTTTAATTTAGAATTTTGATAAAATTTATATTTATTATGGTTTTTATAATTTTTTGTGAATATTAATTTTTTGGTAAATTTAAATTTTTTGGTAAAATTTAATTTTTTTCTAATTGCGACTTGTGGTGAAATTGAAATTCTTTACGATATATATGAGTTACATGGAATTTTATTAAAATTTCGATGTTTTTTATAAAAGTTAATATTTGGTGACATTTTTATTTTGTTGAATTTTATACTGCAACTTCATTCAATTTCGCTATTTTGGAAATTAAGAGCTTGATGTATTTATAATTGGTTTACTATAGTTGATTTTGTAGTGAGTTTTTCAATTTTAGTGAATTCCCAAATTGTAGTGAAATATTTCAGTTTAAGTTTAGTTAACTTTTTGGTGAATTTTTAAATCTTTTGGGGTGAAATTTGTTTATTTATATATTTGTGTAATAACTATTTCGTTTAAATTTCGCCGCTTTTCATAAGTTTTATTTTTTAAATTTGGTCCAACATTTAGGTTCCAAACTTAACTGGGTACCTGGCCGTCAGCTGGCAGGTACATAGCTACGGTTTGTCGTAGAGGAGTACACTGTCAGAAGTTCAGACTTATACCTCCTCGTGGTGGCAGCTGGTAACAGCATCCTAGGTAGGTCATGTCTCTGCTAGGAGTCTGGCTAAATAATTCGAGCGGAGAGAAGTTAAAACTCTCTTATAAAAAATCCGTAATCCACGGTGGAACAGCACACGCCAGGGATGCGCGGCCAAGAGGGTGCTTGGTCTCTAGTATGCGAACTCTGGATACCTGTCGACCTCCAGTTTAAATCAGACTTACCCATGCATAAGGAGCTCTATGTGTGTGGACACTTTTTCTCCTTTACTCGTGGGACAGAATTAAGAAACAAAATATAAAAAATAATTAAAATAATAAAAAACCCAAAACGGACCGAGAGAATCTGAAAGGGATGAGTCAGGAAGCTTCGAGAGAGGTGGACAGATTAATCCCTGAAGTAACTCCGGTTGTAATAGGCCATAGGAGAAACCCGGTGATGGACAAGTGCGCCTCGCAAGGGGTGGACGAGTTAATCTGTAAAGGTACTCCTAAGGCGTTGTACCGTGAGATTCCTATAGGGACGGACAAGGAAGCTTCGGAAGAGGCGGAGAGGTTAATCTCTGTTGGAACTCCGGTATTTGGCCAATGGAGGAATTCTAAGGGGATGGACAAGAACACCTCGCGAGGGGTGGACGAGTTAGTCGCCAAAGATACTCCTGAGGCCATGGAGGTGAATGTGAAAGAACTGGACGCACCTACCCAAGTTGGATTAGGTAAGTCTGTTTCGGAAGCAGCATCCTCAAACCTTCCCTGCAACGCTGAGTCGGAGTCTTTGCAGCTCAAAACAAAAATTGAGAGGCGAAGGCAGAAGAGGAGACGTAAAAGGGAGAAAAATGCTATTGAGAAGATCGAATTGATAGCCTTTTAAGCGAGGAGACGACTCCAGAAGTTGAAAGACCTTTAATGAGGTTTAAGGGTGACAACCCTAAAATTTCGGAAAAGGTCCGTAAACAGAAGAAGAAGAATTCTCAAAAAAAGACCATTATACAACCCTCAGAAGTTGTCGAAATAAATGTGGCTAAAAAGGGCATTAACCAAAATCCGAACAGTAGTAGTAGTACTAATGTTAGGCCGAAGGTTGGTGCAAAAGTAAGACCATCTATTGCACAAGTTGCAAATAAAGAGCTCACTTTAGGTGTCACTGACATATCTATGGAGGGTCCTCTGGAGAACACACATGTGAATGCCTTCAAGGCATCACTGCTGTGTGCTCTGGATAACCTTTGTGATGATGCTGGTGACATAGGTTTCTTAGGTAATGCTAAACTTGTTGATGGATTTATTGTACTCACGTGCAGAAACCAATCGACGAAGAGCTGGGTGATCGAACTAGCGAAATCCCTGACCAATCGTTAGGAATGGGTTAAACTAAGAGTCGATACACGGCAGGCGCTGCGAAACGAAGTCAGGATAATCGTCGTTGCTTACGGTTCTACCGAGGGTAAAGACATTATCCTGAAAAGGCTTCAGAAGCAAAATGGATGCGTGAAGGACACTTCTAAATGGAGGGTTACTCGCGCAGAAAAATTTGCTAATGCAGAAAATGAGGGCGTAGTGCTCTCGATATGGTGTCCGAAGGAGGGTGCGGAGGCCATCAGGAAAGCAGGGGGAAACTCAACTGCGGACTTGACCAGGCTGAAGTAAAATTCAAGAGGAATGACCAGTGAGCACGACGTCCTCCTTGGTGCGGGGGTAGGCAACTCTGAAAAGAGATGTCTATCAGGGAAGGTGGTGGGCTCATACCAGGAAAAAATAAGTATATGCCAGCTCATCTTCATCAGAGCAAAGCAACATCAGCAATGTTGGTGCGATGTTTTGAGGAGGATAAGCTGGATATGGCCTTGCTACAGGAGCCCTGGATTGTCCAAGGCAATATCAGGGTCCTGTCTCAACAGACCGCCAATCTGTACCACTCACAGACTGATGGTAAATTAAGGTCATACATCCTGGTGCGACATGGCGTACGAACAGTACCTACGACACATCTCTGCTCGCCGGATCTTACGGTAGTAATGATTGGCAGTGGTTCGGGATCATTTCTTATTGCGTCGGTTTACCTTTCCTATGAGACGACAGGTACACATCCGTCACTGGAGGTGGAGAACCTGGTGAGGCAAAGAGGTACGGCGCTGATCATGGGCTGTGATGCCAACTCGCATAATACGGTTGGGGGCAGCACAGATGATAACTACAGAGTACAACAATTGTTGGAATTTGTAGAAAGACACGATTTGCTGGTACTTAACAGAGGGGTAGAACCCACCTTCGTGGATTCACGAAGGGCAAAGGTCGATATCACTCTGTGCTCAGTCAATATGCTAGACAGGGTTAAGGACTGGAAGGTCGTGGACAGATTGCCACAGGGCAATCTAGTTCGATATACTGTATGGCAGTAGACGGAGGAAAGTCCGAAACGTATAAGAATACCGAAGAATACTGATCATACCCATTATAAAGAGTATCTGTCGGTACATATAGGAGGAGCTCCATATAGAGCACCTCGCAACACAGGCGAAATCGAGCGGACGGTGGAACAATTGAACTCCACGGTTAAGGTAGCTTTCGAGCATGCTTGTCCCTTGACAGTTGTGGATGAAAAAGATCCGACACCTTGGTGGAACGGAGAAATTGAATCCATGAAAAAGGAAACAAGAAAGGCCTTTAACCGATACATGAGGGAGAGAGACTCGATCTCATGGAATGCGTATAAGGAGAAGAAGAGTGAGCTGAAGAGAACAATACGTCTTCGGAAACGAAGTACGAGGGATACATCTGAAGTATGTAGAATACAGAAGATAATATCTAAAGGCCCTGTCTCTAGGATGGGACTAATTCGCAAGAGCACATGACTGAGACAGTGGAGGAGACATTGCAATCGCTTATGGAGGTTCATTTTCCTGGAAGTTTAGTGACTCATGGACGCCTGTAAATAGGGGGGCTAGTGAGAGAAGACGAGCTGAAGCTGAAAGGATAATATCTCCGAATAGTGTCAGAAGTGCAATACTATCTTTTGTACCATTCAAAGCAGCTGGAATGGATGGAATTTTGCCAGCCTTATTACAGTGGGGAATAGATACCCTGCTTGATAGGATTAGGGGAATATTCGTAGCCTGTCTAGCGACGGTATATTTTCCGGTAGCTTGGAGGGAAACTAAAGTTGTTTTTCTTCCCAAACCGGGTAAGAGGGACTATACTGACGCTAAGTCCTTCAGACCGGCCAGTCTAACATCTATTCTATTGAAGACAATGGAGAACCATACGCTGATGGATAGGCCCTTGAGTAGATTTCAGCATGCTTATAGAGCAGGTAGATCTACTGACATCGCTCTGCACGAGCTCGTCAGAGTAGCGGAAAGAGAAATTTTCAATGGCGGAGCTGCTCTGTCCGTTTTATGGACATTGAGGGCGCCTTTGACAAGATTTCTTTAGGGAAGGTGAGAAATGCTCTTACTGAACGTAGGGTTGACCCCATTATTATAAAATGGATAAACACTATGCTTCGGACTAGGGCTATAAATCTCAGAGATGGGAGAACCAAGATTCGAGGTAGGGTAGTTAGGGGGTGCTCACAGTGAGGTGTATTGTCACCTCTTTTGTAGAACATCACCGTATATGGCCTTCTTTCGAGATGGGACTCAATAGGCGTCCATACGATTGCGTATGCAGACGATCTGGCACTAATGGTTGGTGGTAAGTTCATCGGGGCCATTCAAGGTTGCATGAGACAGGCTCTCATGGTGACTGAGATATGGTGCAGTGACCAGGGTCTAACCATAAATGCCAGTAAATCCGACGCTATGCTTTTCACTCGTAAGAGGAAGGGTGTAGAGGTTGAAGCCATAAAGCTTTTCGGATCGGAAGTAAATGTGTCCAGGAAGGTGAATTATCTGGGCGTTACCCTCGATAAGGAACTTATCTGGAATGAACACATCGAAACAGAGGTCCGGAAAGCAAAAAGGATTATGCATCAATGTAAACGAGTGTGTGGCCGTAAGTGGGGAATCTCGCCAAAGGCTGCATTCTGGATTTACACAATGATGGTGCGACCCATTATAACTTACGCATCCGTGGTGTGGTGGCCGAATTAAGCGTAAGTTGGATAGGATTCAGAGGGTTACCTGCATGGGTATAAGTGGTGCAATGCGCACGGCGCCAACACAGGCAATCGAGGCAATGTTGGGATTGCTGTCATTAGACTTATTCATTAGGTCAACGGCCGCATTGTCAGCTTTGCGAATGAGGAGCGATGCGGTTTGGCATAGTTTTGGGCCGAACATCGGTCATAAGAGTATCCTGGACCTCGTTGGGAAAGAGGTTACGGTTGCTCAGATGCCGATGTAACGCATGAGTAGAAGAAAGTCGAGAGGCTGCATCGGACACTCATTGCGGAAGGCATTATACACAATGAGTGTATGGAGAACGACATCAGCATTTTTACTGATGGTTCTCTTATGAGTGGCACGGCAGGAGCAGGTGTATTCTCAGTTGAGCTGAACTTGTCCTGTAGTCTGTGTCTGGGGAGGTACGTATCAATTTACCAGGCAGAACTGCTTGGGTTGCTGCATGCGTTGGATCACTTGCTTGATAGCCGAGTGCATGGGAAAAGGGTTCTCATTACACTTGACAATCAGTCAGTTATAAAACGCATGAGGCAAGTGAACGTATATTCCAAACTGGTGCTGGAATGTGTTCTGAAACTGAACAGATGTGACTCGTTGAATGAGGTGACGTTGATGTGGGTTAATGGACATATAGGCATAGCTGGGAATGAAGCAGCAGACGAACTAGCAAAAAGGGAATTTGATGTGGATTTCTGTGGACCAGAACCCAGGGTTGCCCTGGGGAATGGCCTAGTGCGAGCTAAAGTTCTTCAATAGATAAACTCATTACACATGAATAGGTGGAGGGAGAATACCACATGTAGACAGGCTAGAATGGTGCTCAAAGAGCCCCTCGGCAGGAAGGCCAGCAAGGTGCTCGAGTATAATAGGTGTTTGTATACTCACGGAATGGATTGAACTTTTATACTAAAATAAACGGATTATCTTTTATATATAAATTCAATGGTTTATTGAACATAACCTGTATTACTTATAAAAATGCTGTTTGTTGTTTTATGGTTCTTACTTTAAAATGGTACAAAGCAACTAACTATTAATGAAAGTTAAGAATTGACGAGCAAGAAAAATATAACAATGTTGCATTTTAAAGTAGTAGATTATGAAATGTAAAATATAATGATACTCTCCAACATACTGGCCCACCTTGAAAGGAGTCCTTTCAACGGTTAATGAAGAGAGGACATAGCTTGGTTACAGGGCGTCTGAGTTCTCCGCGCTTTGTCCTAACTGTCACCACACGGACTAGGCCGTCCTTACCCGGATGAGTTTCAATGACTCTGCCTATCAACCATTGCGCTGGCGGTAGATTTTCGTCTTTAATGAGAACCATATAGTTTTGTTGTAGATTTTGTAGCTTTGTCATCCATTTTGGCCTTTTCTGTAGTTGAGAAAGATACTCGTTTGACCATTTTGACCAAAATTGATCAAGCAACTGCTGTATATACTGCCATCTAGTTAAACGATTTGCGTTGACTTTATTGAAGTCTTCATCAGGCAATGCGGTGAATGGACGAAGAATCAAAAAGTGACCTGGTGTCAATGGATCTGGGTCACCATCAAACTTTAGACTTAACGGAAGTGAATTGAGACAGCATTCAATCTGGCATAACAATGTGGTTATTTCTTCATATGTTGCAAGAGAGTTAGCAAGCACACGAGTCAGGTGGAATTTCATAGACTTGACACCTGTCTCCCAGATACCTCCGAAGTGTGGTGCTGACGGTGGACTAAAGTGCCATTGAATCTTCTGGGTTGCTAATTCTTGATAGATGACATTATAGTGGTTTTGCAAAAATTCATATAATTCCTTAAGTTTCCTGTCGCATCCAATAAAATTTGTGCCATTATCGGTATAAATGTGAGATGGTTTGCCACGTCTTGAAGTGAATCGACGTAGTGATGCAAAAAATGCTGCGGTAGTCATTTCTGTAACTGCCTCGAGATGAATTGCTTTCGTGTTTAAGCAAACGAATACTGCAACCCAGCATTTATACGTTTTAGAGCCACGGCCTTTCCATGAACAAATTAATATTGGACCTGCAAAATCAATGCCGATGTACAAAAATGTTGACACTGCTTTTACGCGGTGGGAAGGAGGATCACCTATGCGTTGTTGATAAGGCAATTGGCGATATCTCATACATGTTGTACACTTGTAGATAGCTCGTTTGATTAGGTAAATAACGTTAGGAATCCAATATTGTAAACCCAATAGATATTGTAGTTGTCTAACTCCAGCATGAAGATATTTCTTATGATAATGTTGTACTATTAACTGGGTTACTGAATCATCCTTATGAAGTATATACAGATGCTTTTTGATGTTTGCATTCTCTAGTCGTCCACCTCTAAGCATATCTTTGGAATCTAACAATGGAATTAATGACGATAGCTTACTTGTCAAGGACAATGGTTTATTACAGGACAATAAATGAATTTCATTTTTGTAGCATTTTTGTTGAGAATATTTTATAAGCGATCTTCTTGCTTCCTCAAATTCTGTTGATGTAATGACACTAATCTTCTTATTGTCTTTGGATAATGTTGATTCACAGTTGTGAACAAAACGTAACAAAAGAGCTGTTATACGGATAAGTTTGGTAAAATTGGAATATCTTTCTGTTAAATTTAAGTTGTCCGTAATACAAGTAGCCAAAGTTGAAATAACATATATAACATATCTCTTCTCCTCTAGATCAATACTCTTTGGAACTTGAGGTGATATCTGAAATTCTAATTGCTGATTTCGTAGGATCTAAGGACCTTTCCACCATAATGAATGGTTAATAACGTCAATCGATGAGATAGTTCTTGTAGCTAAATCAGTTGGATTTTGTTTAGATGCAATGTGATGCCATTGTGTTGACGGTAAATGTTGTATTATATACGAAGAGCGATTTGCGATAAATGTTTTCTTTAATCCTGGACAATACAACCGTAGAATCAGTCCAACCATATGTCAAAATGTCACCGAAACGTAGAGCGTCCTTTACTTCAAGCATGAGTTTGACCATAAGATGAGCTGCACAGAGCTCTAAACGTGGAAGTGTGATTTGTTTTAAAGGAGCTACTCTTGTTTTTGCTGTCAGTAGGAATGTTGAAACTGAACCATTTTTTTACAGTACGTATATAAATAGCTGTGGCAGAAGCAAGCTCCGACGCATCTGAAAATCCATGTAGTTCTACTTGATCACCATTAGAAAATTGAAACCATCTTGGTATTTTAAGCTCTTTGATATGATATATATTTTTTCTCAAACGCAACCATTCGTCAGCCAACTCAGTAGGTACTTCCTGGTCCCAGGCCACTCCTTTTAACCAGGGCTTCTGCATATACAACTTAAAGGAAACCACAACTGGAGCAAGCCATCCTATGGGGTCGTATATTTTAGATATTTCTGACAAAATAGACCGTTTAGTAAGTTGATCAGGTGATTCGGATAACGATACGCTATATTGAAAACAATCGAATGAAGTGTTCCATAATAAACCTAAAGTTTTAATAGTCTCCGAACAATTAATCATGGTGTCTGGTGAAGAAGATTTATCTCTTGCGTTAATATTTTGTAGAAAATGTGACGAATTTGATGACCATTTACGCAAGTTGAAACCTGACTGGGATAATATAGCACACAATGAAGCACGAAGAGCATTTGCGGATGTTAAATCCGCCAGACTGGACATATAATTATCGACATAAATATTATTCATTATCTATGGGTTTCCTGCGGGTATTTGTCCTTATTATAAAAGGCTTCTTGTTGTAAACTACGCGTTGCCAAAAATGGTGCTGGTGCCGTGCTATATGTCACCGTAGTTAGTTGGTATTCTTTTGGTTCTGCTTCTGTTATTTTACGCCATAATATTGTCTGATATGCTCTGTCTGCTGGACGCATTATCACCTGCCGGTACATTTTTTCTATGTCTGCTGTAAAACCAATTTCATGTTTTCTAAATCTGAGTAAAATTGTATATAAGTCATTTTGTACTGTAGGTCCAATTAGTAAATGATCATTCAACGACATGTTATTTGAACTTTTACATGAGGCATAAAATACAACTCGTAGTTTTGTTGTTGTGCTTGAAGGTTTGAGAACCGCATGATGTGGCATATAATATTTTGCATTATCTTGTGCAATCTGCATATGCTGAAGATTTTCATATTCATCCATAAAGCCGTGAAATTCTGTCTTAAGATCGTGATTTTTGATGAATTTTCTTTCCATTGATTGTATTCTTTTTAAAGCTTGAGGTTGGGAATCACCAAGTTCAACTAAATTTGACTTAAATGGGAATCTAATCATGTATTTTCCGTTTTGCAGGCGTTGAACGTTTTCAGCATAATGGTTTTCAGCCTGTTCTTCTTCTGGGCTCAAAATCTTTGCTTGATGTTGACAATCTTCAATTTCCCAAAATTTCTGTAGTTGAACATCAATATCGGAATATATGTGGGCGACGAAAGTTGATTGTTGCGACTCTGTCACATTTCCCATTACTATCCATCCGAATATGGTATTCATAGCTGTTGGTGATCCTGTTGGATGTGAGATCTTGCCGTCTAATATACATTGGGGAAATAGATCTGCTACAATAATTACATCAATGCGATTTTTTCTAAAGAATGCAGGATCAGCAAGTTCTAAATTGTTGAAAAATTCTAAATCTGTAGTACCGACAGTGCTTGAAGGCAAACATTGTGTTAAATTTGAAAGACAATACGACTGAGTAATTAAAGTTTTATCTAACTTAGGAACAAATATTTCTTACCAACACCATAAAATAGGGTTCTGTCAAATATACGTGTTAGGTGTAAAGGTTGAACACAAGCCTCCGCTATAAGAGTTGATTGTGCACCGGAATCTATCAAAGCACGACAAGGTTGTAAAGCATTATTCTTATCACGAACCATTAAAATTGCAGTTGGTAAAAGCGTTGTACGTTGTTTTGTTTGTTGACTTGAGTTTATGCTTATCGGAACACTGTTGTTATTTTGTGAATTGCGATACTTTTGTTCATCTATGTGTAGTAAGGAATTATGTTTCAAATTACATGTTCGGCATGAACCTGATTTACAATCCTTTGAGAAATGTTTTTCCTTAAGGCAATTAAAACAAAGCTTATTATATGAGACTATCTTTCTGCGTTCACTTACGTTCAAAGATACAAACTGGCGACATTTATACAGAAAATTATCACCCTTACATAACGGACAGTTTTGAGTAACCGTTGTCGTAGCCAATGTTTTGCCTTGTACTGGTCGTAAAGTGTTCTTAGGTTAATGAGTTTCCTCTAATTCTAGTAGACGTGTCTTCATAAACTTGATTAGTTGTGAAAATGTTGATGTTTCACCTTCTTTCTTTTCTCTGCGCCAAAGAACTATTGATTCTGAATCTAATTTATCTTCAATGTGATATAAAAATATAGGATCCCAAGTATCTATTGAATTATTAACAACTTTAAGTGTATTATAGTTTTCTACTGTACTATTGTAAAATCTCTTAAATTTCCGAATAAGTTGGGTCTCTTACTGGTTTCTGTTTAAAAAGTGAAACAAAATATTGTTTTTCCAATAAGTCTGGTCTATCGTAATTTTCAAGTATTAAATTCCAAGCTACTCTATAGTTAGCATTTGTTGGAGGAAGATGCTTTATGATGGAAGAAGCTTCACCTTTTAATTTTGTTTGTAAGTATTCTAATTTTTCGATGTCAGATAAGTTTGTTCTCGAATCAACCATAGCTTTGAATAAATCACGAAATCTGATCCAGTTAGTTATATTACCATCAATGTCAGGAATTTGTATAGGAGGTAGACGTAAATCCGAATGAGTATTATTTGATTGTATATTAGCAACTGCAAACAATGTAGCGGCAACAGTTTCAAGAATTGATGTGGTTGTTGATTGCTGGTGCACTATAGCTCGGATCGAATTATTTAAGTCATCTACTATATTCGGTGTGCTGGCTTGAGCACCTGCTCCAACTGCTTCGTCTGCATTATCTTCACATATTCTACACCAAAGTGCCTTTACAGCAAAATATATATCATTAATTTCATCCCTATATGCACCCTCAACTTCAATTTCCTCCTCAGTTGTATATAAAGCATCAATTTCCTCTTGAAGATCTTTATATTTGCAATAAATATTTTCAAGTTCCATAATACGTACCTTGATTTCATTGTTGGGCACACCTGGGCTACTTACAAAATTATAAATTTTCGTTATGGATCTCTTTATCTGTGTGCGTTTTCTTTTTATTGATTCGATTTTAGTTACAAAACTTAGTTTTCCTGTTCAAAATTAATTTATATGAAAATGTTTACTGTGTTACAATCAAATATGAATTTTCCAGGGCTTTCCAAACTAGAGCTTGTCCTTGACACACTGACCTATATAATTGACTAAAGCTGTTTGTTGACCTTGACACAATTTGTAAAATGTTTGAAATGCACCTTTGATATTTATAACGATCAAATTAAAGTCACAAACCAGGTTATTGACCGCGTTAAGCTCTACTTCAGCCAACTGTGAAATGAATGACAAACTTATAAACAAAAATACACCCTTATTACGTTTTGTGACGAGTATAAATTTAATATTTCACCAAAAATCGTTAGTTAACTAAAAATTAAAAAAAACAAAGAAACATTTTACTGAAAGCCGATATTAAATTGAAATTTATACTACATTTACATCTACGTAAAATCTGGTATTAATGAGATTTTGAGCGAAATCTAGTTCATTTCCACCAGATTACCCATACAAAACAAAATCTACTTACGAACTAGATTTTGGCAACATCTCTCAAAATCTTGCTATACTAAATGATGCAACTATGTATTTTTTGCTAATGTACTGAAATATACAGCGCTGAACAAGAAAATTTTGACATTTGTAACAAAAAACAAAAGCGCGGTAGAAACAACATATTTGCAATAACATTAAAAAATAATAAAAGTTTAAAATAAGTGTTTTCAATATGGACAAAACAATAATGAATAAAGTATAAGTAATATTACATTTGTAATTATGTGTATAAAAACAATTGTAGCACGAATTTAATTAAGTTTAAAGCCTATTTTTTATTCTTTCTTCAGTCAGCTGTTTTTGTTATGAAAATGAAATCTAATAATACGTCAAAAAGCATTGGTGTAAACGGCAGAGATTTTCTTCGAGATTTGAGCTGAAATCTACTAGATTTTGCGTAGATGTAAATGTAGTATTAATGAAAAACATTTGTTTAACGTTTTTTATTTTACCAAAAATCAACAGTTTACCATAAAACTACAAATTAAAATTACCAGAATCAAAAATTCATCAAAATAGTGGAACTTGACACAATATAATCTGGAAATCACTACACTCTGAAATTTTACCACAATTTTCATCAATGTAAACAATTTATTAAAAAGTCAAAATTTCAGGAAAATAACAAAAACAAACTCTACCACGCATTGAAACAATTCAAGAAATTTCCCCAAAAATAAAACAAATATGACTGAAATTTGAAGTTCTATCAATTATTTTAAAATCTAGCATAATTCGAGATTTTACTAATAAATAAAATTTTAATTTCACCATAATCGTAACGCACAAAGAAATCGAATTCTTCACGAAAAAATCAAAACTTCATAAGCATTCAAAGAAAATATAAAACATATAATAAATTCAAACAGACGAAATTAAAAGAAAACATATTGAAACGGATTGAGCTAAAGACTATCAACAATCGTATATACTTTAGTGAAGGGAACAGTGAACAGTGTATCAACTCGACAAAACTATGAAATAAAACATTAAAATCACAAAAACCAATTTATATTTTCAAGATCTTAAAAAATTTTTAATATAAAAAATAAACGAAAACAAAAACATAAAAACGAAATTTCACAATTAGAAACATGTGTTATATCTAAAAATCTTTATAAATAAAACTAGCTGACCCGGCCCGCGTTGCTGGCCCTAAGCAAACATTAGTGTTCTATTACCACCTTTAAGTAAGAATCCATATCTTAAGGTTTTTTTTTACAGAATAATTTGCATATAGTGTAGATATGGCAAATTGGTAAATATATTTATTTATTACTTCATCTTAAGGCTAGCGGGTAGACAATGTTTTTTGTTTTATTATTTGGTGTAAAAACGTATAAATTTTTTGGCGTGCCAACACGGGAGCAAGCCACATACAACTGGCCGTGTGAAAAGCATGAATTTTTCAAAATTAAGCCAGCAATAGTCAATGATTGGCCTTGTGCTTTGTTGATGGTAATAGCAAAGGCTAGACGTAAAGGGCATTGGAGCCGCTTGAAATGGAATGGTAAATCGTTGGAAATCATCGGAATTCGTGGAATAAGTACGTCTTCGCCTTTGAATCTGCCACCGATGATTGTTGCCTCGATTAAATTTGGTGAAGAGTTTTTGATAATCAATCTGGTTCCGTTGCATAACTTTGGTGCGTTTAAGTTCAAAAATTCAGTGGGATAATGGACGGCTTGTTCTTCATCCATTACTGTGTCGATCGATTTGTATTTGATTAATTTGCCGGGCAGTTTCAATTGAATTTGCTCATTAAGCTTGTTGACATCATAATTTTTTGGTGCCAAAATTGCACGTTCGCTCAACCAATCCGGATTTTTGTAAGAGGTTGTTAGACTTGAGAAAACCTCGTCGACAACGGCTTGAATATTCATTTGCATTTGACAGAAGTTAGGCGGAAACGAAATCTCGTTCGTGGCGCGATTGATTGGAATTTTTCCATTTCCGATGTCCAAAAGTTGTTTTGAGAATGTTTGGGCAGACGGGTCTTGTAACAAATGAACACGCATGTTCGTCGATAGCGTGATTTTCTCGACTCGGTTCTAAAGATGTGTTGCTTTCAAGTATGCGTTCAGCTTATCTGCGGGCAGTGATCTTGGAATAACGGGCAAAGTTTAACGGAAATCACCAGCAAGAAGGATAAGAGCGCCTCCCATCGATTGGTTGTTTCCTCGAAAATCCGTCCAATAAAGTTGATGCAATTCCCGATGATGCCACTGGAATGTTTTGCCTGTCCCTCCTGGCACATCGAGAAAAAAAATCCCCCATTTCCGTTTGTTACCCGTTGCATGATTTTTTCGTCAGCAGTTTTTTGATCACCAACCAACCGTCTTGTCTGAGTTTCTACATATTGTTGTTGCTGTTTGACATCGAAGTGCTATCTCGCACCAGGTCTCTGTCTTGAACACTGTTTATGTCCCGTATCGGATCCGGCATTCCAAGTTGAATAAGTAGTTTATTGTTGATGGATATGCACTTGTCCTCAATCAGCAGTAGTGTTTGGTTGAAAATCTCGTCCGAATACTCCTGGTTAGGATAAATTGCGCGTGATTGCCTGAGAATGTCTTCACCTAAGGTTTCGCGATGCGTTTCCCACAGTTCTCGTGGATTAGATGGTGAACATGTTGTTAAAATTATCGCAAACAAAGTGCGTATTTGTTTTGGGTAGCACGTGAGTGACGCCTCTGTTAGCGTTGTGTTCCAATGCTGATCACTTTCAAGCAGACCCAAACGGAAACACGCTTCTCTATATGTCTGGCATTCATTTCCATGGATGGTTTTTAAGGCGGCAAATGATGTTGGACCTTTGATCGTATGCAATAGCAATCGCAAATAATAGCATTTAGCATTATTCGGATGAACGGTGAGAAAGTATTAGAAAAAGTATTAGAAGAATGCACACCAGCATATTCTGCGACAATCGCACCACGCTTTCTTCTCATGAACTTCTTCGTCGAAGTGTTCCAAGTATAATATTTGGGAATTTCAGGATATATTAAGGTTTTGGCGAAATTGTACATGATTCAAAAAAAGCGGTGAGAGTAGTGTGTGGCGGCTGTTCGGCTCTATTTTCAGCATTTCGTTCGGTGAAATAAACACGCTGGCCATTTTCCAAATGAACGGCTAGATGTTGAACTGTTGGATGTCGCTCGTGGATGTTGAATGAAAGAATTGCGTGATTTCATCAGGTTGATTGGCAAGCCCGAATACTGCCATGTCGCTGCCTTTGTTGACGTATTTGCAAATATATTTAATGGACTTCACCGAATTGCAGTACTCAACATTGATGTGGGCATCAAACATTTTTGAAAGCAGCGGTGAGTAGGGCACGATCCATCTGTTATCTACGTCAACATTTACATTGCGGATTTTAATTGTAGTTGTGTATCCACCGTCATTCAACTTTCTTCGCCTATACAGAGGATATCCATCGCCTCCTGTTTGAGTCTCCTGAAGCAGCTCGCGTGGATAGCGCTTTGTGCATTTGCCCTCTTTCATGCATGGTGAATTTGTGTTTAGTTCACCGCAAGGCCCGTGGATCATGTGCTTTCGGAATGATTCAAATAGAACCGGATCTGCGGTGGGATTCGGGAGTTCTGCGGAAATCACGTCATCAATTTGCGTTGGCATGATTTTTTGTTTTAGCCAGACTAAAATGTGGGCGTGTGGCAGACCTTGCTTCTGCCATTCAACCGAGTACAACCAGCACAGAGTTTCGCCAAATATGTGATTTTTGGTGATGACATCCATCAGCCTTATCAACTTTTGTTTGAATACTCGGGCGAGGATATCGTGTCTATGTGTTGAATTTTGGCCGGTAAATAAAAGGTCGGTGATGTTTTTCCATGTTGGGTTGCATGTGAAAGTTATGAAGAGGTCTGGCCGTCCGTACTTGCGCACGTATGTCATGGCATCTTGAGCGTACTGGTGCATTTGTCGCGGACTGCATATGTATGTCGCTGTCAAGATCACCATTTGGCCGATATTCGCCGCGTTTCCATCATTGGCGATCACATCACGTAAGTGGACATATTCTTCAAAGCGTAGCTTTTGCTGATTCAACCGAATGAAGAGCAGACGTTCACTTTCAATTTTCGCGTACATTTCGACAATGAATTGATGGAAGACTTCACGACATTTCAACAAATAATTACATTCGTTTGGCCTGATCATAGGGCGATATGCATGAAAGTCCATACAGGAAACTTTTTTTGTCGACTCTCCATTTGAGTTGGGGTTAATCTACATAACGTTGAAATGATACCCATCCTCACCCCGTGGAAAAAGCAGTGGATATTGTAGTGCATCATACGATCGATGAGTTTCCGCAATGCGTTGAACACTTGCATTCCGGCGATGGATGATGATATCGCGTCGCTCGAAGTCTGTACCGACCATACCAACTGCGACGTCACCTATTACCGGTGCATTGAAGCGCCGCTCATGCTCACCAGCCGGTGTCTTGTCAGCTCTTGTTATAACCGCGTAATTATCTGCCGGCATCTGGTTTAGGGCTGTTTTGAAAAGACGGATGAGGCTGTTGTGTTCGTGTAACATAGCTTGAAGACTCGAAACGATTTCCCGTGTGACTTCAGTACGGATTGCGCAACGCTGTTCAAGCTCTGTAGCTTCATTGCCAGTGAAATAAATTTGGAGGAACTTGGCATCATCATTGGGAAGTGGGAGCAACGATCCAATCCTGTGGTAGATATGGCCTTGAACTTTGAAGGTGGGCATGTAACCGTCGTTGTTGATAATTCTAGTTGCTCCGAAGGACGTCATTTGAAAGCATGAGTTGTTGTTTCGGATGTTTTGAAGAAAGTGCTTGGAAATCGAATTGGCGACAGAAAGGTAACTTTGTAGGGGTTCAAGCGGCTCAATCATTGATGGTAAAGCAACTTTACCGTTCGAACAACACATTCCCGGTGATTCCTTAGCGAATTTCAGAGCACGACAATGTAAGCAAACTTTGTCCATTGCTCCAATCACTACGTCCTTGTGATTGCGGTAGTGAACGTCCCTGTTGTAGTGAAATGCCTCCAACTTTAAATTGATTCTTTCACTTGACCGAGCCATACGGGAGCGATTGGCAGCAAGTCTTTCGGCATACTGTTGGGGTGTTTCAGCAGCTCTAAGTGAAGATGCACTGTCACGCATTTCCTGAAGCCGAGATTCGCGTTCTCTTTCCATTTCTGCGGCTCTAGACGTAGATGCCCTTTCGCGGTTTTCCTGAAGACGTGATTCGCGTTCCTCAGCGGATTAAGCGGCTCTTCTTTCTCTCTGCTTCCGTGCTGCGGTGGTTTATTTTACCAATTGATGTTTGTTTAGGTGGCATTTTAGTAAACTGTAATCGTGTTAAAGGAAAAATGATGTGTTTTTTACTTTTATAACGTTTTATTGGTTGTTGGAACCACAATAATCATATTACCTGTTGGATAAATTGGCACTAAAAATAATTTGTAAACTTATTTTATTATTATTTTAAATTGCAAAGCACTTGTTATTCAGTTAATTGGTTTCACTTATACGTTTTTAACTTATGAACACAAAACAAAACAATTGAAAGCAAAATTTGTTTAAATGTACAGTTATTTTTCTACCAGAGTTTAAATAAAACTCAAAAATGTACATAAACAAATCAAATGCAGTTAGTGAACAATTATAAATAGACCGAAAAAATATTTCGAAAGTTTTAAAATTTTGATATTGGATCATTATTGACATAGGTTTTTTATAAATATCTACGGAACTACATAATCGATTTGAGAGTTTGATATCTCATTTTAAAAAACATGACAACGGCTTCAACAAAAAAAATTAAATAAAAATTAAATAAAAGGCAAAAAAAATAAATATATGTACACGTCACTGGAGGTGGAATATGAAAATTGCATACGTTACATACATACACACATCCACTTTTATATATATAGAGATTTAAGCGGGTGATGTCTTGCTTGAAGTCCGGGAAAGGTTTTGATGGAAAGAAAAAATGAAAAAGTTACACAGGAAACTGCAAAATTAGTGAAAAACTAAAAAAAAATGTTTATTTTTTCAATAGGTTTTCTTTTTAGTTTAAAGACCATAAAACAAATTAATCTCCAACTATACGTCTGGGTAAAATATCGCCAGTATGTGAGACTGGCGCTTAGTTGATTTGAAGAAACGCATTTTTAGCTCAAACTTTGAACAATATTGTTAATATCACATTTACAATGGAGGCAAGTTTAGCGGAAGATTGTTTCTTTTTTAAACCAGCTATTTCGGAAGCGGATTTTGCGGATTGCTAAAGACAGTCATCAGAATATCTTTCGCAAATATATAACCCTCCAGTAGCAGACAAAAAAAATGCTGGTGCTCATTACTAAAAACTTCAACATATGTAATTTCTGAGCACGTTGCCTGCCATACCCTTTATATTTCAACCATTAATAATTCTGTATAAAATGGCTAACTAACTCACAGTAGTCTACTTTAGTAGATAATATTTATATTCGATTTTAGTGTTTGCAGAAATGCGAGATTTCAAATACTCACTCAAAGGGCTCATTTCTATAATCACTTATCGGATCAACTAAACTTAAAATACTGGAAACTCCTTCAATTTCTCCATTCATTAAAAATATGGGAATTTTTAAATTTAAATCCTGGCAAACTTTCACCGCAATTTCATAATTTTCCACATCACAAAAGATAATTTTTGGTGTAGTGACTTTGTAAATTAATTGCACACTATCTAAAGAATAAAGAAAATCAAGTTCAATATCAATAAGAAAACACAAAAACGTAACATTACCTTTGTCGAAACCAGGAAATACAGCATTTACTGGAGTACCACACAAATATGAACCCACCATTACCGTTGCGGTATGAGTACAATTCTGAGCATACATACCGACAACATCTCCTACCTTCAGATTCAATTTTAACAGGTTCTTGCTAAAAGTCATTACGTGTTCGAGAAATTCTTGTGCTGTCATTTTTTCATTCGTAGTATCGTTGATTTGTATCACCTTTTGAGGATTTTTAGAGTATTCCAGGATCGTTGCTTCACCCACTGTCATGTCGTCATGATACAAATTCTTTCTCTTTGGGCCGGACCAACATTTTTGTTGTGGATCATAATATGAAGCCGTTAAGGGAAACATGACCGCTTCGTTTAAATTTTCAAACTGGACTAACTGTTTAAATATTTCTAACTACTTCATATTGGCAATTATCAGCTTTATTATCTAAAAGTGTGTGTTTGTTTCTATTTTATTGTTTGTCTTTGTTCGATTCAACTGGAATAATATCTAATAATTATTTTATTGTGTTCGTAAAGTGGAAATGTTAAGATCACGATTTGAATTCAATAGCGACAATGTTTGGTTATGCGTTCGATCAATATTGTTAAGTGTACTGCATACGTCCTACTGTGTAAAATAAACCAGACCTGGGGGGTTTCGATCACAACTTGTAGTTTCTCACACATGTAATTACATAAACATTTGCAATTGGAATTTTTCCATAAAAATTACTCGGTGTTATATCAATTACATGTACTTGGATTTGCTAAAATTAAAATTACATGTAATTATACTTGCAATTGCAAGTAATTATAATTTTAAGAATCCAATAGCAATTACATGATCAATTACATAAAAAAATAAACGTTAAAAAAATTAACAGCAATCCTGATTATATATAATTTTATTTGATTTCAGTCCTTCATTTCAATTACAACTACTTGTAATTGCCATATTTGTAATTAATATATAATCAAGAGCCCCAGGTCTGAAAACACACAAAGAAATTAAATGGCTGGAAAGTAAATAAACTTAATTTTCTATTAAATGACAAAGCAAAGTGTAGTGTTATGTTCTCATCACAATAAAATTTATTACTAATAACCGTGATAAGGCAACAGTAACGTAAAGGGTTTCGTTGATATGTATATCATGTGTAGCTTGCTAAAATGTCGTACACGCCAAAGTAATAAGGTCAAGTGTGTTCTGCTAAGAATTGTTGCTGCTTAATTGTTGCTCATATTCGTAGCAATGGTGTGATCTGAAACTGTTCAAATTGTACCATCTCGACTACAAGTAAAACAGTATCAAATTATTATTTTAAGAACTCGACGGAAAGCCACAATTTCACTGACAGTTTATTTAAAATAATTTAATTTTATGCTTAGCAGATTAAGTTTGTAAGTTTTATGAACTAAAATCTCGAGGAATTGTCATGATATATTACAATTTGGCGCAAACTTAAAACTGAAAGAACGGTCAGACCACCATTATTCCTTACGTCCTTAATTGATAGACTTCCTAAAAAATATATATTATTTAATTAAAAATTTGTTTTTTTTCCTGATGATGCTACACAAAGGCGTAGCAAAATATTGAATAAAATAAAGTTAATATTTATTATACTATATAATAAAGGAAATTTTATTGAAGAGCTGGAGCTTGGAAAAATTAAACAAACATAATTATAATAAAGGTCAAAAAACTAGAATAAAGTTAAAAAAAAAAAACTTTTGAAAATTAAAAAAAATTGTTGTGCATTACGTTACAAACTACTAAAAAGTATTTATATTCAGCGCAAGACTTATATTATGCTGGAATCTGTTCATGAGTGCCACGCCGAAAACGAACGAGTTGACTGTTTGGCAAACACAGAATCACGTCGCGATTTTGCAGTGGTGAATGTAAGGGGAAAAGAAGTTCCTAGGCAGGGTCGGAATCTTCTCGCCACTTTATAGCTAATGTGCAAAGCGCTTCATTACGAGTCTTAGGGATTCTGGCGCTCGACAAGAATCAGCTCAGAAAAAAAAAAACGATTACGTTGCTTTGTGGTCTCATATACCACCAGTCTATAATAGAGAGTTTATAGTTTTTTTTTTGCGAAATAACTAACTATGTTCTCTGCGAATGTCCATCTCTGGGGACCCGCACAGCTTAAGTAACTAAGCAGCTCTTCAGTGTTTCGATGCGATGATATATGTACATATTTGCCTTCATTGAAAAATGTTAATAGCTTTATTCGTAGACTAAACTTGCTGCAGTCAAAACAGAGATTGCACAAAAGTTGCTAGGGGTCCACGGGTAAATGGCCTGAGTAGTCATTAAATCCGACGGTATTGCGTCAGGCCAAACTCACTAAACCATTCACGCTGTTTTTACCCTGATCATAACTTTGCATAAGGAGTCTATATATAGGTAAGTTTTTAAAGTTTTACCACCAAAGCTTCCCGAAATATTAAGATGTAAAAAGTGCATACTTTATTACCTATTCACTGACTCATATACTCACGCGCCCATCAATGCCACTATAGCGAGAAAGCTGAAACATGACATACAGGTAGGTGTTGGGGAAATTCAAAAAGGAAGCTTTTTGTGTAGGGGACTACGATGCTCCTTATATTTATGGGACACTTCCAATACTAGTAAAGAGCTGAAATTTGGTATAACCCAACCGTATGTAAACTTTAAGTAAAAAAATAAATTTTATACATGCATACAAATACATGTACGTGTATAAAAAAAAATAACTCGAAAAAGAGATTTTCCCGCAATTATTTTTTGTTTTATAAAGGTAAAATAATATCTAAATATATTTTTCAAAAATAGATAAAATAATAATGCTAAGCTAGCAGGTTCCCTAGAAATAAGGTGTTATTATGGTTCATATCAAAAACTTTGTACTCATTTTGATCTCAGTACCTTTAACGGCGAAATTGTTGAACAGGAACTTGTCCTTATTTCGGATTTATATTTTATTTCTGCAGACAATAATGAACACAGTACTTATCAAATGGTCGGCCAATTAAGTAAGATTGGGAGAAAAACGGAGCAGTTTATTTGTATTCAAGTCAGTATTGTTATTTTAATCTAACGAGTTTTAATGAAAAGCGATTAAAAGTGTAAAAAAAGGTAAATGACTGATAAGTTTAATTCGAAAACGCACAAGGAATTCAATATTTGTATTTCGTTAAAATCGTATTATAAATCGGTTAACGACACACCTCTGCGATTGGCTGGTTTTCAAAGCCTTTGCAGTGTAAACATTTCTCTAAAATTAGCATTCAAACATTTAATAAATCAATCACATGTCGATAATCATTAATTGCGATTTAATTCATTTGACCATCAGTATTTATTAAATTTTCCCCACAAGCAAAATTATTATTATTTGTCCAGTAAAACAAATGCAAAATTTTCAATCTACAAGATGCGAACACGACACGTAACGATTTCCTAAAATCTTTCTTCATAATTTTTTCTAACTTTACGAAAACCATTAATAATTTCTATCATTTATATATATATTTATATATATATATATATATATATATATATATATATATATGTGAGTTATGTAACATATATGTTCGTATGCATGTAAATCTTCATTTAAATAATTGAACAGTTTTTTATTTAGTAAATTTAATTTATTATTTTTGATAGAATTTTATTCAAGATATGAATGTGATCGAGTGCGCACAGTGATGTGAAATAAAAAAAGCAGGCATATGACTATATAGGGAACTTCTAAACTATATAACCGATTTGCATGAAACCGAATAACAGTGGGTAACAGAAGAGCTAGACTGTTGGATTACTAAGGTCAAGGGGCAGTGATGTTTAAGTACAGGGTTGATATGGAGTTCGCATACTTGAGAATTTGAACCGGATTCAAAGTTGTTCCTGAAGTAATCTGATTTCGATTTACTTTATATTCTTTGTCTCTTTTCTTTTTTTTTGTTTGTTTTTGACTCGCGTTCATTTTAAAGTGTATTAGAAACAATTTTCCCAAGAACTATTGTTCTGTTTAATAATTCTACCAACTTTTAGGGATGAGAATTTTGTAAAGATACACCTAACTACCTGTCCTGCTTAGTTTTATTAAAATTATTTATTGGCACATTACTTACTTTTATGCTAGAAATATTTTCATGTTACAGGACCAAAGAGTCTGGAGACACTGCCACAAATTTCCCGTTAGAGACCTTTTACATTACAGAAATTTAATGACACATATTTTTTGCATATGAAACAGAATGATTTTTTTGATTTCTTTTTTCATAATTTCCCTGTTTTGTAATACACATCCAACAATACTAAAGTGAGAAGTGAATAAAATTCATTGAAACAACGAGAGAAAAATCGACGAAAGTAGAGAGAGAAACCAAATATGTCTAGTACAGACAGTCGTGTACTACACATGGGAAACAAGGAGGCATATAAGCACTTATTGTTTTTCTAAATGATTGGAATTGGTTTTAACTTCATGAAAGCTTTTAAAATTTTGTTAACATTTGTTAAACGTAAAGCAAAAAGAAATTAAGAGGCTAAAATTTTATTTATAAATTCATTTCAATTAACTTCAAATTGCATTTTGGCGTGATTAATATTATTTTTTCTAAATTACTATGCTACAGGAAAAGTTGAGCTTTTTTAATTTTGTTTAAAAGAGCGTTTAAAGGAGATAAAGTATGATACCCTTATCAAACATGTGTTAAATAAACTATGTGCTTATTCACCCTGGTAGCAAGACATTATTTGATCAAATGGTGCGCCTTTCGTGCAATTAACTAGCACCAAAATGGTAAAATACGGAAGAAACGAAGAAAAATGTAGGAATCAAAACCATAACTGACTTAATAGTGAGATACGTTTTCAAATTAATAAAGCAACTATAAAAACGTCCACATATCCCATGTTGTAGTAAAGCGTAATATGAATAAAGAAATGAAGCAGCAGAACTTTCAACCGCAGTAGTTGTGCAAAGAGACATTTTCTAAAGAAAAGGAACATTTTCAAAATGCTTTTTGGAGGGACCTGGGTTTTGTGTATATTTGCCTAAAGCTGGTGGCTTTGGAGACACAAATGGCGGATATAACATACGTCAAGCTTTCCCTACTAATGTAATTTTTGCTGACATTACTGGCATTAGTCACAATAAAACTTTGCGTTTTAAAATTATATTGATTTGTTTGTCGTGCCAGTTCCCTTGAATCAAACGTTCTGCTTTCAAACAGCCAAAATCATACAAAATCGTTATCCTTGGTTACAAATACATAACACCTAGAGCATTCGAAGCATATTATAGAGTACACAGTACTTCCAATTCTGGCTTCTTTGGCGAAACTGCTGCTGAATCGCGGAATAAACTTAAAAAACAGGTAAGATGGCATTACGCTTGCAAAAACGCACCATTTAATAATCTTCCAGATGCTTTTAATAGAGTTCATGATACATCTGATGCTTCTACTTCCTCACAGTATATAAGCTAACGCATGCAATAACATATTGATGCGAAAACAATAACATGAATATATTATTTTATGAAATTTTTAAAAACAAATCCAAATTTTACAGACCTATCAAAAAACCAGTTACAAATGTTATAAACTTCTTATTTAAATTCCGAGAAATATAAAAAAAAATTGTTTAATACACCTGAAATTTTGTAGTTTTTTTAAGTTCAATTTTAATGAAATAAGTTTCGAAGCTACGACTATTTTCAGAAAGCTTAGCCGTTACACCATAAAAAAAAAACAAAAGTAAAGAAAGACAAAACAAAAACTGCCCATAAAATTATATTATTCCCGAAAAAAATCATAAAATTAGATAAAATTTACAAAAGTTACAAGTAGCCAAATTGTACGCCCTCCCCAAATACAATAATCGGCCGCATATCTTCCTTGTTTCATGCCACTGTAATTCGTGAATAATTAATTTACGCGCAAGCTTAGTGCAGTTGTGTGAACATTAAGTGGGGACTTTGGAATGCAACGACACCTACAAGTATTTACTTGTTCAATTAAAATTAATTAAATTAAATATTTATACAACTGCAAGCCTTTATGTAAGTGTAAATAAATTGTGAATGAAAACTTAAGAGGTGTGTTCAACCAGCAACGGGAAATTTAAAATTTTCCGCGCAGTAAACGTCCGATTGCAAAAATATTCATTCCTATAATTATCCAATTCATTTGCAACAAACGAAAACACAGGTATGGCTCGAGTCTATTCTTCTTTATTTGTTAAATGAAATATTATTACACATTATATTCTAACTTACATAAATTACCGAGCATAGTAACATAGACCTTCTTCACTCGTAGTAGTGAAATAAACCAGAAGAGTTCACCACTAATTATACTACCAAAGTATCTAAGATTTCGTGAACATATAAGATACTATAACAAGAAGTTGCGTAATCCCGCCTCGACACCAGAATATAACTTCGCGAACCACATGTTCAACAACAAATGTAATCCAGCTCATATTAGGAAAACGGTACAACTACTACACACACAGCAAAAGGGACGACGACTAAACATCCGAGAAAACATGGAAATATATAAACATAAGACAATTGACGGACGCATCATAAACGAACAAACATACTCAGATTCAGACGTTATATTCGAACCTCTAAAATTAATCTACAAGACACACAACAAAAATAACGGACAAGACACTCCAAAAACAATAAAAACACATTACAAAAATAATAAACAAATTCATAATCCAATAATCAGGGACTTCTTTCAACCCCAACAAAAAAAGCACTATAAAGAATTAAAAACAAAGCCCGCACCACAAATTATGACGCAATAAAATAGGAATCACAATCGTCTAATCTATACAAAAACACCAGGTCCCAATTACAGGCAGCTACGTGGAGAAAAAAAAACATTACCTATAACATCTACCTGCCGTCTGAAAACACAAATTCTGATGCAATACAAAGCCATAAAACAGTAATCACTTACATCTACCAATCCGTACAAAACACCCGACTTACAAGCGTTACCTGCTACCTGCTCACACTTTACAGAGCTCACATGACAAATATATACCTGACACACAATAAAACACTAACGAATTGATGCAAACTTCTCAGAACGAAAAATGACACTAAAGATGGCACATAGCCGAAACCGGTTTGTCTCCAAACCAAACTTGACAAGGGATGACGGAAATTCGTTCCAAAATTCTAAATTCGTACGAAATTTGGTAACGAAAAATGGCACATAGCCTAAACCGAGTTGTCTCCAAATCAAACTTGCTAATCGAGATCAAATCACTATGTCAGAATAAAAAAATTTAAAATGTTTAGAAGAAACCAAAGGGTTACGTCGTAAGGGCAGTGCACATTCTTATTAACAAGAATAAAGATCCTCAATCAATGCATCGACTTGAGATTGTATTTAATGCAACTCAGGTTTAATCTGAAAACTCCATCCACCAAATTACATCTTACGATACCTACTCAACAGAAGAATAACGATAGAGGAGCCGTCAAAATGTAATGATCATCGTCAGTGCACTAATTGTCAAGAATTCGGGCACACAAAAACTCACTGCAAGTTACCATCCGTTTGTGTTGTGTTGCGGCGACGTACACCCAATTTCGGAATGCAAATCTTCCAAAACTGATCCCAAGATAGTACGTAAGCCTGAACATGAACAATATAAGGCTTCCCAATTTCCTAGGCTTCGTGCGGAATCCATAGCTAGTAAACAACCAAATTACACGTATGCCCAAGCACTGAAAAATGATACACAATTACCTAACGCTAATCATGTACCATCTTAAAAGATGGTCCACAGATACCGTTTACAAACAATTCGAATTCAATCGATAACTTATTACAAACAATGAACAACTTTATCACAACAATGCAGGGTTTGTTTCAAAACATGATTCTGCAAGTTTTGCTAAGCAAAAAATTAACCAGTTGAAAATGTGGTTCTGGAACGCAAACGGGCTCTCCCAACATAAATATGAAGTTGAACATTTTCAGCAAACACTGGAAATAGACATACTCTTGGTCAATGAAACACCGTACTGCAATGTTATGGGCACCAGAGGCTGAAAAAAACTGACACATTGAGCCTGGCGAGACTGCTTTGCCCTTCCCAATAGTATATAGTTATATTATTCTATTATTAAGATTTAAATACAATAAATTACTTATTACATTGGTGGTAATTAATATATGAGATAAGATTTAAAAACTTATTGTGAATTTCTTTTGGAAAGATTCAATAAAATAAAAAAATAAAACCTTAAAAAAACTTTTGCAAGATTTTTTGCACCAAACACCGCTAATATAAATTTGAAGTGGTATTTCCCTGTTTCTGTGGAATGACCTAACTTCATGTTTAAAATAATAGAAAGCATGTCCCAACATTGTAACAAATGGCGGGACTAAGATTTTGAATTTATAAACCTTCAAATTTTGTAATGCTTCTCAAGTGTGACATTCGAAAAAACATATTTTTAAAAGAACCCCATTTCTACATCGGAGGCTATGCAAATAATTGTCGCATTTGGTGCTCAGAAAATCTAAACCTCATCACTGAGCAGCAGTAGCACCCAAAACAAATACCTGTTTTGTTTTTGGGTGATTGATTTCAAACAGTTGTTGAAATTCGGACGTAGATTCGCTGCTTTGAGGCTGCAGTTCGAGCTCATTAGATTATTTTTTATAGGGAGCCGTTCAGGGTATTTGTTACCCTAATCATTCAGAAATGACTGAGCCCATGAAACACACAATTTAAGTTGCCATTTACAAATTTTAGGCCCTAACAATCGGTAAAGTACTTAAGCAATTGGGTTGATTGGATAACGACTCTAGCGACAGCCGTGACAGTCCTTTGAATAATGTTGTACGAGTATTTCAGTCATTCATTTCTTTTAATTCTAAATATTCTCGACGAATGAAGTGTTGCAAAATAAATAAAAGCCAAAATATTAGGGTAAGGCTATAATTACGCCACGCAATTTTTTCAGAATATTCATTCAAGCGAAACATATTTATTAATTTTATCTTTTTATTTATGTATCAATTGATTAATCACGTCCGGAACTTTTCTTCTCTGCATTTTACCTGAACTAGTTTTTGGTATGGCATCTACGAAATAAACTCCACCTGACAAATGATACATGTTCCTCATGTTCGACTCAACACGTGAGATTATTTTTTTGGCTCTTAATTTACGTCCAGTATCATCCTCTTTTCTGACCACGGCACAAGCTATTAAATTTGTAGCCACCAAATCAGGAACACCAAAAACACATGTCTCAAATACTCCTGGTACTTGCATAACAACATCCTCAATAAGTTGAGGATAGATTTGAAAATTTCTCGCTTTAAATACATCATTATCACGAGCACACACATGCAGGAAACCATCGTCATCGAAGAATCCTATATCCCCAGTGTACAACCAGTTATCGACGTAGGTCTTTTTGGTAGCCTCCTCATTGCGGTAATAACCTAACAAGGTGTAGGGTGTAAAAACAGTTATTTCGCCATGTTCATTGGGGCCTAGAAATTCTCCATTCTTGCCGACGATACGTACTTTTTTGTTGGCAGTTAGTTTGCCTTCCGAACCGACTTTTCTATCAAAGAGATAGCCACCGTTATATGAAACCATGCCAGAAAGTTCAGACATGCCATAGGCCACACCGAAACCGGGTCGTTTATCATTGGCCTCATTTAATATACGGGTCATATTTTCCTGCACTATGAGTGGAATTTTAGCGCCACCTACGGCGAAGCTATCAATGCTGGCCAGACACTTTTTTATTTTTGGCACATTGTCATACATTAATAATTCAGCCATCTGGGTAGTGCCTAACGCCATATGAGTGATTTTGCGACGCTCTGTCAACTGTAGAAAATATTCAGGCGTATAGGGTTTATTGACAACAATACGTAAAACGCAATTTAATAATGAAGCATTTAAATTGAAAATCCCAGATCCCCAATACATCGTACTGAAGGTAGAAACCACTGAATCGGATTTCAAAGTTAGGCTGTTCTTTCAAGAAGAGAAATTCATAAAAAAATATTAAATTGTATATATTGCGTAATTGTATACATACTAAGCGGTACCATTTAGTAGCATCCGATGAGAAGAGAGAACACCTTTGGGGGTGCCGGTGGTACCCGACGAACACAGAATTACGGCCGTGTCATCACCTTTTAAATGAACACAGGGAAATCTGAAAAGTGGGAATTTTTTGTTGTAAAATATATTTGCGGTTTATTGAAAATAGCAAGGTAATTTCTGAATCTTCTGAATTAACTTGCAATCACACCCCTTTCTAGTAGGAAGAGGAAATCGTACGCGGCCCAAATTTGGTAGCCTAGCATATATTAAAAAGCGCTTAAATTTTATTTAAAATAATAAAAATAATTTATTTATTTATTATTATTTTTTTAATTAAGGAAGAAAACATTTTTTTAATTTATTACTGCGATAATTTTTAATAGAATACTAAAAATTTAAGTTTTGAACAGTAGAAAAATGGAATACATTTATTTTATGTGCCGCTACACACGTCATAAGCATCTCCGTGTCTTTCCACTTATTAATGTCTACTGCAAACATCATCACATCGTATATTTAACCACCTAATGATGAAAATTTAATACGAGAGCTTCTCAAAATTGTTCATATTATTCGTTAATTTTTTTTTTTTTTTTTTGATATGTTTGACCGATGTCGACAAACAATAGTAAAAGTAATTAAACGGGATAAGGAACGTGGTACCATTCAAAATATTTTACGAGTGACTTTAAGAAACCAGAGACAGATTCTTAAACAAAACTAAGAAAATTCCCATTTATCTTGCTCGAAAATTAACGAGAAGCTTAGACACTACGAATAAATGTAAGTGACAAAATGATCCGTGGGTTCTATCTACAAATCGCACTTGTGCAACAATAGCGAATTATTAACTCGCAATTTAAAATTTTTCAATAGGAGCAAGGGGAAAATTTAATTGATAAATTAAAAAAAATCTCTGTATGTATGTAATCAAATTCAAAACAAAAAGCCATTCAAACTGGTTAAAATGATACTAGCTCAATTATAGAAAAGCTATGATGAAAATTTATGTCGGTTACGCTTTTTTGGTGGATTTAAGGAAACTTTTCACAATTTATTTCGCAATCGATATTTTTCCTAATCCGTATGAGGACAACCTTCGTATCAAATTTGTTCAAATACTGATTTCGCCTGTTGATTTGAAATGGATAGAGACAGTAGTCTCACTCCAGTGTTGAAATCAAAAAGTTAATTACAGTGCCTGAAAAAATGCGAGATTTTAAATACTCACTCAAAGGGCTCATTTTTATAGTCACTTCTCGGTTCAACTAAACTTAAAATACTGGAAACTCCTTCAATTTCTCCATTCATTAAAAATATGGGAATTTTTAAATTTAAATCCTGGCAAACTTTCACCGCAATTTCATAATTTTCCACATCACAAAAGATAATTTTTGGTGTAGTGACTTTGTAAATTAATTGCACACTATCTAAAGAATAAAGAAAATCAAGTTCAATATCAATAAGAAAACACAAAAACGTAACATTACCTTTGTCGAAACCAGGAAATACAGCATTTACTGGAGTACCACACAAATATGAACCCACCATTACCGTTGCGGTATGAGTACAATTCTGAGCATACATACCGACAACATCTCCTACCTTCAGATTCAATTTTAACAGGTTCTTGCTAAAAGTCATTACGTGTTCGAGAAATTCTTGTGCTGTCATTTTTTCATTCGTAGTATCGTTGATTTGTATCACCTTTTGAGGATTTTTAGAGTATTCCAGGATCGTTGCTTCACCCACTGTCATGTCGTCATGATACAAATTCTTTCTCTTTGGACCGGACCAACATTTTTGTTGTGGATCATAATATGAAGCCGTTAAGGGAAACATGACTGCTTCGTTTCAATATTCAAACTGGACTGACTTTTAAAATTATTCAATTTGATCAATTTTAAAAATATTTGGTAAATATTTGCCATTATCAGCTCTGAAAGTTTGTGTTTGTATTGTTGTTGTTGGTTCAAAGAAACAAATTTTTTTCTTGTGTTTGTGTTTTATTGGATAAATTCTGACGTAATACATCGAAAACCCCCTGAAATATCTGTTCTTGGCTTTAAGAGTGTAGTTTTGTCTGTTTTACATCGATTTTACGATCAGCAATTGCTATCAAAAGTTCTATCCACATTTTTCGTGTGAAGCATAGTAGTGGAATAGTCTTAAAGCGGAACGTTGTAGCGGAAACGTTGTAAGTTATAAACAAAATGCTGTGAACGGAATTTATTTTATTTTTATTAATTTTGATAAACTAAAAAAAAAATAAAGAAAGAGATAATCAAACCTTTTAAATACGTTTTTTGTCCCCCTGAAAAATTATTATTTTGTCATTTGCAACGTTATTCGCGGCGATCCTTCAATTATCAAAATTTAATTGGAACTACGCTTGCAAGCTTTAAAATTATGAGCTGCCGAGTGTCCTATATAGTTCATATGCTTTATGCTCGTTTGGCACAAAATTTTCCAAGCTTTACCTAGGGCAGTACAATGAGAATGTGATTGCAGACTACATTTGCGATTAATTACAACAGAGGCCATGCAAATATAGAAAATTACTGAAATTATTAATTTTATTTACTTTTTATTGTTTTATAAACATGATTCTCGAATTACAAAGCCGAGCTTACGATGCTCAACAATAATAAGTTATTTTTATTGCAATTCGAAGAGTTGCTCTTATTTTCACCAAATCAAACTTTTAAAAAAAAAATAGAAGACAAATGCTAGCAATTAAGAAGATACTCCGTGATGACGAAGAAGGTCGACAGACACGAGTGGACTGTCTGAAATTACTATAGTCGAGGGTACAGCCTAGTAGAAGCCTTTGAACGAGAGTGAGTGACGAATCGTTGGCCTAAAATCAATTCAAAAAGGAGGGGGTAAAAAACAGTTAAAAATAGTTTTAGGTTTCTGAACGTTTAATAAGAAGAACTACTCGTAAACAGTTTTCAACAAATGAATATTTTTACATTTTTGTACTCCACAAAATGTTTCAACTGATTCGAGTAGTCGGATTTATGTATAAATAAGTTCTTATTGTTTTAAAATAAATTAACTTTTGCTTCTTGATAAAAATTTATATAAATTGTTGTATTAAGTGAAATTAACAAAAACAAAAAATTATAACCAATAAGTTGCGGAATTTACTTTTGTAAGGGATGAAAATTGTATTCGAATAACGTGACATTTTTATTTGTTTTTATTCTATAAATGTACATCACTAAAATAAGTTAAGTTAATTTTTTTTTGATTTGTTTTATGGAAATTCATTAAAAAAAATTATGAATGAAAAGGACGGCCTTAACATATCAAGATGCAGAAATTAGAAAGGATAAGATTTGGGGAATGTTTATACTGGGTGAGGTTGTTAGTTTGTGAAAATATTGCTTCTGAAGCGACTGTTACCACAGAAAATTAGCATGTAAAATTATTAATGTCAATTTATTGTAGGTTTATTGTGGGTGTCTACCTAATCTAAACTTACTATAAAATTCTTTTATCGTTTTATGTTTTCAAGAATGCGGCCTTAAATGTCAAAAACACAACTTGAATTCGATTACTATTTGTAGTTAATTACACTAACAGCTGTAATTGGAATCGCAATTTTTGGATTCGATGTAACATAAAATACATACATATAATTACATGTAATTGTAAATGTAGCGACAATTTCAAGTAATTAATTGTCACTCAGGGTTCAATTGAAAATTATTTCAGTTAGATGCCTTTCGATTACTTAATTGTTCCAGTTCAATTTTGCTTCGCAATATGAAATGCCCATTACTGACGTATGCGAACAAATATTTTGATTTTGGTTTAAAGTACAAGTTTAATTATCCCCTTTAGGCTTAACAAACGTATGCAAAAAAATACTTTAACTTGTATGCTTTAGTAATTTCTACTGGCAACGCCACGAATTATCTATGTAGTCGAATCTATTAGGTGGTTTTCATTGTTTTATAATAAAGTAACTTTTCATACAAATTGTTCTCCTAAGTGAAATTAACAACAACAACAAAAACCAAGTAAGAACGCTACATCGACCGTGCCGCATCTTATACATTCTTCACAAAATTGTGAATTACTTGCTTGTGAAAATTAGGTTTTTCTAAGATATATGAATTTCTTTTGGAACTTGTGTAACATCGGTTTTGTGAAAACTACGACGTTTTTCATAACATATTGTTTTTTTTTTAAATTTTGATTGTATTTTTTTAATTATTTTGTTTTATTCCAGTTTTTCGATTTTGTCGTAAACTTTCCAACTTTTGGTGGGTATAATATTTTGCCATATTTTAAATTATTCGTATTTTTTGGTATAATTCTTGATTTGATATTCCGACAGGATGTTTTGATGTAGATTTTTGGAATGAATTTCCGTCATCCCTTGTCAAGTTTGGTTTGGAGACAAACCAGTTTCGGCTATGTGCCATCTTCGGAGAACTTCCGTATTCTTTAAACTTTGCTTGTTTTGAAAAATGTTATTATTTCGGTAATGAAAACTTTTTTAGACAATAGTTTCTTTTATGTTTGTTAAGAATTTTCTAATTTAGGTGAAGATTCGATATTCTATGAAATGAATTTGTTTTTTTTTTTTTGTGAATTCCCGAATTGTGGTGAAATTAGAGTTTTTTTTTATAATTGTGTAAGGCATATTTCTAAAATCAAACATAATGCCCAATTGCAGAGTTGCCTTGTATGCCTTTGTCTAAGAAAGAAATGAACTAATTAGTTGGTATTAATTGGCTGAGTGTTAGTTTTCTTTAAACAAATTTAATTAAGACGCCCAGTTTCGAAATAAACATAGAGACATTACTGAAGAGCAGGTACACCTGTTTTGCTATTAAATGACACAGCAATAGTGAAGTGTTCTAAATGACTTTGCCATCACAATCAAATTTATTAATAACAATAACAAGAGAGATAAGACCACAATGACATGCATAAAGAGCTTTTTAAAATATCATGCACGGCAAGATAAGAAGGCCAAGTACCAAAATGTTGCTATAAAAACATTGATAAGAATTCATAAGTCCAAACAGTGATACTGAATTATTTTGTATGTCATGCTTGATCTTGTGTAAAATATATGTAGAACTTGATTTAAAATGTTTACCCTTTTTCGACATAAGCGAATTTGTATACTCTTTACGAAAATGAAAAGGGTATATATATACATTATTCATTTCCGACCCAACAAAGTCTATATGTTGTGATTCCTTATAGGTAGGGAAGCTCAATTAACGAAGTCCGACAGTCCGACTGCGGTAGGCAACCTAGTATCATTAAATGTTTACCATTTATTCAGCGCGTCCGCCGAATTTTTGCTACTTAAAATCAGCCATATCGGTACACAAATTCCCGAGATATTAACAAAAAAAAAACAATTTGTCTCGGTTGTTTGGTATTTTACTCTTGAGGCGAAACCGTTATACACAAGCCTATATTATATTTATATACTGAAAATCAATCCGGACGTCAGAAAACTTACGGACCTAAACGGTATACTAAATTATAAAATTTAAAAAAAAAACTTCCAAATTTCAAAAACTAAAAAAGAAAGCATAATTGCTCTAAAACCCGAAATTTTACAAAAAAAAAAACGAAAAATTCGCCCCAAAGTTAAAAATTCGCCACCAAGATTAAAAAACGGAAGTTCATCCCGAAAAAAAATTTCAACAATTTTGAATTTACCTAAAATCTAATTCTAAATAATACAAAACCAAACCGTACTTTAAAACTTTTAAATTACAAAAAAAAAAAACATAATATTCCGAGAAATCAAAACTTTAAAAAACCGAATCTGCACAAAAAAGTTTAAAAAAGCCGAAATTTTACCAAAGTTTAAAACTCACCATAAAATTGAAAAACTGGAAAAAAACATGTTATTGTCAAAAAATCAAAATTCAAGAAATAACTGAAAGTTTACATAACTTTTGTGAATTCAGCAAAAAGCCGAAAAATGGCAATAAAATTGTTAATAAAACCGATGTTAAAAAAAGACATACAAGAACCCAATTTCACCTCAAATGGGAAATTGCTCAAAAATTCACCAAAAAATTTACCAAAAAATTTAAAAATCATTTAATCAAAAATTTAAATTAGTCTAAAAAAAAACAAATTTTACTATAATTTGCAAATTCACTAATATTCTAAAATTCACCACAAAACCAAAATATATCTTAAAAATTATAAATAACAAAGGTAACATAACTTTCAAGAAACCGAATTTTTTTAAATTGAAACTGCACAAAAAATTGCGAAAAATTAAAAATTTTGCGAAACTTCATAAAAACCTAACATTTTATTAGAAAAATACCAAGAAACCTGATGCAACAATTTTCGGAATTTCACCACAAAAATTTTAATTTCACGAAAAGTCACAAAAAATCAATACTGTATGAAAAACTTTGAAATTTTAACAAACTCGATGTTAAACAAAAACAAATTGCCCCTCAAATGGGAAATTTACGACAAAATAAAAAAATCACTAAAAATTTCAAAATCATAAAAATTAAAATTTTACCAACAAAATTAAATTCGTTTAAAATAAATTTGAAAAAAAGCGAAAATGTACAAAAAACTTAACTCAAATTCCAAATTGATGTATATGCAACCATGGTTTAGTACAGACGTACATAATATTTCGCACATCAATAATGTTAAAAAATATCATTGAAAGGCCAGTCCTAAGTCAAAAAAAAAACAATACGTGATCAATTAGTACTCAGTTCGTCCTATGGTCTATCTTCAGACCAATCACCTTCAATCATTATTTTACAGGAGAGTATTGACACTGCACGTGAAACCCTTATTTCCTATCCAAACAAAAACACTAATTGGTTGAAATATAAATTGTATGTAAGCTCTCACTTACCTAAGAACATCGCATTACCGGCTGATATTCAAGCAGCTCTGGATTACTTTACGAGCGTCCTGACGGCCGCAGTAAAAAATCCAACGCCAAATAAACGATCAGTTAAAAGAAATTTGTACTAATCATCAGCTGGTATACTCTCGTCAGTGAAAACAGAAGGCTCAGAAGGGAATGGCAACATAGTCGTTCTCCTGACATAAAGACCCAATTAAGTTTACGTAAGACTCCGCTATAGAGATATATTTAAAAAATTTGGATAAAAGAACACTGACTATAGCCTATGGAAAGCTGTAAGGTTAAGAGCTCAGTTGGAAATCACACAGAAAAGTTTTTCACACCACATGACAGAAGTAGTTTCAATATTCCAAATATCGGTGACACTGTGATTGTTCCAATGAAATTTTGACAATCGTTCTTAAAATTGACAATTAAAACTCTAGATATGGGAAAATCACCCGGCCCTGATCGTATTACCCGATCAGTTATATGATATTTACATAATTATGCTCTGAGAATTTTACTGTTCGTATTTAATGCAATGTTGCGAGTTGGCATCTTCCCAAGCTCTTGGAAGGTGTTAAATTGTAATGATCCCCATACAAGGCAAGGACTTAAGTCAGATTACGCCGTACAGGCCCATTAGCCTGCTGTCAATTTTATCAAAATTGTTTGAAAAATTATTCGTTTCGTATTTAAAACCGTATCTTACTTATCAAAACATCATCCCGGATCATCAGTTTGATTTTCGAGCAAATCATAGTACGATTAAATAAGTCCACAGAATCGACATCGTTATTAGATCTGAATTTGAAAATGAGCGATATGATTCACTTTTGTTTATTGTATTTCCTAGGCATTTGATGAAGTCTCGCATAATACATACACGTCAATGTTTGCAGATGACACAACTTCAGTCGCACATTCATGAGCTAGAGGACTGGTTTAAAAAGTGGATGATAAAGGTTAACCCATTGAAATGTGTACACTTAGCCTTTTCCCTCAAAAGGAAAAATCGAACACCATTAACAAATACCACGGGAAAGAACGTTAAATATTTGGGTATCTACCTAGATCGACGCCTAACTTGATCCCGTCACACTGAGGGAAATATAACGGCCATAATGCTTCAAATAGATCAACTACACAGGTTAAGTTCTAACTCAACCCTGGCATTGGATTACAAATTCATAACAAAACCAATATGGACATATCGTATTCAGCTGTGGAGTACTGCTTGCGCATCATACATTCAGAAGTTACAAAGAAGACAGTCTAGGATTTTACGACTTATCGTATGCGCCACCTGATACATAATAAATGAAAATATACACAGAAATCTGGAAGTTCCCACTGTTTAGGAAGTAGCAGAAACAACTCGTCCACAAACGTAAGCAAACTAGTGGTCCATCCATCCCAACACTCTAGAGCGCAATTTACTGCAATTTCATTGGCACCAGAGACTGAAAAAGACAGACACATTGAGCTTGGCGAGACGGCTCTCACAATAGTATATAGTGATTTATTATTAAGATTTGAATACAATAAACAAGTTATTACATTGGTAATATCTAATAAGTAATAATTTAGAGATACGATTTGAATACAAATTGTAAATTTTTTTAAATAAAACTAGACTAAAGTTAAAAAAATAAAAACAAATTTAAAATTTTGCAAAATTCCAATTTCTTACAAATTCCAAAATACACCATCATACATATGTTTAGGAAATTATAAAAATTATACACACCGAAATTTTACAAAGAAACAACTAATTTAAATTTTACCAAATTTTTTAAATCCATAAAAAAATTAGCAAAAACCAATATTTTACGACTTTTTAGCAAAATTGACGTTAGACAAATATGTATATAAAAATTATAGATTTTCTTGCCCTTTTTTTAATTTAATTTATTCAAAATTCTCCAAGCTTGAAGATCTTTTATTAAAAATTATATTTTTATTTTTCGATATTTCGCTACTCCATTGTGTAGCATCATCAGGAACTAAAAATTTAACAAAACAATAAACAAATAATATGTTTATGTTTATTAGACGAGAATAGTTTTCTAAAGGAGCTGATTTATAAATTAATTAATCAGTATAATGTTAGGAGAGAACGTAATATAAGCAACGTATTGGAGCCAAAGATATACAGGACGTTTACATATATACCAGGAGTGTCAGAGCGGTTAAAGAAGACTGAATGTTTTGATAAGGAAAAATACAAAATGACTTTCAAAGTTTATAATACTTTGAATAGAATGTTTGATAAAAGCAAATATAGGATTCATAAATTGGATAAGACAAATATAGTTTATAAAATTCCTTGTAAGGGAAATGATCAGGAGACTTGTGATAAGGTTTTTGTAGGGACAACAAAAAATAAACTTAAGACTAGGATAGTTGGACATAAATCAAATCTTAATTGCAGACATTCCCTTAATACAGCATTATGTTCTCATTGTTTTGAATCAAATCCTTATCCTAACTTTGAAAACGCATCGGTTTTGAATACAGAAATTAATTATAAGCGTCGTTTTATATTAGAAATGTTACAAATTGTTAATACACCTAGTACACAAAGAATTAATTATAAGGCAGACACAGATAATGTTGCACAGATATATAAACACTTAGTTCATAGAATAATATAATTAATATATGTACGTATGTTTTTAGGGTTTTTAAAATTATGTATGTTATATTATTTAAATAAGTTTGGTACACATCTTAATACAAATGTAACATTATTTTAACAACATTTTTAATGTTAAGTTTCGTTAACTGTATTTACATTTTTTAAATTATTTTTAAACCTCAGGTTATTTTTGTTTCATGTTAACTTTGAAACACTTTTGAATTTTTGCGAAAATAATTTTTTCAAAACCATATAATTTGTTTCCTGATGATACTACACAATGGAGTAGCGAAATATCGAAAAATAAAAATATAATTTTTAATAAAAGACCTTCAAGCTTGGAGAATTTTAATAAGTTGTATATAAAAAAATTTAAATTTCACTACAAATGAGGACTTCACAAAAAAATGCATAAAAAAGTTTGAAATTCACGAACAAAATTTAAAATGATTTTACCAAAAATCTAAACTAATCTGAAAATAAAAATAATTTCAGAATTTACAAAATTCGAAAATAAAAAAAAATCCGAAATTTTACACAAATATATAAAAAATTATTTCACTACAAATCGGAATTTAGATTTGTAGTGAAATAATTTTTTATATATTTGTGTAAAATTTCGGATTTTTTTTTATTTTCGAATTTTGTAAATTCTGAAATTATTTTTATTTTCAGATTAGTTTAGATTTTTGGTAAAATCATTTTAAATTTTGTTCGTGAATTTCAAACTTTTTTATGCATTTTTTTGTGAAGTCCTCATTTGTAGTGAAATTTAAATTTTTTTATATACAACTTATTAAAATTCTCCAAGCTTGAAGGTCTTTTATTAAAAATTATATTTTTATTTTTCGATATTTCGCTACTCCATTGTGTAGTATCATCAGGAAACAAATTATATGTTTTTGAAAAAATTATTTTCGCAAAAATTCAAAAGTGTTTCAAAGTTAACATGAAACAAAAATAACCTGAGGTTTAAAAATAATTTAAAAAATGTAAATACAGTTAACGAAACTTAACATTAAAAATGTTGTTAAAATAATGTTACATTTGTATTAAGATGTGTACCAAACTTATTTAAATAATATAACATACATAATTTTAAAAACCCTAAAAACATACGTACATATATTAATTATATTATTCTATGAACTAAGTGTTTATATATCTGTGCAACATTATCTGTGTCTGCCTTATAATTAGTTCTTTGTGTACTAGGTGTATTAACAATTTGTAACATTTCTAATATAAAACGACGCTTATAATTAATTTCTGTATTCAAAACCGATGCGTTTTCAAAGTTAGGATAAGGATTTGATTCAAAACAATGAGAAGATAATGCTGTATTAAGGGTATGTCTGCAATTAAGATTTGATTTATGTCCAACTATCCTAGTCTTAAGTTTATTTTTTGTTGTCCCTACAAAAACCTTATCACAAGTCTCCTGATCATTTCCCTTACAAGGAATTTTATAAACTATATTTGTCTTATCCAATTTATGAATCCTATATTTGCTTTTATCAAACATTCTATTCAAAGTATTATACACTTTGAAAGTCATTTTGTATTTTTCCTTATCAAAACATTCAGTCTTCTTTAACCGCTCTAACACTCCTGGTATATATGTAAACGTCCTGTATATCTTTGGCTCCAATACGTTGCTTATATTACGTTCTCTCCTAACATTATACTGATTAATTAATTTATAAATCAGCTCCTTTAGAAAACTATTCTCGTCTAATAAACATAAACATATTATTTGTTTATTGTTTTGTTAAATTTTTAGTTCCTGATGATGCTACACAATGGAGTAGCGAAATATCGAAAAATAAAAATATAATTTTTAATAAAAGATCTTCAAGCTTGGAGAATTTTGAATAAATTAAATTAAAAAAAGGGCAAGAAAATCTATAATTTTTATATACATATTTGTCTAACGTCAATTTTGCTAAAAAGTCGTAAAATATTGGTTTTTGCTAATTTTTTTATGGATTTAAAAAATTTGGTAAAATTTAAATTAGTTGTTTCTTTGTAAAATTTCGGTGTGTATAATTTTTATAATTTCCTAAACATATGTATGATGGTGTATTTTGGAATTTGTAAGAAATTGGAATTTTGCAAAATTTTAAATTTGTTTTTATTTTTTTAACTTTAGTCTAGTTTTATTTAAAAAAATTTACAATTTGTATTCAAATCGTATCTCTAAATTATTACTTATTAGATATTACCAATGTAATAACTTGTTTATTGTATTCAAATCTTAATAATAAATCACTATATACTATTGTGAGAGCCGTCTCGCCAAGCTCAATGTGTCTGTCTTTTTCAGTCTCTGGTGCCAATGAAATTGCAGTAAATTGCGCTCTAGAGTGTTGGGATGGATGGACCACTAGTTTGCTTACGTTTGTGGACGAGTTGTTTCTGCTACTTCCTAAACAGTGGGAACTTCCAGATTTCTGTGTATATTTTCATTTATTATGTATCAGGTGGCGCATACGATAAGTCGTAAAATCCTAGACTGTCTTCTTTGTAACTTCTGAATGTATGATGCGCAAGCAGTACTCCACAGCTGAATACGATATGTCCATATTGGTTTTGTTATGAATTTGTAATCCAATGCCAGGGTTGAGTTAGAACTTAACCTGTGTAGTTGATCTATTTGAAGCATTATGGCCGTTATATTTCCCTCAGTGTGACGGGATCAAGTTAGGCGTCGATCTAGGTAGATACCCAAATATTTAACGTTCTTTCCCGTGGTATTTGTTAATGGTGTTCGATTTTTCCTTTTGAGGGAAAAGGCTAAGTGTACACATTTCAATGGGTTAACCTTTATCATCCACTTTTTAAACCAGTCCTCTAGCTCATGAATGTGCGACTGAAGTTGTGTCATCTGCAAACATTGACGTGTATGTATTATGCGAGACTTCATCAAATGCCTAGGAAATACAATAAACAAAAGTGAATCATATCGCTCATTTTCAAATTCAGATCTAATAACGATGTCGATTCTGTGGACTTATTTAATCGTACTATGATTTGCTCGAAAATCAAACTGATGATCCGGGATGATGTTTTGATAAGTAAGATACGGTTTTAAATACGAAACGAATAATTTTTCAAACAATTTTGATAAAATTGACAGCAGGCTAATGGGCCTGTACGGCGTAATCTGACTTAAGTCCTTGCCTTGTATGGGGATCATTACAATTTAACACCTTCCAAGAGCTTGGGAAGATGCCAACTCGCAACATTGCATTAAATACGAACAGTAAAATTCTCAGAGCATAATTATGTAAATATCATATAACTGATCGGGTAATACGATCAGGGCCGGGTGATTTTCCCATATCTAGAGTTTTAATTGTCAATTTTAAGAACGATTGTCAAAATTTCATTGGAACAATCACAGTGTCACCGATATTTGGAATATTGAAACTACTTCTGTCATGTGGTGTGAAAAACTTTTCTGTGTGATTTCCAACTGAGCTCTTAACCTTACAGCTTTCCATAGGCTATAGTCAGTGTTCTTTTATCCAAATTTTTTAAATATATCTCTATAGCGGAGTCTTACGTAAACTTAATTGGGTCTTTATGTCAGGAGAACGACTATGTTGCCATTCCCTTCTGAGCCTTCTGTTTTCACTGACGAGAGTATACCAGCTGATGATTAGTACAAATTTCTTTTAACTGATCGTTTATTTGGCGTTGGATTTTTTACTGCGGCCGTCAGGACGCTCGTAAAGTAATCCAGAGCTGCTTGAATATCAGCCGGTAATGCGATGTTCTTAGGTAAGTGAGAGCTTACATACAATTTATATTTCAACCAATTAGTGTTTTTGTTTGGATAGGAAATAAGGGTTTCACGTGCAGTGTCAATACTCTCCTGTAAAATAATGATTGAAGGTGATTGGTCTGAAGATAGACCATAGGACGAACTGAGTACTAATTGATCACGTATTGTTTTTTTTTTGACTTAGGACTGGCCTTTCAATGATATTTTTTAACATTATTGATGTGCGAAATATTATGTACGTCTGTACTAAACCATGGTTGCATATACATCAATTTGGAATTTGAGTTAAGTTTTTTGTACATTTTCGCTTTTTTTCAAATTTATTTTAAACGAATTTAATTTTGTTGGTAAAATTTTAATTTTTATGATTTTGAAATTTTTAGTGATTTTTTTATTTTGTCGTAAATTTCCCATTTGAGGGGCAATTTGTTTTTGTTTAACATCGAGTTTGTTAAAATTTCAAAGTTTTTCATACAGTATTGATTTTTTGTGACTTTTCGTGAAATTAAAATTTTTGTGGTGAAATTCCGAAAATTGTTGCATCAGGTTTCTTGGTATTTTTCTAATAAAATGTTAGGTTTTTATGAAGTTTCGCAAAATTTTTAATTTTTCGCAATTTTTTGTGCAGTTTCAATTTAAAAAAATTCGGTTTCTTGAAAGTTATGTTACCTTTGTTATTTATAATTTTTAAGATATATTTTGGTTTTGTGGTGAATTTTAGAATATTAGTGAATTTGCAAATTATAGTAAAATTTGTTTTTTTTTAGACTAATTTAAATTTTTGATTAAATGATTTTTAAATTTTTTGGTAAATTTTTTGGTGAATTTTTGAGCAATTTCCCATTTGAGGTGAAATTGGGTTCTTGTATGTCTTTTTTTAACATCGGTTTTATTAACAATTTTATTGCCATTTTTCGGCTTTTTGCTGAATTCACAAAAGTTATGTAAACTTTCAGTTATTTCTTGAATTTTGATTTTTTGACAATAACATGTTTTTTTCCAGTTTTTCAATTTTATGGTGAGTTTTAAACTTTGGTAAAATTTCGGCTTTTTTAAACTTTTTTGTGCAGATTCGGTTTTTTAAAGTTTTGATTTCTCGGAATATTATGTTTTTTTTTTTTGTAATTTAAAAGTTTTAAAGTACGGTTTGGTTTTGTATTATTTAGAATTAGATTTTAGGTAAATTCAAAATTGTTGAAATTTTTTTTCGGGATGAACTTCCGTTTTTTAATCTTGGTGGCGAATTTTTAACTTTGGGGCGAGTTTTTCGTTTTTTTTTTTGTAAAATTTCGGGTTTTAGAGCAATTATGCTTTCTTTTTTAGTTTTTGAAATTTGGAAGTTTTTTTTTTAAATTTTATAATTTAGTATACCGTTTAGGTCCGTAAGTTTTCTGACGTCCGGATTGATTTTCAGTATATAAATATAATATAGGCTTGTGTATAACGGTTTCGCCTCAAGAGTAAAATACCAAACAACCGAGACAAATTGTTTTTTTTTTGTTAATATCTCGGGAATTTGTGTACCGATATGGCTGATTTTACAAAATCTAAATTCCGATTTGTAGTGAAATAATTTTTTATATATTTGTGTAAAATTTCGGATTTTTTTTTATTTTCGAATTTTGTAAATTCTGAAATTATTTTTATTTTCAGATTAGTTTAGATTTTTGGTAAAATCATTTTAAATTTTGTTCGTGAATTTCAAACTTTTTTATGCATTTTTTTGTGAACTCCTCATTTGTAGTGAAATTTAAATTTTTTTATATGTTTAGCAAAAAAAAAAAATTAAAAATTCCCCGAAAATTTAAAAGACATATATTAAATATTTTACCAAAAATTAAACTGAAAAAACAAATTGAGGAACTCTCAAAAATTTTCAAATTCTTCATAAATTGTCTCAAAATTTTAAATTCCCAAGATAATAAAATTTTCCAAAGGGCGGAGTTTCAAAAAAACCGAAATTGCAAAAAAAATCCAAACTTTGGCTAAATTCATTAAGAGTTTAAAAATTCACTATATAATCGAAAACCAGTGTAATAAGAGAAATAAAACCAAATTTCACAAAAATTTTGCGGTGTCGCCAAAAATTTTCAAAAAATCAACATTTTATGAACGTTGCAAATTTAACAAAATCGATGTTTCACAAAGTCCAAAAGACCTATGTACATATATGCTAATTTTCACAAACAAGGAACCAAAACCGAACTTCATCATATTTTGAAATTTTACAACAAAATTTACCGAAATTTGAAATTGCAGCAAAAATCTTAAAATTTTATTGAATATTCGAAACATCAATAAAAAGCCAATTTCGCTAGTATCCGCAACAATTGTTAAATATTCAAAGGTAGAGAGAACCACAAATTAAAAGAGCCGTAGTTAAGAAAAAAACATCTCATCTATCAACCGATCGAAAATGCTCATATTAAAACGAAAGAAGAGTTGAAATGGAAAATAAGACGTGTGAAAGCTTAACAGGCTTAATATGCTGTCTTGGCGAGCCATAGAATGGTTCTGCCAACGAATATATTGCTGTTCGCATAGGAATTTGGCTCCGAAAGATCGTGGCTGTTGATGGCTTATCCGAACAGTTGTTTGCAAAACGCTGTTCTTCCATCACTCAAGCAAAATGCACACTAACAAAATAAAAAATATGTATGCCAAGTATCGCGCGTCTGCAAATACCCGTACATAAACTATGCTGAGAACATGAAAACTCTCTCGATAAAAAACAAAAAATTAGGCTAAAAATGAACAGGAACATCTACTCGTATTCTCCGCACAGATGACCACAAACACATTTTCCACGTTATTCTACCGATGCTCTCAAAATGTGCAAGTGAATTTGTGGCTAGTGAAGACGTAGTGAGCATTTATATACATATAAGGATTACGTACATACATATATAATTTTTGTATAACATAAATACTTTGATTGTAATAAAATATAATTTGTTGGAATTCATTTTTTTTTAATTGATAATTGTGTTATATCTGGGGTTTGATTTGAATATATCAATAGAAATGATAAATGATTGCAGAAATGGATTTTTTTAATGAAATATGTCGCAATCGCTCTATTTGTGTCAGCAATTTAACACTACCCTGTGCTTTTTGCACTGCCTACTACTAAGGCATTGAATTTCAAATATTATATAATCTATAATTTTAAGTAGATATATTAAGGCCCCAATTTTATAAAACAACGCAACGACAGGATTTATATGGAAAACATAAAGAAAATCCAAATTTAAAAAAAATTGTTTTGTTTCAACGCCACACAATTTGAATATGGAAGCATTGGTTTCCTTTTCAAAAATTAAAAAATGTTTATGAAAAACAATAAAAAATTTAAAATTGTTTGAAATTTTATTTGTTTACAAATAAATTCTGTCGTTGGGTTTTATAAAATTGGCACCTAAATATCTGTAATCAAAAAATTATAAAACCTTTGTTTCAATATTTTTAAGTACCACTCAACTTCCCTTTGTACTAAAATTGGATTAATTGTAACATCTAAAAATGTCAAAAATAATTGAAAAGAAGTAAAATACTTAATTAAGAGAACAGGATCCAGGTATTGGCCTCACGCTCGTTGACATATGTAATCCACTTGTTCCGATTGTCGTACGAAACCTCAAAAGGCCCTTGCATATTGTAGTTACCTCGTGATATGAGAGAAGTTGCTTTAGAGTGTCAACCATACAAAAAATGTTCCATTGCTTCGATGCTCTGCTGTATGGGCTACAGACTGTTTTAGCTATTTGAATCACATGCAGTGTAAACTTAAGTGGCTTGTTAGAATACTTATAACCTTACTAACTTTGGCCTTGTTTCATTTTAACAGGCTCCACGTTTTATTTACGTTTGGGAAATACCACCCGATTTTCTAGGTCATATTTGCTCAGTTTTTTAACTCAGTCCTAGTAGCCTTAAAAGGCTTTGAAATTATCTAAGTCCATTTCATGTAATCTGGTGGCTTTGATTGACATAATATTTGCTCGTACATTTCCAAGTGATCCCAGGGCGGTCTGGCACACAGATAATCCGCAATCGCTGATCACGTCTTTGCAGTCCAAACACTTCCTTGTTTTCTCAATTTCGTACTCAATGGCTTTGTTAATCATTTGCCTATCAGAAACGACGTTGACTTCTGTTGGTCTTGTGGTCTCACTTACCATACTTCTGCCTGAAGTACCGTGTTATGGCCATAAAGTCGAAAGTACATTTCCCTCCCTGGTTTATCTATGAAGATTCCCAGTTCTATTTTATCACTCAGCTTATGACGTTCGTGTAGCATCTGGTCCCTACACCTATCTGCGCTGGGGTTTCGTTTGTCCTCTTAGTAACACAGTTTGATGGTACCTGTCTGCTAGTAACAACAACAAAAAATAAATAAATCAAGCAGAATTCTGAAGCCAGATTACAGCATTCGATAACGATTGAAATCTCCATTTAAATTCTATTCAAATTTCGATCGATATCGAGTGCGTAATTTGTCACCTGCTTCCATAGACGAAAGATATTTAACATATGGTAAAATAATTCTCCGCTCCCCAAAGATTAATATTTTAACTACTCAAAAGTTTTAGAACTAAAAACGAATAACTTCTTTAACAAATAAGTAACACAAGCAATACTCTAAAGAGAGACTCCATTTATGGGAATGGACTGAGAAAAATATTAGCATAGTATTATTCCGGACTTCCTTGAGAAAGTTGTGCAATTTTGAGTAGCTTGGCTATTTAATTACTCAACATTCCAGCTGTTACTTCTTTTACATTTTGCAGTAGAATGTTTAGCAATTTTTTTTAAATAAGAAATGAAAAACCATTCCGCAAATCAAAACATTTCTGTTTGTGGTGGAATTTAAATTCAAGTGCTTCTGTGCTTTGCAAAAAGATAAACAAAATATTTTTATTGAAGTAAATTATAACAAGCAACATAGACAAATACTGGGAAGTATTTTAAATTTTACATTGTGAGTAACAAATTTTAAAACTTACCTTGGACTTATCTGTTCTTTAATTATTAATTGTTCTTTAATTAAAACCAATCTTACATGTGAACCATTCTTGTTATCTTAAATTCCATTTATTGTTTGTTTGTAGGGGGTGTAAAAATAATACATTGTAAATTGCAATAAATACTTGAAAAGACTTGTGAACGCAAACTTAAAACTATATAAAAGATGAACAAACTTTATGAAATTAAAAATTCACAAGAACACTATAAAATAAATATAATAAAAATAAATATTAATTACCATAAATGCTACAGTAATGTGAAATATTAATACAAAATGAATGATTAATACAAAATCATTCGAATAAAATCTAAATTAAATTAAAAATATTTATTTAATAAGAAAATTAAAAGAAAAATTAAGCCGAGAAAATAATATTTAGAATAAACATATTAAATGACGGGGATTAAATCCCAAATTAAAGCACATTTACACTTGTGCTGTAAAAGAAATTTGAAACAAATATAATTATATTGGAAGTGTAAATAAAGCCTTAAGCATTAAAATCTTCCATAAGAAAATGAAACCCAGTCAGTCATTCACCACATCGAACATGTCTATAAAAAATAAGAACATAATTTAAGAATGTCTGCAATAAACTTACACTAGGGTACTCAACAACTCAAAACCGTATTGAGGAGTTACCAGTCTATTGACCACCACTCTTTTTGAATTCGCTCTTGCTTTTTCTTAAGTAGCTAAGAAGAAAAGTGTGTGGACCTATCGCGAATATTTTACTGACAAGTTGTCCGCCGATTCGTATTTTTGCCATGAAGTACCACACAAATTCAATAAAATTATAATTTTTGTGTTATGAAAACCTGATTGATTTTGCTACACACTAGTACGGAGGGAATATACGTTTTGCCAAGGAAAACTTCAAACGTTTTCGAACCTTATCATAAATTCTTCGGAAGGTTTGACAGCGCTCTATTTTCCGTTATTTTTCAAAGGCCAAGAACACGAAGGCGTTTTTAATATCCTTGATGTTGACTTTAAAAGTTATTTTAGAAGATAATTTATGGTATTAATGGTTGGGTATGATAACGCGACGAACTCCTAAATTGTGCCTTGTTTATCGAAATGGACAAACGACTTTACAAATATCGAAAGGAAATAATAACATCAGTTTGCATTACCGAGATTTTTCCATTTCGTCAAAGTAATATTTTGTCGATTGGATTTTTTTCTAAGTAAAATATTTGTGCTTAAAACTTCATGACCGCCTTGCCGTGGACATACGAAAAAATTAATTACCATGTGATTGTACCACTCAATGTAACCCTGGACGCATATCTTCTTGGTAATCTCGACACGTTGATATATTGGTGCTGGGATAGATGGAAAAACCAAGCCTGTCTGCGGCCTGAAACTGCTTTTAGGGGCGTTGGTGGTCGCACTTTAGTATACCTGGTGGTAAGACCACCATCGGATTGTGTCGCACGACGGCTGCCGACGTAAATCATGGCATATCTGTAACACTCATGGACCGCTATAATTATGATCCTGTACAAATATAATGTTTTAAGCACGTAAATCAAGATCAAACGTTGATAGACACGACGCTGCATATATCAAAACGCTTGTTGAGAGCACACTGTACGATATCTTTCAAAATGTATATTATCGTTTAGGCTTAAGATATTGCGCAAACGACCAGCAGTTTTCGATCTACTCGATCTGGGGGACGGTTATGATAACTATAATATTCACGTAATGCCTGAGACCTTTCTCGATCATGTCGAACGATGGTCTGTCGTTTTCTGTCTTTTCATGATTATTGCCAAATCAAACTAAGCTAAAACTACCAACCACGATTTGTTAAATCGGATGTCCCAGAAAACAGTGTTGGCAAATGTAAGTTCTCCGCCTCCCGAAAAGACACTTGATTTACGCATGAAATTTGACGGTAATTTCTTATAGTGAAACCAGTGGAAAAGAAATTCTAAGAATGGCTTTTGAAATAATATTTAAGTGACAGTTTTATCGCAAAAGCAATTCTTAGTAGTGTTAAATCTAAATTAAAATTTTAAGCGACTGATTAACTATTCATTTATCAACGATATATTTCACGGCCTCGTTGTTGACTTTCCGCCTTAAAAGAGATTTCGTACTGACTACAAATTAGGAATTACAAACGTTTCGAACGATCAATATGGGGATATGAGAATTTTTTTGTTTGCCTTTTTAGTATAAATTCGTTAACACTTACGACGCCAGTACTTCAAGCATTCATATACAAGTTGTGTCTCTTTTTAATAAAATACAGTTTCGCATGAAAATATTGTCAGAATGAACACAATGTAAGGACTGTGTAAATCTGATCTTAAAAAAGAAGTTTCAGTGACATGTGGACATTAGGAGATTTGTGAGAGAGATATCGAAACATTGAAAAATTTCAAAACGGATTGAACCAAGAAGAGCTTCGCAAATTCAATAGATTTTTTTGTTCGTTTTTTAGTTTTTCCTAGTGACAATTATTTACTGAATTCTTTTCAACTTACTACAACTATGGCGTATATTGAACCAATAAGGGATCCAGCTAAGACATCAGTCCAATGATGTTTATAATCGGAAACACGTGTCAGTGATGTATACCAAGCGAACATGAGGAACATGAATTGCAACAAGTGCTTAAGCATTTTACTACGCGAACAGGTCATGCGTTTATGAAGATAAATCTATAAAAAAAATATTCACAAACATATGTAAAATGTAACATGTTGTATATAAAAGTAAGTATGTATGTTTGGCACACAAAGGCATTTACTTATCAACTATTCCATCACTCAGTAGGGTTCCTTTGTTACTTACCGCTATGTAGATCATTGTAAAACATGTAAAACTGGCGTGACCACTGGGAAATGATAGATGGGCTTCTTTAAGTATTTTTCTCGTATAGCCAAAGCCACGACATGTGAAATCTTCTATGTAGCGCCCTTCATTGAGAGGGCTATCGCATGTTGAACCATCAGGTAAAATTGGCTGACACGTCTAATTTCAAGAAAAAGCAATCATTACACAGGGTGCGGCAAAAGTAACAAGAGGACTCAAAATATGTTTAGCTTGTATGTTTGCGACTGTTTCTTTTTGTCCTGTATCTTATTGACAAATAGAGGACATAAAGCAATCGAAACAGAAACTAATAGATAGAACAAGTAGGGCGATTGGAGTTAGCACCAAGATAGTTTGATTTCATTGTTCTGGTTGAGTTATCAACAGACGTCGTGACTGCCGCAGACAGATTTGCCACGCCAACCAAACAATCAGTTATAAGAAATTCCCACCAATCGTCGGGTGACATACAGACTCTCGTCAGGGGGAAGAGAAGGCAATAGTAAAATAGTCGTTATCCAGACGCAAAGACCCAACTTGACTTATGCCAAACACCTTAACTGTTTAAAAATCTTAGATCCAACAAAAAAAAAGGAATTATAGCCTGTGGAAAGCTGAAAGACAGCGAATTCACGCTAAACTTGGAAACTGTTCATGGGCTAAAATCTAAATTGGACACTTATTGGAAGGTTTTCACACTGCATGACATAAATACCGTCCAATTTATCAGTGACATTGTGAATGATCCTACAAAATTTCTGTTATGTTTATTAAAAACGATAACTAAAATTCGTGAGATGAGAAAATCGATGGGACCTGATTGAATTATGGGGTAAATGTAAAGAAACTTACCTAATTGTACTGTGAGAATTATAGTATTTATATTTAATGCCATATTGCAATTCCGATTTTCCCATGCTCTTTGAAGGAGTCTGCAATTGTTTTGTCCTTAAAACAGGTTTTTTTTTTATTTTTTAATTCGTGTTTAAAACTTGATCTAAACGAGGAAAACATTATCTCGAATCATCAGTTTGGTTTTCGAACAAGGCATATTAAGTATTGAGTCCATAGAATTGTCACCGTTATTATACCGGCATTTTAAAATAAGAAAATATTGGTGAGCTATGTTTACCGGCATTTCAGAAGCGGTATATAAAGTCCGGCACGATAAGCTACTTACGAAAAGAACTCGAGTTCTATCTGAAAACCCTTACAAGTTTCCTTAAAGGTATTTAACAGATAAAAGGTTGAAAGTAAGGTCAAGGGATCCGTTTTCTAATAATGGGAAAACCCCTGCAGGAGTCCCTAAAGCGAGTATATCAGGCACGCTATTATATGTATATCATCTAGACAGCGGATATGCTAATAAGCCCAAATACATGCACGTCAACGTTTGCAGACGACACTGCATTAATAAGAATTTATCAAGATCCGAAGGTGGCATCCAAACCACTTTAGTCTCATATTAATGAGCTAGACGATTTACTAAAATAAAAGCGAATCCCTCAAAGTTTTCCCTTCGAAGGCAAAATTGTCCACTCATAACAATGATAAATACAACGGAAACCCACGTGAAATACTTCGGTAACCACCTCGATCGACGCTGAGGCAAAGATAATGGCCATAAAACTTTGAACAGATCAACCAAACCGGTTAATAAGTCCTAACTCAACCCTGGCTTTGGAAAACAAAGTGCTTTTATACAAATCATCACATCGAACATGCAGAAATTATAAAAAAAAATTAGCTCTACTCTTGGTATAAAGTCCTTTACCGAGAATCTTTAGTGAGCCAAGCTGTTTTTGTACGTGCTCCTGAAAAGCAAATCCTTGCTCGGACTGAAAGTCTACAATGCAGGAAGTTTCGGAAAATGAATCCGTAAGATAGCTATTGAAAACATTTAAACTGGAAAAAAAGCCCTGAAACAAATTATCACAAAAGTGCTTGCATAAATGTCAATACAACGAAAATTAAAAAGTACAGCGATCTCCAAATCATCAAAATCGGACTTACCACAAAAACACAACACAGATGCAACCCCGAGTTAATCACCTAAATTTTTGTTATTATTTTATAATTTCTTCTTCAAAAAAAGGTGTAAAATTGACTATATCAACATAATTGCCTTCAAGTTGGCTACAAGCTTCGAATATCAGTAGCAAGATGCAGTTAGTCAGGAGCGGCACTTATTAAAAATCCCTTTCTGCTAATAGCAAGCGTATCAACAAGTAATCTCCTTGTTGTAAAACACCGCCTCCCAAAGTAATTAATTATTTATCTATAATTTAAACCGTTGCCCAAGAAACGATGTTTATTATTACACTTACCGCAAAAAAGTGTGGCCTCAACCGTCCAATGGAATATTTAGCAATATCTGTCGTCAACTCACAAACACCTGAACCAAATATTAACAGACCAATACGTTTGTAACACTCCACCAACCAGTCGGGTATTTGCAAATGTAAAAAGTAGTAATTACTGCTTGCTAAACTTGCAAAAGTATGCATTTTATGTGAATTTGATTTGAAGAATTCGACGATTGTAATCTGAAAATAAAAAATAAAAAAACCAAAATGAATATTCATTAAAGTTGTCTTTCGCTGTTAAAATTAGTTAATGAATCTTACAAGTCAATTAAAACTGACGCGAAGTTGGCTTAAGAGGGACTTACACTCAAAATCCTTTACTGCTGGCCACAAGTTAAAAAAAATACATTCTGGATTAGATTATGATTGTGGGACTCTCTCTTCGAGATTAAATAGTTTCAGCAAGGACTCTCTTATCAGAGACAAATTCTTTTCTCATGTTGGCAAAAACGTTAACAAAAAATAAGTTTTAAATCAAGCCTTGTTACATTGAGATGAAATTAAATTTAGAAAAATATTTAATAAATTAAAAAATCTCTCTTCTCTGTTTTTATTGAGCCTTAAATTTGTATCTGTTGATGGCGGTACAAAGGCAATTAACTGTTGTAATTTTTTAAATGTATGCAAATACATATTCCTATCCAAAAATTCCAGACGTAAAAAGTACTGAGATTAAAATGAGGACCAAGTTTTTTATATGTACGATACCATCCCATTTCTTGGCAATTGGCTAGCTTGGTAACATTTTCCCCATAATCCTTTCTCATATAAAAAAGTTACCAAACAGTTTGCCAAGCTAGCAAGTTGCCAAGAAATGGGGTGGTATTGTACATATGAAGAACTTGGTCCTCATTTCGATCTCAGTACTTTTTACAGCCGAAATTTTTGGATATCAACTTGACCTTAATGTTTTTGTGCGGATCTAAGTCCTTTTTTTCAAGTTATTTTTGTTTGTTAATGTATATATAACACCTCTTTTAACTTAAAGCCTACAGATGGTTTGGTTAGATCAAATTTCAGCTCTCTACCTATTATGGTAATGCTCCATAGAAATAAGAAGGAACCCTAGACCCCTAGATGAAAGAGCCCATTTTTCCCATTACTTATTCTTCAAGGCCTACCTGGTTACCGAATTTCAGCCCTCTAGCTTTAGTGGAAGTTCCCATAATATTGATGAGTCAGTGAATATGTAGTAAAATATACACGTTTTACACCTTCATATCTCGGGAAGCTTTTATGATGAAGCTATCAAACTTGGCCTATCACCGCACGCCTTAATTTTAAAATTAGAAAAATTTACGCCAGAAATGAAAGTTATGGATTTGTGTTACAAAGGTGTAAGAAAGGCAGTGTCGATTTAAACATGGAAAGGTGGTTTATTAATTTTCGTTATAAAAGATTGCTGTTCGTAATCTATAACTTAATTTTACAAGGAACCTAAATGGCCCCTACTTGCGAATTGAAAGTAAACAAATGGCGAAGGACTATAAGCTTAGAATGGAATACTGTTATCGAAAAATAGTAGTTTTTACAGAAAAAACGGTTATCGATAGCCGCATTTTCGTTAAAAAAAAATTACAGAAATAGTTCTATAGAAGATACTATATAATAGAAATTACTATTATCGATAGCAAGAAACTATTTTAACAAATTATGATAATCTGTTATCGACAGCAGGGATTTTCTTTAAAAATACTGTTATCGATAGCAAGAATTTTCGAAAAAAATTGCGTTGTTGTTTGTTTTTTAGAAAATGCTGTATTTAAAATTAAACAATAAACATATTCATATATTTACATAGAAACGGAACACCACACAAAAAATTATACCACTTTAAAAAGCCGCCTTTTGAAAATTCCTCCTAGTTCAATCTCTGTACAAATCTACGAATGTCTTTACTGCAAGTATTAAAATTCAAATGCCGGCATTTAAGTCATTGCTGCATTTGATAATTTCAGTTTATTTAAAAAAGTTTAACAAGTTCCTTAAGATAAAAACAACCACCAACATGCAACCGATGAGAAAATAATTGCTGTTCATGTAATTTAGTGTTAAAATGCCTGCAGTTACAGATACTTGTTGCAAGAATATAAATATACATAGGAAGCTATACAAGCGTGTGCAATATGTGTGTTTAGATTAAGATCAAAGCGAGCATAAATAATGCAGCCAACAAAGCTCTAATGTTAAATTTTCAAATTCAGATAAACATAATTTAACGTTATGATTTTCTTTGCAATATAATATAAATATGTACATACATATGTACATGTATACAAGCACGGATCTAGCTGAAGCTACTGGGGAGAAGCGTTAACATAAACAAACAATTCTTATATTTTTCCAACCTTTTTTAGGGGAAAATGTTAATTTTCAATGGTTTTGGTGGGGGAAATGGGGATGGTGGATGACCCTCGCTTCGCGCTTGCACAAAAATAGATATAAGTAGAATTAAATATGCAGTCAGAAGTCTTAAATTCTACAATAATCTTTAAATCCGCAATTTGAATGGTTCATTTTTCAACTTCAGAAGGCATATTTTCGCTTGCGCTGTACACTTTCATTACGGAACAGAGATGAGCACGTGGCTTTCATTTTAGAAGTTAAACACTAAAAAATTTTTCAATTGAAATTATTGTAAGTGATCTGAGTAAAATTGGCATTCATGAAAAAAATTTAACGACTTTATTTCAACTAATACGATTTATAATTATAAGGGTTGTATAAAAAGTAACTGCAAAATTATTTCCTTCACTGTCTGCCAATTGGTGGAAATAGAGAAACTTCACGCCTGCCGATTTAGTTGTGGTACTTTTGTTTACATTGTGGATTTTCTTAAAAGTGCTTGAAGTTTAGTATTCTAAGCCATTTAAAAATTCAAAACTATGTTTGAAAATTCAGTAAACTAGTTAGAGTCATTCTTTCAGTGTGGCGGTTGTGGGTTAATTCCCACATCTCCACTTTACTTAGACACTAGTATCATTATGCAGAACAAAACGTGACAACGAGCTGTTAAATATAATGCCAATTAGCCTTAACAGCTCGTTAACCGATAATTTATGCATCAGAAATTTTATTAGGTCTGTGTAATAATTGTATTTTTACGTTTTTGACAGTTTTATTCGTGTTTTTTCACTTTATATAATAAAAAGTTATGTGCAAGTATTTTGAACTTTTGAATAAATTATTTTGTGTTTTACAGGAAAAACTGAAATAAACAAATATACAATTAATACTTTAACAGTCAGCAGAGGTTTTTCAAAAGTTAACTACTCGTTGGCTAAAGGTTAACGAGTGGGTTATAAGTATTATACTGTTGTATATTTTACTGTAAGTCACGCGCCCTTCGCACAGCCATTGTAACCACAAACAAACACAATTTTGTTTAATTAAGAAAACAACATTTTATATGTTTACTAATCCATTTAAAATATAAACAATTTATTATTTTCAAAAGCTTTTATTACTTTTTTGGTGTAAGTTCTCACAAAGTACAAACACAACATTGACAATAATGGCATCGTTACAACAACAATACGGCAGTTGTTAAATAGATAATTATTATCTTCAATTCTAAATCTTTAAGCGAAATCAATTTTTACATCTATTGTCATGCAAATGAAACTAAAACGATATTACAGCGTGTAAAATTGCATTAAATAAAAACTGGAACATGGCAACGCTGTTTTCAGAGTCACCCATTCCACTTGACCTATGTAAAATGTACGTTTCCATGAGATCATTTTCATAGAAAGTCGGAATGAGTATTTTACATGTAAAATTTGTATATGATGTTGCCTATACATATGTAAGTCTTACATAATTATATCACTTTTATTTTCATGTATAAATCTCAAAATACCGTTTCACACAGATGCTACTCAGTAATAACAAACATTTATTTGTTCAATGTACATATATATGTACATAACATCAGCAGCGACGGTTTTCACGAGCAAGAAAACGTTGTTCAGCAATTAAACAAAGTTGTCGCAATAAAGACAAAAAAAATTCTCAAGCCACAATTGAACCACCGTTGGTCAAAACATTCATCCAACCAAAACGTCACCATATGTACGAGGGCGGTTCGGAAACTTCTTAGCCTATCAATGAAAGAGAATAGTTAGTTTTTCAAAAATATTGATGGCATCATGCCAGAATTATAATACTCAAATAAAAATGTATCTTTGAAATTATTTTATGTATATGTAGTTCCAAACCCTCTACTATAAGTACGATTATTAAACTGAAGACAAATACATTCTTACATCATATGTTGTTTCTACTCACCATTGAAATTGGAATTAGAAAACACATCAAATACAACATCCAACTTGCCACGGTCGACTCATGGTAGGGATGCATGAGAGAGTCATCGTTGCAGAAAAAGCCACGTTTATACGATTCTCCCCATAGCCTGAAGCCTAATATTGGTAACCCAACTGAAAAAAGAGTATTAAAGAAATAACTAAAAAAAATTATTTAAAAAATAATAATAAATATGTGTTTGCATGACAAGATATTTTAAAATTTTGTTTATAAGATAAAGGAATATATTTAACTTATTTGGTTATGTGAACAGCCTTCTCTGGGCTTATGAATAAAATAATCCAATAGAAGACATTTTGTATAAGTAGGAGATAAAAGTAACCCACAACTGCCTGCACTACCCGTATCATTCAATGATTTTGATTTGTTTTCACTTTAAACGCAACAGCTGAAACTGCAACACATGGGATTTCAGCAAGTCCAAATAAACCTATTGAAAGGTGGATTCGGCGATAAATTAGTAGAAAATGCAAAGCTCCTGGGTTAGTCAATTCGCTGCTTCCACTGGTATATTTCTTGAGACTTTACCTGAAATAAATCATCTCTTGCGATATGATAACGTTACATTCAGCTTTAGAATGCATCAACACGTGCTGTTTCGCGCCGAACTTTTCAATCGGCAGCAAATTGAATACTCACAAAAGGCTGTTTTGTTGAGTATTAAACCCAAAGCGTTAAAAATCCACCCTGTATAAAATGCACCGAGTAAAAAGAAGTGTTATAGCTTCTTTCTCTCGCCCTTTCTTGCGCAATAATGCAAACATGGGTGGGTATGTTCTTCCTTCTATATAGTCTGGATTTATAGAAAAATTGATAGGTTTATAGGCTTGGTGTACTTGAGATACGTTGTGTTTTCTAATTACTGATTTTTGACACAAGCAAAACAAAGAATCGTTGTAATAATTTCCGCAAGTTCCAAAATTAATTTCTAAAACCAAAATTAACAAAAAAAAAAAACTTCATAGAGAGAAAATTTGTTTCATTTCCAAGCGATAATGTCTCATATATTAATGAGAGACACGGATCCAGGCAAAGCTTATTTGTGTTGAGAAATTAGAAGACATTTTGTATAAGACGAACAATTTTCGAAATGTTTTTTCGGCAAAACGTTTATTTTTAACCGTTTGGGTGAGTGAAAAATCCTATTCTACTTCCACCAGGATTCGCGCCTGCTAACGGCAAAAATTATTCAAGTTTTTGAAAGTTGAATTAAAACTCAGAAAGTAGGGGGTAAATTATGGCATTTGGGTTGGCCCTCTGTTTTTCTGGACAAAAACAATGTTGTGCATTTCAAGCTAATATTTCTAGATGAGTGGGTGAGAGCACCTCGCTTTGTGAGTCATTTTGACATCAAATAACTTGATGCATTATGGACCTAATTTTATTCGTGAATCTTCAAGTCAAGTTTCCGTGTTTGGAGAGCTTTCTCCAAAGATTTTATCATTATTAAATTACTTATTTAATTTTTTTATAAAAATTATTTCTAAATTTCGAAGTTACAATACAACACTGAAATATTTACTTTATTTCCATACATTTTCTCAATCTTTATCTAACGGCAATAACAGTGTCAATTTGTAACAGGTAAATGTTGATCTCTTTTAGTATCTTTCAAATACAAATTAAATAACAGACAACCGAAGCAAAAGAATTGACAGCAATAATTTAAAAAAAAAAAAAAAAACTGACACCAGCATGCCTAACTGTCCATAGCTTTAGATATAGATTGTGGTTATAAATATTTCAGTTTATCATGACATACACGATATTTAATTTTAAGATAAATACTTAATTATAGTCAGGGAACAGACATTTTTATTGTCATAATTATTTAACTTTATTAAACAAAAAATATTTTTTTTTAATTACAAAAATCACATGAAGAATCCCAAACATATTTAGACAGAAACATAACCCGACCACCAGCTGAAGACTATAGAAATGGAACCACTGTATGAATCTTGTTACATTGTATAGACTCGACACTATAAATATTCCCAAACTTATTTTATTCTTGGCTTTAGTTGGTTGATAAGATCACATTACATTTGCCTTATCATTAAAACGTAGTCGCAAGTAGGAATGTATGTGCAAAAATGAATGAATATTAAGCAGGTGTTCGTTCACATATGGCAATTAAATATTTTTAGTGTCAATAAAACATTTGCAACTACCCAGCAGTTTCACAAGTAAATACTATTTTCAGACATGCATCTTAATTTAGGCAATTAAATTTTACATTAATTTCATTTTCAGACGCATGCAATTTAACTTACTCAATTTGTATTTGGCAGCTAAAAATGTGTTTGTTTATGCTCTTCGAGAAAGCTTGTGCTTGTGAGTTGTCGCTTTGATTACTTTTAACCAAAATTGAATATTTTTTCTCCAATATCTACAAACATAAAATATACCAATTTAAAGGAAACTATAGACATTACGACTGTGGGTACATCTTGAAGAGGTTGTACACGAGATTGCAAAGTTTGTAAGTTCGTTGTATTAATAAAAAATATTGATTTTTGGCACGCTGTACAACTCGGTCGCCACGTATACATAACATATGTGCATATGTGCTTATTTCCTTAGTGACCACATAGCAGTGGTTAAAAATCAGTAATTTAAAATGGTACTAAGATTCATCTGAAAAATATTTTTCCCTCATTACTATTTCAAAAATTCTAAGAGACTACTTGTCATATAGAGGATGCTTTTTGAATTTTTTATTTAACTACATGAAGTAGAAAATTTAAACGGGTTTTATGATATCGATATGGAGGTCTCATTTCAAATTCGGAGTTTTTTAAATCCAATTCAGGATTTAATAAAAAACTGTTAAAAAAAGTTATAATTACGAAAGAGTTATAGTTAATAATATTATATATAGATATATGTGAATTTAATTAACAGAAAATAATATAAATTTTTTTTAATTCAAAGATTAGTCAGAAACAGCTGACATCCTCGTATTCAGAAAATAATTGTCCATCCAGAAGCGGTGATACCCACAGATTTTTTAATTATATTGACTAAATTGTGGTTACTCAGGAAATCCACCAAGAACTCTCGAGTTTTGAATCTAGTTTTAGAAAAAAAAAACATGCGTTTGTTACTATATCTTGTTCTTGAAGTTTGTTAATTAATTCTTCGAAAAATCCACAAATAATATCAATGTTCAGAGATAAGTTAGAAATTTTTTTTATATTTGCTAGATATTTATAGCTGCGGAATTTTCTACGGAAAAGTCTGGTCAGATTTTTAAGTTAAAAACATATATATATTAGTTTATTATAATTTTGTGCAGTGCATTACTGAACGTTGAAAAATGAAATCAACGTAATATTTTTCAACACTGCCACATAGCAAAAACAAAATGCGAGTTTTATTGGCCATCCTTACTTAAAACGACTTGTTTGTAAAACGGAGTTGTACTACGAAATTGTATTGTTTGTGGGTATTACATCCAACTTGATTACTAACCGTCGCAACGTGTATGGCTTACATATGCGTATTGATGCGTTGTAATGACAGTACTGATGAAAAATCATGCAATGAAAAAAATTTATTTAATTTGTAAAAATTTTACTTTTATCCAAATAAGTTTATAAATATCTATCGCATTGCACTTTTTCAACAATAGTGTGTTAACTCAAAAAATCTTGATTTAAAATTTGTAGGAAAAATTGACATTTTGTATTCATATCTACCTATTGAAAATGTTACTGTTGTTTTGTCCCTTAATTTTTGTTTTCAGTTATCATCTGAATTTTCCCTTTTCATATGCCTTCAACGTAAAATCAAAAACATATTTCCTTCTACTGGGATATGTATATTAAACACGGATCGTAACTGTTCTAAGTTTAATTAAAAAAATTACTATTTAACGATTATTTCTTAAGTTTTTTTTTTGCTTATAAAATGTACAAATACTGGAGATAATATTGACTTTGAATCCAGTACAATTAGTGTTAGAACAGAAAATAATCTCTTTCTACAGGACTTGTAATTTTATTTTCCATGCAAAAAATAAAACATGAAAAATAATTATTAAAGTTAATTTTTTAATAAAACTCAAACAAATAAAATTAATGCAGCCAAAGGTAGTAGGCGTAACTTCTTAATCTTGTATCATATCTCTCCATATATTTTTTTTTGCTGAAATTTGGAAAATAATGATGCCGCCCTGATAATCAATGATAAATTAATACAAGAATGGTTAAAAAAATCATTTAATTTTATAAGTAAAGTAAAGTTCAATTAAGACAATATTTATATAAATTAAAATTCTTTACAACTTGGGATACTTTTTTTCTCATTTGGTTACTGTTTTAAGAGATTTTGATTACAAAAATGTTTTTGTCGTGGCAACGCTGGTGATACTCGTAGTAATGAATAGTCGCGTATATCCGTACTGGTCGATATCGATTAAAAGTTGCCAAATATATTATTTTGAATGCCATGATAGAGAATTTTCCTCATTCAAGGTAGCTAGGTAACATAATTTTGCTATTGGTCTGGTTATAATTGTTGTAGATGTGCGTACGTCCACTATACGAATGAGTTTATCTGAAACTGCGTATGTTTTTAGGACTCTTCCCTAAAGCCACTCATGTGATCTATGACTACTACGAGATCTCGTGCCCGCATATTTGGAAGGTACATTTTCTATTATATTTAAAACTGATGATGGATTGCCTTTAACTTTTCCCACCTCATTCAAAAAGTTTGCTTCGGTAGAGCCACTAACGAAGCTACTCTTAAAAAAAGGCCGGAAATTACAGCGGTTAAGTCTGCCGGGTCTTCAGATGGAGGTGGAGAGCACTTTTAAATTAAAGTTTTTAGCACCTGCTATTTATTATAAATAAAGTTTAAATTTTTTTACCGCGGCTTCCCATAAGCCATCATGTGTAACGTATCTCGGGCTGTGCATTTGAAAATGTAGCGTAAATTATAAGCAGAAAATAAGCAGATAAAGAAATATTATGATCTTACATTGACTATTTCATGAAGATTTTATAAAGAATCTTTTCCGACTTAACAATTTTTTATGCCAATGAATTATAGTTTTGCCAGTCCTTAGTATTACATGCAAGTAATAATTGTTTTTAGTGGCCTCAGAATAAATCAACGCGTAATTTTTCACATGAACTGCTGGGCATAAGGTCCATAAGAGTACGTACTCTAACCAAAAGTATTAAATCGATTTGTATTTGTTTACTTACATATTTGCACATATCAACTGGCAGTCGGACAGACAGAGTTTGTTTATGAGTATGGGACTTTCGAAATGCAAACTTTTACAAAACAAAAAATTAACAAAGAATTTTAAGATATTTGATAATGACCATTACCGATTTGTTAATTAATTTACTGGAAACTTAAATCTAATAATTTTAAATATTTGTTATAATCGAGTTGTTTAAGTAGCTTTTTTGCATAATTAGCCCCGCTAGCAGCCCAAAGAGAGATGTATACATTCGTATGTAAGTGTGTAATGAAATTTATTAGGCAGATTAGAGTAATGAATGGAATTTTATTTGAATGTAAATAAATAAGAGAGCTTGCACCCTCACTGCTGAATTATGCAACAGACTGGCTAAAGCTTTAGTTATGATGGAAGAATCTATTATGGTTAAATTTGCTGCAGACACAGACTTTTAATAAAATTAAAATTAAAATCAAACAACTTCTGTAATGCGGTCTTTACTCTACCTATACACCTTGCAAAGTTATTAAATCTTATTCAAATAAAGATCCTAACAACATAAAAATAAGCCTGGTACATATATCCCAATTGAAATGAGATGTAATTATCAAGTTTTCCAGTAATAGAAGACTTCAATTATTCTAAATAATCGACCACGGAAACTTGTTTTGCAGATTTTTGGATCGAAGAATGACACTGAAGATGGCACGTAGCCGAAACCGGTTTATCTCCAAACCAAACTTTTGCTCAGCAGAGTTTAACGAACAGCAAAGTAGTTTACTTCCACCCATTCTCCACTTAATAATCATTAAATGATAATTGTTTTGTTTACAGAATATAGACGATTTAGAAAAACATTGTAGCAAAACTCCAGCCATGCTCTACATCTAAATAAAACATTCACTAAATATTTAAATATTTTTTGTTGTTGTTTTTGTTAAGAATTCACTGAAACTGAATATTCATTTAAATAATTTACATTCATTTATCCATCATCCCCTAGACTTGAGCGTTTTGAATAACAAATGCCAACCAACATCATACACGAACATAAATAGAATTTTGCAATATTTTGTCTGATTTTAGATTTCATTTGAACATTTATGATGCTTTTCAGTAAATCGCTTATTGTTCCCTGGTACATGTTTTCCAATTTAGATGTTGGTGTTTAGCTTTATGTTGAACGACAATGTTTATTTTCCCTCTTATAGATTTCGCTTAAAAAACAATTTACTTGACGCTTTATTTTGTTGCTGCAATGAGTGGATCAATTATAGCTTGTGATTTTTTAGTGTTGGATTACGACTTCCAACATGCATTTAAAGAATAAAGTACCCTTCGACCTGATTTTTGTAGTGTACATGTAATAGTGAGAACAGTGTGTGATCAATACTACATGTTGAACCTTGTACTGCTTTTGGAAATATTCGTAGTGAAAAAAGATGGAAAAATTGTTTTCTACTTAGAAAAACCTAAAATTGTTTATTTCCATATCAGCTACCTTTATTTCAATTATTATCACAATAAGCTTCGAATAGAATGCTGCGCAATAATTTTACTTATTTAAGAAAAGGTGGGTTACTCATTGTAAATTTTTATTTACTGCCTCAAGCTTTGAAAAATTTTATTTTTTTAAATTAGTAAAAATTAGGCAATCGAATATGGAAACTTTGGTAATTAACTAATTGGGTTACAGTTTGAATCGCATAATCGATTAATAGTAAATTATTCGGTTAACTGAAAACAATAAAGTCGCAAGTGTGCAGTAGTCGTTCTACAAATGACTGTAATTTATGATTTTATTAATAAAAACGTAAATAACGAATAGAAAAAGTAAACAAAACACGTAGTTCAATTAATCACTTTTCCCTTGGTTTTTAACCAAACTCTATTAAGTAAATAGGTAAATTTTGATCAGTGGGCGAATATAAACGTGTAATCCTCTAGTATTTTATTAAAGCCATTATTAATTTTTCTTAAATTTTAAACTCTTTTTATTAACGTTGCACCCCATATAGTTTAACACGGGTATATTGAAGTTTAGCACTGACCATTATAAAATAAGTTGTGATTGCCAAACTAGTTTTGTTTTAATTTTTCTACTAATGCACTGAAACTTATCGATTTATTTTGTAATCGAAAAGACATTGATCGGGTAACAAATTAAAATCTTAAAGTCGCCTGCAGTTTTCGCAGTTTCCTTGTCAAAGATGACGTAATTTTTTTTAAATTAGACATTATATTAATGAAATTTTTCAAGAAATTAGTCGCATGAAATTTTGTGTGTTGACAATAGGTGTATAGAGGCGCTTGGTTTTCTTACACCGCAGGAAGAATCAATATTTTTCGAAAAAAATTAAAAAAAATATTTTTGGCGATTATAGTTTTCTTTGTGAGGAATTTGTGAACGTGTGATCTCTTCATCGCGACCAAATCTTCATTATATTAAAGTGAGCGTGAATAAACGCTCACTTTAAAAAAAATTTTCTTTTACGCGCGGAATGTCGATTTCGACATATTGATATCTGAAATACTTCCACAAAAAATTTTATCAAAGTCCATCTGCGTGTTTAGATAGACAAACAAAACTTAAAAAAAATGTTTTTTTTTATTGTAATTCTTTACACCACCATTAAAACTTTCACAAAATATTTCTTGCACAGACGCGATCTTCTAACAGTTTTATTCTTAGTAGAACAGATTTAAATACTTGTTGCAAAATATTTTCTTTTTGACGTAGTAAGAAAATTTAAGAAATTTAGAAACAAATTAAGTTTAACCTATTCTAAAACTGCTACATAATTGATACCCGGCAGCAGCACTTGTCATATATTGCAGTTTGATGAATTCATTAGAGACCAATAAAGATTACGAACGGCTCTTTATAAATCTTCATCAATTGGGATTAAATGTAAGCTTCTAAGTTAAAAAAGATTACATTAACACAAGGCTCTCACAATGTTTAGAATTTTGCATCTTTAGCTTAAATAGAAAATTCACATCCCACATAGTCTTACAGACCTGTGACTATAAATAACAATATCATCGACTGTACAAGTCATTCCGCATGTACAGGGGGGAAGAAACTCAGAAGTATAGACACATACATTTGTATTCTGGCTTGTTATTTTCACTTTTGAACACTATTTCTTGATCACTCCTCAGTTTGAAAACCTTAAATTACTTCAGAGTGTGGAAATTTTGGCTAAAAATTTTATTTAAACTTTTTATTAGTTCTATTCACGCCATGTTATAAAACATCAATTCGCAATATCAATTAAAGGCTTTTTTCTGCTCTTCTGAAGAATTAAATTTGAAACCTGTAGTTTCTATGAAATCTACAGATTAAACTTATTATGTTATTTTTATAGATTTCCTATATATTTTTATATACAAATAATTTATTAACAATTCTCCTGTTAACCGGATAGTTCATTATTAAGTGATTAAAACTTAAACCCAATTAAATTGTTTACTTGATTAAGAAATTAAAATATAAATCCGATTAATTGAATGCCCTAAAAGTTTTGTGAAATTATTGCGGGAATTTTGCGGTTAAAGTATTATTTACAACAAATAATCCCTCTAAAAATCATTTGTATATTTAACTACTTGTAACAAACTGCACCCGGTATAATTCGCTAATGACTACGCAAGAAACTGATCGAAATTTAGTAGCTTAAAATTCTCAAAGTTAAAGCTAAAAATCTAATTCAGTGGTCAAATCCACTTTGAATTGGATGAATCTCACAATTGTAGTTATTTAAATATTAAATTAGAGTTACTTTATATTGGGAGTATCCCTCTGCCAGCCCATATTCGTCCAGTATTTTGCTTGAGTACACGACGAGTTTTGAAAGCAACCCACAACAAATTTGCAGACTGTCGCATTTTAAATAAAGGGAAATTATTATTTGCTATCTCCAAATTTTGTTTTAATACGTTTACGAACGAACTTGGAGATCGAAAAACATAATCCTTTCAAAAGTGTATTGAATCCTTTTTTCCTGGTACACAAGACAACCCAATTAAAATCCGAAAATATCAACAAACATTGTGGCTTTCTTCTTCATTTGCTTGAAGTTTTCACTTGCGAATCGTTGATAGTTTTCCTTTTAACATAAAAGGAAAAACTAAAAAGTACCTAAACCCTAAGACTAGAAAACGAAATAGTACCAAAATAAGTATTAAAGTCAAATAAGTTTGCATATGTTAAGAGTTAAAAAAATCTAAATTTTTCGGTCAGAAATCTTCAAATCTGTATTTCTTCATTTTGGGGGGTAAAAATCTGCAAAATGCAGATAAACCTGCACTTCAGCCCAGAATATAAGACTTGCTTATCGCTGAATTGGCTCTTCTGAACGAGCGATTTATCAATACATATAAAATTGGTGATAAACTCTAACAAGCCACAGCTGATTAATTCCAACTTTCAAACAAAAATTCAAGAAATTCAAGTAAAGAAGACCAACTTGAGCGCAATGAATAAGTTCGCCTGAGTTGTATTTGAGTTAAAATATCTAAAATATCTATATTCGCAACATTGGCTGATTTACAATATAATTCTCACATTTAAAAATTAAAATAAAATATTTCTAAGATCTGTTGTTATTGCTTTATTTTTTAAGATCACGAGCAAAGTGCAAAAGGTTCAATTGAGAATAAATGATGATAACGACATATTTATTCAAAAGCAACAAATAAAAAAATTCACTGAGTCTCTCTTTATGAATGAAAGTAAAAGTATAGAAACTATTGAAATGAGAAATTAATTAAAAAATAAATACAAGAAAATGTTAAAAAAATATTTTAAATGGAATCGATTGGAAATATATAAAAATAAATAAAATTTATTTAATAAAAGTTTATTAATTTTATTTTATTAATTAATTAAAACGATCTTAAAAGTAGAAAAGAAAAGAGAAATAAACAAATTTATAAATCGTAACGTAGAGGTATAAAAACAACAAGGGTATTCAATAACAGTGGTTGTTTCGATATAGAAAACACAAGCAAATGATTCGATAGTAATAGGATTAGTTTCAACACTTTGCTAACTGACAAATGAATTTGGATTTCGGCGGTTGAACACTTTCTTCCACTACAACTCTCTAACAGCTCGTCCATAAAGAAACCACTAAAAGATGCCGCATGAAATTAACTTTCATATGCGCAAATTTATTTGCAAAGAGTTTGACATCCGATACTTAGGCGGTAATTTTCGATTTCGCCCATGAGTCTACCTGTTATCAATTTGGCGTGACAATACAAATATTGACACAATTGAGCTCAACCAATAAAGCTATAGCATTTGTAACCGTTGCTAGGTATGTTTAGACAGGTTCTGATTAAAACAGAAAATACTTAAAAATTCGTTTACAGCAATTAATAACGAAAACTTCCAGATTTTAGATTTACATATTTAAGAATAAAGCTTTTAAGATGTTTTCGAGGTAAATTCATTTTTCATGCAAAGAATAGCGAGCGATAGCTAATCGAAGAACTAGCAGTTGTTGGGAATATACATTTAGCAGACCGGCAAAAGTTACGCAAACACAAACTCTTTAACAAGGACTACTGAACTTAAGGAGTCGTTGTTAATGAAATCCAGTTTTTGTAGAGAGCACAGTGTAACGCAGCAACTAGATGGTACGAAAGCACAAATAACGCAGAAGAATATTATATTAAGTAATTATTACAAGAAATTTTAGCTTGAATGTCTAATCAAATTCATTTCATTGGATTGAGAATCAAACACTACGCAGTCTAAAATAAAATTTTACGTTCTAATATATACAAACATATATATACTAATATATACTAAACTGAACTAAATGGAAAATAAATAAACTGCTTGCGAAAATTAGAACGATTGAATTATATTAACTATAACTTAAAGTCGCAAATAATAGCTTAATAATTGATTTGCAAGTGCCCGTGCAAAAAATTCATTGCAACATTTGTTGCTTTGGTTTTGTTTTGATCTAAATGCGTTGTACAACTACCTTCTTTTTTCTGTTCTTTCGTTTCTGTAAAAACTTGACTATCGTGTGCTAGGTTTTCTTAATAATTCTCATTTTATTTATTACTCTACAAGCATAAGACACAATATTTCTAGTTTCTCTAAAAATATGTCTAAAGGTTTTCTCGTGAGTCGGCTTAAGTAACCATCGAAATGTGCATAAAGACTAGTTTATCCTTTAAAAATAGATTTTCGGAATCGTTAAATTTACTGCTTGGAAGAATTTGCACTACTAAATTACTGTAGAATAATGCATTCAGGTAGACTTTTATTTTGAACTTTGAAAATGCATGATTCGGACAATTGCCGTCATATATATACATACAATATGTAATTGAAACCCCTTACTGCTTCGACCCTGTAAGAAATGTCGATAGTAAAACTGTCTGCTATAGACATTTAGCATGTGCTTGTTATTTTTAATCCACTACTGACCTCAGGAACTATTGACTAGGTAGTTCATTTGAGACCATTGAAACCAGAGATTTACTAGTATTTTTTTAATAATTTTTAGTCTATACTTTTGCAAGTTTTTACTATATTTTCTCACTCGTAACATTCGGAGGCGCATACTTCTCGCTATTTCTATTTTTATACAGAGTAAAATACTTTTTAAACTTGTCTTTTATAATTTCTTTTGCATTAGTAAATATTTTGCAAATTATTTTCTAATATTCACCTTTTGAATTCAGTTTATGTTGTTTTAAGAAAATTTTAAAATTTGCGGGCACTAACGAGTGTTTTCAATAAAACAATATAATGACAAAGTCACCAAAAAATAGTGACAAACTTGGTGACTTGGAGCTACTTTACCCCAGGTTTTACTTCAGGGTAGCTACTATACAAAGCATCGCCCGAAACATTCCCATTGACTCGCCTACTTTATGTCTAACCAATGTGATCGAGCAAACCTTTTTTAAACAAAATATTTCTACAATCAAAAATCCCACTAACATGTTCTATTAGGATCGATACATAATTCCCTAGCGAAAGCTCTTAAACTCACTGAAATCTCTTGTAAATAGACGTTAAAGTAAGGAAGCCTGTTAACTAAAAATTCGAATCAGTATTCAGGGGTGGAATCGTCACATCTGTGAAAGTGCAACACGTATCGTAAAAATGCGCTCTTTTGGATTATAACATACGTCAACTGATGATAACTCACAATATTGGGATCGTAGTACAATTTGTTGCAGTACATAGGATTTAAGTCCCCTTCCAGATAACAAAACAAGATTTGTGTTAAAAAATGTTTTACATTTGTGTAACTATAACAATATACCCTTCCGATTGGTGTTTAGTACATATCTTTGTAACACTTTAAATGAATACCCTTAATATTTTGTTCAAATCCAAACATACAGGATTTCATATAACTTTATATTTATTTCCTCATAACTTCATAATACTCGTAAGTATATATAAATAATTTCCAACTCATGAAATGTAATCACTTACCGCATGCCAATATTGTCAAATCCACCAATAGACGACAGCATATTTTCCGGGTGCCATGCAACTCCATTTTGTGCTTGTCGCCTGTTCCAAGAGAAACGACGACGCTAGCGCCAGTGCCACCTCCAACAATACCGGAATTGCCAAAAATATTTAAACTTTTATCGTGTTTATTATTGTTGTTGTAGTTGTTAATCTGATGATTATTCAACGATAATGTTGTACTTGTTGTTGTGGTCGATGACGAAGTTGTTGTGTCACTACAATGACCAGTAGCACTCAGACCATTTACAGCCACTAAACAGTCACCATTAATGATTGTTGCTGCCGCCGCAGCAATGTTTGCTGTTGTTGTTGCTGTTACACCCACACCCAAGCCACCGTTGATTGTCGGCGAAGATGGTTCACTGCAACTACTTTGACTCTCCAGCCTCTTCAGGGGAGTCGTATCGCAAACACTGTTCGGTCTCAAACTATTCATTCTGAATTTCTTTTTGCAGTTGATTGTTCCAATCGTAAATACTCTTTTAAAATTAATGTTGCAAGCACACGAGTAATAAATGTAATAAAAATGCGCAGTCTTTGATTTTGTTGTTGTAGTTTTTCTTTGCAGCCTAAACTATTTGCTCTCTTTTTCGCGGCTCACGCGAATATTTATAATTTTGTAAAGTGTCTGACGTCATAAGCTCTTCTCACATGAGTGTAAATTTAATCGTTTATTTATTTTATTCGTTCTTGCTTTTTGAAATCAATTTCCTAGAAATGTATCTTAATCTTCCTCTGTGGTTGTTGGTGTTGTTGTTGTTGTTGTTGCAACTGCACTTTGTAGTGTGTGGCCGTTGTTCATTTACAATTTATGAGAGGCGTTTCTCTTACGTTAACTTGGTTAGTGGCGCTTTATTGTTGATCTTTTTAAATTTCAAGTGTTTTTTAAGTCACTCGAGTTCTTGTTTTTTCATTCGTATCACTTGATTCAAATTAATAAATAATCTGTGCGCTGTTGTGTTGAAAGATTTTCATTTTAGTTAAATGTCGTGTACCTGCAATTTTTTCTTTATAATTAATTGAGGTCAAAATTTGAGTTCAAAATACATAAATACAAACAGAACAATTTAATTGTTGCGTAAGTCACTGATAAAATAAAGAAAATAATAAAATGTTGCTTTAAATATAAAAAACTTTGTGATGTCACTGAAAATTAAATTAATTTTTGGCAGTGGCCTTGTTTTGAGGCTAATATCGTAGCGCGAGTCCAATATTGACTTCACTAAATCGGAAAAGGGGCAAATTAGCGCTCTGTCCTTTGACATTCTATAATCTTCATTCATGCCGAATTTACACATCAATAAGAAATTCAAGGAGCTTTAGTGAGCGTCAAAAAGCGTGAGCATGCTTTAAAATAAAGACGGGCAGATTTGGTGGTTTCTTAAAATTCTTTCTTTTATAATAAAACTTCATCAAATGAGTTGACCTCTTAAGACAACTATCTCGTTTTACAGTTTATTCAAGTCGATTGGCTGAGAAAAAAGTCTAAAAATATTGGTGATCTCATGCAGATCCGGACCATGGTACACTTTTTTTTTGCTATGTTGATCGCTGGTCTTAAATTCAGCTCAACTTGTGCATTACCTAAATTTGAACTTATTTAGGCATCAGTGATATCGCGCCAGCTAGCGGTAGCTAATTGAAGGTACTCATTTTCCATCATAAATACCATGAACACGATTTTCAAGTATTTTGTTCTTATTTTAACTTCTACCCGCGTTTATTAGAAACCCCTAAAGAAATCTGGGCGCAAAAGGAGCTGAACTATTAAAATAGAAGCGCTAAAATTCGTATCTTATCAAATGTTCACGTTTGATGGACTCTCATGTGATAGGCTTAACTATCGTTGCACGGCCAACACCTTAAGACAAAGAAACGTCAGAATGAGCCAGGACATCGCCGATATCCGTGAAAGTGTGTTTTTATCGGATACATAGACGACGCCACATCCTCACTTGTCATTCTTTCTTACTTTTTTCTAAGTCTAGTTGAAAGAGGTAGTCAAAACAACACAAAATAAAAGCAACAAATGTTGCCAAATTTTGGATTGCACGACCACTTGTGAGTTCATTATTAAAATATTATTTGAGAAATTTAAATTGTAATTAATATAATTTAATTGTACAATTTGAAGCAAACGCAACTTTTTTATGAATAATAGTGAGTTGATCGGCTCGGTTTTTTTAATAATTTTAAAAGTCGTTTTTTGGTTTAAAAAAAAATAGATTTTAACTGGAAAGGGACCCAAAAAGTGGTCTGCTTCGATATTCCCCCTACATTAACAACTACGGCTGATGTAAGCGAATGGGTAGTAGACCTCTGAATTGTACATTTGAGTTAGATTTGCAAAAATGTTTAATGCATCGGGAAAAAAAGATGTTAAGAACATTGAGCAACAAAGGCAATATATTTATTTACTGCCTTTTTTAATTAACAGGAGTGACACCTAATTTCCATTACATATTCATTTATGTTTCTTTCTTTGGGAAAGGAGTAAAGGAAAGAAAATACCTTTTAAACGGTGTTGCAGTGTCCGGTTTCCTTCTAGGTTCTTAATTTGAAAAGACTTGTGTTCGTTATTTTATTTATTTTTACTTATTTTACATATTTTGGTGATCATTTAGTAGCAGGGAGTTATACATTCGAAGGAGCACACTATGCACTTTATTTGGAATTGATTTTATTAGTTTTCAGTCTCCTATAATTTCAGTAATGGAAGTTGTTAATGCACTATATGCTTTTGATTTCATTGAATTGTGAAACTAATTATTATAAAAAAACCTACTGAACTTAACAATTAAGCCAGGAATGTAATTAAATTAAATAACGCAGCTTTTTTTTATAACTTATGAGTGACAACTAAAAATAAAATAAAGTAAAACCGCATTAACCCAAATATTCGAATAGATTCGACTGTAAATTTATCAAATCTTTAAGTTTTATTGTGAATCGAGAAGCCAAGGAAATGTTTAAGGAGACAATCAAGACCAACAACAGACTCTGAACATTATGTAGGGTGGTGTCTATAAATCTTTTTTTTTGCGTTACCGAAATTTATGGTCACTTAAAAAACTCTAAAAGAGTAGTTAATGCTGCCTTTAAATAAATGACCACAGATACCTAAATGCACAGACCAGAAGTACACACTGGTAAATAAATAGAAAAGTTTCATTTAAAATGTATTGAAAAACATTCAAAAATAACCAAGACGAATGCCAGGGATTAATAAATTATTTTTAAATAAAACAGAGCAACTAAAGCATGATTACAAAATTATTTTTCCAAGATCATGTATCTTATCTAATGAATGTTTGGTTTTAGGTTTGTGGAACGAATTTTCTTGTCATCCTTGTAAAGTTTGGAGACATGTTTTGTTTTTCAAATTCTTGAAGTAAACAGAATACCTTATTTATGGATCGAATTTTAAAGTGCGTACAACAAATCTGAACTAAAAGCCAAAAAAGCATATATTTGTTGAAATTACCTTATGTTGCAAGTTATCCTTTAATTGTTTCAAATTACCTACACATGTCATATCACACACTAGACGTTTTATTGTTTTTGTTTAAATTCATATGTATTTGCTATAGTCACTAACACTGGTACTTAGTGGCATGTTTTATATCTTCACTATTTTATATGAAATTTGTTTGGGAAATAAAAATTTTATTTTTCCGCGCCCGAATATATAAGCCACACTTTAGACCATCACTACCGTTTAGCGCCTGTCAGATTGATTTAACCGCTCTTGGCTGTGTGGCAAACGAACGAATCTTAACAACTGTTGGGTGCTGATCGTGCTGTATGGTTTCCAACTTGTGTATTTGGTCTTGCAATATGTACACACACATCAAATTATCACCAATGTTGCAACATTTGTTGTTGTACATTTTACAATGGATACATTTCCAAGTTTAGGGGTTGATTTTCTGTTATGTTGAGAAACATTTTGCAAATCATACATGATCATTTTGTAGCAGTAAAGAAAAACTGTTTATGTTGTTTTTAATTTAGAAATTCTTATAAGTATATTATGAGATTTGGTTAAGCTGGACTAAAAACAATTATCATCATGTAAGTTACTTTGCTGTATCTTTAAAATTAAGTATTATCCCAGCAGAAACTACTGCTTCGCGATCAAAAGCTTTGTAAAGAAATAGAGGGTTGGCATTGTACACTTTGTGGCATTTCTTTTTAAGTGGATATTTTAGCGTTACGTGGCATTTTGGAGATTCACTGATTGTTTACTATCGTTTTGTCGTGTTTCATTCGTAATTCATCGTGAAATGTATAATTTTATATTTATTGCCTTAGAGTACTGCATTCTGGAATGCACGACTATAAGCGATTTAGTAAATATATTCCAGCTTTCCTGCATGGCTAAAAAATATAGGTGCAAATATAACTAATTTCACATTTTCAGCCATAAAGCATTGCAGTTACTAAAGCAAAATGTAAGTGCTTACTATGAAGCGCCTTTGTGAGTCAGAAAAAGTACGATTATTTTTTTTTTGGCATTTTTAGTTTGATCGTTTCAAAATTTTTTAGAATGTTAAGCAATAAGTCTTACAAACCAATTCAAATCGCTAAAATGAGAAACAAATTTTGTGAAATGTCCATTTTTGTGCGATTAATGGCCTGCAAGCAAGAGCTGATGTCTACTCTTTGCATTGGAACGTCTTCAAGTCTCTCACGAAGTCTCATGGAATGTCATCTGTTCGTCATTGACGGTTTAGGAGTGAAGTTTTCTGTCATAGTGGCAGTGTCCGGTATCTCTTGTGTACGGCTTAGTGTTTGACAATTTGACGAGGGATGGCCAGGGCTTAGTTTGTGGCGAAATTGCAGAAGAATAATTTCGCAAAAAAAAAATCACAAGCATTCCGAACTCTTCAGAAGTTCCATTGCTTCACAAATATCAAAACCAAGCTGACAGTTGTCAATATTTTGAGCCACCCTGTAGAAACAGATATTTACATTTGCATAGAGTGGGTTCCTTTTTCTATAGAAATTATTTCATTTAACGATTAATTTTTTTGTTTAAATTTAAAAGTTATACTACATTTACACCTACGCAAAATCTGGTATTTATGAGATTTTGAGCGAAATCTAGTTCATTTCTATCAGATTACCCATACAAAACAAAATCTACTTACGAACTAGATTTTGGCAAAATCTCTCAAAATCTTGCAATACTAAATGATGCAACTATGTATTTTTTGCTAATGTACTGAAATATACGGCGCTGAACAAAAAAATTTTGACATTTGTAACAAAAAACAAAAGCGCGGTAGAAACAAAATATTTGCAGCAACATTAAAAAATAATAAAAGTTTAAAATAAGTGTTTTCAATATGGACAAAACAATAATGAATAAAGTATAATATTACATTTGTAATTATGTGTATAAAAACAATTGTAGCACGAATTTAATTAAGTTTAAAGCCTATTTTTTATTCTTTCTTCAGTCAGTTGTTTTTGTTATGAAAATGAAATCTAATAAGACGTCAAAAAGCATTGGTGTAAACGGCAGAGATTTTCTTCGAGATTTAAGCTGAAATCAACTAGATTTTGCGTAGATGTAAATGTAGTATTACTGTGTACATATGTATATTTATCAGTATATTTTAGTAAAATATAGAGACAAAATATTTATGATATTTAAACTTTCGGAAAACGAAATTGCACGGCAAGATTAGTGTGGCTAATATTTAAAATAAATTAGGGTTGCATATAAGAATGACAGCATTGTCAAGCTCAATTGAAATATTAAAACATTTTCCCTTAAACAACTTTAAAATACTTAAAAATGGCATTAAAATTACAATTGTACAAATTCAGGTCAGCTTTATATTAGCGCAAATAAAAATGTTTTCTGGCCAAGCGAATAATTTTTAAATAATTAATTTTAACAATTTTAATCTATTCTGTTTACAATTGTCTCTGTTCCCTTAGCGCCATTATCATTTGATTTGATTTGATTTGATTAGACAGACTAATAAGGTATGTCCATATATGGGAGTCAAAGCGAAGTAAGGAAATGCCATATTAAGCGCAAAAGGTGCGACATGAAATCGTAAACATAAGAATAATACAGATACTTTTTTATTGCAATTCTGCCGTACCTCGACAATCGCAATTTTAAAATTTTCGTTGCCAAAAAGAGAATTTTTATCGGCATGTCTGTACGTCAGTGTTATTTGACAAAATAGATTTTTGTTAACTTGAAAAGTCAGAAATATGATCTAACACTTTGTTTAAAAGGGACTTGTCCCTTACATATGTACATATCAGTTCATACATATTAAAAGAAGCATACATACGTACTTGTGTAGATAACTAAATTTAAGTATCTAAGTTACTCTAGTTAAGTTTCACCGATCACGATACGTTAATTTTTGTGCTGGAGCTATTTTTACATGTCACGGGACAAGTCCAGCTAGATCAAAGGCCACGAATTTCTCGCGGGGGAAGAACGTATATTTTTCGAATATACTTTTTAAGGAAATATATATTGGCAATTTTACCTCGACAAGGTGTTTAACTTAAATGCACTGCATGCAAATAATATCTGTTCCCCATGTTTTGCCCCTTAAAACTCCAACCGAAATCTAAATCATGTTTTTAGATAATAAATTTTTTTTTTAATAAAACGTTACGTTAGTAAAAGGTAATTTTAGCTAAATTGAGGTATAAAGTGACCTTTAACTATTATTCGTTTTTATAACTGCCTTGTAAAATAAAATTATTCTTTCGGAAAATATGGCAGTGCCAGAGCAAAAACCGGCTACTGTTGACAAATTAAATTGGTTCTTAATAATACGCGGTGTCAAGGCGTAATTTTATTTATTTGTTTGCTCACAAAAAGCAAATATTTTGGAAATATTTTGTGTAATATATTTTATTTAGTTGGTACCAAAAATTGCAAAACTAATTACCAAGTTGTTTTTAAAAGTTATTTTTTTTTATTTTGAACTCAAATCTCAAACATTATTCGAAGCTTGGCTGCAGTTTAAACTTTATATTTTAATTTTAACTGATATTGGTTTGACAATAAGAAAATCGTTGGACAAATAATATTTTCTGAATTTGTTATCAAATGTTATAGTCATATAATTTTCAAATAAGAGTTGATTTTATAAAAACAAATGTTTGAAAATGCTTCTCTTTTAGTTTGATGATAAAGGTTATTTTATCTGAATCCTAAAAGCAAGTTCAAATAAAATGTTATATTTACATACATAACAAGTTCTATATGATTTAACAATATGCCGAAAGCGTTTGAGAAACACGTTTTACAATTTGAGAAAGAGTTTGATTTTAAATTATTCCTTCTTTGTAGTCGAACCCGCATGTTTGCTGGGTATCTATTGTGTAAGTGAACAACACATCATTTATTGTTGTTCACATACTTTCAATTAAACTTTTTAGACAAATTGATGCAAAACGGCAATGACATTATAAAACTGTTAGAAAATCCAATACTCCCTCATATTTTCTTTTTCTTTTTTTTCTTTAACAGAGCCTGCCGCGGTTGAAAATGAGTGTCTGTGTGTGTGTGTGTGCAACACATTTATTGTATTGACTGCTGGTTATCGTTATTATTGTTTATAAAACGCGATGGGACTTAACAAAAAAAATCATCTATTGATTTCGTTCCTTTGTATGCGAGTATTAAAATAATGTTTAATGACTTTCAAAAACATTCGCACAGTAAATGTTTTATGGTTGTATTTCTTGTTACATTATGTTATATTGCGAGACACACAAGTGGCATAAAATTGACACTAAGCAGCAATAAACTGAAACAAAACGCATTAAAGCAACAGTTTTACGTTTATAGATACACTGAGAGAAAATAATATAAAGAAATAGATCATTAATTCAATAAGTCATGGTATTTTGCATTTAATTCTTAGCATCCTTATTAAGATATAATACATATGTATATAAATTTTCTAGGATATCTGGAAAAAAGCACTTCGTTTTATCGATTAAGTGAAACATTTTTATTCGAATGACAGTTAGAAATTATTTAATACACACCTGTAAAACTTTTATATATTTCTCTAAATGTGATCAAATACATTATAAAGAGGTCTTTAATAACTGTTCAGCTTCAAAATTTGACAATTAACTTCTTAGAATCTAATTAAGTAATTACATATATTTTTTTAAATTTTAAATAGAACGAGAAAACTTTCCAGAAGTACACAGTTTCGGAGACGATGCCGTTAATTGAACTGTTTGTTTCTTTGTTTGCACATAATATGTTATAAATTATAATGCCAACTTTTTTTTCATTAATAAATCGTAATTTATCATTACGATAATGTGACTTATGCCACTTTCAAAATAAATAGTTTTGAAAAGTTACTGACTTATATTAATTTTGTCCGTTGTATTATACTAAAGTGATTGTGATTTTAGAAAATTGTGAATAAATTATATATAAAAATAATCACCCTTATTCCAGGTGTCAAAAGAAAACGATATTGTTTTACCTTATTTACTTTAAATTGTTATTCCAGTTGTCGTTATCGAATATTATTGATGATTGTCAACATAGCATTTACATTCTGTAAACAAATTTGACGGCGATATTGTTTTGAAACGACTTTTAATTTGTCGCCGCCATTTTTCATAACGACTTCAGTTTGTTTAAAGCATACATTAATTGAAAATGAAAAAAACGGAAAAAATTAAAATAACAACTGCAACTCAGTTTGACAAATTAGTAGAAGAGTTGCAAAAGAATCTCTCTCTTGCAGTAGGATTTGCAGAGGCACCCTTCCAAGTAATTGTAAAGAACAATGGGAAGAAATTGCAAAAGTGTTGAATTCTCTTGGTCCGCCGATACGTTTGGGAGATGGATGGCAAAAGGTAAGGAAATAATTAGCGTAAATATTGCAATATAAAAATTAAATTTTTTAATAGGTTTGGAGAGACTTGAAGTTTAAAATAAAGAAGAAAATGGTCGCCAACAAAGCTGAATGTCATGCAACAGGTAGAGGGATATTTAAGCAGTTTGTTTTTAGTCTGTTAGAGGAAGCTGTGGCAAATCTGCTACAGTTTCAAAAGCAACTGAACCCTGAGGGAGCCGTTCAGGGAGTTCAACTGAAAAATGTTGCTAATGAGAAGCTTTCGTTCTAATATGAGGTTTTTTTCTGGCTCTAAAATAATAAACAAACGATAAATAGTCAACGTCGTCGTCATCCTGCATAGAATGCAAAATTTTTATTGAATTGATCATGTTGAAACAAAATGATGTTGACACCAAAATGACGACGACGTTGACGACGACAACTGGAATAAAGGTGAATAATTTGTAAAATGTACTTCACATATATGTGTATTCATGAACTTTTAATTTTAATGGTAATAAAATACAAAAAATTTGTATATTTCAAAACATACGTATTATTAATAATTACGAAGTTTTACATATAAAAGTACATCAGTTCGCTTTAATCGTCGTCATTACAGGGAGCGGTTAAGACATCGGAAATCATATTTTGATAAAAATTTTTAAAGTAATTGAAAATAAATACAATAAAGCAATTCCATCATGAAATTATATTTGGGGTTAATATTTTTAAACACCATCGGCCATATTCATAACAAAATATTTTAGGTTTAAAGCACACATTAATAAACAAGCACTTCCAGGCTATTGAACCTTTAATAAGAAAACGTATTCTTTGATCATTTTCCACATTTTTGAACATTTCCCAATTTATCTAGGCAGTCGACTATATAAATAGGTTTTTATTGTTTTAAAATGAAATTTTTGTTTTTTGTCAGAAATTCTTCAAAATTTGTGTATTAAGTAAAATTACGAAAATATGAAAAATGCATAACCAAGAATTCACACGACTTACTTTCGTAAAGGATACAAATTGTATTCGAATATGCCTATTTTATTCGTTTTTTATTTGTATATACATCACTAAAATAATTTTTATATTTATATTGATTTTTGTTATTAACTTTGTGAAAAAGAAATAAAAAACTTTAAATATTTGAATGAAAAGGGTTTTAAAATAAAAAGATGTAAAAATTAGAATGGGAAAGATAGAATGAATATTTATACTTCGCAATATTGTTAGTTTCTGGAAGAATATTGTTTCTAAAACATTTTTATCAAAAAATAAAAGTTTCGATTTAAAGCAGTCAGTTACTGGTTTCCATGATACCAGTGTCTACATCGTCACTGGTCAAACTTAGAAAATCATGTACTCTCTTCCAGTTGCAGGCCACAGGAGACCCCGGTAACTGATACCCCCTTCTCCACCAGGTAAGAATACACAAAGGTGCCGGGATCAGCAAGAGAACTTGACTCCGGGAGCAACTTTAAACCTACAATAAAATGTTTCTGTAACACCTTTTCAGTACAATTTTGCTTATTATAGTTTAATAGTTTATACGTCTGTTGTAAGTTTTTATGAATATGGCCATATTTCTTTAATCGTAGTTATGGTTCGGTGTATAATCGTTTCTGCTCCTTTTGTTATTATGATTTTTTTCTAATGACTCCATAGAAGTTGCTTCTTTGCCTATTGAAATCACTGACTGTCATATGTATTTTTCTCGGGTTATTGCTTTTTCGCATTACAAGCAAAATTTCTATAAAATAATAATGCGCTTTGATAGCCACCTAATTCTATAACATAAACAAGTATGTCTTAACTGATTTTAATAATGCTATTTATCACTATCAGAGGCAGTGCAAAAACCAATATAACCCTTTCGTATGTTAAAAAATTTAAAAATGGTGCACAATTTTCATGTCATAATATGGCATTAAATAGGCCCCATGCTCAAAAACATTCATACGCCAATGCTTTAAAAGGAGGTCCCCAAATGTCTAGTAAAAATAATTCGATTTCAATCGAAAACCTAATTCAAAGAATGCAGAAGCAAAACATGATTCTGCACGTCCTGTTGAACCGTAAATAAAAATGACCAAATTAAAAATATGCTACTGGAACGCAATTGGGCTCTCCCAGAACAAACTATAATTAGAACATTTCCTGCGAATACAAAAAATCGATGTACACCTGGTACTTGAAACCCTCTTAACTCAAAAAACTGCTTTAGAGTTAATGGATTTTTTACCTACGACTGCAGTACTACCATTATAGTACGTGAAAACGAAAGACACTTTGTAATGCCAGTATTCAAACACGATTTTAGACAAGCCAATTCTGTATATCTTACAGAAAATAACAATATCATCCGCATATTCTCCTCCAAAATATAAAATCGATAAGAACAGTTTACCACATTGGGGGAAAAGTTTATTGCAGCTTGAGATTATTAGGCGTTTTGGGGCTCTATACTTATAAGTCGAAGAGGAAGGCAAGCCCTTCTTATGATCTGTCATCTGATCATTCACCGACAGTTTTAACCTTGAACAACAACTATGTATCTCTAGAAAGGCACTTTACCTTTTATCCAAACAAAAACACAAATTGTTTAAATTATAAAACGAATGTGAGCTCCCATATCTCTCAGAACTTTCTTCTGTGAAATTCCACAGATATTTGATTCACCGTAGATATCTTTACAGATATTGTAGATTCTGCAGCCAGACTTCAATTAATCGGACCATACAAGGCATTGTCCGACAAAAAAAAACACTGAGGAGGTCATGGAAAATTGGACGTACTCCAACGAAGACCACAGATTAAAGCGTATGAAATGATGTGAGACATATGGAATGTCCTGTTGCTTACGAATCACTATTCAAACTTGAAAATCGTACCTGTGCAAAAACGTGAGTGAAAAGGTAGTCACCTGGAGAAGGCCTTTACACCAAATGACGCAAGTATTTGCAACAGTCTACCAATTATCAGTAATACCGTCAATGACCGTATGCAGTTTCGGTTACCTACACTGAAGTCGCCAATTAAAAATAATTGATGTGAAAAAATATCCCGGACGTGATCGTATTGCTGGACATATGGTAAGAAACTAATCTTCTTTCGCACTCAGAGTTATACTGTTCACATTTAACGCCGTGCTACGAACTGGTTTCTTCCCTTCCGAGTTAATGCTCCTTCCTCTGTAAGTAAAAATTTAAGTTTAGCAGTCTTCAATTCGATTACCACTTACATACTTGCGAGTGTTTGTACCATCGTCTAGCAATTGCAAGATTTCATTGCGTTTATAAAGCTTAAGACACACAAGTTTACTTTCAAATGGCATATTATCCTTCTTATTGATCTATTACATCATTTGAAAAAATTTAAACAATTAAAAAAAGGAATTGAGATATCAAAATTCTCTTATTACAAATCTTCATTACATTAAAAGTTTTTATAATTTGGAGATTGCAAATTACAAATAGAATCACATCTTCGTACCTCGTTAATTATATTAATTTCTTCACTTATATCCTTACTGTCCACTCTGTTTTGATTTAATTTATTTCTTGTTGTTTTTAATCTGAATAGTCTGTCTATTTTTAACATTGTTTTCCTTCTTCTTGTGTCATTCACAACAATGTTATAAAAATCGAATTTTGTTGGCAACATCGGGAACGAGAGAGAAATAGAAAAAATACAAAGATACTACCGCCTTCCCCCTCACCATTAATTTATTAAACATTAAAGTTATTGCTGAACAAATGAGATCTTTATAGAAAACCCAACGAGACTTAAGTACGAGTCTTTTTTGATCGTTTTGAATTCTCAAATATTTAAATAAAAAACAAACTGCACCTGCATTCATGAGAACGTACATATATAAGAGTTTCTGCTCTAATACAAAAGTTTCATGTAAATTAAGAGCCTATATACTCGTACTTACTTATTAAGGCGCACGGTAGTGCGCGAGGCCAATTTCAGGCCTAAAGCACACAGTGTGTACATTACACGAAACCATGCGCGCTGTTCTTACGCCGCTCATAACTTTGCTTCCTTTAATCATAAAATAATGAAACTTAAGGACTCTATGTCCTCCAATTCCCGAGATATGAAGGTGTAAAAAGTGCATATTTGGTACATATTCATTGACTTACTCATCAAATATACAGGCAGGTCTGGCGGAATAAGGAAACAGAAAAATCTGAAAACTACTACTTTTTATCCGGGGGCTATGGTCACGCCTTACTTGTATTTGACACTTCTACTATAGCTAGAGAGTTGAAAGCTGAAGGCCTTGGAACTAAGTAATGTGATATAACGCAACCTTTTTTAAGCTTTAAGTCAACAGAGGTTTTATACTTATATTAACAAACAAAAATAACTTGGGAAAATGAACTCAGATCCAGCCAAAAAGTTTCTGTCCAAAAGTTTCGGTCGTTAAAAGTACTGAGATCAAAATGAGGACCAAGTTCTGCATATCTACAATACCATCCCATTTCTAGGCAACTTGCTAGTTTGCCAATATTTTTTTTAACTTTCTAATACGCGAAAGGAAGAACTTTCTCCTCATTTGGATCTCAGTACTTTTAACGGGCGAAATTTTTGGATGGGAACTTGGCCTTGTTTTTACATTTATGTTTTTGTACTTACACTTAGTCTGTGCTAGGAAAAGAGATTGAAAAATTCGCTAAACTAAAAGTTTACATAAACTTTTCCTATCAGAAATAATAATTTCGCATTGAATACAGGTTCAAAGGTTTCACTCCCTTTATCTATTTTAAAGGCACTAAAATGTCATGATGTTGTCGTTATCATAATGACACAATTGCCAGCTTAAAAATTTCGTGAAATATAGAAAATAAAAAATAATTAATGCCCGGTACAGTTTTATCAAAGGAATTCACGAAAAATTTCTCTGCGTGTCATCATCTATAATAACATGACAAGGGGTGTTTCAGTTGTTAGAAAATAATGAAGAAGTTATGTATGCGAATGTGTTTGCGAATCTAATTGTTATACTGTGCGTTACAATAAAGCCTTTTTACACACTGTTCGCATAAATCTTGATATTTTTTTATAGTTTCTCATAAAAGTCTTATAAAGTAGAGTTCTTCTGCTTGTGAAAGGGATTTCGTTTTGTTGTTTTCAAAATAAAACTAATTTCTTGTTCACAGACAAGATTAAGAAGGATTGAAGATTAAAAAAATACAAAGCAGTTGCTATACATTTTTAACCTTTTAGCAATCTGTACAAGTACAGGGTGTCCGCCGGGAAGGTATACTACTTTGTTTATAATTTTTGATTAAATGGAAGAGAATGGATCGTATATTGATAAATATTTTATTTAATGTCGGCAATTATGTATGGAATACAATATCAGATAAATGTCCGCCTCTGTTAGCCTCACAAATGCGAGCCCATTAGAACACATTTTTCATTACATTCTCACACATTTCACGCGGTATTTCATTACTTTCATCACGAATATTTTGTTTGAGTTGCTCCAGCATTTCTGGTTTTTTTAGCATAAACCTTGTGTGGACGGGTGAAGCTGCCCAAGCTCTTTGTAACCCAATTGTAGATTATAAACACGAGTATAAGGATATTTAGAATACAATTATTATTATTGCCTTGTACTTCAATCCTAGAATTCCTAGAGTATAATTCACAATTATTATAAAGAAAACTTATATACTATGAATGTGGATACTGACTTTTCATGTATGGCTACTCGGAGCGAAACTTCTCGATCTTATGAATTCGGATGATTATGTTAAAAGAAAAAAGTATGATTTTGTTGTAAAAAATATGGCTCGCGTGGAATAATAAAAGAAAAATTGCATTTGACAGTTTAATCGATAATAATAAATAGCGATAAAAAATGATGCACTTGCAGCGATTTCTTAGTGGCGGTAACACCTTGCTTTTCAGATATCCCCACAAAGAGAAGTCCGGAGCAGTCAAATCAGGCGACCGTGGAGGCCAATCAACATCACCATTCCTTGAAATAACATATTGTGGAAAAAGGTCTCGCAGTAATTCCATTGTAATTCTGCTTATTCACATATCCAATCAAATGAAAATGTGTCTCGTCACTTATTATGATTTTTTCATGAAAATCGAGGTTGTCATGGGCGAGCTGTAGCATCCTATTGGCATATTTACGGCGGCGGAAATGGTCTTCTGATAGAAGCTCTTGTGTCAACTGAATCTTAAATGGGAACAAATGCAAGTCTTTGTTCAAAATTGTGGCCAAAGTTGTTCTTTGAAGACCAAGCTCCTGAGCACGGTGTCGAATTGAGGTTGATGGATTGTTTTGAACACTTTCTTGAACAGCAGTAATGTTTTCAGCCGATCTTGCAGTACGTTGTGGTCTATGCATGGGCCTATCAGTACAGTCCCTCTTTCGTCAAAATCATTCACTACACGATAAATAATGCGTCTTGTTGGCACGTTGTATCTCCCAAAAATTTCACGTAACTTTCTCATCGTCATAGTAATCGATGATTGATTTTGATAAAATGATTTAACGATTAAAACACGTTGGTTTACCGAATATTTTTCCATAATAAATTTGCCTCGTCTCTACTTCACGACTGCCAAATATAAATTGTCAAGACTAATGTTTAACAAAATGGAGGCAAATCAAAATAGTATACCTTCCCGGCGGACACCCTGAACAAAGCAACGGGTATATGTATGTGAATATCAGAGAATGTATTAGAACAATATTTTACAATCTATTGGCGCGATACTCTAAGATTCAGATATTGTGATATTTAGCAATCAGGTTTATTTAGTTTATGCCACTAAAAAAAGAAACAACCACTATCTGGCATTGCACGGTCCGCCAATCTTAACACAATCAAACAGCGAAAAAGAACAATTTTATGCTCCATTAGATGTGGATGGATACAAGCAACACCTTTCAATGTTTCTCTTATTTTATTATTTCATGTTCTGTTTTGCATATTTAATGTTCTCTTTCGGCTCCGTGATATATTGATTTGGTACAGACTTTAGCATCATGCTGCATAATTGATTCACAAACATTCGTACACTCCACGTACGCACGTGTGAGGGATCGTGCTAATGTTTTTGTTGTTTCTTAGTTCCAATATTGTAACTGACCATTTATCCGTGTTATGTGTTGATTTTTATCTTTTACAAAACATTGCTGCTGCTCTCCAATTTGGATTCTTTTAGCTAAAACTGTGTTGGTGTTACATTGAGCTACATAAGGGAAATTTGTTTTGTGATATTGTTGAAGAGCTCGATATTAACATTATTTTCCTAGGCGCGCCCTTTGGCCTTTGAAAGACAATAAATGGCATTGCATTACAAATATGTATGCGATTTTGTACTTTCTAAAAAATTTAACAATCGATCCATCACTTTTAAAAGTCTATTTGCGGATGCTGTTTAGACGTTTAAAACTCTCCGCCACAAACATGCGAAAGTATACAGGGAAAGGACCTTAGCAATTTTGTGTGATTATTATGATTATTAGTTTTTTTTAAATGTTAAACAAGCATTTTACAGAGTGTGACATAATGGTCTTTTATTTAAATTAAATCATTTGTTGCAAGCTCCATTCTACCTCCTGTTCAAGTCCTACCTTAATGATCGTTCTTTTTATATAAACATCAATGACGAGAATTCGGAAATTGACAATATTAAAGCTGGTGTGCCACCGGGAAGCGTACTGGGTCCAACTTTGTATACGCTATCCACTTCTGACATGCCAATAAAAGATGATATAGTAGCCGCAGCATACGCTGATGATACAGCTTTACTTTCAGCTAATAATTCTGCTGCTATTGCGTCAAACATCAATCAAATGCAGCTTGGCTCAATTAGCAATTGGCTAAATAAATGGAACATTAAAGTGAATGCTGAAAAGCTACCCACGTCACATTTACACTCAATGATTGTGATTTTCCGTCCGCCTGTATACATAAACGGAGTTGTTATACCTAATTTAAATGTAGTTAAGTACTTAGGCCTCAATATCGACCGGCGCTTAACCGGGAAAACGCATTTAAAAATTAAGAGACAACAACTTAACATTAAAACAAGAAAAATATATTGGGTTCTCGGGCCAAGGTCGGAAATAAGTTAAATAACAAATTGCTATGTTACAAAACAGTATTAAAACCTGTATGGACTTATGGTATTCAATTATGGGGAACAGCTTCTTATTGTAATATTGATATTATTCAAAAGTATCAGTCCAAAACTCTTAGACTGATAATAGGTGCACCATGGTATATAAGAAACACAACGATTCATAACAACCTCGATATTACAAGCATTAAGGATGAAATCAGAAAGTATAGCTCTAATTATTTAAAAAGACTTAGCGATCATTATAACTCTTTTAGATGACGGTGATGAAGTAAGACGATTAAAAAGACTGCACATACTTGATCTCCCATTTAGGTCTTAAGTTCTATTTTTTTTTTTTTTTATAAAAACACCATTGTATTATTTTTAAAAAACTGTAAAAAGAATATTTAGGATTTTTAAATTTAATGGAATTCAACGCTACTGTTAATTTATTATAATGTATAAACTGTAACATTATTATAATTATAGTTAATAGATTTGCTTATTATTAAATTATGACAAAAGCAAAGCCTTTGCTTAAACGTATTCATGTTTATATTGCGACAAGACACATAATCAGTCCTAAACTTATTATTTGTCCTGTCACAGAATTGAATTTCGATCGAAAGTGGTTTCAGTTCCGTAAATTGGTTCTTCAGAAAACGAATAACGAAAACGAAAAAAGAAACCAATTTTAGGTTCCTAAGTGGAATTGTTTTTAATGACAAACTGCACAAGAGTATTTAAACCTATTTTGTACTATATAATAAAAATATACACAAATATTTTTTTGTCTTGATACATACGCATGTGTAGCGTTGCCATATGGAATCCTTTAATACGATTTATCGAACTTTTGGGAGTAAATAAATTCGATGGGAATCTGAAGAAGCAACAGCTGACTAAAGACCGTTCTGAGCAGTCCGTTAACATGCCTGTATATAGCCTGAATATTAACATGGACCCTTAAATAAATTATACACAAAACATGGTCAAACTTGACCGGTTCTACTTTCTACTTACTCCATCTAATTTAAAGTATTTTTATTGTTTTATTTTTATTCACTATCGATATTACTCTATTGTATCGCATGATCAGGAAAGAAAATATTTTTTATAACAACCTCGAAATAACAAACATGCGAGTATAATATTATGTATATTTTGGAAAAATTTCGAAAAAAAAAACTATATTAAACAAGTTATTATAGTTTTAATTTATGTTAGTTCAAGAAAAAAGAATTTTTTTTGTTCCAAGATATTCTTTCACAAAAAACCCGAAAATTCATAAAATCTATGAAAAAAATTTAAAAAAATTAAATATCATAAAAAAAATTTACCAAGAATCTAAATTAATCTGAAAATAAAAACACCATTATTCGAAAAACCACCACAAATCCAATGTGTAGTCCAAAAATGTTTAATTAAAACTCAGAATTTACATAAAACAAAAAAATTTTACCAAAAAATTAAGAATAAATTTAAAATTTGCCAAAAAATACTGGAATAAAACAAAATAATGGCGGAAATACCACAATACCGCAGTCAGGGAAAAGAAAAATATACCCATCGAAAATGCTTATATTACGATGAAAGAAGAGCTGAAATGTTAGATAATACGACGGAAATCGGAATCCAAAATTAACTATCTCAAACAATTCTTGGCACCGGAAAAAACCGGCAGTACATTTTTAGTAGTTCCTACATTTTTAAAGCATACAAAAGCTTTAGCACAGCCGAATATAGCACTCTTACTTTTTTTTTTATATTATCTTATTTTCGTGAAAATAAACATAGTTGTCTGGTTTTAATTGCTGTCAAACACAAAGCAAATGAACTAACTACGAGGGAAGTTCATAAACTAACACAGTTCTCAAACTAATCCCGTGTACATTAATAGCGTACAAACTTCATAAGCGCTGACAATTTATTTATTTGCTTGAACTCCACACAATTTAATTAACATATTCAAAAGTTAATATCAAAATTTTATTTTGTATTCAAACGAATTGTCAGATAAATGAGGTTTAAAAGTCATAATTCATGGTTTAAGCAAATATTATCCCTTGTCAAAGTGTCCACATTTTTAAGTCCAAAAACAATTTATTCATTTAGTACAAACGGCTTAAAAATAACCATTATTTAACTAAATTGGCTTAAAGTGTTTACATAAACAAACATGGTCCAAACTAACAATTGCATTAAATAACGCCAAACAACAAAATTACACAATTTTGAATTAAATTGAACAACAATAACAGAAACAACTGTGAGTGCAGCCACCCATTAAAATATTTACACATTCACTCGTACAAATGTGTAATTGCTCTTTTTATATGCAAATATCATAACTCCGCCTCAAGGAGTTTGACCACCTCAATTGCTACAACTTTAATTTTAATCAAAAAATATATGAGATTTGGAAAAACACGCAATAACGAAATTAAAATCAAATCAACTGCAGGTTTTAGAATTGCAAATTTATGACTCTCTGTGTAAAAAGTGAAATATGACGTATAAAGTCAGATACTACATGGGATCTAAATTCTTGCAAGTTCGACATACCATTCCGTATCAAGTGCATTGATTGACGTACATATGTTTTCATTTAAATGCCGCATGATTTATTAACTCGTATAATAAAAAGTTAAGCCAATATTTTATTTGACCATTAATAATTTAAGGAACGGTTTAACCAGGCGTGGTTATGTTAATGAATTGCAAATATCAACACGATGTAAATAGAAACTATTGAACTTTGGAAGCTTAACGAGCCAAAATTCTCCAATAAATACTTTTCACAATCTGGAAAATTCTAACTGCTTTGCGTTTCTTGCATTTCTTCCACCATGAGTATAAACAAATAATTTAATAATTTGCATGGCCTCGACGCTTATGGACTGGAAATAACAAAAACACAATCGAAATATAAAGACCAGCTCAACTTGATCACCTTAACTAAGCAGCTGCAGAGCAATGTGTCAAATCAACAACACATGATTTCTATTCCGAATTTCCAGTAACGCGGCCAATCAATACAAAGTCTATGCCATTTAAGATAAATTCTGCGTGTCTGGATTATTTCAAAATACAAAGAGGACGACAAATTCGCATATCCCATTAACTTATACATTATGAATAATTTACGTTTTTGTAATATGTTCATTTGACTAGACACAGACCTCAACGTAATGTCAGACCACGCCATTGTTTTTGTTCACTTGCTATACAAACACAGACGCATATGCAACTTGGTTTTTAAGGGGGAATTAAAAAAAAAAACCAACAAATTGGAGTTCTTTATGGCAAAACTTTATTTTACATATACAGGGTGTCCGCCGGGAAAGTATACTACTTTGTTTGTTTATAATTTTTGATTAAATGAAAGAGAATGGATCGTATATTGATAAACGTTTTAATTAATGTCGGCAATTATGTATGGAATACAATATCTGATAAATGTCCGCCTCTGTTAGCCTCACAAATGCGAGCCCTTTTCAACACATTTTTAATTACATTCTCACACATTTCACCCGGTATTTCATTAATTTCATCACGAATATTTTGTTTGAGTTGCTACAGCGTTTCTGATTTGTTTGCATAAACCTTGCTTTTCAGATATCCCCACAAAAAGAAGTCCGGAGCAGTTAAATCAGGCGACCGTGGAGGCCAATCAACATCACCATTCCTTGAAATAACATATTGTGGAAAAAGGTCGTGCAGTAATTCCATTGTAATTCTGCTTATTCACATATCCAATCAAATGAAAATGTGTCTCGTCACTTATTATGATTTTTTCATGAAAATCGAGGTTGTCATGGGCGAGCTGTAGCATCCTATTGGCATATGTACGGCGGCGTAAATAGTCTTCTGATAGAAGCTCTTGTGTCAACTGAATCTTAAATGGGAACAAATGCAAGTCTTTGTTCAAAATTGTGGCCAAAGTTGTTCTTTGAAGACCAAGCTCCTGAGCACGGTGTCGAATTGAGGTTGATGGATTGTTTTGAACACTTTCTTGAACAGCAGTAATGTTTTCAGCCGATCTTGCAGTACGTTGTGGTCTATGCATGGGCCTATCAGTACAGTCCCTCTTTCGTCAAAATCATTCACTACACGATAAATAGTGTGTCTTGTTGGCACATATATTATTATTTTTTTAATCCTTCTTAAAGAAACGATATGTTTTCAAATCTTAATCCTAGTTATTATATTTATTAATTACGGCCAATGTAGTAACTAAATTATTATGTTCACATCTTTGACTACTTTATAATGCGATAAGAGGGCCATCTAGCAATGCTCAGGATATCGATTTTTCTTAGTCTCAGGTGTCCGCCAAACTGCAGTAAATTCCTGTGATAGGAGTTGGGATGGGCTGATAATTTGCTTACGTTTTTGTATGAGTAACTTTTAATTTCTTCTTGGGCTATGGGAATATTTGAATCCCGGTGTATATTCTGATTTCGTTTCCTACCATCCAACGCAGATGATTAGTCGTAGTAATTTAGACTATTTTTTTCGTTACTTCTGAATGTTTGATGCATATAGCTGGATGACATATTTATATTGAATGTGTACAGGAGAACTTTATACGCCAGGGCCAGAGATGAGTTGGGGCTTATAAGCCAATGTCGCCGAACAGTTTTTTGCTTTATAGCGGGTCCATGTTAAACGTCGGTCGATATTAATTCCCAAATATATCACGTGGTTTTCCGGGGGAACAGTGACATCGGCTATTTTTTTGATGGGCAATTTTTCTTTCTGGGTGTGAAAGTTATGCGAGCGCATTTCCAAGAAATAACCTTTATCTTCCACTTTCTTAACCAATCCTCTAGCTCGAGAATATTATTTACACTTACAAATGCAGTGTCCTCTGCGAAGGTTGACATATATGTGTTTGAGTTTGTCGGCATATCTGCTGCGTAAACTGTATACTTTAAGAGTTTGTGAGAAATCGATTACTTTGGAAAAATAACCAACTATGAATAACTGTTTGAGAAAAAATTCCCTCATTTCTCGACAAACCGCTGAGTGAACGTAAACTGATCTCTGAAAATAACTTGGTATGATCCTGCAATATTCTAAAAAAGTGAAAAAAATTTAAGAAAATTACAATTGAAAAATGTTATGTATTTATTTAAAATCGAGAGAAAGGAGCTGACAGAATTTGTTTAGTGACTGGTTCCTAGAGGATAAAGATCGGTTAGAGTTCTAGTAATTTTCGTGAAAGATCCTGTCACCTTAGCATGGAAAAAATTTATATCTTCTAGACATCGTGTGACAGGTCACGGAATACACTATGGCACTGATCTCAATTATAATTTGTGTATTAAATATATATGTAAATATACATGTAATTAAACACAGTGCGAACTCCATTTGAACAACCACCGATTATTGCAACACGCCGATTAGCTCAACAGGTAATGTTTTCCCATTCCATCTCGATAAGTGCAACTTTTTTCAGAAAACGGTCTCGATAAGTCAAACTTTATAAGTTTTTTTTAATTTAAAGCAATTACCACTTTAAGTTTATTTAAGTTTATTCTTCAGTTTGAGTTTATTTCTTCAGAAACCTAGTTTTAACAAGTACTTAAACAGTGTTCCGGCAGTCGAGTTGGTAATGTGTTAGTCTTTCAGTGTGGGTTTCGTGTGTTTGATTCGCACCACTAACTCTGGTCTGCTTCACTATAACGAGGGAAAGTCTGCGTTACTATGCTCGGTAATTTATGTTCAAATATAATTTGAAATAAAAAATTAAACAAAAAATAATAAAAAAAATAAAACAAGTACTTAAGCTTTCTCCAGGAAAACCATCATAAAAATGTTTTTCACACGCCAGCACTGATACTTCTTATTTAATTTGTTACTTTTTATGTTCTAAGTAGTTATTTTTCGGTTTTGATTTTTACTCTTTTCGACGTGAATAAAATTTAATATAATTTAAGTAAAAGATTTCTCGATAAATAAACGTAGTAACTCATTTTTCTTACACTTGAACAAAATTTCCAATTGGACCTTTATTACAATAGTACCAAAATAGCAAATAAGCGCTGTGTTATTTTATTGTTAAACAATTTGCACAAATTTATTTATCGACAAATTAAAAATCAACTTGATCTCGAAGTACAAGCGTGTGTGTAAAGTCAGCTCTCATACACTCTATTAAATTGCTACATCAAAATACCTACAAATTGTATTTCCATAAACTCCTGCTGTGTCGAAAACAGTGATCTAAACAAAACAAATACAAAAAGCAGTATGATGTGAAGTAGACGTCTAACTACTTGCTGCAATAAAGACTCGAACAAAATACAACATTAACAAATACGAGTACATTTAATGTTCAATTGGCAAATGAAACACCTAACATAACTTACCGAGAAACAAACTATCCACAAACATGAGTGCATTTTCTATCACGCCTTACTTTTTTGTTTATGAACTTCAGCGAAGTATGCACGAATACAATATTTAAGTAATGAAGTTAAACATTTATGAACATGTAACATATATAAATGCGAATTCAATACAATATCCAAGAAAATAAATTCGAAGCTTTACACCTACTCTACTTAAAATGCACATTTACAGTTGGACGAAAAATGTTTCCTACAAAGAAATTATATTAGGTTAATTTGAGACCGCATGTGAATTGCAAAGCGTAGTTTACAATACAATTTTAAAATAGCATATATTGTTTAATTTATTCTATGTCACTCTATAATACATACAATGTAGACGTATTAGCGTGCTAAATTAGAAAAGTCTCATAACTAATTTGAGACTTTACTAAAACTAATCAATTAACTAGTGTAAATAATGTTGTACATTTTATTGCAGCACGACGAAAAAAACAATGACAAACTGAATTTGCATGTGGCAGGCAGCCGACTTGTGCAGTAACACTCATAACAAAGAGGAAAAAAGCATTCACACTAAAGCACTTTTGAATTCAAAGTTGCATGTAAACGTTTCTATTCTTAACCATAACCGACGGATTGTTTCTTTTCTTAAAGTTACTTTCGCTCAAAATTATAAAGGAAAGCAAACAAGATAGTATTGTTGTATTAAACGTTAAAATTTCCCATGTTGCAGCTATTAAATAACAATTGCAACTTAGCAGTATTATTTACATAACAAATGTACCTGTAGTAAGAAAATAGTCCCAATAAATCGTCACTTAAGATTAAAAAAGAATCATTCCTAGAAGGATTCCATGAAGGAATGATTAGTGAGCAGTGAAGAGGGCTATGTACGGCTCTAGGGTGCGAAATAGTAAGCGAAATGCGTTAAATTTAAGTAAATACGTAAATATTTAAGTTTAATGTATTGGATAGATTGCAGTTTCAAATTAGTGATTTGTTTATTATAAAAAATTATGTTCCTACACGTCCCTTCCACCAACCCTAACAAATGAGGCGTTTTGCCCAAAAAAACATCTTTTAATCAGTTATATATTTTAAAACTATAGGGTGACCACACAGTAGTGATACTTTTTCCAATTTTCAAATCCATCCAGCTGTCAAAATATGCGGTAACGTTAGCAACTTTATCATGCATCATTTCGTGGAAATTATGAAAAAGTATTTTCGACATTCCGTCCTGCTCAGTTGCATATACGCAACGTGAATTTCGTCATTAGGTCGATCGTCCACATAGCTTTAGTGTGCAGGAAATTCGTGTAGCTGTGAACAAATTTAGTATGAGTGCACTCTTTTGAACTCTCAGTCACCAATATAACACAGACGCCGTAGCGGCCAGTATCGAATAAGGTCCAGAAATGTTGCCGATCAACGGAATTGGACATCGCGTCAGATGCCCAATTCCGTTGATCGGGTTGTTTTGAGATTTGATATGGGCCTACTGGTTGATAAAGTTAGAAATTTCATAGGAAAGTTCGAAAATTTAAATTGTTTCTGTATTGTCAATCTATATAAGAGCAAAATTATTCTGAAACAAAATAATTGTTGGATCGCGCGTGATTCATTAAATTTCGAATTGATGAACCGTTTCTTTTGCCATTTTTAAATGCGCAACCGAATACTTCGAATCTCGGTTTTTAGAAACGGTCGAATATTCAATCACCCTATATAAAAGACCGTTGATAATGGTTACGTTTGTTTATTTATAAATGCTTTCTAAAATTTCAAAGTGTCAATAAAACTCGATGATATTTTTTCCGAGATATTTTTATATAATTTTCACTAAAGTTTGTACACTCAAGTCATTTTCGTAGTACATATATTTCTGTTCTTTATTTTATACACGATTTTAAGTAAAGTCTATAATCATTTATAATGGGTTAACAGGACCTTCTCACAAAGTTCATTATCGATTTTCTTCTCATTTCGTATGTATCATGGTGCGATGACGATTAGTCGTAGTAATTTAGACTGTCTTCTTTGTAATTTCTGAATATCTGATGCGCAGCAGTATCCTTAATGCCGTATGTCCATATAAGTGATCAGTGATGAGTAGCGGGCTTAATATCCTACCTTGACGCACACCCGCCAACACTTGATGAAATCTGATCCTTTGATCTTACTTTAATTTTTTTTATCTGTCAGGTAGTTTTTAGGGAGTTTGTGAATATTTTCCAGAGGCGAGATTTTCATGAGCACCTCATCGTACCAAACTTTATAACACTTGGGAAATATATATGAATAAGGTTGATCAATACTATTTGTTCTCAAAGGCCGATCAAATAAGTGTAACAATTCTATAAACTTGATCGATAGTACCATGCTTCGCATGAAATCCAAATTTATGCTCCAGGATAATGTGCCGACTCAGTACGATAATTTTCTTGATTACCTTTGACAAAATTTGAAGTAAGCTAATTGGTCTATATAAAGTAATTTGAATAACATCATTTCCTGGTTTTGGGATCATAAAAATTTCAGATATATTCCAAAAGGAAGGGAAGAAACTAATTCGAAGCAGTTTGTTAAATGAGAACAGTACAAATCTGATGGCGAAAGTAAGTAAGTTCCTTGCCATAATGCCAGTAATACGATCAGGTCCGGGCGGTTTTTCCTCAGTCTTTTCTTTTGTCGGACAATGTTAGCCGATGGTTTACATGTGCCACTTGTAATGGTGTGATTAATTGGAGTTGCGAGTCTGGCTGCAGCTACTTTTTTGTTTTACGCAAATTAAAACCTAAAAAAAGAAGAAAGGAGCAACTTTTCAATGAGTTTTTTCTGTGCATGTGCAAAAAAAAAGAGTCAATATATTTTTGAAAATAAATATCTGAACGCAATTACGCTGGTTCTGATTATGTTCTTCGATCTCCTAGTTCGTCAAAAATATGATTCTACCGCATTCACAGATAGATGTCGGGACAATATTTTTTTCATGAAAGTTTATTTATAACCTAAAATTACCCCTGTTTATCTTTATTAGTACCTCCCTCCAGATGGGATTAAAATGATACCATATCTTATTTAATGCGCGAAAGGAAATATTGTAAATGGTTTGTAATTATGAAATTTCGAAATCCTCATGATTTATACTTCACTAAACTTTGATTAAATTATCTTTATTTATAATTAATTAATTTTTAAGCTTTAGGTCCGTAATAAAATTTCTTGTAACACAGTTTTATTATTTATTTCCGATATTTCGCTTCGCCTTTGAGCAAATAAATTATTTTACAAAACTTCAATTAACAGTCAAGAAGAAACATGCAAGAAGTTTCAACATCTTCAAAAGCAAATAACTTAAACAAAACTTATTAGTAAAAAGAATAAACAAATTCTATTAAATAAAGTTATGTCAAAAAGTTTTGTTGGCTGGCAATACATTCAAAAGCCCTCAGTCTTAAGCTTTAAATAAACAAACAAATAGTATAATCTTATAAGTTATACACCCAGTAGCGGGCCCTCGAGTGTATTGTTTCATGTCAATTTACACTAAGTTTTTTACAACATTATAAAGGATGCTTTTTTATAACAATTACTTTTGTAAAGCAAGGATGCAATCGATGTCAGGAGGGTAAAAGCAAATGCAATTTATTTGTTGAGGTTGGATAAGCTAGCCTCTATGCGCGTTTGCCAACCCGTTGGGATAAAATTTGGTAGAAAAAATATTTAAAACAGAAAGAATAAAATCCCAAAAATTATTTTTATAAATATTATCTTATTTTGTATATTAATAGCCTATGTAAGGATAGCGATACTGTCTGTATAATTAGTTGTTTGAGATATTGGTGTTTTACAAATATCGCATATCTTTATTATCCAAAAATTTCATTTAACATTGTCTTTTGTTTTAAAACTACGGTTCTTATACTACTTCTCATTACGTATCTATACTTATATATGAATTCTTTACTATTATTTTTTTATATTACAGCTTGCTGTATACTCTTAACTTATTTCAAATATCCACTATATTAGTTTCTGAAAAAAGGATTAAATCTTACGAGCTAAGTAAAACTATCCTACACACTAAATAGTACTTAAAACTAAACAAAATAGGCGTATGAAAAATAATTAAATTTTTTTTCAAACTTACGTCTATTACGCGCTGTTGTACACCACATTGTCTATATTTAGGGTGTTTGCCCTTTTGTGAGGAAATAGGAGGCCTGCATCGCCATAGAGAAGATCCCTATCCCTCAATACTTAAAGGTCAGCCGGTGATAGGTACCGAATTTCTTGCAAATTTCCAGAATCGGTGTGTCTGTGAAAACATTGTGCTACAACGCTATTGTCCAATGAGGATGCCCGCTCTAGGAATTTGATGGCAGAGCCAATCAGAAAAGCTTCAATTCTCCCGAAGTCAATAGCAGCAAAGATAGACCTGCATGATGGTCTACGAAAAGTCCCATCTGGACACATTCTGGGGTCTAGACCCAGACAAGACGACAAAATCCATCTGTCCCATTCTCTAAGCCTCTCCATCTGATGAGAAGATATTCCAAACCAAACTGGGAAAGCATAGGACATAAGAGGCCTAACAATTTGTCGATAAATTAAAAGTCTAACCCTTGCACTGAGCTCAGTCCGTCGACGTAGTAATTTATGGTACATAAAATAAACTTTTTTAACTCTCTCTAAGACAAAATCCATATGCCTATAGAATTCAAAATTTTCGTGAAACACGACTCCTAAATATCTAATCGAGTTACAAATTCGTATGCTCTCTCCACCTACGCATAAGTTCGGAACAAAGCCCCTTAGATTGCGGTATAGGCGACCTCGTCTACCCTTAATCATAATGCCAATTGTCTTGTCTATGTTCATCTCAGACCCCATTTCTCAAAATAGTTATGGAGAACATCCAAATAAGAATTTATTTTCCGATTTAAGTACAGTTCTCTAGGACCCCTTGTAGCAACAAGAATATCGTCAGCATATAGCAGTAAAAGGTCCCCTGCAGGTGGCTGGGGAATATCAGACACAAATATATTGTATAGAATAGGAGTGTTTTACAAATTTAAAATCTTTCTAACATATAATGTCGCTTTGACTTAATTCAGAGCAATGGAAAGTATAGGACTGCTTAAATTTTATTGTTTTTATAATTATGAAACTAAAATCAAATAAACTTTTTATTTAATTTTTAATGACCTTTCAAGCCCGCTTAAAGAGTAATATTTTATTAAAAAAAGTAAAATTAATTATTATTCTTATGTTATGGGGTAGCATGGATAACTTTTTGTTTAAATTGTTTTTTAGCAGAAAAACCTCATATAAGTTTTTTAAGAAACTTTAAAATTAAGAACTTCTATCGAGTTCATTTCTGAAGTTGCTGAAACCCTGTGCAAATTCCTTAATATACCAAAACTTGAAACTATCTCTTGCTTTGAATCGTTCAGTAAGCCTACTTATGACGGTTCTAACCGCTTCTGGTTTGTATTTCCCACACAGATTTCCAGTGGAATAGGGACTATTTAAATTATAAATGATCTTAAGGTTCCAATTTTGAATCCTATATGGAAAAATTTCGCATTCGATAGAAATTTGGTCGATATCAAATACTGTAATCTTTATTGGAATGTTGGCACTGATACGATTTTAATTAAGTTATTTTTAATAAATAATAAATTCAAAGCATAATAATTTGGTGGTCTTAAATAATTAATTGAATTTAACTAAATCCCCTTCGGACTTTGCCACTGAAACAAACATTAATGAATTTCCATTTTAAATATCTTCTTTTAGTTTATCGAAATGTTTAAATTTGTTCAAGTTATAAATTTTATTATTTATAGCAAAATTAAAAAAAAAAACCAATACAGGGTGGCGCCAAATTAATCGTCATATCCGAAGATGTTATAATTTTTGCAAATGGCGTCGTACGTCAACCATTTTTGGCATTTGTGAACATACAAAGAGACAAGCAATGGAGCGCTATACTCCGCAAAAGTGTGTAATAATTGTGTCGGATTTTTACCAATAAATGGTCCATAACGTTAGCGCAGCGTGAACTTTGATGTCGATTTCCTAATAGTGTCGCGCGAATTGGGCAAACATTCCACCGCTTAGCTGGTCAACTCGAACAGACAGGAACCACAATAGACCTAGCAGGGCATATCCACCCAAAGCCAATGTGTAGTACGGCGTTCATCGAGAGAAGTATTTTTTGAGGACGCCATCGGCAATACATTTAGAGCTACTTGAAGTCCCCGGTTTATGCCAACAAGCCCCAGACAATCGCAGACCTTAAGGAGAATATTCGGCAGGAGTGCGAACACTTATCGCCGGAAATCTTGCGTGAAGTCAAGGAAAATGCTATAAAACGGGCACAAATGTTTGTCAACACAGACGACAGCCATTTGGCGGATACCATCTGTTCCACTTAAAAACAGGATGATTAAATTTGCGCCACCCTGTACCAATTATTTTTGTTAAATATTTAACTTTACTTAGTTTTTTTGGTGCCAAAGCACCTTGTATATTCTAACACAACAAAAAAAGCAAGTAAAATATTAGATGTGTATTGTAATCACTGATTGTAATTTTATCAAAATACTTACACGCATATGCACAGGCGTTCTAAGCGTTATTTATTTTTTCGCTTCATTTAGCCCCAACTTGGAGCACCTGTTGGTTATATTAACAAGTAAACCGCATTACTTGCAGCGAATGGAGTGGATCCAAAATATGTATGTATTTCTCCTTAGTAGTCGTCAGTAGCAAAATACTCATAAATCACTGGAGCTGCTGACTTCTGCCGTACAATTAAAGATTATGTTTTATGATTTGCCTACACGAAGAAGATTCACTTAATCAAGCGTTTGTTCGTAAAAGTTTGGCCAAAATGAAGGAATAAAAAATTATAAATACTTTAAATTTGGCAGTTTAATGTAGTATAGCTGCCTTTATGTCAGCTAGTCTGTCTGTGTGTCTGTCTGCCTACCTGTCTATTTGTGTTTGCATTTGCATTGGTAAACATTAACACCTGCATTTAGCCTGTTCAATTACAAGATACAAACAATATTTTATACATATACGAGTAAAGAGGTAATGGAATTGATGCAACCAACAAACAAACAGAAATTTGTATAAAATAAGAAACACAAAATATTTTCACCTTCATTTATTTATGTAACAATTTTAAAAAAATTCGCTGTTTCTAACTACATGCGATTTAATATGAATACGTAGTTAAGATTTACCTGGCCTTTGCAGCAGAAGCTTTATCATTTTATATCTGTTCAAGGTTTTAATGACGATTTGCAGTAATATGATGAAAACAAGAAATAATTTACAAAATTATTTATGTAATTCGATTTATGAAAGTTTAAAGTTTAAATAACTTTCTGAATCTTTTATTTGTGATCAATTTAACCTTAAACATATTACGTTGTTCACGCTCGTGTGTGGTTTTCCACACATACGGTGTATTTACATATTTTATGCCACGAACATGCTGTCTTTGTAGTCAAAAGGATACTTGCTTTTATATTTTTTTTATTTATTAGGTCAATCTTCATCACATTCTGCACATTCTGCATACAAATCTTGGTTACGTCCATCCTTTTGGCAGAAACAGCAGATCGTTTGATATATAGTTCTTAGTTCTCGACTCCTCGCTAAAATATTGTGACATCTAGCTTTGCCTTCGATATCTCCCGAGCTATTTACCAACTGGGCTTGATCTCTGATGAATTTGATGAATTGTTACCTTTCCTCATTGATATGTACGGTTTCGCAAGTGGTATTTGGTTTGATATTTTTTATATATTTTCAAGCTGAGACCATTTCTTTTACGTTTGTTTATAACGTTCAAACTCAATAACACGATCTTAATTTTGTTCCATTGCATTAAATTCTGAATTCCGCTTCATAATTTTCATCCGGCGGGTCATGTTTATCACACTCGGAGAAATCTTTATTTATCAAAAGCATTTTCAAGCTCATCGTTCCTAAGATATTCTGGTCCATTCAGCGACAAATAAATTATATAATTTGTGAACTGTTAACGAATTTATAGACCTCTTCATGTAAAAGTATAACTACATGAGCCTTTCGAACTCAAAGCAAACATTTCATTCTTTACTATTCTTTAAACAATTTTTCAAAAGTAAAGATGGGGATATTTTTATATTATGAGACATATTCAAGGTGTATTTATTTACTAGGTGACCTCGCTACGACAACAATTACAACAATACAACAACAACAGACAATTTTGTTTGTGTAAAAGGCAATATTGCTGTCAAACACATTTGTATAAAGAAAGAAAATTAAAAGAAAAAAGGAGAAAAATTTTGTTTGGTTTGCTTCATAAATTGTATGTATATTTTATAAAATTCATAATTTAAAAAGTTTAATTATTATTTTTATAGCATATACATACGTGGATACATTAATACATGGATATTCGCCATGTATTAATCCAACAGCAACCCCGGCTAGATATGCCTGAATTGTTGTGGAAGGCTTGATGGAAGGTTGATTTTGAAGTAGCACAGAGAGAATCCTAATTAGCACGTCAGCTTTATGAAAGACTATTGGAAAGAACACAGCATGTTAAAGTATGGATATCTTATGCTAAATTTGAATTAACAGCACAATTAGCAGAAGATGACGACATGAATGTACGTTTGGCCACACGAATAAAAGGCATACGTTAAATTCCAACTTTGCATGCTCATACAGTGTCCAAAATAGCATTTAATAACTACTTCTAAAGTAACGGCAACAAAGAAAATTATGGATATAATTTGACCACCGTAATCAGCAGCATCCACAACATAAAGAAAATGTAAACCAACTGTACACTGAACCAAAGCCGAACATAGAGCCAAGCAAGCTTGCAGATCACAGTTCTCTTCTGGTATGTCGTTATATATACCGTAAGATGCCGATAGGGATGCACAATAAAGCCTCACAAGAGGTGGAGAAGTTAATCTAGTGTTGGCTAGTGTTGGAATAATGTTGTCCTGATGTGTGTGCGCGGGTGTGTAAAACGGAGAGACTTGACATTTGCGCGGAAGTTTTCATTTTCCTTAGTGATCATCCGATAATGAATAATTATTTTTTATAATACGACTTCTCTGTCTCTCCTTTTAGAAGATTGTTTGAGTACAGGTATTAAAAATTAAATTATTTAATTTTTTCTCTTACATATTTTGTTTTATGTTGCCGTCGTGAGTATGTAACTTTATTAATTCTCTTATTTTTTAATGTTAAACTTAAAAAGTTATTAAAGTAGAAAAATAATAATAAAAATTTGCAAAGTTTGAAATATTTGTAGTTTTGTTTTGTGTTTTTTTCTGTTCTTATATAAAATACTTATTCGGCTGGTACTATTGTTTGATCTGGATCTAAACTTAAGCACTCCGAAAAATAATGTTCCATGGAAGAATAAACGTGCTCTAAAACACCACTGAGTTCGTGGCCTTCATCAGCATAAGTCTGAAAAAAAAAGATTAACTCTTGTAAAAATAATTTTATGTTAATGGGTCACAAAAGTACTATTAAAAAATGTAGCCCTTATAATAAGTATCTTTCAGGCATCATCCATTTTAAAGAAGTTCAGAAAAGTACTACACTAAAGACTCGTAGAAAAAGAAACCTTAAACCTAAATAACTGATTTGATGTAAAACTGAGTTTTAAAAAATATCTCTTTTTTAAATATTTTTGGTGGTCCTGAAAAGGACCGATTGCTGTTTGATGACGATGCAGACTGCAGCTGCAGTTTAATATATTCCCGTGTTTTTGGAACGTCCTGCAGTGCACCTAGTTTAATGTGCCTTGTACTTGTGTAATTTGTTTTTTAATTTTAGTTGCTTTTTTAACCAAAAAATGTCATTATATACATATGTCATTATATAAGTATATATTTTGTATTATGTTAAATCGGAATATATTTATCAAAATTTATGTTTGTTTTATAAAACAGAATTTAAGTATGCAAACAAATAATAAATCCGCTTGTTGAATGTTGTGTGGCAAAAACTTAAATGCAAGTTACTCTGTTTGTGTTGGTGTGTGTGTGTGTGTGTGTGTGTATGCAACTTTGCAAAATATGATGGCGAATTAACTTCTACAAGTTAAATAAATGTTTGCTATAATTAATTTTAATACATTTAAATAAAATTTCAAAGAAATAAACAATTTTCCACCCTTAAATTTGCATGAAAAAACCAACCAGCAGTGCGATTAACTATTCTTTTTTAACGACAATCGCATCGATAAAAAATTTTAACAACCAAATTAACGATGTTGCTATTCAGTAACTTTTCTTAAACAACATTCGCAATCGTTTAGTCAGCTGTTGTTGTTAGCTTAACGATTGTAGACAAAAATAAACGACGTATATATTTGTGTTGTTTATTTATTCGTCATGTAGAAAAAGCCTCAAATGTTTTTTACTAAGCTTTTGCATAAATAGCTAAACGCACAAACAATTTTTTCCAAAAAGTCTGTTTTTTTCCATTCTTCTTTGTGCTTTTCGTTTATATGATATAATCTATACTATCGCTTACTAGTAGTTAGTGAATCACACACGCGTTAATGCAAACAACAAAAATTGTCGACAAATTTTGCGACTGTCGAATCGTTAAAAGTTAGTGAATCACACTACAGGGCTCTGTGGGAACGATACAAAAAGAGAAACTCATTATCACCTTACTCGTGTCTAATGTAGCGATTTTTCGTTGTTTTTTGCAGAAGAAAAAGAAGCAACATTGTATGTAAAGCTACGTCAGTTCGTTTACTTCGCAGTAAACTCCAGTAAGTGCATCGGTACTTGGTATTTCGCAAAATTTACTCTTAGAAAATACTTTTGTACCAAAAAATTACGAACGGCAAAAATGTCAATCCTTTGTACTCTATAACTACGGTGACCATCCTTCCTTTTTTTAAGAGGACAGTCCTTTTTTTTGACACTATGTCCTTTAAAATTAAAAAAAATAATTCGTCCTTTATTTAATTGAATTGTCCTTTTTTAAATGGAATTGTCCTTTTTTATCAAAAATTTTTTATCCAAAATTTTAATTTGTATTTTCCCAAAATCCCAACACTTTAAATTCAATACAATAGAAAATTATAAACAATCAAACCTCAAATATCTGGCAATACTGAAAAGGGTATGTTTAATGTGTCGAATTGTTTAGCCGGATTAAATCGGTACTTCACACGTTAATGGAATGTTCCTTATTTTGTTTTGATGCTAAGAGTTTTTCAAGGAAAAAAAGTATAAATTTTTTAATATAAACAAAGTGAAAAAGTGTATTAAAAACCAACATATGATAATAAATGAAATAAATAACTTTACAAAAAGATAGTTTCAGCAGAGCACCAACAGAATAGATGAATATACAATAACTTGTTATTATTGCGGTAAGTTTTTTTGCATTGTTCATTCAAATGCATATACGTATGTACATATATACATATGTACGTACATAAACACCCAATATTTATTTTAGATATGCCGCCAAAACGAAAATGTTTTTTTAATAGTGAACTGAAGGCAAAATTTCAATTCATACATAAAACCGTAAGTGACCATGATGTAAGGTGTGGAATATGTGCAGCCCATTTTTCCACAGCAAATGGTGGCGCTTCTAATATAAAACAACATTTAGATGCTACAAAACATAAAATTGCAGTTATCGCCAGCAGCTCGAGTCGCCAATTAACAAACCTTTTTAGAACTGTTAATTTCAATGAGAAGGAAAAAGAATTGGCCGTTGTCGAAGGTACTTGGGCTTATCATTCAGTGCAACACAATTATTCGTTTCGCTCAAATGATTGTACTTCAAAATTAATTAAATCTTGCTTTGAACAAAAATATGCCTGTGCTCGAACAAAATGTGAAGCTATTATCAAAAATATTTTCAAACCTGTCTCATTGGATTTGATAAAAACAGACTTATTTGAGGCCAGCTACATTACAATATATTTAGATTGTTCCAATCACGGATCTATTAAACTATGCCCAATGCTAGTACGATATTTTCTACCAAAGAAAGGAATTATGGTTAAAATTCTAGCAGTTAATGATCTTCAAGCAGAAAACTCTCATGTTATTTCCAAAAGTCTTCAAGAAACATTAGAAAATTTTGAAATAACTAATAAAATGGTAGCATTTTGTGGTGACAACACAAATTGCAATTTTGGAGGTGCAGCAAGAAATGGACCAAATAATATATTTCATAAAATGCAAAATTTTATTGGAAAAACCCTAATTGGTGTGAATTGTGTTTCTCATATCTTGAACAATTGTATCAAACTGCTGCCGATTCCCTACCAGTTGATATTGAAGTGATAATTGTCAAAATTTACTCTTTCTTTTACATTTACACAACAAGAAAAAACTTAAGGAAATTTGTAAAGATGTTGACGTTGAATATAAAAAATTATTGGGTCATAGCAAAACACGCTGGTTGACATTAATGCCAGCTTTAGAGCGAATTCTACAATTGTTCGTGCCATTAAAAGAATATTTTCTTTCACAACAAAAGTGTCCGATGATATTGCAAACATTTTTTAAGGACCCATGTGCTGAGTTGTGGTTACTTTTTGCACATAGTCAAGCTTTTATATTCCATAAATATATTTGTCGTCTAGAGTCACAACACATTTCAATGCCCGAGGCTGCTCTGACTTTAAAGGACTTAAAATTAAAATTAAGAGCACGCAAAGAAGAAGTGTTTTTACCATTGGTTATTAAAATTAATCTTGCTATACTGGAGTTGGAGGGTAAAATTGATGGATTTAAGTTTAAGGAAACAGTAATTTTTATGGCCTCTGTATTGACTATTTAAATCAATGGGATGTAGCATTTAGAAACATGGAACATTTTGATTGGGTTGTTTTGAGTAGAAGGCCATGCTGGCAGTCTATTGAAAAAAGTTTAGCCCAGATAAATGACTTAAGACATGATCTTAAAATTAATAATGATGAACTATTTGACGAAGTAGCTTCTATTAAAAATTATGCAGATGCAGAAAAAATTGAGGAGTGGAGAAAAGACGACATATTAGTGGATCAAAAATGGGTGGAAATTTTTAGCTATTTCAATGAAAAAAATATTGGATGTAAAAATATAATGAAGCTTGTAGAATTTTGTTTGTGTCTACCAGCTTCTAATGCGCCAACAGAAAGAATATTTTCAATTGCAAATAATTTTTGGACATCGGAAAAGTCCCAACTAAAAGTGAGTACTTTAGAATCACTTTTAATTACAAAGTGCAATTCTCAAATGGACTGTGCAGAATTTAAATTGTTTTTATCGCACAGAGATATACCAAAAAAAATACATTCCGCAGAAAAATATCAATAATAGTTTAAGGATTTTTGAATTGCTTTTATTTATTTTTCATTATTAAATATTTTGTTTAAAAGCTGTGTGAACTTCTATTCCTATGTTATTTCTATTATACACATTAAAAAATACATTACTACTTGTCCAGGTGACTAATATTACATTGTTGAAATTATATTATTATTTTATATGATATAAAAATAAACTTAATACCAAAAATTTTTTATTTCATTTTGAATGTCCTTTTTTTTCGTTGAAAAATATGGTCACCGTATCTATAACACTAACAAGCACGCTAAGTGGCAACTAGGTTTCAATCTCAAGTTTTATAAAAATAAAAGAAAAAAAGAAATACAGTTTACAAGATTTGAACTGCGTCCTGTTAAAAAATAAATAATTAAACCAATTATGGCAAACTATTCTTTTTAAATTATGAAGAACAACTCTACTGAAGAATTTTATTTTTAAACGACACATGTACAGACATAGTTTTGTACACATAACTGTTTGTAATGAGTGCTAATATATAAAAAATTTTATAAAATTAAATTAAACAACTTATGTAAATATCCTAACTAAATTACAGACAGCATTTTTAGATCTTTGGCGGTTTTTTAGCCATTGACGAATTTAATTAAGTTCGTTTCCTGTTATCATTTTTATTTGATCTTCTTTTTTGATTCCAAACAAAATTTTGTTTTTGCAATGTTTTTAATTAAAACACATCCAACGATAATCACATTTATGCCATTTTAAGATTTATTTAAATTCCAAGCGGTCGTCTAAAACCATCGTACAAAATAGAAGGAGTTACAATTAAAACCAACAACGCACACGCAGATATTTTCAACATTTTTATTTTCTTAAAATCAACTCTTAGACCCCTTTCAGACCACCAAAGCTTTCTTTGACAAAGTTTCTTGAATTCTCTTTTAAACTTTGTCTTGTGTTCAGACAGAATAATTTTACTTTGACAAAGTCTGTTTCTTTTGTTTGTATGTTTGTCAAATATAAAGTGCAGCCATATTAATTCGGTTTACGAACTAAAAACACGAAAGGAATTTGCGAGTGCAACAAATTTTGTACCAACCGCCGCTCTCCTTTCCTCTCTCCTCCATAAACTCAAGACTTTGCTAAGAAACCTTTGCTAGTCTGAAAGGGGTCTTAGAAACCGCATTCAAAAAGTTCAAGTCATAAAATTAAAAGTGATAACTTTTAATATCTTTTAGTTTAAAAGGGGCATAAGTCACTTTTTTATATAAATCAAGTTAATCATTTACTGGTATCTTTTAATTTAAAAACACTCTATAAATATATTGGAAAGTAATGAGATTTTGTTCGAGCCAAGTTTTGCTACTTAACCATAGAAAAAACCTGTTTATTTTGAAAGCGGCCTAAGTCGCTGTAAGTACGCTGTTTATTACCACAATAAACGTTATTTTGTAGGGTTAGTTTAATTGCAAATATTAAAATACACAGTTATTTTATGATTTTATCAGTACACTGTTTTATTCGGTACTTAATACTCTTATATACAACTCTTTAGTACTAATTGACACTGTACACTTAACACTTCTTTTGTACACACAGATGTTCACTCTTTGAAGTCTCAAAGCCAACTATATCTACTGCGGTGGACGGCGCCTTTATATACAGATCACGGCCGCTTCTTGAAATGTCCCGAACATACGCGAAATTGCGCATCAGTTATTTCAATTGCTGGCTTAGTAGTCTTGTATATGTGTTTGTGTGTGTGTATCTTTTGTTTATTTTTTCTTGCTGTAGAAATTGTTTTTTTGAATCGCGGTTCTTGGAATTTCTGCTACGCAATTTGTGTTTGCTTTATGTTTATGATATTGCGTATTTGTACATTTGTACAATAGGTCGTTTGACACACCTTTGACTATTACTTTGTAACACTGCCGCCCACTTAAGCCTTTTCGTCCCGAACAGGCTCAACATCACCTTTTCCATATTTGCCTAGTCGTTCAAGGTGAACTACCTTCATTTTGGACCTCGGGCTATGACACTTCTGTATCCTGTAAACTACGTCATTCAGTTTCTTAATCACCTTGTATGGTCCCTCCCAGTGGGTTTGCAATTTAGGGGATAATCCTTTCTTGCGTTGTGGGTTAAACAGTAGAACCATTTGCCCTTCGGTAAATCGCTCCGTGTTTGCTGCTCTATCATATCTGGATTTCAGCTTATCACTGGTCATTTTAATGCGGTTACGGACAAATTCATGCAGTTCGTGAAGGTCTTCTTGTGCCTGAAGAGTGTTTCCATCGTCTTCGCACGCAGGTTTATGTTTAACACCGAACTCAGTTTCAGTTCCGTTCCAAACAGGATTTTCGCTGGACTACGTGAGGTGGAATCGTGAACAGCTGACCGGTAAGCCAGTAACAGCTTAGGTATATGCTCATCCCAATCTTTCTGGTGTGTACTAACCACTTTTCTGAGATATTCCTCCAGCGTACGGTTAAATCTTTCTACCATACCATCAGACTGTGGATGTAGCGGTGTCGTTCTTGTCTTTTTGATGCCATATAAGTCGCTCATTTCTTTAAATATGGCGGATTCAAAATTTCGTCCCTGGTCTGAATGCAATTTTATCGGAACACCGTATCGACACACCCAATTGTTGACAAATGCGTCTACCACCGTCTTAGATTCTTGGTTTGGAATGGCATACACCTCGGGCCGTTTGCTGAAATAATCTATTACCACTAGTCAATACCGGTTACCAGCGTCACTGACAGGGAATGGACCTGCTACATCGATAGCTATCCGCTCAAAAAGGGCACCCACGTTGTATTGCTGAAGCTTGCCGCGACTTCTTCTTGTTGGACCCGTGGCCGCAATACACTGTTCGCAATTAGCTATCCAATCGGCCACAGACTGCTGGCATCCAGCCCAGTAAAATCGCTGTTTTATGTTCTCCAAAGTTTTTATAATGCCCAGGTGGCCGCTGCTAGGACCATTATGGAACTGCTTCGTTACATAATTTATCTTGGAAGTGGGCACGACAATTAAGTCCGTTGTAAATTTGCCATCTGTACTTTCCCAAGATCTATATAAGCAGCCATCTATTAATTTTAGGCTATTCCACTGGGCTCAGTACGCTTTTGCTAATGGGCTTTCTGCCGATATTTCATTGCGAGTCGGTCTTTTGTTATACTGCTTAGCCAAGATAATCTTTGCCAAAAGGGGGCATCATTCTGTTCCTTAGACCAGTCTTCTCCTCAGCTGATATAGGTCCGCCGCACGTCGATGACGCATTCCCTTTTTTTTCCACTTTTGTACAATGTTTGCGCTCTACATTGCATGGCCGTCTCGAAAAGGCACCAGCATTATCGTGTTTTCCGCCTTTTCTGTCCCTCGGTGGCAAGCAGATCTTGATCTTTTCTTTGCAGATCTGCAGTTGCGCTGGAAGTGGCCGACCTTACCGCAGTTAAAGCATTTGCCGCGAGATTTGCCCTTTTCCTCAAGTATTCGCTTGATCATCTCTTTTATCTCGCTCCTTTTGTATCCGCAAGTTAGCGCATCAGCCTCAAGTGGCTGCACCTTGTAGACTTGTGGCTTCGATATAACTTTTGCGGTCTCCTGGGCCAGCGCGTACGAAATAGTTTCCGCAAAGGACGACTTCTGCATAGTGCAAATTGCATATCTAACATCTGGATCCCGTATGCCATTTACGAATGCTTCTATCTTGAACTGGTCCAGGTATGGATGGTTCTCGCCTGGGTAAGTCAGCTGCACCAAGCGCTCAATTTCCATCGCAAAATCTTGCAGCGTTTCATTTGGCTTCTGGACTCTGCCCCGTACTTCCATCCTGTACAGTTCACTCTTATGTTCGCCACCGTACTTACGTTGCAAAGCCACCATTATGTCGTCGTAGCTATTTCTGCAGCCAGCTGGTAAGCTTTCAAGGATTGCTGCTGCTGTTCCCTTTAACGCCAGAATTAGTTCTATAGCTTTTTCTTCATGGTCCCAATTATTTTTGTTAGCTACCGTTTCGAACTGGAACTTGAAGACATTAAAAGGTGCGCTACCACCAAAGCTCAGGGCCTTGCTGGCGTGCTCAGAGATAATTCTCACCGGTCCTTCTCGAATTTGTAGATCGCTCATCTTCTTCTTTAACTCATGAAGTTCTGCGTCTACGCCTGAAAATTTTTCGTCCACATTGCTGTTTATGCCGTAGAGTTTTTCGTCAAACTCACTGACTTTCAGTTCTATAGTTTCAACTCGTTTGCCAATAACTTCTGAAATTTCCTGTAGTGTCTCATTGTTGGCTCTGACCTCAGCTAAGAGTCTTTCTCTGTTAGCCTTAGAAGCTTCTTGAAATTTTTCTTCTACCTCAGCTAAGAGTCTTTCGCTGTTCTTAGAAGCTTCTTGAAACTTTTCTTCTACCTCAGCTAAGAGTCTTTCGCTGTTGATCTTAGAAACTTCTTGAAATTTCTCCTCTTGTCTTTCGTTGTTGGCTCTGACCTCAGCTAAGAGTCTTTCGCTGTAAGTTTTAGAAGCTTCTTGAAATTTCTCCATTTTCTCCATCATAGCGGCAAACATTACGGTGAAGTCCATATTAGTGGTTGTAACAGGGGTACATATCTCGAGCTCCTCTTTTTCGTCGAATTCATATAAGCCGATGTCAATACCACGTCGCTTGAATTCCTCTATAAGCCTCTTTTGCAGTTCTGCCTTATTGCCCGCCGTTGGCAGATCAAACTTGCTCAGCTCTTTTTTTAGCTGATGTACTTTCAGCTCGTCAAACTTCATTTTTTTTTACTTCCTTTTTATTTTTACAATTCTACTTCTGACACCAGTTGTTACGTTTATTACTACAATAAACGTTATTTTGTAGGGTTCGTTTAATTGCAAATATTAAAATACACAGTTCTTTTATGATTTTATCAGTACACTGTTTTATTCGGTACTTAATACTCTTATATACAACTCTTTAGTACTAATTGACACTGTACACTTAACACTTCTTTTGTACACACAGATGTTCACTCTATGAAATCTCAAAGTCAACTATATCTTCTGCGGTGGACGGCGCCTTTATATACAGATCACGGCCGCTTCTTGAAATGTCCCGAACATACGCGAATTTTTTTTTTATACTGTATTTTATTTTATTGAATCTTTCTATTAAAAGAAATTCACAATAAGTATTCAAATATTATTTCTAAATTATTATTTACTATTAGTACCAACGTAATAACTAATTTTTTGTATTCAAATCTTAAAAATCTATCTTCTATTATGTAGAGAGAGCCGCCTTGCCAGGCTCAATATGTCAGTTCTTTTTAGTCTCTGGTGGCCGTCAAATTGCAATAAACTGCGTGCTAGAGTGTTGGGATGTGCGACTAGTTTGTTCACGTATTTGGACGTGTATGTTTTAACTTCTTCGTGGATAGTGGGAACTTTGAGATCCCTATGTATGTTTTCATTTCTTATGTACCAGGGGGCGCATACGATATGACGTAAAATCCTAGACTGTCTTCTCTGTAACTACTGGATATTTGATGCACAGGCAGTACCCCACAGCTGAATACCATATGACCATATTGGCTTTATAACGGATTTGTATAAAAGGACTTTATATTCCAAAGCCAAAGTTGAGTTAGGACTTATTAGCCAATGCAGTTGATTTGTTCGAAGCTTTATGGACGTTATTTTTGCCTCAATGTGACGGGTCCAAGTTAGGAGCCGATCTAGGTGGATACCTAAATATTTGACGTACCTTTCCGCTGGAACCGTGGTATTAGTTATTGTGATTGGTGGACAATTTTGCCTTCTAAGGGAAAACGTTACATGAGCACATTTTGATGGATTTACCTTTATACTCCACTGTTTTAGCCAGTCTTCTAGCTTATGAATATGGGACTGCAGCTTTTCAGATGCATCCTTTGGATCATTACTGACACTTATAATTGCAGTGTCGTCTGCAAAGGTTGATGTATATGTATGTGGGCTTGTCGGCATATCCGCTGTATAGATGATATATAATAGCGGCCCTAGCACACTACCTTGAGGTACTCCTGCACTGATTTTCCCACATCTTGAAAGCTGGTCCTTTGACCTTACTTTAAAAGTTCTATCGGACAAATAGCTTTTTATAAACTTGTGGGTGTTTTCAGGTAAAACCCGAACTATTTTAGTAAGTAGCCCATCATGGCAGACTTTATCAAATGCTTGGGAAATGTCTATAAATAAAGCTTAACAGTATTGCTTTCTTTCAAAAGCCGATCTAATAATGGTAACGATTCTATGGACTTGTTCAATCGTAGTATGCCTTGCTTGAAAACCAAACTGATGATCTGGGATAACGTTTTGTTCATTTAGAAAATGAGTTACACTCGAGAGGAATAATTTTTCAAATATCTTTGACAAAACTGACAGGCTTGAGTCCTTTACAGGTTTCGGGATCATAACAATTTCAGACATCTTCCAAGAGCATGGGAAGAAGCCGACGCGCAACATGACATTAAATATGTAAAGTAAAATTCTTACAGCTGAATTAGGTAAGTTTTTTATCATTGCTCCTGTTATACGATCAGGTTCAGGTGATTTCTTCATATCCGTATTTTTAATTGTCGATTTTAAAGAAGACAACCGAAATTTCATAGGATCCTTCACGATGTCGCTAATAATTGGAATAGTGGAATTACTTATATCATATGGTGCGAAAACCTTCTCTAACTGCTTTGCGAACGCATTTGCCTTTTCACTTGAGTTTTTAGCCCAAGTACGGTCTTCAAGTCTTAGTGGGGATTCGTAAGCAATAGGACATTGTAAGTGCTTTACAGCTTTCCACAGACTATAATCCGTGTTTTTCATTGGATCCATGTTTTTTAAAAAGTTGTCGATAGCGAGTTGGTGTTTCTGTCTCAATTTACTCCGTAAGTTTTTTTTGGCATAAGTTCATTTGCATTATTATGTGTGGTGAACGACTATTTTGCCATTGTCTTCTTAGTCTTCTTTTCTCAATGACGAGCATCTGAATATCTGCTGTTGCCTGGTACGTTATTATTTTAGCTGATGGCTTTGTTGGCGTTGCAGCTATGGCTGCGGCAGTCACGACGTCTGTAAAATGGTCTACAGCTTCTTGAATATCAGCTGGATTTCTCAGTGGGATGTTCAAAGGTCACATACATTTTATATTTTAACCAATTCATGTTTCTGTTCGGGTAAAAACTAAGGGTTTTAGGTGCAGTGACAAAACTGTCGTGTAAAATAACAATTGTAGGTGAATGATCAGAAGATAGGTCATAGGATGGATTAACTAAGAGTTGATCGCGTTTGATGTTTTTTACTATAGCAAAATCAATAAGGTCTGGCAACTTATTAAAGTCTGTGGGCCAATAGGTGGGTGTACCGGCAGATACGACGTCAAGCTTGTTTGTTTCAACTGTATAATACAACTGCCTACCTCTAGGACTAAGGAGTCTGGATCCCCAATGTGTGTGCTTTGCATTGTAATCGCCAGCGGCGATAAATTTTTGCCCTAGCGTAGCAAAGAACCTGGCAAATTCATGGTGTTCGATTTTATGCCTAGGTGGGCAATACACTGAGGAGACTACAATTTTAAAATCAGTAAGATTTATGGTCGTGGCTTGCAAAAAGTCTTCGTTGAATTCAGGCAATGGAAAATGACTTACGTTTTTTCGGACTATAATGGCAGTCCCACCACATGCCCTTTCGCTTGGGTGTTTGATGTCATATATAAAATACCCATCAATTCTAAAGCAGTTTTTTATAGTGAAGTGTGTTTCAGAGACTAATAGTATGTCTATATCATGTGCTACCAGGAAGTGTTGACACTAAAGCTGGCACATAGCCGAAACCGGTTTGTCACCAAGTCAAACTTGACAAGGGATGAGGAAAATTCGTTACAAAAATCTTTATCAAATAAACGTGTCGGAATATCGAATCAAGAATCGATAAAAGAAAAGGTGTTTAACAATATGACCAGCAAAATATAAAGTCGGGATAGCTTTGCCTCATTGTACACACCCAATAGAACACATTTTGCGCCAAAATACGTTTTCCGAGGGCTTAATGGCTCACATTTGAGACGACGATTAAATTGAGTTGATGTACTTTTATATGAAAAACTTTCTAATTATGAATTACTTGTACTTATCTTTTAAAACGTATCAATTATTTTTGTATTTTTTAATGACGATTAATAAAAAAAATTGAATAAACATTTACATATATACAGGGTGTCCGCCGGGAAGGTATACTACTTTGTTTTGCCGCTATTTTCTTCCAGAAGACCATTTACGCCGCCGTGCCCCCCCATTTTCATGAGGCACATTTTCATTTGAATAGATATGATCCTGTTATACGATCAGGTCCTGGTGATTTCTTCATATCCGTATTTTTAATTGTCGATTTTAAAGAAGACAACCGAAATTTCATAGGATCTTTCACGATGTCGATAATAATTGGAATAGTGGAATGGGAAGGTATACTACTTTGTTTTGCCTCTATTTTCTTCCAGAAGACTATTTACGCCGCCGTGCATATGCCAATAGAATGCTACAGCTCGGCCATGACAACCCCCATTTTCATGAAAAAATCATAAGGACTGACGAGGCACATTTTCATTTGAATAGATATGATCCTGTTATACGATCAGGTCCTGGTGATTTCTTCATATCCGTATTTTTAATTGTCGATTTTAAAGAAGACAACCGAAATTTCATAGGATCCTTCACGATGTCGCTAATAATTGGAATAGTGGAATGGGAAGGTATACTACTTTGTTTTGCCTCTATTTTCTTCCAGAAGACTATTTACGCCGCCGTGCATATGCCAATAGAATGCTACAGCTCGGCCATGACAACCCCGATTTTCATGAAAAAATCATAAGGACTGACGAGGCACATTTTCATTTGAATAGATATGTGAGTAAACGGTGTAACTGTAACTGTCAGTGGGGGCGATATCGAGATATGGTTGAAAACTTTTTAACGCCACAACTGCATGCTTTGGGCTTGCCTAACATGTGGTTTCAACAAAACGGTGCCACATCGCATACAGCCAGGTTTACAATGGAATTATTGCGAGACCTCTTTCCGCACCAAGTTATTTCAAGGAATGGTGATGTTGATTGGCCTCCACGGTCGCCTGATTTGACTGCTCCGGACTCCTTTTTGTGGGGATACTTGAAAGGCAAGGTTTATGCAAACAAACCAGAAACGCTGTAGCAACTCAAACAAAATATTCGTGAGGAAATTAATGAAATACCGCGTGAAATGTGTGAGAATGTAATGAAAAATGTGATCAAAAGGACTCGCATTTGTGAGGCTAATATTGCATTCCATACATAGTTGCCGACATTAAATAAAACATTTATCAATATACGATCCATTCTCTTTCATTTCATCAAAAATTATAAACAAACAAAGTAGTATACCTTCCCGGTGGACACCCTGTATAAGAAATATATTGTGAAAATTATTATTAAATTATATAACTTATTCAACAATTTCCAAAAAACACCGTCGTTCCAGAACATCACTTTAGTGAAATTCATTGGAATAAATTAATATATGTTATACTACATTTACATCTACGCATCTATTTATGAGATTTTGAGCGAAATCTAGTGCATTTCTACCAGATTTTCCATACAAAACAAAATCTACTTACGAACTAGATTTTGGCAAAATCTCTCAAAATCTTGCAATACTAAATGATGCATCTATGTATTTTTTGCTAATGTACTGAAATATGCAGCGCTGAACGAGAAAATTTTGACATTTGTTACAAAAAAAAAAGCGCGGTAGAAACAAAATAATTGCAGCAACATTAAAAAATAATAAAAGTTTAAAATAAGTGTTTTCAATATTGATAAAACAATAATGAATAAAGTGTAAGTAATATTACATATGTAATTATGTGTATAAAAACAATTGTAGCACGAATTTAATTAAGTTTAGAGCCAATTTATTATTCCTTCTTCAGTCAGTTGTTTTTGTTATGAAAATGAAATCCAATAATACGTCAAAAAGCATTGGTGTAAACGGGGAGATTTTCTTCGAGATTTCAGCTGAAATCTACTAGATTTTGCGTAGATGTAAATGTAGTATAAGTCAGTCATTTTTCTAAACAATTTATTTTGAAATTAGCTTAAGTCAATTTACCGTAATGAAAAATGGCGATTTTATTTTTAATTACACAAAATTATTAATATTAAAAAAAACGTAAGTATCTTGCGATAATCTTCTCAATATTTTAAAACGTTTAACACGCAAGGCCTTAAACACTTTAATTTTTTTTTAAACAAACTGACTTATGTTACTTTTTAATTTAAAAACAAACTGACTTATGCTGCTTTCAAATTAAACGGCTCAAATAAAAATCTATAGAGGATAAAGTATAAAACTTCGATAATAGCTTTGGTACAAGAAATTGTCGCATAAAAAACTCACACTTGCCTTAAAAATTATTCGTTTTAATACTTAATGGCATTCTCTTCAGAAGAGAAGACTGTAACGCAGTTTTATTTTCCAGCTAGGGGTTAGGTTCAGTCTTCCTAAAGTTTCATTGAAGATCTGCTTCCTGTAAAACGTAGATAATACTGTTGTATGAACACGGCCAGTTTCGACTATGTGCCATGAAGTTTTCTTTTGGTAAAACTTTTTTACCCTTTTGAAATTTATTTATGCCCACAAAATAATAAAATGCATCCTTTGACTGGGCAACTTTTTGTTTCAGAAACAAAAACGCTATTACTTTGGTTTATTGACCAACACTTTTATATCCCAAATACCGTAATATTCCATTACGTTTTACTTTCTAATTAATAATCTTTTAATCTCAGAACAAAAAATGTTACTAATAATAATCATGTAGATGATGCACTGCAGCCGATCACTACTGTAGCAGTTGTCAATTGGTATTACTGGACTTCTCTGCGGCATTACAGTTTTAGCTTTCTGGTTGCTGGTTGTAGTTTGATAGTTTTGGACCTCATAGTTATATTTACTCGTTCTACTTGTGTTCACCTTATACCTCACTGAAGCTTCATAATAAATTAACCTCTCTGCTCCTTTCATGTCAATTCTCCTCCAGGGATAAAATCCAATTAAGTAATGCTCCTCTTTACCCATTTACGTCTGTAGTGAAACAAACGGTAGGTTAGGCTTTTATTGTTCTTACATTCCAGTTCCACCGTGAATGAAGGTAATTTTTTTAAAGAGTTTACTGCTTTCCCCACCTTTTGGTTAGACTGCTTCATACCGCTACTGTCTACGTGCCTACTGACGACCAAAAGTATTACTATTCACGTGAGTTAGAGTCACAAATGTGAACCTTTTTCAGAGAAAGACTAGTAAATATAACTTATCTGTAACACTTTTCTATGATTCACATTAAATCAAAAGGATCATTAATAATGTACTGCAATACTGGTTCGACTGCTAGTACTTCATTTAATTATGTAGTTCGTGTTTCGTTGTAGCAACTGCTAAATAAATCATACAAGTACCAGATTATCGTTATAAATTAATGGGGGACTAATCACTTCAATTACACACAACGTGCTTGCAACAAGTGGAACGTACAAATGAACGTTGTAAATAAAACTTGAAAGCATGCCTCAAACAAACTACCTAACAAGCAATACTTCTTCATGTAAGAAGTTTCACTGTTAGTGTAAGTACTTATGTAGCAAGTACTATGTGGCATGTAAAAATTAATGAATATTTTCTTAAAATGAAACTACATAATTCCATTAAACTTGATTGCCATAATTATATTTGATTAGCTTTGTGTGCAAGTGTGTGTGTGTCTGTGTGTTTGTATGTTTGTGTGCTTTCAATCCCATTCCTTCATGCTTTGTTTTCATAACGAAATTTGTAATCCCGTCTTTTACATGTCAGTCATCCGGTCAATCATCAGCATTATGAGTGAGTGGCAACAGAAATGCCAACCACACAGTAAATCCATCTTAATTTACTTCAAACTGTAGTGTGTTGGAAATCCTTCACATAAAAGACGAAAAGATTGGGAAGAAAATTAACCATTAATGGATCTAGGCAATAAAATAAAGTTCAATTCCACCAGCTGTGTCGCTACTGGCGCCAACATTTTAAATAAATTAATTGGCCGTTAAGCGCCTTCGGATATTTGTGTTGAGTTTTCGACGTTAACGAGTATATTTTGGTTTATTTTTGCCCGTTAATGTGCCAACTTTTAACCATCAGCAATGCGCTACGTTATGACTGTAACAATTAGATTGTTTTTTCAATTTGCACACAATATTTTATTATTTGATCTGTGTTGCAAATATGTAACAGAAGCTGAAATAAAATATAGTTTTCATTTTAAAATGATAAAGAATTTGACATGATAATTTTAACTCAATCACTCACGTTCTGGCTTAAATGTGAGGCATTATGGAAGTTCAATTTTTAAACATTTGAGCCCGTATCAAATGGGTAAACACAGCTCCAACTGCCGCGTGCGAAGCTTAATCTACTCAGTTGGGTCTTCCTCAAAACTATGCTTTAGAGCAGCCATTGCATCTTCGGTGTGTATTATCATTTAGGGGTTCGTACTGCGAAAACTAGCCACGGTTAAACGATTTTATCGCTCAGATGCACGATTGTGTCATCTGTGAAGTAGACGTAGCCCACTGAGCACAAAAGATAATTGAGTTGCCAGATCTAACAACTGCTTAATGTCTCTCAGAAAAAGTAAGCTTTAAAAAATTATTCCTTATTTAGAAGTTTTCTAATTGTTTCTTTATTTGATATTCCGACAAGGTGTTTCGATGTAGATTTTTGGAACGAATTTCCGACATCCCTTGTCAAGTTTATTTTAGAGACAAACCGGTTTCAGCTATGTGCCATCTTCAGTGTCATTTTTCGTTTTCTAATTGTGTTAAACATTTTTAAAACTGTAAACATTATATTGAAGAATGTTCGGATTATCTGACTAGAAAAAAATCATAAACTAAAATAATTTGAACTTTCCAGAGTAGGGTCTTGAACCTTTTAACACAATTTGTATCTGGTTTGCCAAGTTTTAAAATAGAAAAAAATAAACACTGTTGGTTAAAAGTGTTCACAATATATTTTAAATTAACTTTCCGGAATGGTCGGTGAGGACATATTTTTAGAAATTTCAAAGTTCCATTATCTTGTTAAAGTAACTTGAAATTTACATCAAAATGTTTTCAATCCTTTCTTCAAGTCTTTAATAACATTTTTTATAATAATAATTGTGTAGCATAATCAGAACGAATATTCCATTTCAAATATGACCAAATAAAAAGAAACCCTGTAAATATTTCAGAAGTTTATTCGAAAATCGGAGCACTTTCATTTCATATCACAATTTAAACCGGCTGTAATTTTTTTCTTAATTAAAAACACATACATCTGTTTTCATAAATGTGACATTTGCCGGCATCTGCACAAATGGCAGCCAATTCAAATTATGACATCCTCTTATTATTAATATATGGGGGGATATCGAAGCAGACCACTTAGTTTCTGGGTCCCTTTTCGACCCCCATTTCGCTCCTCAAATTAATTTCAGGGAACCGATCCCTAATCACAACCACCTTACTTTCAATTGAGTCTCATGCTAGCCCTAGCCTTTACTCTTGACTAAAGTGATTTCAGACTGTTGACTGGTAACTGTCGACACTCTTCCTCATCACGGAGTCTTTTGTAATTGCTAGCATTTGTCTAAAGCTTAGTTCCCCCATGGCATTCACATCTAACAAGTGTCGGTCCGTGGTCTTAAGCCTTATGCTAGCCAGTGCTGGACATTCACACACAATGTGCGCTACCGTCTCAGCCTCTTCCAGGCATAGTCTGCAAGTATCATCTTCTACGACTTTCATCTTAGCCAGATGGTACTTGAAGTTTCCATGACCTGTCACTAACGCAGTGATCCAGCTTAAAGTAGCCCTATTATACCCGAGCACCTTGCTGGCCTTCCTGCCGAGGGGCTCTTTGAGCACCATTTTAGCCTGTGGTATTCTCCCTCCACCTATTCATGTGTAATGAGTTTACCCATTGAAGAACTTTAGCTCGCACTAGGCCATTTCCCAGGGCAACCCTGGGTTCTGGTCCACAGAAATCCACATCAGATCCCTTTTTTGCTAGTTCGTATGCTGCTTCATTCCCAGCTGTGCCTATGTGTCCGTTAACCCACATCAACGTCACCTCATTCGACGAGGCACATCTGTTCAGTTTCACAACACATTCCAGCACCAGTTTGGAATATGCGTTCACTTGCCTCATGCGTTTTATAACTGACTGATTGTCAAGTGCAATGAGAACCCTTTTCCCATCCACTTGGCTTTCAAGCAAGTGATCCAACGCATGCAACAACCCAATCAGTTCCTGGTAAATTGATACGTACCTCCCCAGACACAGACTACAGGACAAGTTCAGCTCAACTGAGAATACACCTGCTCCTGCCCTGCCACTCATAAGAGAACCATCAGTAAAAATGCTAATGTCGTTCCCCATACACTAATTGTGTATAATGCCTTCCGCAATGAGTGTCCGATGCAGCATCTCGACTACCTTTCTTCTACTCATGCGTTCCATCGGCATCTGAGCAGCCCTAACCTCTTTCCCAACGAGGTCCAGGATACTATTATGCCCGATGTTCGGCCCAAAGCTATGCCAAACCGCATCGCTCCTCATTCGCAAAGCTGACAATGCGGCCGTTGACCTAATGAATAAGTCTAATGGCAGCAATCCCAACGTGCGCATTGCACCACTTATACTCATGCAGGCAACCCTCTGAATCCCATCTGGACGTATGGACGCCTATTGAGTCCCATCTCCAAAGAAGGCCATCTACGGTGATGTTCCACAAAAGAAGTGACAATACACCTCCCTGTGGGCACCCGCTAACTACCCTACCTCGAATCTTGGTTCTCCCATCTCTGAGATTTATAGCCCTAGTCCGAAGTATAGCGTTTATCCATTATATAATAATGGGGTCAACCCTACGTTCAGTAAGAGCATTTCTCACCTTCCCAAAAGAAATCTTGTCAAAGGCGCCCTCAATGTCCATAAAAACGGACAGAGCAGCCCCGCCATTGAAAATTTCTCTTTCCGCTACTCTGACGAGCTCGTGCAGAGCGATGTCAGTAGATCTACCTGCTCTATAAGCATGCTGAAATCTACTCAAGGGCCTATCCATCAGCGTATGGTTCTCCATTGTCTTCAATAGAATAGATGTTAGACTGGCCGGTCTGAAGGACTTAGCGTCAGTATAGTCCCTCTTACCCGGTTTGGGAAGAAAAACAACTTTAGTTTCCCTCCAAGCTACCGGAAAATATACCGTCGCTAGACAGGCTACGAATATTCCCCTAATCCTATCAAGCAGGGTATCTATTCCCCACTGTAATAAGGCTGGCAAAATTCCATCCATTCCAGCTGCTTTGAATGGTACAAAAGATAGTATTGCACTTCTGACACTATTCGGAGATATTATCCTTTCAGCTTCAGCTCGTCTTCTCTCACTAGCCCCCCTATTTACAGGCGTCCATGAGTCACTAAACTTCCAGGAAAATGAACCTCCATAAGCGATTGCAATGTCTCCTCCACTGTCTCAGTCATGTGCTCTTGCGAATTAGTCCCATCCTAGAGACAGGGTCTTTAGATATTATCTTCTGTATTCTACATACTTCAGATGTATCCCTTGTACTTAGTTTCCGAAGACGTATTGTTCTCTTCAGCTCTCTCTCTTCTTCTTCTTATACGCATCCCATGAGATCGAGTCTCTCTCCCTCATGTATCGGTTAAAGGCCTTTCTTGTTTCCTTTTTCATGGATTCAATTTCTCCGTTCCACCAAGGTGTCGGATCTTTTTCATCCACTACTGTCAAGGGACAAGCAAGCTCGAAAGCTAGCTTAACCGTGGAGTTCTATTGTTCCACCGTCCGCTCGATTTCGCCCGTGTTGCGAGGTGCTCTGTATGGAAGCACCTCCTATATGTACCGACAGATACTGTTCATAACTGGTATGATCAGTATTCCTGGGTATTCTTATACGTTTGCGGACTTTCCTCCGTCTACTGCCATACAGTATATCGAACTGGATTGCCCTGTGGTCAGACATGGTTAATCTGTCCACGACCTTCCAGTCCTTAACCCTGTCTAGCATATTGACTGAGCACAGAGTGATATCGATCACCTCTGCCCTTCGGGAATCCACGAAGGTGGGTTCTACCCCTCTGGTAAGTACCACCAAATCGTGTCTTTCTACAAATTCCAACAATTGTTGTCCTCTGTAGTTATCATCTGTGCTCTCCCAAACCGTATTATGCGAGTAGGTACTGTTCGTACGCCATGTCGCACCAGGATTCATGACCTTAATTTACCATCAGTCTGTGAGTGGTACAGATTGGCCGTCTGTTGAGACAGGCCCCTGATATTGCCTTGGACAATCCACGGCTCCTGTAGCAAGGCTATATCCAGCTTATCCTCCTCAAAACGTCGCACCAACATTGCTGATGCTGCTTTGCTGTGATGAAGATTGAGCTGGAATATACTTATTTTTTTCCTGGTATGAGCCCACCACCTTCCCTGATAGACATCTCTTTTCAGAGGACGTCGTGCTCACTGGTCATTCCTCTTGAATTTTACTTCAGCCTTGTCAAGTCCGCAGTTGAGTTTCCCCTTGCTTTCCTGATGGCCTCCGCATCCTCCTTCAGACACCATATTGTGAGCACTACGCCCTCATTGTCTGCATTAGCAAATTTTTCTGCGCGAGTAACCCTCCATTTAGAAGTGTCCTTAACGCATCCATTTTGCTCCTGCAGCCTTTTCAGGATAATGTCTTTACCCTCGGTAGAACCGTGAGCAATCACGATCATCCTGACTTCGTTTCGCAGCGCCTGCAGGGTACCGACTCTTAGTTTAACCCCTTCCCAAAGATTGGTCAGGGATTTCGCTAGTTCGATCACCCAGCTCTTCGTCGATTGGTTTCTGCACGTGAGTACAATAAACCCATCAACAAGTTTAGCATTACCTAGGTTTCGTAGGTAACCAGCATCATCACAAAGGTTATCCAGAGCACACAGCAGTGATGCGTTGAAGGCATTCACATGTGTGTTCTCCAGAGGAACCTTCATAGATTTGAAACTTGTGCAAAAGATGGTCTCACTTTTGCACCTACCTTCGGCCTAACATTAGTACTACCACTACTGTTCTGCTTCTGGTTAGTGCATCTGTTAGACATCCTCTTGCTCCACTCTATATATTTAATAATTGAACTTATCTTGCAATGAGTCAGCTGTCCAAGCATTTACTAATTCGGATCACTTTATTCTTCATTGCTGATTCGCCATAAAGGGAATTACTTCGGGTTTAGTTCAGTATCATCAGTCATTTTAATAATTATTAGTTCTCTTTTTTTTTTTGCAAGGCCAAGATCTTATCAGGACGTTAAAAATCAAAACCTCGAAACAATATATTTGTGAAAACCTTATTATTATATCAAAAACTTATTATATGAAGTTCATAGAAAGGACTAAAATCATAAAATAATTTTTCTATATACTTTTTATTCTGAATTAATGATAATCGTAAAAATTTTTAAAATCCAAAAATCTTCGAATCCACTTTTGTCCAACTGGGCGGAAATTGTCATTAACGAAAAATAAATTTCATAGATAACAAGCTAGAAGACTGGATTCCCAGTAATGAACTTGTCAAGAATAAAGGATATTTATGAGCATATGGTTGTTGTGCCACCTTTTTTATATTTCAAAACGATTTATGTGCCACTTTTTTTTAAATTTCCAACGTAAACCTGATTCACTGTAGTCACGTGACTGATACTCACCTCTACATCAAATTTACCATTAGTAAATGCAAGTATACATTTTCACACTTTGAAAGCAAATTTTCACAAATTTGGAAGCAAAGAAGAAGTTATGAAATTTTAGAGACTGCCATTTATGTAACCGAAAACACTCCAACTTTTCGCAGGTGGATGAGCAATACAGTGAGAATAAGTTCACACAACATTAATATACAAGTCAATGATGCTCTTAATTATTTCTTACATTTAGAAAGTTAAATAAATTTATAATTAGCATCAACTAAATGTTTCAAATTTAAATTTTTTAGCGTTAAATTAATAGTCAGGTGTGGCACTTAAAACTGCAGCCAATGCGTATGTGCAATAATGCTTCGTTAGATAGAACGCGATACTGTCATAGAAAGACGAATAGTTAATAAATTCGGATATGTTCAAACATACTGTTACAAAGTAATAGTCAAAGGTGTGTGAAACGACCTATTGTACAAATACGCAATATCATAAACATAAAGCAAAAACATATTGCGTAGCAGAAATTTCGTGAAAAGCGATTTAGCGAACAAAAACAAAAACAATTTCTACAGCAAGCAAAAGTAAACAAAAGATACACACAAAAACAAACACATATACAAGACTACTAAGCCAGCAACTGAAATAACTGATGCGCAATTTCGCGTATGTTCGGGACATTTCAAGAAGCGGCCGTGATCTGTATATAAAGGCGCCGTCCACCGCAGAAGACACAGTTGACTCTGAGATTTCATAGAGTGAATATCGGTGCGTACAAAATTGTTAAGTGTACAGTGTGAATTAGTAGTTAGTACAGTTGTAAATAGAGTCTTAATTGCCGAATAAAGTTGTGTACTGATGAGATCATAAAGGAGTGTTTATTTTAATATTTGCAATTAAACGAACCTTTCAAAACGTTTATTGTGGTAATAAACGTAGCAACTGGTGTCAGAAGTGAAATTGCGAAAAAAAAACATTAAAAATAAAAAGTAAGTAAAATAAAATGAAGTTTGACGAGCTGAAAGTATATCAGCTAAAAAAAGAGCTGAGCAAGTTTGATCTGCCAATGGCGGGCAATAAGGCAGAACTGCAAAAGAGGCTGATAGAGGAATTCAAGCGACGTGGTGTTGACATCGGTCTACATGAATTCGAGGAAAAAGAGGAGCTCCCGATATGTACCCCTGCCACAAACACTAATATGGACTTCAACGTAATGTTGGCCGCTATGATGGAGAAATTTCAAAAAGCTTCTAAGACTAACAGCGAAAGACTCTTAGCTGAGGTCAGAGCCAACAACGAAAGACAAGAGGAGAAATTTCAAGAAGTTTCTAAGATCAACAGCGAAAGACTCTTAGCTGAGGTCAGAGCTAACAACGAAAGACAAGAGGAGAAATTTCAAGAAGTTTCTAAGAACAGAGAAAGACTCTTAGCTGAGGTAGAAGAAAAGTTTCAAGAAGCTTCTAAGAACAGCGAAAGACTCTCAGTTGAGGTAGAAGAAAAGATTCAAGAAGCTTCTAAGGTTAGCAGCGAAAGATCGGAGCCAACAACGAGACACTTCAGGAAATTTCAGAAGTTATGGGCAAGCGAGTAGAAGCTATAGAACTGAAAGTCAGTGAGCTTGATGAAAAATTCTCCGGCATAACGGGAAATGTTGATGAGAAACTCTCCGGCATAACGAGAAGTTTTGAGGAAAAATTTTCCGGCGTAGACGCAAAACTACATGAGTTAAAGAACAGGATAAGCGATCTACAAATTCGAGAAGGACCGGCCAGAATAATCTCTGAGCACGCCAACAAGATCAAGGCCCCGAGCTTTGATGGTAGCCCACCTTTTAATGTCTTCAAGTTCCAGTTCGAAACGGTAGCTAGCAAAAATGAATGGGACAATGAAGAAAAAGCTATAGAACTAATTCTGGCGTTAAAGAGAACAGCAGCAGCAATTCTTGAAAGCTTACCAGCCAGCTGCAGAAATAGCTACGAAGACATTATGATGCCCTTGCAACGTAAGTACGAAGGCGAACATAAGCGAGAACTGTACAGGATGGATCTATGGGGCAGAGTCCAGAAGCCGAATGAAACGCTGCAAGATTTCGCGATGGAAATTGAGCGCTTGGTGCAGCTGACTTACCCAGGCGAGAACATTTGTAAATGGCATACGGGATCCAGATGTTAGATATGCAGTTTGCGCTATGCAGAAGTCATCCTTTGCGGAAACCATTTCGTACGCGCTGGCCCAGGAGACCGCAAAAGTTATATCGAAGCCACAAGTCTACAAGGGCGGCGACTTGAGGCTGATATGCCCAATTGCGGAGACAAAAGGAGCGGGATAGAAGAGGTGGTCAAGCAAATACTAGAGGAAAGAAGCAAATCTCGCGCCAAATGCTTTAACTGCGGTCAGGTCGGCCACTTCCAGCGTAACTGTAGATCAGCAAAAAAAAGATCAAGATCTGCTTCGCCACCGAGGGACAGCAAACGGGCGAATAACACCAAAACGCATTCGTCACCGTTAAACTAGATCGAGCTAGCGCTGAGGGGCAAGAGCTAGCTCCTACAACCGATGGCCCCACAATCTCCATTTCCATCATGCTGAACAGGTGGAAAAATGGGTAGCAGGCTTGACATCTCCTGACAGACACAAAGCTAAGCAGTTGCTTAGAAAACATGCCTCTGTCTTCGCCCTGAGTAATAAAAGCCAAGGTAGAACCGCAGTTGTGAAACACGAAATCAACACCGGCGAAGCGAGGCCTATAAAACAAGCACCCAGGCGTATTCCCCAAGCAAAGCGAAACGAGGTCAAAGAACTGGTCAACTAAATGGAGTCATTGAGCCATTTCCAGTCCGTGGAGCTCGCAAATAGTTTTGGTGAAGAATAAAGACGCCAGCACCAGGTTTTGCGTTCATTACCGGAAACTCAATGACGTCACAAAGAAAGATAGTTATCCGCTGCCCAGAATTGACGATACCTTAGACATGTTGGCCGGAACGAAATGGTTCTCTACCTTGGACTTGCAGAGCGGCTATTGGGAGGTAGAGATAGCCGATACGGACAAGGAGAAAACTGCCTTTAGCGCGAGCGATGGTCTCTGGCAGTTCAAGCTGGTGCCATTTGGGCTCTGCAACGCTCCAGCTACTTTTGAGCGTTTAATGGAACGTGTGCTTAAAGGTCTCAATTCGAAGACGTGTTTGGTATATCTGGATGACATAATCGTGATGGGGAAGACTTTTGACGAACACCTGAAAAACCTGGATGAGGTGTTAAGGCGTATAACAGCTGCAGGATTAAAGCTAAGCGTTAAGAAATGCGCTTTGTTTCAAAAGGAGTTTAAATATTTGGGGCATCGTGTAACATCACAGGGTATATCCACTGATGAGGACAAAATACTGGCTGTAAAGGACTGGCCTCGCCCACGGAATCTTCATGAGCTTCGTAGTTTTCTGGGACTTTGCACTTACTACAGGAGATTTGTGCCGAACTTTGCTCAAGTTACTGCTAGTTTGCATGAGTTGACCAGAAAGTCGCGACCATAACACTGGAGTGAGGCAGCAGAAGAAGCATTCTAGAGGCTTAAGGTACTTTTGTATACAGCACCAGTCCTCGCCTATCCAATCGCTGGGCAGAAATTTATATTAGACACAGATGCGAGCGGCTATGGAATAGGAGGGGTGCTATCCCAGGTGGTTAATGGGGCAGAAAAAGTCATTGGCTACTACAGCAGAGTATTGTCCAAGCCCGAACGAAATTACTGTGTTGCACGGCGGGAGCTTTTGGCAGTGCTGAATTGTGTCAAACATTACCACAAATACCTATGTGGTCAACACTTCACCTTAAGGGCAGACCACTTCGCATTACGTTGGCTGCTGCAATTTAAAAACCCAGCTCGCACTCTGGATTGAACGTCTGCAAAGCTATGATTTTAGTATCGAGCACAGAAAAGGCGGAAAACACAATAATGCTGATGCCCTTTCAAGACGGCCATGCACCGTAGAGTGCAAACACTGCACGAAAGTCGAGAAAAAGGAATGTGTCATTGACGTGTAGCTGGCCCAAATTAGCTCAGGGGAAGACTGGTCCAAGGAATGGAATGACGACCCCATTTTGGCAAAGATTATGTTGGCTAAACAGGATAACAATAGACCGACCCATTTGTAAAAGCGTACTGGGCCCAATGGAATAGCCTGAAATTAATAGATGGCTGATTATATGGATCTTGGGAAAGTACAGATGGCAAATTTACAACGGACTTAATTGTCGTGCCCACTTCCAAGATAAATGAGGTAGTGAAGCAGTTCCATAACGGTCCTAGCGACGACCACCTGGGTATTACAAAAACTTTGGAAAAGATAAAACAGCGATTTTACATGGTTGGATGCCAGCAGTCTGTAGCCGATTGGATAGCTAATTGCGAACAGTGTATTACGGCCAAGGGTCCAACAAGAAGAAGTCGCGGCAAGCTTCAGCAATACAACGTGGGTGCCCTTTTTGAGCGGATAGCTATCGATGTAGCAGGTCCATTCCCTGTCAGTGACGCTGGTAACCGGTATGTACTAGTGGTAATAGATTATTTCAGCAAATGGCCCGAGGTATATGCCATTCCAAATCAAGAATCTAAAACGGTGGTAGACGCATTTGTCAACAATTGAGTGTGTCGATACGGTGTTCCGATAGAATTGCATTCAGACCAGGGACGAAATTTTGAAACCGCCATATTTAAAGAAATGTGCGACTTATATGGCATCAAATAGACGAGAACGACACCGCTACATCCACAGTCTGATGGCATGGTAGAAAGATTTAACCGTACGCTGGAGGAATATCTCAGAAAAGTGGTTAGTACACACCAAAAAGATTGGGATGAGCATATACCTAAGCTGTTACTGGCTTACCGGTCAGCTGTTCACGATTCCACCTCACGTAGTCCAGCGAAAATCCTGTTTGGAACGAAACTGAAACTGCCAGCGGATTTATAGTTCGGTGTTAAACCTAAACCTGCGTGCGAAGACGATGGAAACACTCTTCAGGCAAAATAAGACCTTCACGAACTGCATGAATTTGTCCGTAACCGCATTAAAATGTCCAGTGATAAGATGAAAGCCAGATATGATAGAGCAGCAAACACGGAGGGATTTACCGAAGGACAAATGGTTCTACTGTTTAACCCACAACGCAAGAAAGGATTATCCCCTAAATTGCAAGCCCACTGGGAGGGACCATACAAGGTAATTAAGAAACTGAATGACGTAGTTTACAGGATACAGAAGTACCATAGCCCGAGGTCCAAAATGAAGGTAGTTCACCTTGAACGACTAGGCAAATATGGAAAAGGTGATGTTGAGCCTGTTCGGGACGAAAAGGCTTAAGTGGGCGGCAGTGTTACAAAGTAATAGACAAACGACCTATTGTACAAATGTAAAAATACGCAATATCATAAACATAAAGCAAACACAAATTGCGTAGCAGAAATTCCAAGAACCGCGATTCAACAAAAACAATGTCTGATCTGTATATAAAGGCGCCGTCCACCGCAGAAGATATAGTTGACTTTGAGATTTCATAGAGTGAACATCTGTGTGTACAAAAGAAGTGTTAAGTGTACAGTGTCAATTAGTACTAAAGAGTTGTATATAAGAGTATTAAGTACCGAATAAAACAGTGTACTGATAAAATCATAAAAGAACTGTGTATTTTAATATTTGCAATTAAACGAACCGTACAAAATAACGTTTATTGTGGTAATAAACGTAACAATATAAACAGGTAAGAGAGCTATGTTCGGCTGTGCCGAATTTGGTATACCCTTTACGAAAGTATAAATTTCTAAAAATGTACTACAGATTTTTCCGGGTGCAAAGGATTGTTTGCGATGCTAAATTTTCGCCCTCGGTTTTATTCGCCTTATTTTACATTTATACTATCGGGTTGTTTTTCTTTTCTCTGTATATAACAGCGGAAGGGTTCGTTTAATTTTGGAGTTTCGGTGCAATTTCAGTCTTTGGTTAGATTTTTAAAATACGGAGTTTGTTTTTTGTTACTTGGTATTGAAAATTAGGCTTGAAATTACGTTTTTTTTTTTAATTTTTCAGTTTAATTTCGAATTTTTTATAAAATACGTGTATTTAACTTTTTTTTAATTTTATATTTTTTGTGAATTTCCGATTTGTGGTGAAAAGAGAGTTTTTTTATATAATTATGTAAGATATATTCTACATCGACGTTTCCATAAAATTTAGTTTGTTATTAATTTTAAGAGTTTTAGTGAATTTAAGTTAAAGTTTTTGTTGTAAAATTTTGCAATTCAAAATTTGGAAATTTGGTGTTTGTGGTATTTTTTGGTAAAATTTCGCTTTTTACTTAAATATTGATTTTATAGCAATTAAATTTTTTCTTACAGTTTTTCGATTTGGGGTGAAGTTTTGAATTCTTGATTAATTTTGTTTATTTTTGTGATTAAAACTATAGTTCGGATTTGTAGTAAATTTTGGTGAATTTCCAAATTTCTACATAATTTTTCTTTTATATCAGATTAATTTAGATTTTTTGTAAAATTTATAACTTTAAGGATATATATGTACATTTTTTGGTGCATTTTTTATTTTTTTACTGTATTCCCCATTTATGGTGAAATATTAATTTTTTGTTCGATATACTTGTATTTGTTTAACATAGATTTTATTAAAATTTCGTAGAACATTGATTTTTGCGAATTTTTGGCTTTTTGGTGGAATCAAAAATTTTGTAGTGAAATTTTAATACATCATGAATTTTTTTTTCTTTTTTTTTATTAAATTGTATGAGTGTTTTCACAGTTAGCTGGAGTAGAGCGCACAGCTGCCAGGGTTCGGGTTAAATGTATTTGTTTGATGTTTTACAAGAAAAAGAGACGAGACAGTTTCTTTTAATTTTGCCCAATAAACCATATAATCTTTATAAGTAAACTTAAGTCACTTATTACAGCACGGCACGATGTAAACATTCGGCCTCTTTTTGTCACTGACGTATTGGTTAATACTTCTACCAGCCTCTCTTACCGTCCGCCGCTCACATCAAATATAGCCACTATTCGTTGCGTGTGCACACGAGCCGACTATCTTTTCGGGGTGAATAAAATTCTGGCCCATAGGTAAGAGAAATCTTCTCTCTCGATTGAGGAGAATAAAATTCTGGCTCAACCGTTGGCCATCGAAGAAATTGTTTACTCACGGTGGGCTTACACCAATTAGGACGAATAAAATTCTGGCCAAATTGCTTTTCGGTTTTAGGGCTAATTTTAAAATTTGTAATCAATTTAAAATTTTAAAAAAGTTTTGCATTTTTTGATATTTTTTTGTAAAGCTCAGTTTTTTTTTTTTGTTTTTAATTAAATATTTTGAAAAATTATGATATATTTGTAATGGATCTTGATTTGATATTCCAACAGGGTGTTTCGATGTAGATTTTTGGAACGAATTTCCATCATCCCTTGTCAAGTTTGGTATGTGCCATCTTCAGTGTCATTTTTCGTTCTCGAAATTAGTTTTACAGTTTTTGGCACAACATAAATTAAATAAATACACAAAACAAACAGACAAACACAAAATATGACAAAAAATATTTTTTTTCTTTGCAAGTAAACGTTACCACTATGTAAATATGTTTTTTTATTAAAAGTAGTCGGTTTTGCGCTCTGGTAGTGCCATATTTTCAAAAAGATTAATTTTATTTTATAAGAAAGTTGTAATAACGAAATAAGTTAAAGGTCACTTTATTCCTCACCTCAGTTATATTTAACTTTTGCCAACAGTAACTTTATCGGCAAGTTGTAATAATGGCCCTAAGAATAAAACATTTTTAATATATAGAAACAATTAAAACTTTTTTCTTTTTATACTGACAACAAATTTATAATTACGAGTATTATTACATAAGTATAATTGTTGTAAGATCTAATTTGTATAACATAGTACATATAATTAACATGTATAATTGGAAGTTATAAATTGTATTATTTTTTGCACATAAATAACATTAAATAATTACGAAATTGCCTAGTCCGAGAAGACCTTCAGTTATATTCAATATTTTATAACTAATTAAGTTTACAGATTTGCTTCACATCTAAAAAGAATTTCCATCAATCAGTACTAACTAGCACCTATAAACTAAAGCAATTATTCCATTAACACTTGTTCATATGATTGCTAGAAGCTTGCACATATATTACATTAACCGATACCACAACAATTTTCCTAAAATGTCGTTCGCATTACGTTTCTTAGTGAAACAAATACCAAACTTTGAAATTTCTTATGTAAAATACCAGTTCGACTAATGATAAGTTTACTGTCATTGTTTACTCCGCAGTTCTAATGATGCCCTTATCACACACAGTTTGAACGAGACACAGTGCGACATCTTCATAATGTAGAGGGGTAAAAATTTAATAGGGTCTCCGACCAACCCACTACTTAAGGGTTGTTTGCCAAGTAGCTTGTACTGTCGCATCATTTGAATGAGTTTGCTCGATTAATACGACGTGTTTCTGTGCAACTAGTAGTGATTTTGAGGTGTTATTATGTTTTTTGGAGTTTCGACGTAAGTTCACATATTTGTTTTATTGTTATCAGCATCTCCACAGCCGACAAATTTTTTTAACCGAAATTTCTTTTAAAAAAAAGTAACCTAAATTAATATGTATTTTAAATTATATATAAATATTGTTTTAATTATACTTCACTGTTGAAAAATGTATATGTGATTTGTAATAAAATTAAATGATTTTTGCATTTAAGAAACATATCGCACTTGTGCAACAATACTGTATTAACTCAAAATTTAAAATTTTTCGATAGAAACAATTTTTTTTTTTAATGTGGCGTTGAAGGTATATACGAAGGGAATATGATAAATTTAGAACGAAATGAGGGGACAAAACTATAGTAATTGTTTCAGTGGGTAGATATTTCTTTAAGCTTTAAAAAAATTCACAATAAGTATTCAAATCTTATTCTCTAAATTGTTATATATTAGTTATTACCAATGTAATAACTAATTTATTGTATTCAGTGTTGTGTTATGCCCTATTAGCCAGTGCAGTTGATTTATTCTAAGTTTTATGGCCATTATTTTTCGCGCAACTTGGCAGAATCAAGAAAGGCGTCGATCCAAGTGCATACCCAAGTACATGGGCTTCCGCTGGAACCGTAGCATTTGTTATTGTTATACGTGGACAATTTCGTTTTCTGAGAGAAAACATTACGTGAGCAAATTTTGATAGATTTTCCTTTATTCTCTACTATTTAGTCAGTCAAATGCAGAGTCGTTGGCATATCTGCTGTATAGATGAATATAATAGCGACCATACCTTGAGCGACTCCTGCAGAAATTCTGCCAGTTTTAGAAAAATTATCTTTTGACCTTACTTTAAACGTTCTATCAGTCATAAAGCTCTTAAGAAGCTTGTGGGAGTTTACAGGAAGAAATCGAGTTATTTTCGTGAGTCATGCCACACTTTATCGAACGCCTAGGAAATGACAATAAATAAAGCTGAGCAGTATTGCTTATTTTTATATGCCCAGTGGTACTATGCCTTGCTCGAAAACCAATCTGATGGTCTGGGATGATGTGTTGCTCTGTCATATAAGGCTTTAATCACGAAACGAATAGTTTTGCAAACAATTTTGATAAAATTGACAGCAGGCTAATATGCCTGTACGACGTATTCCTGGTTTAGGGATCATAACGATTTCAGACATCTTCCAAGAGCATGAGAAGAAGCCAACTCGTAACATGGCATTAAATACGAATAGTAAGGTTCTAACAGCAGTGGATATAATTGTTGCCTTTTCCTACAAATTTAAATTCAAGAACTATTGGTGCACAAGCGAGATGTGTATAAACTTATTTGGATAAAAGCAAGAATCGTACAAATTAAATAAATTTTTTCCATTGCATGATTATTCAGCAGTGCTGTCTTTACAATGTAATAAAAACTCATATCCAACCTGTACACGTTACGACCGTTAGCAATCAAGTTGGATGTCTTGTCCACAAACAATACAACTTTGTGCACAATCTCGTTGAACAACTATATACAAACAAGACGTTTTTAGTAAAGATGGTCAATAAAACTTGCACAACTTCGTTTTTGATATGTGGCAGTGATGGAAAAAATACTTTTTTCCAACTTGAAAGATTCAGTAATAAGCTGCACAAACTTATAATAATATAATGTATAGGTTTTAACTTCAAATTCAAACTCTTTAATAATAAATTCAGGATTTTAAAAATTAAATTCCGACTCTTTCATATAAAATTCCGCAGCTATGAATATCCTGGGAATATTATGTAAAACATTTCTATTCATCTGATAACAGTGATATTTTTTGTTGATTTATCGCAGAATTAATTTACAAACTTCAAGAACATATTTGTTCTTATTTGTCGTACAATTAAGGCACAACTTAATTCAACGAGCATACAAACTTTGTACCAACGGTCATAAAGTCTATGGTTTGCTTTGAATTGGCATATTTTATTTTTGCAAATATGTAAAAGAAAATTTTTTGGTTAAAAAAAGTAACCAAAAAGAAAAAAAAGTACACAAGTGCACAATGGAGAGAAAAATAACCAAGGAAAGTAAAAAATATTTAACAGTCATTGCAAAAGAACTTTGCCAGTTTTGCCTGGAAGAGGCGGTGAAGGTAAGCAAGTATCTTTTCGTTATCATGATTGCTTTTTCTGATATATTTTCGAATTTTCGCCAATATAATCGACAAAACGTTACACCTTACAAAATTCACAATCTCTGCATACGATTTAAGAAATTATTCAATGTAATACATCCTAATTGTAACGCTGCAGTCGCGGAATATTTTTTTTAACACCAACAAACTTGAAGAAATTAATATATTTCCTTTTACATTTTATATCTTACTGCATTTGTTTGACCAATTACACCCGAACTCGTAATAAAACCACTTTCTCGCTCTTAGAACCTTTGATAACGATAATGATTACACTGAACGTGTTTTCTAGGCTTCGCATCCGAATTATAATCAATTAAAAATTATAATCGAGATTCAAATAAAAAGTGTAATGCATTTTTTCATCACTTTCAGATTTTATTAACATTCATTACTAAAGGCCTTGACAAGGCTAACAGGTAAACAAGTTTTCTTGCAAAAGCTTTGGGCGGGGAGTTAGAATTTAGAATTATCTTTACCGTCTTATGATATAATTGAATAACACACAACTATAAATGTTTGAAAGCCTTTGTGTGGATGATTTTACACGTTTAGCGTTTAAAAATCTTTACATAATTTAAGATCGTATTAGAAACATTATTCAACTTAATCTTCTCTTTTACATCATTTTACTTTTCAAACTTAACTGAATTTCAATTCAAATTATTTAAAACATATTTAACTTAGTTATGTGTTCTTCTCAATAAGTGATAAAAATCAATTAAAGTAATTAAGGTAAAACAGATGCATCCGATAAACTATCAGTACATTTTTCTTTTTGTTCACAATTATTTTTATGTTAAATCTGTAACAGGCTCTAGTAAGTAAATACGACTCGTGTCGTGTGTTGTAAATTGAAGCGACATATAATTTAAGTATTTTATTAATGTGATTGGAATTTTCACCATGTGGCAGTGGCATTAGTTGCTGTGACTTATGAAGGAAGTCTATAATAAAGTATTTATTTATGTATATGTTGATAATATTAAAGAAATATCATAATATTTATTCAAATACGATGCAAATGGGCTAAAAAGTAATTCGCTACTTTAAGCAAATGTGAAAAATTTATGTAAATTTGACATAAATGCTTTTAAAATGGAATTAATTCGACGTATATAATACTTATACAACTGATTATATGTAAATAGATGGACATGTTTGCAAATAAATATTATATTTCTAGTTGGATCGTTGTGTGTATTTGTCATGATTTACATACGTTTGAATATACAAAATTCCATTGAAAATTAATATTTTTTTTATTTATTGAAAGTGAAAATTTTCGAGAAAATATTTAAGAGAAAAACTAGTTAATGACAAAATCGCATCACGTATTGAAATTTCAATGCACAATGGTCCGAAATTAAAAATTTTTGTCTTAATTAAATAATATTGCTTCACAAAAATAAAAAAACCAAAACGGAAAGCGAAATCAAAAATATCTAACAGATCAACAATTGGAGCTGCGTATTAATCAGCTACATTTTTTATGGTTCCATAATTCATGAAGTACTAACATTACAAAATTGTATTTGGTATGAAAAAAGCACGTGGGAAAAGACTTGACGCGTATCTTGCCAGAGCACAACTTTCAACAAAAAGCAAAATATGAGTTTAGGCCAAATTTTCATGTTTTGGATTTTTGAATCCAAACGCTGTCTACATACATACATACTTGCATATGTACATATATCAAGATCAGTATTGTTCGGAAGATAAATGTAAACAAGTTTTCTTGCATGTAAAAATTGAATTTTACGAATACTTGTGGCACTAACTGTACAGGAGGCTGTAGAATTGAAGGGCACATATTATTTGTAAAATTTTTTTGTGGAATAATACATGTTGTATAGTGTAAACGTAATATTGTATGAAACTGCTAGACATTGAGAGAGAATATGGAGAATATGGAGAATATTTAAATCATTTTATAGAGTTAAATGATTTCATTAGATCAGAGGTATATTTTAAGGTACACATTTGCAACCACATGTATAAAAAATCAAAAGAAAAATATTATTCGCGCAAATGTTAAAATAGAAAAAATAAATACGTATTTATGGGGAAAATTTTAAAGAAAATTAATTCAAAAATTATATTCGTATACATATATGTACAACTGCTTTGACATCAGCTATTCCTTATATTTACTATTCTATTTGATTCTACAATTTGGTAGTGACTCTACAAAATCTATTTAAAAATATCATAGTCTAAATAAGGCTTAAGCAACAAGCAGACAAGTTACTATAACAAATATCGTTATAGCTAAAGAATCATCTACTAGATTTTTGAAGTTTCGAGAAGCATAGATGAATCTAAAAACGCCTGCGTGGTAGAACGAAAAGTTAGTATCGAGTGAAACGTCAAACTGCGTATATCGTGATAAAGAAGTAGCCGTTGTATGTTATTTCAGTGTTAAGTAAAATAAGTAAATAGTGTGTGTGAAATATAAGTGCTGTAGTATATTATTTAAAGAAAACTCTATCATTGAAATAACCTGTTCAATATTAAACACGTTTAAAAGGTTAAACGTGACAGTATTGTTAATGTGAAAAATAAAATGGATAAACACTAAACTGTCCAAATTATTCCAAATTATTAGCCAGGTCATATTCTTGACAATCTACGAGTGGTATATATATTAATAAGAAAAAATACGTGGTCATAAGAAATACAACCAAAAATAATCACTTTGATTTTGACTGTTAAAAAAAGAAGTAGCTTACACCAGAACAACCTTAGCAACATTAAGGGTGAAATAATCTTGTTCCTAAGATTCTAATAACTGCTTATTTAGAACACAAAGGCGTTACGAGTTCCACTATTAGGACTTCAATGGTTTCCACCCCTCCGGCCTTTATTACTAGACAAAGTTTATTCACCCATGAAACCCCAAAGCAGACTGAATTTATTCACACAAATTCCGTTGCTTATATACTAATTCCATACACAATTATCATAGTAATATTTGATCCAAAAATAAAAGAAATTAAAATAATAGGCTAATTCACAAAATAACCATGTTAAATAATAGGCCGCTTCAAGGGACAAAACTAAATTCACGAACTAGATCTAAAAGATCGCTTGGACAGTGTATTACTTATTAGAAATAATTGAAGAAAAATAATTAAAAGTAATCTATAACATCAATTATTTTTGAATTACAAAATCCGAAACGTCGTAACTTCTCCCAATTTAGACATTTTTGAACGATTTTGGCGTTTTCTTACGAATTTTGTTCTTTATCCAATTGAAAAAAAATGACAAATAGAAATATTTAAATAAATGACGTCGATTATTTATGAGCGGATATACTAGTATTATGCAATTCTATACAATTCGGTGTAATTGCTGCAAAAGTTTCGAGAGCGTGGGAGATTTTGAAAGAATTTTACGGAAATTTTGAAAAATTATCTTTTAGAGATGAAATATCTCGAAATTTATTTTTTTTGTTTGCGTTCAACCGTACATGCGTAATTCCGTCTTACATAACCACCGTTCGTTCACAGCAACTATTGTTGTTATAATTATAGCTTTATAAAGTCATTCAATTAACTAGAATATTTTCGAAAATTTGCGTTGTTTGAGAATTCCCAAAAATTATCCGCCATATTTGTTATCGAAATTTTAATTCTTCTCCAAAATATAATTGGTTGAGGAATATAAAAAATTATAAAAACATATATATGCCAATCAAGACCAGTGTGCAATTCATTTGATTTATAATTAAACATGTTTCTGTGCCATAAGTAAGTGAATCAATTCCTAGTCAATTTTTAGTTGTCTTATATCTATGTATATTGGAAAGGGAATTGGTGGCACAGAAATTTTTTACAATTTATTAGCAACAAATCGTATTCTTATCTGCATCTATTTGTAGTAAATTCCATGTAATTTTCTTTGCCTTAAAATAGTTCATGATAAATGTATGAACGTGTTTTACATGTAGCTCATAACACGCCTTTCCTGTAACAATAATTAATATAAATTGTTTTAATTTTAACTTCTCCGCTGAGCACATGCATAAGGAGATTGAAACCATTTAATTTGCATAAAATAGCAAAACGAAATATCTCCCACTGGCCCGGCCTGGGCCGTCTTACAAACGCGGGAACGTACAAGTGCCTTTAGATGCTAAGAAAAATAATTGCCTTGGCCTCAGGCTTTTAAAACCAAATTGGTTGTTGATGTCTAGCATGTGTTTTGTCACTTCCACATAGTTTCAATTATTTATCGAATAACAAATACACTATTTTGTGCTTTCGTTCCCATAGCCAATTTATTACGTTTTAATAAGTAACATTTAAATATTTGTAAAAGAACAACTGCAGATAAATATAATTTAGACATTTCGAAAATTTAATTTAACACAGCTGAACTTTGTTATAAATCTTTTGCATATTAGCCTTTTGAAATATTAAAACTTAGGTTTTATATAATTTATAGTAATTTGCGAAGATAGTATGATACTAATAGAACTTGTATTCTTTCTTAATTTACTGAGCATATTAACTAAATCGTTGTAATGCAATAAGCCAGAGCCTTTGCGTGCCGGGGCATGCTAACAACGAGGAGGGAACAATTCCTTCCTTAAATAAGGTTCTTAGGATACTACGTATTGTGGCTAACTATAAAAGATGTGCCAGAATTTCCATTGTGAAGCTTCGCGGTAACCTCGTCTGTGGCTCATAGAACTGGCCTTTCCAGAATTAGGTCTAAAAGCTACTGTTGCCATCTGCATTCAAAAGTGAGGCATGAGTTAAAAATCCATATTTGTTTAAAGCGGTGTCAAAACTTCAACCAATATAATACGTTAGAATTTTGCTGCTGTACTTGGCGGGCCCCGTCATACCAGTTGAAAAGTTCGAATTTTCTTCTACTCCTACATTATTGCCCGTACCATCCACCGTGAACTTCATTTAGATATGCCTTTAAAGCAACCTTTGATTGGAAGTTGTTTTATTTTGCGTACATCGTTTAAAGTGCCAACCTGGTGTCGTATAAATTTTTCGACTTCTCTGAGTCTCTAGTGAACTGGAGATGCTCTATTTTACTGGAGATGTCTTACATCTTGTTTGATTGAATAGTCTACAATCATCCTTCTAAATGGCGCCAATTATGCTAGTTATCCATACTCTTGCTTGAGTGGATATTCTTTTTTCTAAAATAAGACTTTTATTGACAGAGGTTTTTATTACCAAACGTTTTTTAAGCTTTAATTTTATTTTTTTAATCCTTTGTAAAGAAAGTTACAATAAGTATTTAAATCTTTTCTCTAAAATATTATTTATTAATTATTACGAATGTGGTAACTATTTTACTTTATTCAAACCTTAATATACTATATATAATAGAGCTGAGAGATCCGTCTCATCAGGCTTAATGTGTCTGTTTTTTTATTTCTGTTGACCATGAGATTGTTGTAAATTTCGTACTAAAGTGTTCGGACGTGTATATTTGTGCTTCTTCTTGGATAGTGGGACCCATAAAGTAAGCGGTCTGCTTGGATATCCCCAGAAGAGAACAGGTTTGAGAATAAGATCCTTTGTTGGGATTATATCATGTGTTGTCCAATTAATTCCAAAACATCAATTCAATTCTAAAAAGATCTTTAATATAATTCCTCTTTTGTATAAACAAAAAATGTTTTGGCCATGCTCTTAGGACTAAGACAAGTGTCTTATTCATCATTATCATTAGGTAACCACATTTTATTTATTTATTTCCACGGAGCTCCGCGGAGCTAAAAACGATTGTAAATTTCCATAGTTACTTGAGTTAACTCCCTGAATCCATAACAACTTAAATAACAACAACTTTTTAGAAATAACTTGTCTTTAAACCTTTTAAAAGAATTTGTTTCACACTTATTTTAGGAAATGGAAATAGCAGAATTTTTGCAAACAACTGAACAAAAAAATATTAAAAATTATATTGGAATGAAGGTAAAACAGCCAGTCTTTCGAAGTATATATATTTATTAACCCTGCAGCAAGCAGACAATTAAAAAAATTGTTTAATCTGTGGTTAAGCCATTACAAAGTAAAACAAAATCACTTAATTTCATTTTAAAGGTAAAAAAGAAACTGCAAGAGTACGAGCAAATAATGCGTGAACGACAACAAATGTGAGTAAACTGATGATCAACACATCAGAAAGTTTAATAATACACGAAGTTTCCGAAAATAATACAAAATTCTTATACGCCATTTTTACTTTTAATAAAATTTCAGATTAAAGGACATTCTAGAATTCGAAAATGCACAATACGATGAAGAAATTGTTCAGCTAATGACAGAAAAGGTAAACGAACAGTTCAGAAAACGTTTGGAATGGATCAACACAAAATGCATGGAACGTGTTAAGGCAGAAGAAGAACTACTGAAGTTAAAAAATCAACAACGAGAGTTGTAAGTTTTTTTTAGGATTGTAAGGTGAAATAAAATTCAGATAAATTTATTTACTGCAACAAAATTGGCTTTATTTAAGAAAAGAATACTATTCTGCAGTTTGTATATGAATATAATTGCTGACCTACAGCAACTTTCGAATACCCGACAAAGTTTGCCTTCATATACTCCCACAGAAAATCATCTTGGAAGCCAATTCATATTTCCAAATCATTCGCTCAATTAAAACAAATCTGTATTGGACCCAGCCGCGGAGCAAAAAAAACATTCCAATAAAAATCGCAGAATTTTGTGGTCAGTTGCAATAAATAAATTTCTCTATATTTCCTTTCATTTAAAGTTACAAAAATTTCCAATTTTAATGGGAAAGTTTTTACTTTTTTTTAACTTCTTTTAATTTAAAAGAGAAAATTGCGAAAAATGGCGGCACTTACAAAGCAAACAAATACTTTTAGACTCCAAGAAAGGACAACTCTATCAAATTGAAAATACAAAACTTCAAAATCAAAAAGAAAAGGAGACCGATAAACTATGGCACCAAGTAATGGAGCGTTTAAACTCTGAGAAAAAATATCAAGAAATTTATGAAACGGAATTACGCAAGGCAATTGCAAAAGCAAATCAGTTAAAGAATCAAGAAACCAGTTACAACAACAAAAATCAAAGGGAACTAGAAGATCAGGAAGCCAAACGGAATTTAAAAAATGAGTAAGTTTGGTACCTTAAAACTGTACTTTGATGTTCATTTGACCAGTTTTAATTTCGTAAGTATCTTTAAACTAATCTACGAAACGAAGGGAAATACTTCAAAATTTCAGAGCAAATAAAAAAAAAGATATTAACAAATTAATTTTTATTTTCAGAAATCAAAAAGCTTTATTAATGGAAGAAGAGTCTCGCAGAAAGGAAAGGCATTGGGAAGCGTTGAATAAAATACATCTTAATCAAATGCTCAAGGTATGAATACCGTCTTAAAAAAACTACAGAATTTTCTCTATTTTACTTGGGAAAATGGAAAACCAAATGAAACAAAAATACACATAGCACTGACTAAACAATTCAGATGTACTTTAGGGTAGATAACGTTAAAATAGAGCAAATTTGACCTCCTATGTAGCGAAAACCCTTGCGTTCCTTATAACTTTTCGCTTTAAGAGGCGTCTACAATTTTCAACACTGCGAAGATTAAGAGATGACTGACTGTATTGTCTGTTATGTTTCAAAAAAAAACATCGAACATGCACCATAATCATCCCGTAACTAAGGTATAAACCACAACAACCAATCAGTCTGAAATTTACGTCTCGGAGCTCATGGTTCCCGTGGTAGCAGTGTTTAGTTATTGATCGAACCTCGAAAGTCCTCGCTGCTTCCAGTTTTAGGCATCAGTCAAGCCATGTGGATCGGTTTCTGATATCCCCTGGTTAGCCATTAAGGTGTATAGCCGTGGTAGGTGGCATGCGCTCATGGCTATGCTCTGAACGTCACTATCAAAACTTATTAAATACATTAAAATAGATCACGTGTTAATTGTTTATTTAATAGACGATAAATATTTAATAGTTTGTACGTAACATACGTAACAATTTTAGATGAGAATATATTGTAATTTTAATAGAAGTCTACACGAAAGATTCTTGAATTTAACTTATTCTTAATCCGTACGAAACGTAGATTTGTAAAATAAGTGCCTGCATTGGAATTTTATTCTTTGGCAGATTGATTCATGATTGTTATTAAGAGCAACTAAATTTTTTTAACAGTCTCAAATTGCATCAAATTTCGAAAAGAAAGCATTACAAGCTCAATTGTATTTAAAAGAAGATCGCTTACAAAACGAAATAGATGATCGGAAATTCCTTTCGCAGCTTGAAAAAATTGAGAGACAAAAGGTACAAATTTTGGCACGGAACTTTTCTTAAATATTAATTCATGTATATATGTTTATTTTAAATTCGGAATAATGAATGGCATAAATATTGTTTAAGAAACTCCCGCGAGGAGAACCAGCAAAAACTCCAAAAACAAAATGAATTTGATCGAATGTATTTAAATACCGGTTGTGTTCTCCAGCAAGGCGCAAAGAACCCGTATGGCAGAAAGACACGTTAAGTGTTAAGTCAAGAGCGAAAATTCGCAAATTAAATAGAAGCACAAATTATCTTATGCTTCGATTATAATTATTTAAACAATGTAAAATCTGTATTCACAAAACGTAGATTTTCATTTTTATAAAAAATCGTTTTGTGGCAATATCCATTTTCATGAGTTTTTCTTTTCTTTATATATGACTAAATAGAGAGTTAGTTCAGCTTCTTTAGTAATTAAATTGTGATTTTTTCAATGGTGGATAAATAATAGACGAAAACCTTGGGTGGGCCAACTTAACGATATTACTTTTTTATACTTTTTTTGAATACGAATTAGTAACGAGATATGAATGGAACAGAATAATGCCAGACATAACTGCAAAAAATAAACTAAATAGATGAAACTATAAGCCTGAGGTCAGCATATGTGTACCAGATTAATGAAAAATATATATTTGCAATCGGACCTACGCAGCGCATTGAATTAACAGTTCCTTTTTTTTGAACTTTTTTAATTGCAATGAGCTCTAATGATAACAATTTCACCAGTGTATAATTGCATAAAAGGAGTCCTCAGGTTATAAAATATAAAATATAAATATATTGAATGCAACTACGATTGTTATGTGTTGCCGTTGACGGTATACGAAGAAGTCAGAATTATGAAGTTTTTTCTTTTTTTTGTTTTGAATTACTTTTTTTGTCGTTTTACGTAGTGCTGCCACAGTACTCCTCGGCTAGACTCGACCTATCTATAAGAATCTTGCTGGTAGTCTTACGTGTCGCCCAGAGCGAGTGGTCGGTGTCGATAAGGGAACTGATGTCCTAGCGGCAGCTGTTTTATTGAGTTGTTGTGAAGACGGTATCATTTCAGGTGTTGCCTAGGAACTTGGGGTATTAGTATGCGTAGAATAACTTGAAGGTTCAGGCGTAGTTGTCGGTATATGTGGCGAAAACCCGTTTTCCTTCCTTTATTCGTTGGCTATAAACGCTGGTTTAAGCCTGTCGGTGGATACGTTAACCTCTCTGTTGCTAATTTTGATTTTGAAATATTTGTCACTTCTATTTAAGACTTCATACGGTCCATCATATAGATGTGATAAGGATGAACAAATGGAGTCATTTCGTACGAATACGTGAGAGCATGTATCCATCGCTGGATGTTTGAAAGTTTTAATTTCGCCTTGCCATGTCGTTTGTTGAGGTTGTATGTTTTGCATGGCCTCACGCAATTCATTTTTCGGTTCTTAAAGTAGGCTGTGGGCCAAAAAACTCGGCTGGAATGCGTAAGGTAGTGCCCAGAACCAGTTCGGCCGGAGATGCTTTAATATCGTCTTTATAAGTTGTTCGAAGCCCAAGAAAGATGAGTGGCAAACATTTTGTCCATCGATTTTGGTCGTGGCACAAAATTGCGGCTTTTAACGTCCTATGCCATCTTTTAACTAGGCCATTAGCTTGGGGATGGTATGGCGTGGTTCGGATGTGTTTGATGCCGAGATATCCTGTTAGCTCTCTGAAAAGGTGAGATTCGAACTGTCGTCCCTGGTCACACGTAATCTTGGCTGGTATGCCAAAACGAGCGATCCAACCAGATATCAGCGCCTGAGCAACTGTTGTGGCTGACATATCCACTATTCGAATGGCATCTGGCCAACGAGTAAACCTATCTATAATTGTGAGGCAATAACGATAGCCGTCGCTAGGTGGAAACTGTCCTACTATATCGATGTTCAGATGTGTAAAGCGGATGCTAGCTATTTCGTATTTTTGTAGAGGTAATTTTGTGTGACGTATAACTTTTGCGCGATGACATTGAATGCAACTACGAGCAAATTCGATGCTATCTTTTCGAATATTAGGCCAAATGAATCTAGTTGTCATCAGTTTGGCTGTTGCCCTAGTACCAGGGTGTGACATGCTGTGCGTAGCTTGTAGAAACATTTTTCGCAGCGGTGCATATATGAATGGGCGTAATCGATTGGTTGAGTAGTCGCAGTACAGCTGACTTTTACTTCCTGGAATTTAAAAACGTTTTAATTGTATTTTGTATGGTAATTTACCTTCAATAATTGCTTGTAGCTCGTCGTCCGATTCTTGCGCACAGGCGAGCTGCTCATAATCGATCTCTTGACTAGTTGTAACTGTTGAAATTCTTGAAAGCGTTGATATTCTCCTGATGTCTGTTGTTATTTGCCCTATGTAGTCTAATTGCCTTGCCTGTCGATTTGTTGCCTTATCAAGTTTTTAACGAAAGGCGTACGTAAGCGGCTTATGATCCGTATATATGTGGCAACCGCGGCCTTCCATCATATATTTAAAATGAGCTACTGCTAGGTACATAGCAGTTAGCTCCCGATCATACGTGCTATATCGCAGTTGTGTTTTATCAAGTTTTTTTGAGAAAAACCCCAGCGGTTGGATTTGCGCATTAACAACTTGATGTAGTGCGGCACCTGCAGCGATGTCAGAAGCATCAACCCAGAGGGAAATTTGAGCCTCCCGCGCCGGATGTGCGAGCGGGTGGCATTTTACATTTCTCGAATGCTGCATCAGTATCGTTGTTCCACTGCAGTAGCGTTCGATCGTTTTTTATGTTACCTTGTATCATAGCTAAGAGTGGCGCTTGAGCTATAATGGCTTGTGGGACAAATCTTCTATAAAAATTGATAACCGCAAGAAATCGCTTCAGCTCTTTCGCCATTGTTGGTTTTTTGAAATTTGTTATGCCGTCAACTCTTTGTGCCCTAGAAATGAAATGTAAGATTTTCCAAACTCACATTTTGTTAGATTAATTGCCAAGTTGTGGAGTTGCAGTCGTTCGAAAACTAATTTTAAATGTGCTCGATGTTCATCTACTGATGAGGCTATGCATAGGTCGTCCATATACGGAAATACAAACTCCAGCCCTCTGAATACATCATGTGCTAGGCGCTGAAATGCTTGCGCAGCATTTCTAAGGCCAAATGTCATGTACACAAATTCAAAAAGGCCAAAGGGCGTTGTTATGGCTATTTTAGCTATGTCATCGGGGTGTACTGGCACTTGGTGAAAAGCCTTTTGAAGGTCTATCTTTGAAAAAATGGACTTTCCTTGCATAACCGTCGTAAAGTCTTGAAGATACGGTAGTGGGTAACGGTCAGGTACGGTTATGGCGTTCAGCGCTCTATAGTCGCAACATGGTCGCCAAGTGTCATCAGGCTTTCTGACCATTTGCAGCGGACTGGACCAGGAGCTGTTTGACGGTCTGCATATACCGAGTTTCATTAAATTTTCAAATTCCGCACGCGCAGCTGCCAATTTATCTGGAGATAAACGGCGTGGACGTGAAAACACTGAGAACCCTTTGGTTTCGATACGGTGAACTACATATGATTGCACCGGAGTTCCTTGTTGTACGAGTCGTGTAATGTTTGGAAATTCTCTTAAAATTTTTATAAAAGGTGTCGATAACTGCAACATTTTTATCGTGGGATCATTACCTTGCTTTAGGATGCCGATTGTGTTAAGCTGTGTAACGTTTTCGATTAAACACTTACGTTTTAAGTCGATGAGCAAATCAAATTGACCTAAAAAATCGGCTCCTATAATGTGGGGACTTACGTCTGCAACAATAAAGGTCCATAAAATTTCGTGTCTAAGGCCAAGATTAACTCTGATTAGTACTTTGCTATAAACTTTAATTGCAGAACCGTTTGCGGCGAAAAGTTGCATGTCGGTTGGCAGTATTGTTTTTTCATGTGGAGATTTTGGAACTACTGATACTTCAGCTGCAGAATCAATAAGGTAACGGGTACACGTGTCTTTGTTAGTAATTTGGAGGCGGAACGATTTGTTAGCACCAGAACACTCACCAATTTCTGATGCTCTGCTGTTTGAATATTGTCATTGTTGTTTATCCAAACGTTGTTTGTCACCACTTGCACCACCTCATGAACATGGCTTGCGGCAAGTACGTGCGTTAACACCATAGGTGCGATGATACCAACACTCTGGTATTGAGTCGCTTCTATTATTGCTGACATTACTTTTGCTACGAGATCTAGATCTAGAACGTATTTGCTTGTGCTTACCTTCATATGGCATACAATTTTTCATGATTTGCGTCAATTGTAATAGTTGTTGTTGTATTGCACTTAGCTCGGTGAGTGTAGGCGTTGATGCTGTATTTTTTGAGGTTACGTTAATCGTTTATTTTACGAAGCCCTAGCGAGTCAACAATCACATCGGCAATTGTCGTTTTATCAGCGATATTACACTTAGATGCTTTTGCGGCAGCTTGGGCATACGTTGGTAACCGTGCGACCCATAAGTCAATGAGAATATTTTCGCTTAAGCCGCTACCTGCAACACGTCTCATTTCGTGTAACAATTGAGATAGTTTCATATCTCCAAGTGGCATATCAGACAATACACGTTGTACACGTCGCTGCTGACTATCAGCAAAATAGTCCATTAACTTTACCTGGATGTATTCGTATTTATTTTGCTGCGGGGTGGCATCGATAATTGATCGCAACTCACTTAGTTTTTGTGGCGGAACCTGTGCCATGGTAATATTATATTTAAGTTGATCACGAGTAATGTCTGACGCGGCAAACCAAAATTCAAGTGACAAAAAATACGAATCAATGTTTGCTGCGTTCATGCTAGGTGGAGTTAATCTAACTGCTGAAATTGCATCCAGGTTTACATTATTGTCTTGATTTTGTTGTACCACGTTATCTGCTTTACCACGGCCATTTTCATCGTCACCGTCAGCCATGTTGTAATTTTTTAATATTAATTTACGATTGTCTTATTTATCGGGATAATAAACGAGGTCACCAATATAACAAGTTTGTTTGTTATTCACTTTTTATTTAAAATTTATTAAATTAACTTTGGCTAAAAAGATTGGTTATAAAATATAAAATATAAATAGATTGAATGCAACTACGATTATGATGTGTTTCCGTTGACGGTATACGAAGAAGTCAGAATTATGAAGTTTTTTCTTTTTTTTGTTTTGAGCAGGCGCTGCCAATGAATTACTTTTTTTGTCGTTTTACGGAGTGCTGCCACAGCTATATATTAACTCCCTATAATATTTGTCGAAATTCGTAATACATACTAATACAATTTAGATGGCGGAAGCAGTATGATAATTTTTAGTTGCAAATTTCTCATTCAACAGTTGCCACTTCTTCGGCATTTTGTTCTATATTTTACATTACGCAAGATCTAATTATTCTACCAAACCTAGATTTCTGATTGAGTTGAGTAATTTGTTCTATTTTCAAAATAACATTTAACGAAGGAAAACAGTTCACATTTACTACTGGCCTTATTACAATTCGGCTCGAAACATCAATTCAAAATAAACAGTGCTGTTCTGTATTCAAATCCGAAACATTTTACTCGAATGTGGACATTTCCGAATGTTTTGGCTGTTCTGTATTTCACTTCTGCACAATTTATTTCGTTTTATTTAAAATAAAAATGTTAGTCGAATGAATTAAAATTGGGTTTTCTTCGATTAAAACTTCTACCATCTACCATATTCGTGCTTTTATATTATATGTAATTATTTTAGCTTTTCTTTTCTAATATATACTCGTAATTTGGTTACTTTTAAGAATTTTTGTGTGGTATTAAATGTAATCGATTTTGGCCTATGATGGCTTATGATTACCAGAAATAAATAAATAAAGTCTGTTAGGCAATAGGTGGGTTTACCTCCAGATACTGTGTAATGCAGCTGCCTCCATCTAGGGCTACTAAGCCAAGAGCCCCAATAGGTGTGCTTAACATTGTAATCGCCAGCTGCAAAAAACTTGTATCCCCATGTAGCAAAAAACTTGGCGAAATATGTCTACTTCCTGTGTTAGCAGAAAACGTGTTACTTCATGCTTATGCTGGGAGAGCTCGATAGCGGTTCAGAAGCATATTCAACCGATCTATTTTTTGCTAAGCAAAATTTGCAAAAGCATGTTGAGCATCACTTCTTGGAACAAATCTCCTGCATAGTTGTCACGAAATTTTTCATTGTTTGTATACGATTTTCGATTGAGCTCGAATTATTCGTAATAGGTATCTCTGTACCCTCTTTTAAGACGTGTGCATATGAATGTTTTTGCACATTACTTTTTACGTTAACATACGCTAAATCATTTCTCTATGTTTGTGCAAACGTACACTTAGGCCTATTGTGTACTAGCAAGAGAACCAGCATGGAGCCTGGGAAATTGGGAGGCCTTATATTGTTCAAATTCCGGCTTTCGTACTATTTTCGCCGTTTTACATGCTGGAAGACACTGCAGCCCAAATTTGACTGCAAATAGTGAATTGAAATCTTGATCAAAAAAGATGAAACTTATAATTCATAAAACCCAGTACTCACTTTTATAACCTTCTTGAAGAATTCGTAAAAATCCAAAATGGTGAGCTGTAACATGAAATTCTGAAAGCAGCACAACAATTATTAATAAAAGAAAACTTTTGAAGTGATGTGAAATCAGTTAAGTATTTTGCTAATTTATTTTAACCCTGCGGGAAATTTGTATTAATTGATCTAAATGCACTTGTCCCGTGACTTGTGAAAATGGGTCTAGCACAAAAAGTGACCTGTGAAGGCAGCACATGTGTATCACTTAACTCGTATAAACAAATACATATGCAATTTTTAATCTGCATGGACACAGGTATATTTAATACACAAACTGTAAATGAGACCAGTGTTATAGCAAGCGAAACATTCTTTTAGTCTATTCAAAGTCCTGTCACACAGTCTAAAGTTATCAATTGTCTGTTCCTATGACAACGCCATGTTAAAGTGACAAGTCCCTTTCATGCAAAACGTTAGAACTCGAACCGGTCCCTATAACCAAAGAACCATTGACGTGCCAGTTTCGTTCCCTCTAGGAAATATTCTGGATGCTTCAGTTTAGGAGGAAAAATTAAATTTTCGTATCTATCAATACTCATATCTCAAAAATCACTGCCATTTAAGCGCGTTAATTAACCAATATAAAAGCCACAATTTAGGCAACCTAAATTTTGCAAACATCATATTCAATATATGAAGAAGGCATATTAGCCTGTATTTTATTTTATTTTACTTCACATGTGTGGGTAGGCTAGTCTATCAGTCTAAGAGTCGTGGTTTCGATTCTCACTGTTGGGCCTACAACGATGGAAGGTCTTCGATACTAAGCTTGATAATTTAAATTAGAATATATTTGAAGTTGTGCTGTAACATTTAATAATTCCAATAAAATAAATATTTGGTTTCATAAAAATTCTTTACGGCTTAGATTCTATTTTGAAAGGGATCATGAAAAATGAAAATGTTTCTATTTGTCACTAGTTTTAGGCATTTGAGTTATATTTTTAGGTTATTTGTAGGAGCACGCTATTATTATAAAGTCTAAATTTTTGTTTGTTGACAAAGGTGTATGAGAAGAAACCGCTTTCAACAAACAAAAATTTCATCCCACTAATTACATGCAAAATTTCATATATGTAAAGGCGTTAAAACATACTCGTATATAATTAAAAAGAGTAGGATGAATTGTAGCATTATTTTACACTAGTCAAGAGCTGTTTGCATCAGGAGTAGACGACTTTATATATATAATTCTTCTATACATGTGTATTTTGACCAATTTTGATTAAATTTTTTGTGTATGGTGTGTGTATTTATGTGTGCTTGGACCCGGTAGGAGGCAAGTCAATCGGGGTATAAATCCTTTTATTTTACTTTTTTGACTTGCGCGTATATTCTAAGTTTATCAAACACATCCAATATCTAAAATGTGGTCTACATAGAAGGGTGGCTACGGCAGGAGAGCGCTTGGTGGCCACTACTTGACTTCAAAAGATTTTTAAACTTTAAGTTAGTAAGTTAGTGAAAGGTGGAGTAAAATAATTCTCTATGCGCATTTCGCTGGTTGCTTAAAGAAAAAACGTAAACGTCCAAATGAGAAAGCTTGAAGTACCTTAAAAAACACTAAAATTTTAAGAAAAAGCAAAAGAAAAAAGTCCGCTCGTCGGCGCGAATAATCTCCTCACTTCGGTCTGCATGTGGTTTATTTCTTCCCCTAACATTCAACAAGGTACACTGCGATGGTATTGGCTCGGAAGGTCAATGATGCACGCCATATCTTGCTCGAAATGCACGAAAAACATTTATCCCAGAACTCTGATATTCCTAATGCATCTGCTTATTTTGGAGCTAAGAATATCTTTCCTTTAGCTTATAGGTAAATTTTAGTTAAAAGTACACCCATAATAAGGAAAATTAATTATCTGTGCGATAATAATGGCATCAAGGTAAATAATAATGTAATGTAAAGTACATATACTGCTTGATGAATTATATTTCATGCTCGTATAAATATTGAAGGGAATGTGATATATTAATTTTATCTCTGAGTGAACATTTTTAATAAGTGAAATAAAAATTTTAAATCTGGCTTTTCATAATAGCTTATGAACAGAAAAAGTTATTTATTCGTCAATAAATGGATGGAACGACTCTATACCAACATACATAATTCTGTATAATAGAAACTATGCGTATCTGGACCAGCAGTTGATAGTTTTGAATATTAACGCAATAGTTCAACGAATAAGTTTCCATTACTTGCGTTTACAATCAAGAAATACATGAATACAATATCTGATGTTCAAACTTAATAAAGGTAAAAATGGGTTAAAAAGGTATGTCTTGATTTTCAACCTGGCAATATCGTAATTTTTAATATTCTGGAATTCGTTGGCAGTCAGCGCCATCTGTTGATAGAATCAACATTGGTTAAATATTTCCCCATATAGAAAGCAATGTACATAAGCAACACACTTCTGGTAAAACATACGTTATTATATTCCATGCAGATGTGTTCGCCGTTGAAATTTCTGAGACAACAACCCAAATTAATAACTATCGTCAGTTTTCGTGAGAGTATAAAATATCCCGTATTGTCCTACTGAGGAAAACAATTTGGATTTTCTATGATACTCTTTTCTGAGAGATGGAGACAAATACCTACCTGTTGTGGCAACCTGGTCTACTCATGACTTAAAAATACAACACAGCAAAATATAATCAACCTTTTTTATTGCACACATATTTTATTGACAGTTGTTTAAAATTAACGAAACAAGCCACAAGCCTTCTAGAAATTGGAAAGACAAGAAAACGAAAAATAAAGCCATTTTTAATAGAGAACAAAAACCATAATCGTTTGATTTATAGGCAATACCTATAATTGGTGACCCCGACAAACAAATTACAATCAGTGAGTCGACAATTGAATTAAAGATGAGTCTTGAGAGATCACCCCCACAAAAGAGCAGCAAGACGCTCGAAAACCTGAACAGTGCCGAAAGAAACGACGTTAACAAAGTGGTGGATAACAATGAGAATAAATTGTCAGTAGAAACTGTTGGTATGCACCATTTACCAAAGTTTTTGCCATCTGACCCGGAATTGTGGTTTACGCAAGTAGATGGATTGTTGCATGTGAACAGGATTACAGCAGATTTATCAAAATATTACACAGTAATTACCGCCTTAGATGCTGATACATTAATACAAATAGCTGATGTTGCAAAAAATCCCCCAGCTACAGGCAAGTATGAAAAATTTAAGAAAGAATTAATTACTCGCTTTGGTACTTCTAAGGAAAAACAGCTGCTGAAACTTCTGACTGGGTTGGATCTTGGAAACAAAAAGCCGAGCCATTTACTGAGGGAGATGAAAGAACTGGCTGGATCCAGCATATCCGCAGAGGCATTATCTGCACTTTGGATGCAACATATGCCAAGTAATGTGAGATGCATATTATCCGCCTGTAAAACCGCAGATGTTGAGAATCTAGCCGAAGTTGCTGATCGAATTTTTGATAACTCACCTCAGCCACCTTTTGTCATGGCAGCAACAACAACAACAACACCAAGAGACATTGTATCTCATTGTGATGCCCTGACGTCACATTCAAAAACTTCTGCTCTAGAATCCCGCGTTGTAGCTCTTGAAACATCTTTGAACCAAATAATTCAAAAACTCAGTCAACTGTCTATCGAATGCGCAACAAATAACACATATTTACAACGTCGCAGTAGCAGCAAAGAGGGTGATCATGGAAGAAGCAGATCTCAATCTCGTCGTCAATAGAAAGTATGCTATTACCACATCCAATTTGGCGCTAGCTCAAAAAAATGTAGACAACCATGCGAATTCAATGCAGGCACCTTTTCACCACAGGAAAACTAAAAAAGCTGTCTTTGGTTTGTGCGGCAGAGGACAGCAACATTAATTTCAATCGCACATCAGAGAAAAGATTACACATTTTTGATAAAACACATCATTTAAAATTTCTTGTAGATTCCGGCTCTGTTGTGTCAGTAATACCAAAATTTTTCTTAAAGAGATCCATGACAAAGTCGGATGATCTGAAATTATTTGCAGTAAATAACACATCAATACCAACTTATGGCACAATTGAAATAAACATAGGACTGAGACGACGATTTGGTTGGACATTTATAATAGCAGATGTAAAGTCCCCAATAATCGGTGCAGATTTCTTATCTCACTATGGGTTAATTGTAGATTTAAAACGGAAACAACTTATTGATTCATTAACGTCACTAACTTCTATTTGTGATACAGAATATTCAGATCAGTTAAGTGTATCAACAATTAACTCATCGTCAAATTTTTATAGACTTGTAATAAAATACGTTCAAATTACAAATCCAAATTCTTATCGTTTACCAACGTCATCAAATTTTCAACACAGAATTATAACAAGCTGTCAAGCAATAGCAGAATCGCAGAGACGATATTCTGGTGAAAAATTGAAAGTCATTAAGGGAAATTTACGGAATTGTCCGTCCGTCCAGTAGTCCGTGGTCCAGCCCCATACATCTTGTGAAGAAAAATACAGGTGGATGGAGAGCATGCGGCGATTATCGAAAAATAAATGCAAACACGCAGCCAGATCGTTATCCAATTCCTAGAGTGGACGACATATCAGAGAAATTTTCTAAAATTGATATCAACAAAGCTTACTACAACATACCCATGCACCCAGATGACATTGAAAAGACTGCGGTCAACACACCAATTGGATTGTTTGAATTTGTAGTGATGCCTTTTGGTTTAAGAAACGCTACTCAAACTTTTCAAAGATACATGGATTCGATTTTTCGACATTTGGATTACGTTTATTGCTACCTCGATGACATCCTTATATTTTCCGATAGTGAAGAGCAACACTATAACCATTTAGAGACAGTTTTGCGAAAATTAAAAGACTCGAGCTTATCAATAAATGCTTCAAAATGTGAGTTTGGAGTTTCCAATTTAAATTTTTTAGGCTACCACATTTCATCTGAGGGTTTGAGGCCACCTCTGGACAGAGTTAACGCTATTAAAAATTATGCTAAGCCGGAAAATATTGTAGAATTACGCCGATTTTTAGGTATTTTAAATTTCTATAGAAAATTTATTCCTAATGCGGCTACGCTTCAAGCACCTCTTAACGGGTTGTTCAAGGAATCAAAGAAAAATGACAGAAGAAAGATTAATTGGACCAAAGACTTAGAGTGCTCTTTTGAGTCATGTAAAACAAGTTTGGCTAATAGCACGATGTTAAATTTTTTGGATCCTGAGGCGCCACTATCATTAATTACTGATGCATCGGACAAAGCTGTGGGAGCGCACTTAGAACAATTTGTTAATGATCAATGGGAACCAGTTGCATTCTTCTCCGCAAAACTTAAACCGTCACAAAGAAATTATAGTACGTATGATCGTGAGTTGTTAGCAATCTACTTGGCTATTAAATATTTTAGGCATTTCCTAGATGGTCGTAATTTTGTTGTGCTAACCGATCACAAACCATTGACTTATGCTCTACAGCAAAGGTTAGACAAAGCATCACCCCGTCAAGTACGCCATTTGAATTTTATTTGTCAGTACACAACTGATATTAGACACGTCTCTGATTCTAAAAACACGGTAGCTGATGCACTTTCAAGAGTAAATGAAATAAGTATGCCTGAAGCTATAAGTATACAAGAAATCTTACAGCATCAGGAATCGGACACACAACTAAAACAAATTTTGGAAAACAGAACGTCATTAAATCTTAAAAAAATCAAGGTAGATGCAAATTACGAAATATATTGCGATTTATCAACTTATACAGTTTGCCCGTATATTCCAATGCCGCTAAGACGAAAAGTTTTCGATTTGATCCATTCCATGTCACATCCTGGAAAAACAGCTACACTGAAACAAATACGTCAGAAATTCGTATGGCCCTCAATGAATCGCGACATAAGCACTTGGGTACGTGAATGTTTAGATTGCCAACGTTCGAAAATCAATAAGCATACTCAGTTACAAACTAAACAGTTCAAGAAGTTGACCAACGTTTCGACCATGTACACGTGGACCTTATAGTTCTCCCAGATTATATGGGATATCGTTATTGTTTAACAATGATTGACAGATTTTCACGCTGGCCGGAAATTGTTCCTTTAAAAGATATGACAGCAGATACAGTAGCAAAACATTTTTTTAACTCTTGGATCTGTAGATTTGGTGCACCTAAAACTATAACAACTGACCAAGGTTCCTAATTCGAGTCCGCCTTATTCGATTCTCTCTCCCGTTTAATAGGTGCTAAACGAATACGTACAACGCCATACCATCCGGCATCAAATGGCATGATTGAACGATGGCATCGGTCATTAAAAGCCGCACTGATGTGCCACCAAACAAGTCCGTGGCTAGAAATTTTACCCACCGTATTGCTTGGGCTGAGAACATGTTACAAGGAAGATTTGGGTGCATCTGCAGCAGAAATGTTGTATGGGATTCCAGTTCGCATTCCAGATGAATATTTTTCAAACCATGATGATCCAACATATCCTATCTTATTTTTGGACAAATACCGAGAGTTTATGCGGCAGATTCGTCGCACACCAATTAATCATCATAACAGTAAAACCAAAGTTTTCGTTCATATCATTTGCTCAGGACTCATCTCGTGTTCCTACCAACAAATTGGGAGGAGAGTAGCTGTGGCAACCTGGTCTACTCATGACTTAAAAATACAACACAGCAAAATATAATCAACCTTTTTTATTGCACACATATTTTATTGACAGTTGTTTAAAATTAACGAAACAAGCCACAAGCCTTCTAGAAATTGGAAAGACAAGAAAACGAAAAATAAAGCCATTTTTAATAGAGAACAAAAACCATAATCGTTTGATTTATAGGCAATACCTATACTGTATACCAAATTTCAGCTTGTAGCTATACTTATTCATCCATAATATTGATGAATAAGTCAGTGATCGTATTTTGTAAATTTTAAATGTTAGAAACACATTTGATTTACTTACTGCTTATTCGAGCATAATGTAATAGTACATCCAATTTGGCTTGTGGTCAATCTACTTTTCTAATACGTGTGTGAATGATAATTTTAAAATAAACATGCAATAATCACAACTCTTTAACCTTCCATATTCTTACCTATAACGTCATACTCATGTACAATTGTATGTATGCACGTCCAGTTTGGAATATTGATTTCTGATATTCAATTTTGAGTTTTGCTAAATTCAACAAGTGAATTTAGAACATGTCTTAACTTTGTTTCAGTACAAAACTTGACGTACAAGCAACACTTAAAACATAATAAAGCTAGGTATTACTGAGTTACAACTTTTAGTAAAGTAAAGCCTGTTCACGATGTCAAACGTTAGCGTTTGAAAAGATTCTGCAAGAAATAAACGATTAACGTTGTCTGTTCGTTATTATAAATCAGGGGTGGGTAATAATTTAAATGCTTTTGATTCGCATGTGAAAATCAGAGGATTACCAACCTTTGATTTCATTAGGTTTTAAAAATTTAATGTTAAATATGAACAACGACATAAACTTCTACGAAATAAATTTCGTATTAAACATTACTCTTACATAGTTCATACCCCAATCTTGAGAGGTAAAAATTTGTTTCACACATTCTTTGCCAAATATTAACATACCCAATCGACGTCGCAAAATTAATAACAATTTCTTATTTTCACCTTATAAATGGATTTTTTTTCATTAATTTCCCTTTTGTGATTTTAGTATTAGAGAGAAAATTAATTTATACCCCTCAAAGAATAACATATTTCTTTGGCTATAATTGCCAAAGACACAATATTATAATTCCTTTCGTAAGGTAATACTTAACATTTCACAGCAATGCCTACATTTAAGACATTTTCCTAGCCAGCAACCCAAAATATCCCGTTTATGATTAGCGGGTATATTTAGTCGAATTTTGTAATTTTAGCCTTAAAGTAGTCACTAGTTTAGAGCTAAAAAAATGTCATTCATTATATTAGAAAATGTATATTTAACGAATTGCAAATTTTGTACTGGCAGTACTATCATCTTGTTCGCTTGCTACTATATGCCAAAAATGCACCAACAACTATCCTTTAAGGCAGATAGACACGAAGGAACATTAGGGGGACCATATTTTTCAATCCCACTTACACTATTTGCTATAGACGATAGAGATACAGAGTAAACTATAAACGGAACATCAGTTCTGTTGAAATATTGTACAGTAAACAACTTTATGCGGTTTAAAAACAAATAATGTTAGTAATGTTTTCAAATGCTCATCGTAAAGTAATCCATCAATAATTGATACATGAATTTCAACAAACAGCAATAGGCCCTAATGTTCCCACGGGTATATCTGCCATTAGAAAAAATGTTCGTGAGCGACAAAGTATATATTTGTTATTATAAGTTTTTAAACGTTATGGTGGAGGTTTATATAACATTTCATTTAAATTAAATTTAAATTCACAAACTCTTCGAAAAAGTAAAATAAGAACATTTAAAATTATCAATTTCTCGATCCTTTTGGATTAGTTTTCTACCACTTTTTCGCACACTTCGGGCACAAAAAGTGTAACGTCGTAAAGTCGCATGTTCTGGCCACAACGTGAAATTATGCGTTATGGAAACTTTTATGACTAAATCGGTCGTGTTGTGTAACTCGTGGCACCGTCTTGTTAAAACCACCGTCTTTCATTTTCAACAAAATACGACAAAAACAGTCACTTTTTTCGGATGCAATGGCTTTTTCACACTCACTTTTGTCCGGGCCCAATATGCGGCAATACTACTTATTGACGTAAGCACTGAGTGGGAAATGAGCTTCATCGCTGAAGAAATTTTTTTTCGAAAAATCAGCATTGAAAGACTATTGCTCTAGCATCGTGAATTGTCAGCCGATTTAATTGTTGCGTGAGTTGGACTTTATATGGATTTATATGGACATTATATGGATGCAAAATACGCCATATTGATCCACAAAATAAGTTCAATTGCTGAGAAAACTTTCACTAACAGAAGCGATATTTTCGGCAGTGCCATATCTCTAACGCTTTCAGACTTTTCAAATCTCTTCATAATCTTGCCAATTCCTTGCACGGTAGGTCTATTATGACGACCATAACCATGCCGTAATGCTAGAAAAATCGCCACGTGTGATCACTACAAAAGTGGTGATTTTAAACTATATTTAGGCGTTCTTCGGAGTTAAACAATCCATATTCGTATACGGCAAACCTTTCACTAAATAAATGGCACTTCAGATGACAGCCTTGGCACACCGAGGGTTTTGAAACAACTATATAGATAACCCGTTACTTATAAAAAATAATACAACAAAAATTTTGAATTCTACTACACTTCTTCGTCATTTGAACCTCGCTCTTTATATTTATGTACTTATGGTGATATCTTTGAAGAACTTTTCACATATAGTTTTAAATTTAATTTGTGCGCTAAATCTTCCTTTTCCAAAAAGATCTCAGACTTTTAAGTATTTATTTATTTTATATTATTTAGTGGCCACCAATCATTAAAACCTGTAAAATTCAAATTCATATGGAAGTTGTACGCGAGTTAGAAATAAGTGAAGGTCATTTCGAGTCATCCTAAACTTATATTTCTTTAATGAATAACTCAAAAACTTCAATAAATCATTCTGCTATCTACAGTGCACAAATTTTTAAATCAATAGTGGCGTGGGACCGCAGTTCCCAATGCAGTATTTGACTAGTTTTAACTTGACCCACAGTCTTACTGATTTTCTTCTTGACGTTTTTATTTTGAGGAGTTTTCCTTCTATTAAAAACAAAGTACGTCCCAACGTCAATATAAAATACATATTTGCTACGAACTTGAAGAAAGTATTCATATGATACATTTCTTCTGTTACTTATCATGCTCTTACGTTTTAATTCCTTTTCATTACATAAAATAATTCAATTTACTTTAAAAGATATACTCCCTTCTGGTATACATTTTGTTTAATTCTATCAGATTCATTTGGTATATTTGAATACGAGGTTTAGGTTGCCATGTTTGAAGATTTACAGATTCCATTAATTTATTACAGAAAACACAATTGAACAATGGAAACATTTTGTAAACACCAGATACCTCCGCTGAATTAAAATCCACTTTAAAAAGTATTTGTTTATTTATAAAAACCCGTAATACGCTTACAATATATACACATTTCTTACCTTTATATGTGTTTTATTATTAATTTTAACTAATACTTTTTGCTCTCACTAAAGTAATATTTTATATTATATTTTAAAAACATCAACATTATTAATCATGATACATACACTGAATACTAGTCGTAAATGAATATGGATATGGATATAAGTAATTTTGTCTCTAATTACTAATTTTATGATCTTCTAATTTTAATTGAGTTGGAAATAATGTGAATTTAGGCCGGTGTTTTGCTTTTCAAATTGATTTTCAATAAAATGTTAAAATCATTTACAATAAAATCGAATGCCCCATATTTTTTTTAAATTCTCAACATTTTTTTATTTATTTAAATAATAAAAAAAATCGCTTCCGATAGTTTTGTGCTAAGGTGTCAAAACTGTTTCAATTTATCTGAGTAGACAAATCTATAAACAGTTATATATATTTTTTAAATTCAATTTTATTTTACTAAATATTTCTTAAAGAAATTTACAATAAGCATTCCAAACAGGGTTCTGCCTTAAATTAGGCGTCTATCTAGGTGGATACCAAAATTTTCAACGTGGGTTTCCGCTCAAACATTGGTCTTTGTTATTGCTATTAGTGTACAATTTTGTTGCCTTTTAAGACATACAATTTAACGAGTGTTAATTAAAAAATTTCGTTTAATCTAATTTTTATTGTTTGCATCACAAGAAAAATTAAATTTAAATTTAATTTAATAAAAAAAAAAATGGTAATTGGAAGGAGAACGATTTATAATTTATATTTCTGTTGGTCTAAAGAAAACCATCATCTATTTACAGCCTATTTTCAGTTTCTATGAATACGACCCTAGAAATATATCCATGTTTACAATTAAAATCAATAAAAAAATACGTTGCGATAATTTCCTCTCAAACGATTTTTTTTTTATTAATTTTCATTTATGATTTATTTGCCTTCTAACTTGAATATTTCACAATAATGTATTTAATCATTTAAACACTAGACAACAACCATTTATTATATCAACTGTAAAATTCCCTAAAATCATGGCAACCGCTTAACTAAATTGCCTGTGGAAATAGGTTTAGATATTTGATTTGCTTTACTTTAAATTTATTGTATAAATAAAAATAAACAAAAGTTCTCACTGTACGAAAATTGGTATTTATTTAATTCCCCTCTTAACTACTTAATTTCCCTCTTAAATACTTTATAGTAGTTTATGCAACACCCTTTGCTAAAATCCCTGCTTTTTATTATCTGAATAGTAATTTAGACAAATGTGGCATAAAAACCTACAATTGGTTGATTATAAAACACTTACTGTGTTACATTTTCCGTGGACTTGAACCATTCTAAAGAGAAAATAAAAGGTAAATTTAATAATAACATTTTGGAAGTTGGAGAAGTTCATGGAAGAACACACATTCATACAAAATTTCACACCGATTTCTTATAATGTTCGTGTACCCCTGAAAAAAGAAACAAACGCAAAATTAAACAACTAACCGCAATCTGGTACCAGCACCGACATGGTTTGTTGATGAAATTGTATCCATGTTTAGAGAAGTTAAAATAAGATTTAAATAAAATTGAAGCTGATTACCAGCATTTTGAAGTATTTTATATTATCTGTTTTCTAAGTACTGAAAACCACCCACACAGTCACCAATCAATCAACCCTAATTGTTTTTATTTAGGTCGTCTTCATATAAATGTCATGTAGGAAAGTTTTACTTAGAATACAGGTAAACAACAAGTTTTAACACTACTTAATTATTTATATATGTATATTTGATTTTTATTCAAAAAGGCCGCAAATGGTGATAAAACTGTCAACATGTGAAAAGTTTGACATTAAACACTTTTTATAAATGTTTTTATATTACAATATTCACACGATGTCTTGATATTTCCTCAGTTAAATCATTTGCAAAGAGTAATAAAATGTGGAGCTAATTTTAAGATAACTTTTATAGCTTAAGACTACTTTGTTAGTATTAATTTGTTTGTCACAGGTGGGTGTGCTGCCGAAATATCCTCGTGCAAAAAGTACTGAATAAACTGTAACAGCACTGGCTTTTCCATCCCTGATGAGTTATTTATGTGTAGTTGGTTAGCCGGCCGGCCGGTACAATTGTTCTCTCTTAAACAAATTTTGTATGATGTGTTTGCCGTTGTTTGCTTTTGTTTTTTCTCTTCTATATTTTTGAGTGTGAGTGAAATTATTGAAAATCTGTGTTTTTTACTGTATGGAGGCTTTTGTGACAGTTGAGTTATTTGTGGCATTTCCTTTCAGTGTACTGTAGTGCCGACGCGATAGAATTTCAACGTGTTTGTAATTGGTATAGTTTTAATAAAAACACAATGCTAAGGTTCAATTTATTTAATAAAAATTTATGAAAACTTTAATACACTCTCTCTACGACAAGTGTTGATAAAAATCCTATTGAATTTGCCAAAATATCAACCGAAAAATGCAAATGAAAATTGTTTTATAAATGGAAGCAAAGTGGCAAAAAATGTGAAAAAATTAAACGAGTGTACAAAAGTGAAACGACGCTGATCAGTTTTTGTGTTTTCTGTTTTTGAACTTTTATTAGTCAGTCTTTTATTTGTTGTGAGTAGTTTAATTCGTAAAGTGAAGTTATTTTAAGTGCTACCTAAAATTAGTATTAAAGCAACAATAATAAAAATATAGTTTTAACTTCTTTCTGTCGCTGCATTTATTATATAAAAATAATAATCGCAACAAAAACAAATATTAAAAAATAACTTAAAAAGAAAACAGCAACACATACATAACTAAACAACAACAAACATGAATAACAAAAAGTAAGCAACAACAACAGCAATAACCAAAGAGCGAGCAATGTGTTGTTAGTTGTCAAATAAAAAAAACCCAAATAAAAATAATAAAATAATGATTAAAAAAGCAACAGAAGTACTGGCTGGCTGGATGGATTGTTCACTAGTTGGCTGATGGCTGGTTGTTGGTGCTTTGTGCTTAGCGTCGTCGTGACGAATGTTGGATGGAAGAAGGTTGTTCGATCATGATGGTAGCAATTGTGTGGTGTGGTATTTGTTGGTATTGTGCTGATCGCCGTTGTCGCAGTCATCGACGTCGTAGTAGATGTAGAATTTGTTGGTGTATGGGTCATTGTAGATATGTATATTATCACTATATCAGTCAATTGACTGATATAGTGAATGTGTGATTATAGAGTAGTGTAGGTTGATTTTTAATAAAATTATTTTAGTGGTGAACGTTTTGTGTTTCATATTTTTTCTTTTGAAAGAATAAAATATTTGTCACACAATACTCTCAAAAACATATTCGAAATGAACACACGCTTTTTTAAAAGTTCTCTACTACAACAAAATCAGATACATACATAATTAAAAAAAAACCAAGTTCTTTTATTAACAATATTTTTTATTTCACTTAATATTAAAATGCTAAAGATCATTTTTGTTTGCTTTTTGCTTAATTAAACATTTTGGCTTTTTATAAATATGTATAGGTACGTGTGTATGTTGGTAGTTAGGCTGATTTCAATTTCGTTAAAAAGTACTTTTTCATATACATATGTAGGTATATTGTACATATATTGTTGAAAAAGAAAGTACCGTCAACAATTGTCCAATAACATTATAAAATGGAAAATCAATTTCATCAACAGTTTCGTGACCGAATTATGACTAATTCAATGTAGTTATGCACTTATACCTACATATGGTATCGTAGTAAAAATCCTAATTTTGATTATAATTGAAAGCGGGCTTAAAACATTAAAACTTAAAAAAATGTTATCCATATCTCATTTAAGCTTTCCAGAATACTACCAAAGTTTACGTCTCAACAGTTTTGTGTTCCTTTGATTGGATGAAAACTTAGAATTGACATATGGAAACGCGTAGAACACATTCGTCACAGACAAAATGTAGTCAGAGCTTAAATCTGCAATGCCGATGGCAGTAAATATTAACAATACCTATCCATATATAGGTACATATGTATGTATGTAAATATATGTTTTATTATTTCTCGTTTGTACCTAATATGATCGATTGATGTTATTCTTTCGTTGAACCAATACATACATACATTTACATAAATATAAATACTCATGGGAAATGCCTATAAGCATATAAGTTGCATATCGAAAATCTCTGTTGCTCCCATAGTAGATATTTAATATGCCTTCACAACGAAACATGAATCAAGGTCACAGTCGTTTAAAAAATCCCACTTTAACTGTTTAATAAATTCATCTTTTTTTAAACCACCTATACGCCGTCAAACAAGTAACATTTAATTCGTACATAATCATATTAGAAATAGTACGTACATACTCTTTGCATTTTTTTTTATCAATTGTCCCATCAAATGCCAACTTGAAAAAGCACAATGTGAAAGCAACAGCAGCAAAGTGTATAGTATAAAGACAAAATAAAAAACGGTAAAACGTGTTTCATTCAGTCAGTGCGATTGTTTATCAGTCTGTCGGCTGCTGCTTAAAGTTGTTGGTGAATGAAGAAACATCCAACCTTGAAGAGAAATGGTACATAAACACATACATATAACTAATATATACACACATAAATATGTACCTACTTCGTACAATTACTATTTGTAGCTGCGGTCTGCGTTGTTTGCCATTAATATTTTCCTTTACAACAATATGTAAAAGTAATACTGTGTACAACAGCATGTTCTGATGGCTGAGTTTATTTCTATTCTGCCTTCCTGTCTTAAATTACTCTTTGTAATATTTTTACTAAGTGACAAGTTTGCAGTTTAAAAATTTTGATTTTCCAACTTATTATGTATATACATACATACATATGTATATATCATAAATTTCGATTTTGTTATAAACTAATTTTGTTATAAATAAAAACATTCTAAGATTATCGTCATTAGTAGGTCATTAACATTTACATACTTCTCTCCATGTCACCTCCATTGCTATCAGCCAGTCAGCAAGTAACCAACGGCGCACAGTGGCACATATTTTGAGAAGGCGGTCAAAAATCATATTTTTGTGGTTACCGATCTTAGTGTTTTCTTATTCATTTGAGAGTAAATACAAGTAAACCTCGAAAGGCAAAAATTTAGAACTCTGTTCCAACTATAACACACTGAACAGGGTGATCCAAATATACTTTCTGAATATTTTGTTAAAATGAAATTTTTTTAGTAAATTATAATTTTCAAATTACTATAACTTTTTTGTTTTAAAAGATATCAAATCAAAATAAATTGTTTTTAATTATGCAGTTTGTTAGTTATCAGTTTTTAAATATTTTGTTTTAAAAAAGATCAAAATTCTTCAAAAATCTCATGCTTAATAGGGCATAACTCCCTCCCGTCAAACCACGTCGAAAAGATATTTCTCTGTGTTATAGCCCAAAACCTCCCCTACACACATATACCCCATTATATGTGCGCCAGGTGCAACAGAGGAATTTTTCTGACCAAAGGTCAGGTATTTTGTACAAAAATGATCAATACATACAAAATTTGTCAAACAATTTTTTTTCTACAGAGTTATTTTTGAATTATTTTAACTTTTTAACACAAAGGTAAAGCCAAATTTTTTTTAAATCTCCTTGGAAGATGGCGTTTATAACTTTTGCGATGGAATCTAGTAATATACAAATGCGCTATATTGTACCTATCATTTTTTCAAAATCTAAATATTCAATGAAATTTTGGTTACCCATTAGAGTTGGTAATGACAAATATATCATAAAACAATAAGATCATAAAGAATTATGAATCCAGAATAATGAAATAATTAAAAAGCAAGTCTTAAATAAAATTCGTGAATGCACATGTTTATTATGGCATTCTTTCAAATGTAAGTTTTATTATCACATAGGTAAGGAAATGTAAGCTAATTCCTTACATAATTTTGTACACAAAAGATGTGCGCACACACTGCATGGAATGATCTGTACCTGATTATTCTTAGTACCTGTTTATTTTTGCCACAAAGGTTATAATGTGTAATTGCATGTGGGTAAAATTATTATATAAATATTAAAAAACTCGTGTCCGTATTAGTCTTAAAGTATTCGCAAAACGAGATACGCATACTAATTGCACAAAAAAATACGAACACACAAATTAGGGCAGAAAATTTCGATTTAACAAAAAAAATACATGGAAGTAAATTTTCAAATGTGTCTAACAATGATTGATGAAAAAGTTGCTCAAGATTTAACGGAAACAAAGTCGTCGTCAAGCTGCATTATATGCCAAAAGACATCAAACCAATTAAATCAACCTCCAGCACAAGACGATAGCTTTAAGGAAGCTTACGAATTTTGATTCTCGCCTCTTCATACTAGCATTAGTTTTATGGAGCATATTCTTAAATTGGGTTATGATTTGGAATTTGGTTCTTCAGGCGAAACCATGAGAAACAGTAAAGAAAATGCAGAAAAACGAAAGAAAAAAAGAACAAATTCAAGAAAGATATCTTCAGCTAGGCCTTATAATCGACCAACCTAAACAAGGAGAAGGAAATTCGAATGATGGAAATACTGCAAGAAGATTTTTTTCCGATTCGGAAACTGCAGCATCTATCACAGGTGTAGATTATGAGTTAATAAGACGATTAAAAATCATATTACAAGTCTTAGCATGCAGCAGAAAGATAAATGAAAAAAATTGGAGATTACGCAAACAAAACAGCTGCACTTTACAATGAAAAATACTCTTGGAGATATATGCCTTCAACGGTTCATAAAATTTTGTATCATGGGGAACAAATCATTCAACATAATATGATACCAATAGGAGATCTGTCTGAAGAAGCGCAAAAAAAAGGAACAAAGACTACAGATTTTTTCGAGAACATAGGACAAGAAAAATGTCTAGATGTTGTACTAATGAAGACCTTATCACCATTTTGTTGTGTACTTCAGATTCATATATGTCCAACATTCAACAAAAACGGAAAACAACTCCAGTCGAATTAGAAGAGGAAGCTAAACAACTATTAGAAGATGAAAATCAATGCTATTTCGAAGAAATTTTTACTAAAATGGCTTAATGTATAGTTGCTCTTTGATTTGAAAGTATACGTATGTATGTAAATTAATCAATATTTATTTTATAAATTGTTATAGAAATATTTAAAAAGAAAATAAAACTTTAACAAAAATAGGATTTTTTTCATTAAAACTTTTCGTTATTAAGAAAATTTTAACTTTTTAAAATTTTTTTATTTCAAAAGGCTGTTTAAAAAACCCAACCTTTGGCCCTTGTTGCTTTTAAGCTTAAAAATATTAAGTGGCCAAAATTTGGCGTTTCCTGATAAGATTTAGTTTACAAAACTATTAATAATTATAATTTGTAACAATAAGAATAGGACATATGAAAAAAAAATATTTTGTTTAAATGTTTCAACACTCCTCTTTTATACTCAAATTCAATTAATAATGGTAACGAATATTAAACCATTCGTAACTTTTTTTTGTCGGTCGACTTTTATGCTTTTTATCAAAAATTAAAGTTTAAAATCCCACCTACCAAACAGAAAAAAACGCATATCAAACTTCCAATCAAAAGTTACGGATTTTTGTCTTCTCGCCAAATGTGCCACTGTGCGGCGGTCAACAACAACTCATACATCATAGTAACAAACAAACTTCGTCATATTGTACATGAAGCTTCTTTTTTCTCCTGTTTTTTTTGCTTTGTTTTGTGTTTTTTATTCTTAAAAGATGTTGATTACATATTTCTATTTGTTTTGCACTTATGACTAATTCGTGTAAACACTTTCTTGAGTTTTCTTTAACCATTCTATTTCTTCTACCATTCTATTTCCGCCTTTGATTTTCCGGTATTTTTTTTAATGATGTCAGGCAGAACAAAAAATGTTCTAAAGGACCCCAACAAATGTTTCGAATTTTAAAAATATAAAAGTATTTGTACTAAAGGGTGATTTAATTTGAACTTTCAGAATAAATTATTAACAAAAGCAGCATCAAAAAATGTGGACTGTTTTTATTGAATATTATATCTCCCCGACTTAAGTACATGACCTTAAGCGATTGTCATAATTTTCAATGACATTATGTCATCCAAGATTGTTCGAAGTTTTTTACCAAATTCTAAATTTGCGCTCAGAATGTCGATTATGCTATGACTACTTATTTAAAGATACCTAAGTACATACTCATATTAATTTCTAACTTCTTGGTTTTTGGATTGTAAAGAAGCAAGCCAACCGTACAATTGATTTTATGAAAATTGTTTCGCTTTTAATTAATACAAAAGATATTTTTTTTACTTTACGAACGTAAAACTTTCCACATATTCCAAAATTAACCATCAATCGCAGGTAAACAATAAGTTTTTAATTAAAACAAAACGAATCTTCTTATTCTACCAAACCCATAATTGCATCCGATTTAAGAAAACGTAAAACCCAACACTTCCATATTGAACAGTGCAATTAATAAGACTGATCAGCAATTGTCAAAAAAAAAAACCCGTATGGTTTCATCATGGTATCGTATTTGCCGAGTCCGAATCTGAAATCAGTTTTTTCGGGCACTTCAGGTTTTTATGGTAAAATGGCAAAATAAATTTTTTTTAACAAAAACAATAACATAATAAAGTAAATGTGTGTGAAGTTAGCTCCGTCAGTTAGCTTCGTTTTTACCAACCCTGTGTTAACTTACATATCTCTCGCAAAGCAATGTTAAGTTAACAGAATAGAATTATTTTTAACATTTTCAAGGAAAAATAATACAAAATAGGCTGAATTCTATTAAATATATATTTTATTGGTATATTTATTGGTATAATAGTGCAGTATATTAAAAAAAGCAAATAAAAACAAAAAGTTATGCATTTAAATATTAAAAAAAATATAACTACATATTTTTTATAAAGAGATGTTTTGAGATCCAAAAAATGGGTCAAAATCGAAAGGGTGCGGTTATACGGACTATGTGGGTAAAAAGCCATGGCATAGTGGATTTCAGAACTGTATATATTATATTCAGAATTTGTATAGAGTTTGAGTAATAGTGGTCTAAAAATAGCTATATTAAGCATTTCCATATATGGGGATTTTTTGAGATCCAAAAAATGGGTCAAAATCGAAAGGGTGCGGTTATACGGACTATGTGGGTAAAAAGTTATGGCATAGTGGATTTTAAGTAATAGTGGTCTAAAAATAGCTAAATTAAGCATTTCCTTATATGGGGATTTTTTGAGATCCAAAAAATGGGTCAAAATCGAAAGGGTGCGGTTATACGGACTATGTGGGTAAAAAGCCATGGCATAGTGGATTTCAGAACTGTATATATTATATTCAGAATTTGTATAGATTTTGAGTAATAGTGGTCTAAAAATAGCTAAATTAAACATTTCCTTATATGGAGATTTTTTGAGATCCAAAAAATGGGTCAAAATCGAAAGGGTGCGGTTATACGGACTATGTGGGTAAAAAGCCATGGTATAGTGGATTTCAGAACTGTATATATTATATTCAGAATTTGTATAGATTTTAAGTAATAGTGGTCTAAAAATAGCTATATTAAGCATTTCCATATATGGGGATTTTTTGAGATCCAAAAAATGGGTCAAAATCGAAAGGGTGCGGTTATACGGACTATGTGGGTAAAAAGCCATGGCATAGTGGATTTCAGAACTGTATATATTATATTCAGAATTTGTATAGATTTTGAGTAATATTGGTCTGAAAATAGCTAAATTACACATTTCCTATTTTAACATTCACAAAGCCAAACCAAATTGGACATTTTGAAATAGTATAAAACATCCCATGTTTGGCATGAACCCACAAACAATATTCATATCAACGCAAATCTGAGTGGTTTCTGTTTTATACAATACGGTACTTTAGTAGGAGAAATGTAAAAATTTTTCCTTCTTGCCGTATAGGTGACCAGTTGACAATTTTTTAAAGTAATAAAACATTTTGAAGACATTTTGAATAAATTTTTATCACAATAGTAGTGTGTTTAATTTGTAAATATGCGTTCAAGTACATGATTTATCAAGTGGTTTCATCAATTAATTCGAAGTCTCATCTCACATAAGCTGAAAGTATATATGGAAAGATACATCGCTTATTATGCTGTAACCTGAATACAGGTAATGTTTTTATGTTTTCTTTCTTTGTATTGTTTACGTCTGACGGGCAGATTCTGATTGCACACATAATTGGCGTGTGAATCTGCACCGTAGACAAAAATGATTTTTGTACTTTTTTTTGCTAAGTTTAATTTTAAGTTGACTTTTGATTTTTAAAAAGAAATAAAGATTCAGTTTCAGTTGAGAAACCAAAAGAGTGTGTTTGATTCACTAAACTCATTAATGGCGACGAGGATAATTTAGGAAGTGCAAAGCAAATGTAACACAAAAGTGCATAATTTTTTAAAAAGATTGAGAAAATTTTTTATAAATGCTAAGAAGACTAATAAATATTTAATAAAAAAATAGATAAAATAAATACAAATTTAATAAATAAAATAAAGTGCAAAGCAAATGTAACATTTTATTTCCATTAAATTGTGAAAATACTCTGTGACAAAAGTGGTTGCTCTGGCAGATTATTTTCTTTAAAACATTATAAAATTAAAACGATAAAAACTTAAATCTGAAAATAAAAAGTTGAAATTTAAAAACTTAAATCTGAAGCAAACAGTCAGGAACTTTAAATCTAAAACACAAAAAGTTAAAAACTTAAATATAAAAATAAAAAGTTAAAACAAACTAAACTTAAATCGAAGAACAATAAGTTGAAATATCTAAAACTCAAACCTAAAACAAAAGCTATGAATCAAACGAAAATCTAATACCCAGAACGCACAAAATAAAAGTAATAAAGCCTTGGTCAGAAACAACAGCAACAGGTACCACAACCGAACAGCAACCCCGAACAGGAAGATATAGACGATATAAGCGAGGAATCTACAACAACAACCCAATTAAGAAGGTACATCATCAATAAAGTAAATTTATATTCCTTTTGTATCTATAAGTTATATTCCTATTGTATCCAGGAATTATTTAAGTAATAAATAAAAATAATTTGTATGTAATGATTAGTGCTTTACGTTGAATAGAGAGAGCGAAAAGTATAGATATATAGTCTTGGAGGGGACAACAATTATTTTTGGTGCGGAGTGTGATACATTTTTTTCCCCTTTCCTTCTCTTTCCTTTATCCAAAATGGAAAATAACCTAGTCCAGAATTTTAATCTAATACTGAGTTGCGTTAGAGAAATTCCAACTTTTGATGGAAGTCAGCAGAGCCAACTGCCAGACTTCCTAGCACAAATTGAATGCTTGTTGCCGTCGATCGCGGTATTCGACGAGAACAATAGGAGAATTTTATTTGGAGGCAATACACCGTTACGGAACAGTAACGACCTGGGAGACACTTAGGGAGATACTCGTTAACAATTTTGGGGAAAAGGAAACCAGTAGGGAGTTAATGGACAAATTAAAGACATGGAGGTTGGACTCGACAATCGAAAAATATCACTACAGTATAAATAACATCAGGAACAGACTACATAACAGACGTTTGACTCATACTGAGGAAGGGTTTTCGGCGGAAGAAATAAATAGAATTTCGCTGGAGGTGTTCAAGGATCACTTACCTGAACCGACGAAAACCATAATAATTGCAAGAAATCCACCAACTTTGGAAGCGGCTTTCAGAATAATTCTACAAGCTAGACATCAGGGCTACACTGCTACAGACCTCACCAGAAAAGAAATACAGACACCTCATTTAGGACGAACTTTAGTGATGAAATGAGATACTCGCTTCAGGAATAATAGCTTTAGCAATTCTATGAACCAGGGTTCGTATAGTGGTCACTATCATAAGTATGCCAATAATGGGCATAACAACAACAATGGCGGAAACAATGGTAACACTAACTACAATTTTAAACGCCAAAGTAATAATAATCACAACAATTACAATAATAACAATAATACTAATAATTGTAGTGTCAATAGGAGTAACTACCGAAACAATTTTGGAAACGCACAGGGTCCCGACGGGGGAAGAAATTCAAACCAAACGAGAAACACGCGTTTTTCGCGCGGAAACGTTCACGAGCCAATGGAAATCGGAAGCTCTAATGTAAATTTTCATGGGCCCAACCAAGGAGGCTACCCTATATAGTAATACATAACCCAATTAAAACTTTGCGTTTCATTGTCGACACTGGAGCAGAGTTCAGTATCATTAATGAAAAACTTTGCAATTCGAAATGGAAGAAGGATGTTAACGTTACGCTAAAAGCAATGGGTAAAGAACTTCAAGTGAAGAAGCTTTGCAAATTCCCCATTTTTAAGGAATTTAATGTAGACTATTTGTGTGAGTTTTTAGAATACAACTTTAGTGACAAATTTGATGGGCTGATAGGAAATAATTTCTTATCAGACCTTAATTGCGGTGTAGATTACGGGAAGAGACTGATAACAACAGAAAATGCACTTATTCCCTTCTATCTGAACAAAGAAGAAGAAGAGTATAAAATTAAGTGCAGCAACGAAAATGTTGCTGCAATTTTGAGCAATGAAATAGAGTTTACTGATTCAAATTCAATATCAAATTTGAAAACACCACATTTGAACGCAGTTGACAGTGATAAACTGAAATCACTGCTTAAAGCATATAATAAAACCTTTTATAGGGAAAATGACAATCTATCCTTTACAAATAGAATCAAACATACAATTAAGACCCAGCATGAGATCCCTGAGTACTCTAAATTATATAGATACCCCGAAATACATAAAAACGAAATAAATCGTCAGATCGAGGAAATGATGCGACAAGGGATTATAAGACAATCTTCAAGCCCCTATAACAGTCCCATTTGGATTGTTCCAAAGAAGATGTCCACCACAGGCGATCAAAGATGGCGCCTCGTAATTGACTATAGGAAATTAAATAGCATCACTACTGAGGACAGGTTCCCAATTCCAAATATAGATGATATATTTGATAAGTTGGGAAGATGTCAATATTTTACTACCCTAGATTTGGCCCAGGGCTTCCATCAGATTGAAATGGATGAAAAAGGCATCCATAAAACAGCCTTTTCAACTGCGAGTGGGCATTACGAGTTTTTGCGTATGCCAAAGACTGATGAACGAAGTTCTGAGGGAACACATCGGCAAAATATGTCTGGTATACTTAGATGACATCCTGGTATTCTCTACTAGCATAGAGGAACATTTGGAGTCTTTAAGCAAGATACTGAGCTCTCTGCAAAAGGCCAATCTGAAGATCCAGTTAAAAAAGTGCAGTTTTTTGAGGCAGGAAACAGAATTTTTGGGACATCTGGTCACCTGCGACGGCATAAAGCCGAACCCAAAAAAAGTAGAAGCCATAGACAGAATCCCGCATAGAGGTGGAACATTTAAGAAATAACCATAGAGGTATTAATGAAGTTTTCGAAGAAATTAAAAAGCAATATTATTATCCGAATTTGCAAAAGATAATTCAAAAATATATAAATAACTGCACAATTTGCAATAAAGCCAAATATGATAGGAGTCCAATTAAGCATTGTCTTAATATTACGAAAACCCCCGGCAAGAATAATGAGATAGTTCACATCGATATCTGGTACCCACAAAGAAACACGATGTTTCTTACAAGTATTGATAAGTTTACAAAGTATGCAACTGCACAATACGTATCAGACAGGACTTGGGTGTCAATAGTTGACGCGATAAAAACGCGTATTCGGTACTTGGGTAAGCCGGAGATAATAGTTACAGACAATGAATTAGACGTAGTTGCTGTAAAACAGTTTCTGATCGAAAACACAATCGATGTACATTTTACAACAACCTACAACAAAACAGGGAACTTAGATGTGGAAAGACTGCATCTAACCCTTAATGAACACATAAGACTTTTTAACGCAGACGCGAGTAATGAAAGCGACCTACAAGAAAAGGTCCATAAAGCAATATTGGCTTACAATAATACGATACATTCCACCACAAAAATTAGACCCATAGATTTTATTAACACTACAATATCAGGTGAAGACATCAGGCAATTGGCCGAGAGATTTCATACAGAAAAGATAGAGAGAATGAATACCATAAATACAAGGTAAAATAATAAAAATAAGGCTGACTTCGGAAACGATTTTGTGAGAAATTATAGAGTTAGTAAAACTCAGCCGAAATATAAGAAAATTTCTAACTATAGAGTAGAAGATAACCGCTTAGTGTCTAACGACAACCAATTCAAAAAAGTATACAAGACGCATGTCAAACGGAAGTATGCCTTCCAGAACAGACCCTGAACATATTTCAAGTTGCATTGGATGATCATAATATGAATCACGCTGCTTACTGTGGTCTTGGCTATGCGGCGGTACAACTGGGGAGAATCGAAGTTGCCAATACACCTTGGAAATTTTGAGCATAATCAAACAAATAGAGGTAAACATAGAAGAGATCGATGGTTATGATAAAGATATCTTAAGAAAGGAAATTAACGTTATTAGGGCAAAAGCCAAATCCATCACACCTTCTCAATCCAATAGATGGAAAAGAGGCTTGATTAACGGCATGGGGAATATTTACAAATGGTTGTTCGGACTTATGGACGACAATGACAGAGAAGAAATTTTAGAACATTTAAAGAACACCAAAATTAACACTCATAACGCTATAAACACCCTCAATAAACAGATAACCATTAATACACATTTTAGTGAGGCAATCGAAACAAACAATACGAAAATCGGTAGAGAGCGACAGAAATAAGATAGATAAAACATTTGAGGAATTTAAGAAAAGAAACAACGAGGTAGTAAGAAGACTTTTATACACGGACCAGATGCTTAAATTGAAAAGCTTAGAGAATAAGGTTAAGAAAATATAGCGTCAGCTAGATACAATATTATTCACCCTAGTGTACTGACACCAGAAGAAATAGAAAGTTTTAATATTGACTATTATAAGTTGAAACTTATTAGGATGGGCGTCATGAATTACGTTAATGATTCATTGATTATAGCCATAAAAATTCCAGTTGAGTTTTTTGTGACAGATTTAAAATTGATAACCCCGCTACCAAATGAAAGATTCCTGGAAGTTGATGAAGAGAACGAACTCATGGTTATGGTCGATAACATAACCTTTACATACGAAGGCAACTCTCTGTTCAGCGATTTTAAGGCAAGTAAGAATTGTGTTATTCATAAAAATTGTCAATTAAGATTTAATAACCTAACCAGTATTGATCTCATCGACAATGACCTTATATTGATAAAAAAAAATGCTAACAATGTAAAATTAACACAGGACTGCGATAAAAGAAATATTATGTTAAATAGAAATTACCTGATAAATTTTTATAATTGCTATGTGAAGATGTTGAATAAAACTTTTGTAAACAAGAAAACTATTGTCGATGAAAAATTCGTTTACCCAAATAATGATTTGACCGAAATAAGTTTCAAAGAAAAAATTGATTTTGAAAAAATTAAGATTAACCAATTCGAGAATATTAAACAAATCGAAGAGTTGATTTATTATAAGAATGTATCATATGGTATAAGTGCATCATTGATGTTGATAGTAATAATTGTAATTGTAATGTATGCAGGTTACAGAAAATGTTTTAAAAGAAATAATAATAAAGTAAATGTAAACATTGAACTTAAACCCACTGCCGAACATCCAACAGAGACTGTTGAATCTGGGGGTGGAGGAGTCATATGGCACACATAAAGCTCCTAATTAATTTTAACCCCTTTTAATATACGCCACTGTATTTTAATCTTTATGGATGAATTCGCTTATTAAGCTGTAACCTGAATACAGGTAATGTTTTTATGTTTTCTTTCTTTGTATTGTTTACGTCTGACGGGCAGATTCTGATTGCACACAGAATTGGCGCGTGAATCTGCACCGTAGACAAAAATGATTTTTGTACTTTTTTTGCTAAATTTAATTTTAAGTTGACTTTTGATTTTTAAAAAGAAATAAAGATTCAGTTTTAGTTGAGAAACCAAAAGAGTGTGTTTGATTCACTAAACTCATTACTATATGCATTTGGTCCAGTGAAAGTTACTGCTAGGTTGCATATTAACCAGATTATTTTTTTTTATATACATAAATTATATATGTAATTATTTTTTTGTTTTTAGTTCATGGCCATTAATTTATATTCATATTTACGTAGGTACTTCCTTTTTTTAGCACGATATGAACAAATAGTATTTCTACCTACAGACATTGCAATGTTTACTAAAATATTTGCGAATATACACATGTAGGTGTACATAAGAAATTTTTCTTATTTTTCAGTTTTATTTGCTAATCTCTGAAAAATTGAACATACCATTTAAAAGCCCATCCTGAAAACATCAATATCGGGCAGCTTTGTTTAAAGAGTTGTGGTATGCACATATTATTTGTGTTATTGACTTTGTAATGTCGATTTAAATAGGTATGCATTCGCGTACTTATGCTATACTTTGAGGCTATCAAATATTCTAATCAAATATTGATAACACGCTGCTTTCAATTACTCGCGTCATTTTATTTAACCCACGCAACTGATGATGTCGTCAATATAACAAAACAAAAATGAAAGTTATTCGGGCATGTGCGCTCCCCCTTCCCCGTGTTTGATTACCAATGCTTTTTTTATTGTGTCTCTTAGTTTCCTTTTATTCTGTCAAATTTACAATTTATTTTATTTTGTTCACACATTTTTTTGCATGTGTGTTTGCTGTTGCTAATTGTTGTTATTTATTTCTTAATATACTTCTAAAATATATCTATGTACATACGTATGCATGTATATTTAGTCTTATATTCTTCTTCTTCACCTGTTAAAATACTCGATTATTGTTTGTTTTGCTTTCTTTATTGTAGTTCCAACACACACAGCAGCAGCAGACTGATTTTTTGTTTAATTCTGTTATTAATCTGTTGTTAATGATCTTCAAAAATAAAGTGTTTAATTTGTCTATACTGTATTCGGTGGTTTATTAGTTTATTTTTTTATTATAACTGAATTTTTATTTGATTGAATTTATAATGGTATTAAATACATTTTTTTAGTTTTATTTATATTTAGAGTGTGTTGTCCCATTTAAAATAAACAATATTTAAATGTTTATTTATGAGAAACTAATAATCAACGTGAAAATTGTTTAATGTTTGATATGCAACAAGAAAACGTGAAAATAAATAAATATCAAGTAATAAAACAATCTTAACAATTTTAATAAACACACAAACAACAATGACTTCTAAGCACCAAATAAAACAACAACAGCATCCTCCACAGCAACAACACACATTTGGAGATGGTGACCCATTTAATTATGAAGAACTAAATGTTATTGGTACAGGTAGGTGAAATAAAATATATAATTTATTAAAATCTTGTATATATTTATGTATGTATGAATGTATTTTTGTTGTGTACATGTTTTTGGTTTTATCTGCCCGCATGCGATGATACGCTGCCGTTACTTTCAGTAACCCAGCAAAAGGTTTAGTAGATGATAATGTAAAAAAGTGTGCGATACGTTCCAGAATTTTGTAATTACTGAACAACTAATTTGGACAATAATTTATCACAAAATGATCAAATAATCATAGAAGAAGTGAAAGTAGTTTTCATTTAAAATTATAAAAGTAAAAAAGGACAACTTTTTGGAATTCAGATGTATATCATAAAATATTTCATTAAATAAAAAGCAACAATTAATTAATATTTTTTAATATTACATTGTTATAAAATTGCGTACTTTTATTGCTTTCATATACAAAGTACGATTAAAATAAGCCGGGTGTTCCGCCGTTGTTAATTAAAAAAGAGCGTCTTACCTTGAGGTACTCCTGCACTGATTTTCCCACATCTTGAAAGCTGGTCCTTTGACCTTAGTTCTATCAGACAAATAGCTTTTTAATAATTGCAGGTAGAACCCGAGCTTGGGAAATGTCTATAAATAAAGCTTAACAGTATTGCTTTCTTTCAAAAGCCGATCTAATAATGGTAACGATTCTATGGACTTGTTCAATTGTACTATGCCTTGCTCGAAAACCAAACTGATGATCTGGGATAACGTTTTGTTCATTTAGAAAAGGAGTTACACTCGAGACGAATAATTTTTCAAATATATTTGACAAAACTGACAGGCTAATAGGCCTGTAGGATGTAATCTGGCTTGAGTCCTTTCCTGGTCTCGGGATCATAACAATTTCAGACATCTTCCAAGAGCATGGGAAGAAGCCGACGCGCAACATGGCATTAAATATGTAAAGTAAAATTCTTATAGCTGAATTAGGTAAGTTTTTTGTCATTGATCCTGTTATACGATCAGGTCCAGGTGATTTCTTCATATCCGTATTTTTAATTGTCGATTTTAAAGAAGACAACCGAAATTTCCTAGGATCATTCACGGTGTCACCAATAATTGGAATAGTGGAATTACTTATATCAGGTGGTGCAAAAACCTTCTCTAAGTGATTTGCGAACGCATTTGCCTTTTCACTTGAGTTTTTAGCCCAAGTACGGTCTTCAAGTCTTAGTGGAGATTCGTAAGCAATAGGACATTGTAAGTGCTTTACAGCTTTTCACAGACTATAATCCGCGTTTTTCATTGGATCCAAGTTTTTTAAAAAGTTCTCGCTGGCGAATTCGTGTTTCTGTCTCAATTTACTGCGTAAGTTTTTTTTGGCATAAGTTCATTTGCATTTTTATGTGTGGAGAACGACTATTTTGCCATTGTCTTCTTAGTCTTCTTTTCTCAATGACGAGCATCTGAATATCTGCTGTTGCCTGGTACGATATTATTTTAGCTGATGGCTTTGTTGGCGTTGCAGCTATGGCTGCGGCAGTCACAAAGTCTGTGAAATGATCTACAGCTACTTGAATATCAGCTGGATTTCTCAGTGGCATGTTGAAAGATAAGTGAGAGCTCACATACATTTTATATTTTAACCAATTCGTGTTTCTGTTCGGGTAGAAACTAAGAGTTTTAGGTGCAGTGACAAAACTGTCGTGTAAAATAACCATTTTAGGTGAATGATCAGAAGATAGGTCATAGGATGAACTAACTAAGAGTTGATCGCGTTTGATGTATTTTACTATCGCAAAATCAATAAGGTCTGGCAACTTATTAAAGTCTGTGGGGCAATAGGTGGGTTTACCTCCAGATACGACGTCAAGCTTGTTTGCTTGATCTGTAAAATACAACTGCCTACCTCTAGGACTAAGGAGTCTGGATCCCCAATATGTGTGCTTTGCATTGTAATCGCCAGCGGCAATAAATTTTTGTCCTACCGTCGCAAAGAACCTGGCAAATTCAAGGTGTTCGATTTTATGTCTAGGCGGGTAATACACTGATGAGACTACAATTTTAAAATCTGTAAGATTTATAGTCGTGGCTTGCAAAAAGTCCTCCCTGAATTCAGGCAATGGAAAACGGCTTACGTTTTTTCGAACTATAAATGCAGTCCCACTACATGCCCTTTCGCTTGGGTGTTTGGTGTCATATATAAAAAAACCCATCAATTCTAAAGCAGTTTTTTATAGTAAAGTGTGTTTCAGAGACTAATAGTATGTCTATATCATGCGCTAGCAGAAAGTGTTCTACTTCGTATTTATGTTGGGAGAGCCCGTTAGCGTTCCAGAAGCATATTTTTAACTGGTTCATTTTCTGCTAAGCAAAACTTGCAGAAGCATGTTTTGGGTTCGCATCATTTCCTGAAACATACCCTGCGTAGTTGTCATGAAATTATTCATTGTCTCGATCGAGCTCGAATTGTTAGTGAGGGGTGTCTGAGCACCCTATTTTAAGACGTGGGCATATGAATGTTTATGCGCATTAGAAGTTTTGGCATTCGCATTAGGTAAATCATTTCTCAATGTTTGGGCATATGAATAGTTTGGTTTAATGTGTCGTTGTGTAGCTTGTGTAGCAATAGAACCAGCATGAAGCCGAGGAAATTGGGAAGCTCTATATTGATCATATTCAGGTTTACGTACGACTTTCGCATAATTTTTTACATATTGAAATACTTTGCAGCCCCTGTAATTTGCTGTATGGTTTTCACCACAGTTGCTGCATTTTTTGACCTTGGGGTCTGTTTTGGAAGAAGTGCATTCCAAAGTCCGGTGCGCATCACCGCAAACAACGCATACAGATGGTAGCTTGCAGTAGGTTTTCGTGTGTCCGAATTCTTGGCAGTTGGTACACTGACCTTTACGTTTTAGAGGCTCTTCCACCGTTATTCTTCTGTTTAAAAGGTAGCGCAAATTATATATAGGATGAACCGAGTTTTTTGATTTAAGCTGCGATGCGTTAAACACGATTTCAACACGATGCATAGGTTGGGGAACTTTATTCTTATTTAGAATATTGTGCACTGACCTTACGACATAACCTTCCACCTCTATGGCACTTTTTATCTTGTCAGTGGGAACAGAACTGTCAATTCCCTTTACGATGACAATCAAACCTTTAGCACTTTTGAGTTGATACGTATAATAGCTCTTATTATATGCATCGAGACGACTTGCGATTAGGCGATAATTCTTCTCAGTGTGGGCTTGGATCTTCGTTTCTTGTATCTGTCCTCTTCGTACAGAAGCCACATAGAAATTTTCTTTACCTACGAGTTGGGACAGCATATTTACAATGGCATTTGATATTTGTTCTCGCAAGTAGATTGGTGGGGGTTTTTGTTCCCTTACATTTATGTTAATGGACGTTAATAACAAATTGTCACAAATATATAACATATCTGCAGGCTTTTAGCAAGAAAGTGCTTTTGGACCAATGTTGCACACATTATTTTCTTCAGACATAGTTGAAACTTATGCAGATGACACTGTGATTCTCGCTTCTCATTCTTGTCGAACAGAAGCTTAAAATCTCGTTCAAATTGAACTGAATCCAATTAACATGTGGCTAATCAAATTGAACATTCAAGTCAATATTGATAAGTCGGTACATGTTGGGTTCACGATACGTAAAGCTTTGTCTACACAAAGAGAGTGTAAAATATCTTGATCTTCATACTGACAAAAGGTTGACTTGAAACGCTTATATTAAAACTAGCCAAGCCCGGCGCGCGTTGCTACGCCCCTTAATGAGCTCAATATGTGTGCAAAGTTGCAGAAAAATCGGCCCTGTGCAAGTACCTCAAAATTATAACTTTTAACAACTGAAGTTGGCTAATATTAAGTTTCGCGAAGCCTACCAAATTGAAAATCAGTACTACTAATTTGGTCGCATTCACGATATTATTACTGACATTATATCATCCAACGCGCACTCGAAGACTATTTTGATAGATATATGGGGGGAAAAAAGGGCTGGTTTTAGGGTTTTCCCGGTATTTATTCGAATTTTTCTCACCGTTTAAACCTTCCCTAGACCTCCACGAACATTTCAAGACCAACATAAGATAAATCTGTTCCACCGTTCTCGAGTTTTAGCGAGACTAACGAACAGCAATTGATTTTTATATACATAGATAGATAGATAGATAAAAAAACAAGAAAACTGAACATTTTTAAATAAAAAGTTCAAAAATTTGTTGGTTTTAGAAATTGTTTTCGGTGCGTGAACTTGTTTAATCTAAATGACCTGAAAATGTGATTGCATGTAGAACTAACATATGGACAATTTTTTGCCTAAATTAGTGATAACCCTATCGGACATATGACATTCAGCTGCGGTGAACTGCGAGCAACTCATATGCGTAAATGATCTTACGATACTGTTAGCTCCATGTTATTATATAATGTCAATAACCAAATATTTGTCTCTCGTTTGCTTGAGCGCATTCGTAGCCGATGGAACATTCGCTACAACCCCTTGTTTTCACTTACCTTTAAGATTTATTGAATAAATAGACGCGCCGCAGCAGTATACTAATAAACTAAAATTTTAAATTAAAATAGAACAAAGTTTGTAAGAAATCAGATAAGGATACTAAAACTATAATCATAACTTAAACCTAAAGAAATATTAACAGAAACCGAAAACCTACAAAAAAAGTTCATCAGCCAATGCAATATTTTAATGTAACGAATTTGCTTATTGTCCTTATAAGAATTTATTGTAAGTCATGACAAAAATGAAAGTCAATCGACATAGAAAAAACTTCCCGCACGATCGTGCTGGATTACAGCAAGACCGGTAAAGAATCACTTTAAGAACCGAAAATAATAAAATCGTGAGTACATATCAAGAACTTTGTCTGCTTTTTGATGTCAGTATTTTTAACGGTCAAAATTTTGGGATAGGAACTTGGCTTTTTTTTCACATTTATATACATACCAAAATTCAGCTCCCGAGCTATAGTGGAGATCCCCCATAAAAATATTTGTGACATTTATCCTTTTGTTTTTTTAGGCTTTTTTGTTTGTTTTTTGGTCTTATGTTTTAAACTTTTGTTATATTTTTCACATTTCATTTTGTACTTATGAATGTTTTTGTTTATTTTCATGCGCTTGACTAACTACGACCCACTGCCGTCGGTTGTATGTCATTAATCATCGACCATTCTGACGTTGTGGTCTGTCTCATGGGCGTATATTGTTCTTAATTTTGCGTATGTGGATCGTGACTGTTGTAAATTTTAACCCTACTGCAGGTGCTTACGGAACTGTTTATAGGGCACGAGACAATCATACAGGAAAAATTGTCGCCATTAAGAAAGTACGAATACCGCTTACAGATAATGGCGTTCCAATGTCAACATTACGCGAAATAGCACTTTTGAAACAGTTAAATGCCTCAGATCATCCAAATATTGTAAAGTAAGTATTAACCACAAATGGATTTTAATATATACGCAACAGTTAACTTCAGATTTACTTGAATGTTCACAATTGAATTTTAAAGATCTTCAAATGTAAGCGTAGTCTTTAAGGCCCAAGTACAATGTGCCTAACCTACTGTCAAATTTACCGAAAAAACGTGTCAATGTCAATGTTTAAGCGACATACAAAATACTTTAAGATGACTATAATATTCTTACATATATGAATATTAAAACTAGTTAGTCACAGTTGCACATGTAGATATGTATGATTATTAATTTTGCAGAAATCTTATTTTTTTCTTGTCCTAAATAAATGATATTTATTCACAAAAAGTGATTTAGTGACAATTATTTATATATGTATGTAATCGAAGATTACATTTATTAATAAAAAAATTTTAAACCGAAACTACATAGTGTTCACTATTTGTGTAATTCATGGGCAAAAGTACTGAAAATTGCAAAAGATTATGCTCATTATAGTTGGGCGGATCTTTAATGTTACTCGTAGTAAAATATTGGTACATGTCTATAAATATAAACGTCAAATATTGAAAGTATAAGTTTGTTTATAATACTTGGGGAAAACTTCATACATGAGAATTTATTTTATCCATAAGAACTTCGAAAGCGCTGATGGTAAAAGACAAATTAAAAAAAAATTTATAGATACATACATATGTACATATGTATATGTATGTAGTTAAGAACATCGAAATCGCAGCAGCGTCCAAAGCCGTTCGTACAATCATTTGCAAGAGCCCAATCTCTGACAAGTCTTCGCTGCTTAGTTAGAACCCTTGTACAATTAAAAGCAATCCGTTGCTAGCTTTAGTTATAAAATATTAAATAAACATTTATTGTTAGGATCACACTCCTAATACACGATCAGGTGATGGAAACAATAATGGCTTACGTGAGCCATTGTATTGGTATCGCTAATAGGTTACACGCACAATTTCATAGTAGTTTTCGAATTTTAGCATACCATAAGATAAGGGTATTTATTATGTACACTGTTTTTCTTATTAAAAATAGGTTTTTATCCAAACATACTTAATAATTACCGTTTGACTTTTTTTTAATCCTCATCGCATCAACGCATTATAGTTTTATTATGAAAAAGTGTTAAAAACTAACACAACTAAATGTGTAACGAATACAATACCTACACATGTACTTACAAATGTACATATTTATATTCGTCTAACAAAATATTTTCTTCTCTATGGCAGATTTATATTTTCACCCCTATCGTGAATAACATGTGAAATTTTTATTCCCATGAACTTTTCATTTCCCTCGAAGGGAAAAGTGCGATCGTGAATCTCCCGTGAAATTTTTGTTCCCTTATTTAGTGCTATCAGTTTACAGTGAATGAAATAAGGGAAAATAAGATCAAATTAAACAAATTGGAATTAATTGTGTTCAAGAAAAGTTTTATTCTACCATGTTTAGAATTTACTTTACTGCAGGAAGAAGACTTTAGAAAACAACGCATTTTTCATAGACGTTTGTGGGATGCATCTAATCCATTGAGCAGAATTAACTTTTCTAAAAACTTTTGTTTTAGATTTATTCAACATTATAGGGTAAATAAAGATATGTTTTCAGATATTCTGGAGTTCTTGATCATAACCTGCCAACCACAAAAACATCATTTGGTATTACGACCGTAATAAAACTTTGCTCCTGCTTGCGGTTCCTTGCAGAAGGCGGATATCAGAAAGGTGTAGCCAGGGATTATGAAGTTGGACTGGCACAATCAACCTTTAGCGAAGTATTATCGCAAGATTTAGATGTTTTGGAGAACGTCCTTTGAAATTTTAACGAAACCACAGGCAATAGATCTATTGTTCTGCATTCTATTTAGCATTATATCCGTTTGAAATTTATTTACAGATCTAGACCTAAAATAGATAAATATACACCTGTATGTTTTAATATTCTAATTTGAAAAAGTTAACTTACATCATGATGAATGCTGCTCCCCAGTATAAATGATGTGAACAAATCGAAGGGAAAACGGAAATTAATATGAAGGAAAAAAATGTTTACGATAAGGGGAATTTTATACAAATGTAAATATTTTTGAGTTTGTTATTCTCAATTGAATTACATATCAAAAAGGGAATACTTTTCATGGGAAAACTTATTCACGATTGCAATTTTGGGAAATGGGAAAAAATTTCGTGGGAATAAATGTCTACGATAGGGGTGATTATCTATTTGATTAGAATGGATAGCATGCTAAAAGTTGAATTTCACTAAGAAGAGAGTTCTTTCTATGTCAAAGAGTCATCGTAGTGTTACTATCCAGGCAAGACAAGAGATTTTCCTTGAAAACATTGCAAAAAAGTCCAAAAGAACACAGTTCAACCGGCAAAAGATTCCAACTTCTGGTAGTTCTAATAAGAAATTATCTCTCATGAAGAGACCCAGTTATTAGTGGCTGCACAGTTTGTGGATTTCTCATAGACATTGAAAACTGAAATATAGATCTCAAGTAGTTTGGTATTCCAAGAAAAACTATCACTTACGCGAGATACGTGATTACGATACCTAATTCCATAAACAAACCTTACAATTCTTCTAACAACACGTTCAAGTTTGATTACATTGTAGCCCAACGTTCCAGAATAAACTTCAATGCAGTAATTATCATACGGCATCAACAGGACATGTGCAAGAATATATTTAACCCTAAAAGGCCAATGTAAGACACAATGGTATAGTCTCCTTAGAGTTAAAGTTAAAGGGAATCAAGATACTTATTCCAATACATTAAAAACAAGACTGCGCCAATTATTGATCCTCGCAGGTAGTAGTAAATAAGCCTACATGCCATAATTGAAAAGCCAAGTTTCTTCCTCAACTTCATAAAAAGAATACCATGATTTAGAAAGATCTAGTGAAAGATATCCATTTAAATGCTCCTTGGCAGTCTCAGTTAAACCTAAAAGCATGCCGGCTGTACTAAATCCGTCCCCATAAGCATATTAAGCATCATTTAGTAAATTTTGATGAGAAATATGAGTGAGAACTTGTAGTTTTAGGATATTTTCTATTCCATTATCTTTGAAATAAAGGGAAGTATACTTATAGGTTTCCATTTATAGCGTGCTTTTTTTAAGCCCGATAGAACTTGCAAAAGGGTTAACTGACGAACGAACTGTCATAATGCGCTCATTTTCTGACATTTATGATCAGTATACTCTGGCAAATTATCATGAATAGATTGTGGCTTGAGCAATGCTACCAATTTATCCAGATTTACTTCGAAAATCAGTAATCATCTAGTTCGAATTTTATCGCAAAATTGTGTTCAGTGATGAGGCTCATTTTTAACTTAACGGATGTTAATAAACAAAATTGCCTCATATGGAGTGAAATCAGTCCACAACAGACCCTGCAGACCTCACAACATCCAGATAAATGCACCTTTTGGAGCGGTTTACACGCTGGTGGCATCATTGCGCCTTATTTCTTCAATGATTTTTTGTTTGAAAATATAGATGGCGTTCATCCGGGCGAGATGTGATTTTAAAAGGATGCCGCTGCGTGCCATATGACGACCGCAACCATCGAATTGATGAAATCAAAATTTTGGCGGTAAGTTGATTACGAGAAATCAATTGCCTCCTAATCATGCGACATGATACGGGGCCACGTGAAGTCACTGGTTTATGATGATAAACTCGCAACAATTGACGCCTTGAAGGCCAACATTGTTCGTGTTCTTCGTGATCCTCCGATTCCGTGTCTGATAATTCCATTTGCTCCTCATTACTTTCCACAGGAAATCCTTCTTGAATCCAGTTGTTTATGTCAGCATTTGTGAAAAGATGTTCCTTACCAATTTAACCTACAAGTGTACCAATAGTTGAAAAATGTTCGTTTTCTTCCTGAATTATATTTTGTAAAATATTTAAGGGCATGTTATCCTCTTCACTCCATTCGCTAGCGAATTCGAGCAAGGCGTTCCAGGATTTTCGGATATTGGACTTTGATATTTTCTCCCAGGATGTAGCTAGAATCTGAACTGCATTTTTAAGATTGAAGTTTCTTAGTTTGAGCTCCAAATTTGTTCCCTTCTCTCCAAGCAAGTGGGTGAGCAGTTGTTTTTTGTAATTTAATTTGAATAAGTTGATAACGTTTTGATCTAACGGTTGAATAAGGGCAGTACAATTGGGTGGTAGATTCATTGCTATAATTAAACCATCGTCACTCTTTAGTTCTTCAACTGGGTGGCACGTTGCGTTATCTAAAAGCAAAACTGCTTTTTGCAGCAGACCTTTTGAAGCCAACAACTCTCGGATCTAAAAATTTTTAGATATAAAAAACTTACTTTTGATATGTAATTCTAAAAATTAACTTACGTGGGGAACAAATTCGTGATGGAACCAGTCCTTGAATATAAATGATCTCATCCAGGTGTAATTACTGGACTTGTATAATACGGGATTATTGGAAAAGCATTTAAAGGCGCGTGGATTTTTCGATTTTGCAACAACCAACAATTTTAGTTTGTCTGTGCCATTCGCATTTGAACAGGGCAGAAAAGTTATTCGCTCTTTAGATATTTTTCTTCCTGGAGCCGTTTTCTCATTACATGTGACAAGAGTGTGATATGGAAGCATCCTATAATATAAAGCGGATTCGTCGGCATTGTGGATCTGGAAAAGACTCAACCCATTCTCGCCCGTAATTTTTAAAACTCTAATTCCATGTCGACGCTTAAATTTCTTCAACCATCCATCACTGGCATTAAAACCTGACTTAGTTTTGTAAATTTTGGAATACGAATGACTGGCTTTTGTTCGTAAAATCTCTGCTGATATTGCAACATTTTTCCCTTTGTTTTAAAACCCACTTGTAAAGCATTTTTTCCATTCTTGGGTACTCAGCTTTCTTTAAGGTGGTGCAACGTTTGCCAGATCCACTTTCTGTTGTGCGTACGAACTTTTTTAATGAATCTTCTTGTTTTATAATGCGATAAACCGAAGACTTTCATATGTAACTTGTAGTTCACGCAAATTGAATTTATGGAATCTCCACTTTTAATTTTTTTTAAATCTCTATTTTTTGAGAAATTGTTGGTTTTAAAATACTTTGAACTTTTCCCATAGTAAGAGATATGTTTACACAAGAAATAACCCGAAGAAACTGACAAAATAGAAGACTAAAATCATCTTAAAAGATTAACATTCCAAAAGACGGGGATTTCCCTTTTCTGGATATAGACATTGTAATCAAATTGAAGAAAACAAATAACAGTCGCGATAATAGAACCTCGTTTTTTGTAAACTGTCGCGATTAAGGAACCTGCAATGTTAAAAAATTAAGCTGTCGCGATAATGGGTAGTCGCGAATACCGAGCTTCCACTGTATATAACAAATTTCACCTCTTTAGCTATAGTGGAAGTGCACCATAATATTGATGAGTCATTGTGCTTCGAAGGTAAAACTTTAAAACTTCACCTATGAGGTGGTTACCTATTCATATATAGAGTCCTTATGTTTCAAGTTTAGTTTCATTCTTTTATGATTAAATGAAGCAAAGTTAAACGTTGGTAGCAAAAACAACGCGAATGGTTGCGTGCAATTAATAGCAAATATGATTAATTGTTACCCCTTTTGCGCTCATATTATACAGCCGATTTTAACAAAAAGTATACCATTTTAAAGATATTTATTTGCAAATGCTTAAGATTTAAGGAGCTGTGAGGGTTTAAAGTTAATACATATGTGTATGGTTAGTTATTGGCATAGATTAGTCTGGCACATACAAATATTAATGTTAATAAATGTTTTCTAATTGTGTGACGTTAATTTGAAGAGCTAGAGTTATTTAATTTAGAAGATAATTTTAATGAGCGGACTTTAGTTCGTTTATTTATTCTTTTTGGTGAGATTTATAGGATAACTTTTTATTAGACACGAGCAGAATGAAATGCATTTTCTATGCATATGAGAGCTTTTTCATACTTCATGTTTTTGCCTTTTTTTCATGGGTTAGAATGAAGACTAAATTTAAACTTTTGGTCCTCTTTATTGTGTTTTTCGTTGTTAGCAACGAAAGCATTGCATGTGTTTCTGTTTCTTCTCGCTTGATTCTATTTTAGTATCGAACTCTGTCAGTGTCTAATAAAAATTTTAACTAAAATTTTAAAGTTCTGAAATTTTGACAACTAAAAATGAAACATGAATTTGACAAAAGCTTGACGATGCAGCATTAAATGGAACATGCCAACGTTCTTCTAATGTTCCTTCATGTGTAGATAACTAAAGCACAACAACGTTTACGTCAAAAAAAAAAAGATGCGTATGCGCTCAAGCGTATTTAAGCCACTATTGGTATATGTAGCTGTAAAAACGTATAAAGAATACCTAAACGATCTGTAATTTTAAAAAGCAAACCAGAAGTAGAATATGAACTAAATCGTGGAAATGGAAGCTGTGGGTTAATGTTGTAAACACTTTTAAAAATAACTTCATTCGACATTTAATCTTAGTAAAGTGGCTGGCTACGCCATTTAAAGCCATTAAAAAGATAAAATAAATTTAATGTTATTATCTTATTGGCATTGTTCATGTAGCTTAAATAGTTGGCGTGTTTGAAACATACTAATATATACATATATATGTACATAAGTATACGTATAGTAGGTGTTCTGTGTGCCCTATGTGTTTAACTAAACAGCAGCAACCTATCTTGCATTTAAAATGTTGCCTGAACTAAGTCTTATCTAATAAAATGTTTTGTTGCTGTTATGCGTCCGTCCATCTGTATCAACGAGCGATCTAAAATTCGTTCTTTTGATGAATTTCAGCGTTGTGTGTACGCTTTTGTTTGCCGATGGCATAAAAAATTATGGTTTCTCGTCGGTATGGCGTGTAGTCGGTATCGTCTACTAAAAACAAATTCATGACTGTTTAGTGCAAATGTTTTAGCTTTATTGTTCATAACCCATGTGTGATTATAAATCCAAAGCAGACGGCACAACGGCGCCGTAAATGCTGATAAGTCACGCTGCAGCTAATTTTTGTGTTTGCTTATTCTGTTACTTTACTCCACTTCCATTGAAGAAGCAACAAACTTATTTAGTCAATGTTAAAAGAGAATTGATGTTGTGTAAGAAATAAAAGCACAAAACCAAAGTCGCATCCCCTTTTATTTCCAAACACATTAGAATAAATTAAAAAGATGCAATAGTGTGCAAATTTTGGTTAATTTATTACTTTTTTTCGGCAGTACTGTTAAAATCGCTTTTTAATTCCAAAGAAGTAAACGCAAACAGCAGAGCAATTCCGTCGAGCCGGTTGCTTGTTCAGTCTCATACAATGAGTTAAGTAGACGAACGAATTTACTCTACTTAACAACAACTCTTAGGAGAATGTTCGATCAGCTAGCAATACCAACATACTACATACAATTTTTCACTAGACTTTATTCTTGGTTGCAACAAAAACATCGGCTGATATAAAACGACATGTTTGGCATTAGCAACATATGTACTTAGGAATTAAGAGTAAACGTCAAACATCACTATAAAGCAGCAAACCGGTGGAGCTTAACTAACGCAATACCTAATGTTTAGTTTTCATTTAATTTTAATTTCAAACGAATTTTCTTCGCAGACCGCCACGTGGTCGGTCACCCTCCAAAGTGCTTGCATAAATTGAATGGAAATAAAGAAACAATGTTTTTTCATTATTAATCGTTATTCACATGTATGTATGCATGCATATTGACTAACAAAACACAGGCAGAAAATTATTTCTTCTACGATATGAGCTCTAAATCAGCTGTTTGTTTGATGTGTTTACATTTTATTAATTTTGTTTCCCATTTTTCCTTTCTTTGCCTTCTTTATCATCAAGGGGAATTTCTACATGAAGCACCTATACATTCATCTCCTTTATTAAAATGAATCTTCGAATCCATACAACCTTTCAGTGGTTTTATGCCTCTCTCTCTCTCTGCGTTTCTACAAGGCTCTTTATCATTTAGGCGAATAATTACTTTTTTGGGACAACTTGTTTGTTTTGTTAAAAGGGGAAAGTTAACTTAATCTCTGAGTGCAATTTATACTTTGTTACTCTCTCTACAGCTTTTTGTTCATTTTTCATTTGAGTTTCTCATTGAATATTTTTATATTGTTATGAGTGGACGCAAATTTAAGAGTGGCGCTAGCAATACTGTTTGAAATGTTGGCATTGTTGTAATTTAAGATTTAGGACAGGGTTAGAGATATGTACTTTAAAACTTTCGTATGTTTTGCAATAAAATCATGAAATTTTTAAACATGTTTTCTTGCTGTAGTCTTTATGCAACAACATTATTATAATTTTGAAGTCTCTGTAAAAAATTATATAGAGTATATATGGTGCTATTTATATTGTATAAATTTCATTTTAAATATTTTTTGCCAAGTAAAGATATATATTGTTTTTATTTCTTTTATTTATCATAAAAACAACGTGTTTGGTAATTATTATAGCTTTTTTAAAATTAAATTTCAATAAAGCTGTCAAAAACTTCTTAATAAATTGCAATAAACAAACAATGATATCAAAGTTGACATGCAGTGAACCAGTGGTAGTGTTGGTATTTCCCTATTTGGTACATACATACATATGTATGTATATCATAGAGATCACTTTTCACTTCATATTTTTTATAATATTAAAAAAAATTAATTATGTAGTAAACATATTATATTTTAGATTAAATTTCACAACTCCTTTCAATTTTAAACATCTTGTCATTTATGTTTTGAATAAAATGTTGCTACTTAAGTTTGAAAACTACCTAATATAATTTATGAATTAATAATTTAATTAATTTCTTTAGATTATTTGAAGTATGCCAACTTTTAGAGCGGGAAGGTCAACTTATGGTTTTATTGGTCTTTGAGCATTTGGAACAAGATCTTTCAGATTTAATAGAACGTTTACCTAAATCTGGTATGCCTCCAACTACAATACAGGTAATATTTGTGATGAAAAAACAAACTTTAAATAATTATTATGTTTTTTAGAGACTTTCCCGTGAACTACTTACCGGTGTTGATTTCCTTCATTCTCATCGTATTATACACCGTGATTTAAAACCCCAAAATCTCCTAATTTCCTCACAGGGTCATTTAAAAATTGCAGATTTTGGTCTGGCAAAAACTTATGATTTCGAAATGAAATTAACTTCAGTTGTTGTTACATTATGGTATCGAGCACCGGAAGTTCTTTTGGCCCAAACTTATAACAGTTCAGTAGATATATGGAGTTCAGCTTGTATTATAGCTGAAATGTTTTCCCGTAAAGCATTGTTTCCTGGTACTTCGGAAGCAAATCAGTTGGATCGTATATTTGAGTAAGGACAGTTAGTTCGTGAAATAATTTTAAATGTTAAGTTTCATCTTTCCTTATGCTTGTATTTTTTTAAAGACTAACTGGTCGACCTACAGCTCAACAGTGGCCCAAAACAATTTCATTATCAAGAGAACATTTTCCTTTGCGACATCCTAAGCAACCTAGAGATTTGTGTCCTTATCTTTGTGAATATGCTAATGATCTGCTGGCTGTAAGTTTGATTAGTATTATATAAAAAATTTGTTAATTTATGAATATTTTTTGTAGCAAATGCTGTCGTATGATTTACGTTTACGACCCTCAGCATTGGCCTGTTTAGAACATGAATATTTTCAGCAGGAACCCCTTTAATATACGCACCAATTATAACAATGAATATGTTTTGTTAGATTATTATCATTTATTTCTAAGTAATGTATAAAATAAGTAATGCATTGTATATCACAATTTTAAGTGTTCAGTTCAATACTGCTAATCAAAACTGCCTTAACTAAACTAGTTTGCAATGTCATATATATTAAATAGCTGCAAAAATATTACAATATTTCATAACATATTATATACTTCAAATATTTACAAAATTAGTAGTGATTTTCAAAAATAGTATATTTAGTCAGTTTCATTGCAAATTGGTTTTTATGTACGAGTATTTGTTGTGAATTGAAAACTTGTTTGAATTCGCATTGTGTTCATAAAGTTATTTAAGTTTTGTATTTCTGAAATGTTCATATATTTCATACATGCTTGTTACTTTTTTTGAAATTGACAAATCGTTTCTTGAGTTTTCTATATTGATAGTCTTTGTAAAAAAACTACACTTTAATTTATATTTTCGTATAAGACTTATTAAGAATATATTTGTATGTATATTAAAACGTAATGAAAGAATAAATTAAAAGAAAACTTTCTATTATTAATTGTTGCATATGCCAACAAATAATGCAATGCAAATTTAATGCAGTTTTATTTATTTTAAAGTAATGGCCAATAATTTCAAATTTAAGTTTTTATCATTAGACGCAGTGATATTTTGATGATTATGTCAGCGCAATAATATTGTTTCCTGTATATGGAAACCAGGACCTTATTTAACTATTAATTTCAGACATCAAAACGGCTTGTGGTCGATTAAGAGCCAACTTACTAACTAGTCTTATATAATAAATGCAGTAATAAAAACTAAGACTAAGTGTAGATTAAAGTTAATTTCCATTACTTCATTATGTCATTTTAAAAAAGTACCAAATCATCTCTTCTACATTTCGATTCGAATCGAGATTTTCTCAGTTTGGCAACTTTGATATTTTGCGTTTCGTTTAAAATTTTTGTAAGTTGTTAATTCTAAATATTTTTTTTTTTTAATTTGTGTGGAAAACTAGGTCTTCTGTCAAAAATAACGCCACTAATATTGATTCCATTTCAGCATTCTTTACACTGGAATAGTTTGGCCACAAATACCTATTACTTATGTTCGTTTCTTTTGCTTCCATACTTTATTGATTTGTTTATTTAATTAAAGTTGCCACAATATTTAAGTCTTATTTGTTTTAATTATTGAATCACTGTTTTATTGTCCCAAATTTAACTTTTCTTTAAAATGGTTAAGAAAATGATAATTTATATTGTTCCTGTGTCACACGTTCCACAGCGAAGCAGTTGGTTTCGAAAATACTCGTGGTCTTACGATTCAGTTTTTTTTAATACCTTTTCCGATATTTGCGTAACGTAATTGAAGTGCGGAATAGGGGTGAATATGTAATTACATGTGCAAATCTGCATTCGAACTTTTTTCAGTATACAGTGAAGAAGGGATATTGAAGGCAAAAAAAGTGTCGTTATTTATTTCATTTCATAAAACTAAAATCTGCAATAGATATTAAAAGTTATATATATCTTATGGAATAAGTCGATGTATGTATATTAATATAATAACGAGTTTAATAATTAGCATATCAAATAACAAAAAAAATTTTGTATTTTGTATCCCAAATTTAATTTTTTTATTAAATAAACAAAATATAATGAAATGTATTCAGATATATTTCACTTATTTGTTTATGCATTTAATCAAACTAGTATTACAATAGTATAAAATACTAAAGGCAAAACTAAATTATCAACTTGATCCGTATGAGCCTCTATCAGACACGTTATGATAGTGGCTAAAATTAGAGTTAAATATTGCATCGGAGTTATTGCCATCACATTGAGTAGACTTAATATCACAACTGGTATGAGCACAGCCACAATATATGCAATTGAACCCTCAAACGTACGGGAACTGTCTGAAAATATTAATAACGTATGTTTAAAATGGAAATCAAAAAATATACTACACACTCCTCCAATTAGTGCGACCAAATTTCGAACCAATCACGCTGGCGGCAGCATCTCCGAATCCGATTGTTAAAATACCAGACAATAATGGCAACATATAAGGATTTAAACCATGTTCATTCTGATTGCAAGGGCACGGTATTATCCACATGGGTACTGAGCAACCAATCAACAGACAAAACGGCGTAAAAGCTATAACACCAGCATCTTTTTCATCGGCAAAACAATGAAAGGCATTTTCTAAAATGGGTGCGAATGGTGGCATATGGAGTATTCTTAAAAGATCAAATATGACCATAACAGCTAATGCCACTCCAGTAGCAATATAAAGAAATGCGCATTCATACAGAATACCTGGAACATAGACTAGTACCATGAGCAAATGAAACACTTTTCGTATGCGGGTTGAGGCTTGTTTAATATTACTACGCAAATGCAAACTAATGACCAAGACTGTTGCTCCGACCATGGCCAAATAGAAAAGTATTATGTAGAACTAAATAAAAAATAAAATAAATAAAATATTTAATTTAACAAATCTGAATTAAAATCTATAGCAGTTTCATATTACACTTAATATTTTTATGAATAATTTTTGCTGTTTACCCTTTTACTGTCTCTAAACATAAATTCAAAAAGAAAAAGAATAGGCGTTGGCTCTGTCACGGGTGATAATGTTACAACAAGAGCAAGAATTGTCATTAAAGGAAAGAATATTGAAGGTTTGCGGCAAGTTTTAAAAGCTGCCAGTAAAATACAAACTACCAAAAGGCAAAATAAAGCACTCTGAAAATAGACATTATAACAACAAATCTTCTAAATAGATTATTATACAACAACTCACCATCATGATAATGTTTAAATTGGGCAGATCTCCTAACAGTTGAACTGAATTCCAACATATCCTTCGGTTCAACAACATAACAGAGTTGACGGCAAAAAGCAGAACACCCTGTACTAATATGGAGCCTTCGCCGTATGTAAAACTCATGGGCATCTTGCGCATTAGTAGTATGTAACATCTTTGATAGAATATGGTAGCAGATAAAGTCCAGATTAGAGACCAGCTCCACGTTTCATTTAAAAACACTTTAAATATGCAGGTACCACTGATGAATGGTATGAAAACAATTAACCATTTGTAAAGTTTCCCTTGTAAATTCAGATAAAGAAAGAAACTAATCGTTTGTATAGATAAGGCTACCGAAATAATTGTGATAATTTTGTAGTTTACGGACACGTTAGGACATTGTATCTGATTTTTTATTGAGCTAAAATAACCAACAACTAAAGCTGATGGCAAAAGACAGCAAAGCCAGTAACCAGGTGAAGCACGCGGTCTAAAATTAAAATGTACATTTTTTTAAATTTATTTACTATCAATGGCTAAAAAATATTTTTTATTATGGATAAAATGCAAATAGTAGCATATATGTTGGTGTTAAACATTTATTACTAAAATTTGAGAATAATGATAACTATAGGAAAAAACTATACTTAGTATTACAAGATATACGAGTAAAAGATTAACAATGAGATTGGGCTTTAACGGCTGGTAATTTTACTTATGTACTCGTATAATTAAGTTGTTACTTGAATAATACTTTACGATCAAGGGTAACAGCAAAATACCTAAGGGAATTTGCCTTGGATAAAGATAGGATGAGATGAAAATCTTTTAAAAGCATAGTTGCATGCAAAAATTATATATTGCGATTTTTCTTCTAGTGAACAGTCTTACAGCTGATGTAAGTGATCTTTGCATACGTTTTACTATTGCATAAGAAATCTTACCCTGGCTAACAATTGCGCTATCGTCTGTATAAAAAGCTACATCATTACCTGCAAGGTGTTTTAAGTCTGATATATAAAGAGAATATAAAAAAGGTGATAGCACTGGTTACTGTGGCACTCCAGCGTGACATTGACATTTCATGAGATCAGCATACTTCGATATCTCCAACAACGCGTCTGTACCTAAGAAGGCTCCATATTAATTTGACCAAATAATAGGCAAACCTATTGTTTAATTTTTCTCATATATGTATGTATGTATATACATATAGAATACTTTATTTCGCAGAATCGCTATCTTAATTTACAGAAAGCAACACCTTTAATTTCCGTGACATATTGATGTAACTATTGTCTCTATACCCATAATACTAAAATTCGTATTCAATGCTCAATAAAACTTATGTACATGTCCATACATATATACACACCTGATTATGTGAATCTTACCTGGGAACAATATCATTGTATTTTAAATGGCCAACGCCACACATACGTGCGTGCAACTTTTTTAATTGAACATCTTCATCACTGCTGCTCGTATCTGTACTGTAGTTACTGCTTCCCTCGCTACGGCGACTTTTCATGTTAATTTGTGTTTTTCAAAAATTATATATTTTATTTTGCTATTTTTAGCTTGCAAGAAAAATATTTATAAATAATTTATTGGTTTCTTGTTACTGTAGCAACAATAGGTGTTGCTTGTGAGGATTTGTTTATTTTATGCTTTGTTACGAATTTGTTTAGTTGTCGTTTTCCTTGTTTTTCACTCGTATTACAGTTCTTGTTTTGCAATCATACAGGTTTTCTTTAGTTGCACAAAACTACTATTGTTTAGTATTTTTTTTAATTAAATTTGTTAAATTTTCCTCACAAATTTGTTGTTATTTTAATAACACAAATTTACACTTTTTGCCAAGGAAAAAAATGTTAAAAAAAGTTGCTGGATGATAACAATAACAAAGATGGCATTCCGTTGTAGGCCATATGAGCTTAAATAAATCAGCTATACTCATGCTGCCACCTTGTATTTTAATTCGCCTTTCAATCACAATAGTACATAAAAACGGAGTTGTTATGTATATTTAGCAGGGTTTGAATCATTTCCTAGAAAATCCAGGCTTACAATTATTAAGTCAATTAATATCGGATTTTCGAAATGGATGCTCATATGTACCTGGTCTGTTTTAAGTTGTACAAAATTGTTAAACTTACGTAAATTTTCTAAATGTTTTGAGTTTCATCGAATTCGCGAATACCAAACTTTTTTAAGTTCACTTCAAAAACTATACATTTTATTAGTAAACAATTTTAAGTTTTAATACTTCGTTTTAAGATTATGATCTTATGAGCTGTTTGTAGTTGGTGGCTTGTCTAATGATGTAAATAAAACAATTTATATGTATCATTTGTTAACTCAATTTTTCGTCCATAATGGTGGTTGACTTCAGCAGCAGTAGATTTTATTCAATTATGTTTAAAAAAGCATTTTTTTACATATTTAAGCACAAATTTCTTTGAAATATAAACATAATAGTTTAACTACGATTTAATTTTACATCATTATAATCAATTATTTATTATTGTATAACATATGAAATACATAAATTGTTTTATTAACATGAGTCGTTTAACAAGAGTTATTATAGCCCATAAGATCATAATCTTAAAACAAAGTAAAAAAAACTTGTTAGTTCATTTATACATTAAACATACAGTGCTACTTCTGTTCTGTACTCTAAATATTTTAGCTCTTCTATATTATACATTATTTGGTGGAATGTATTAGAATGAGGGGGGTTATTATGTAATTCGATTCGGTAAGAAAAATTTTCGAATGCGTAAAAATTTTATTATGTTGTAGATTTTCAAAATTTATTTAGGAAAGTTCGGAATTTTATCCCCCTAAGAAAAGTTAAAAATAATCTTTCGTATATGCATTATGTAGCACGAAGGTAAATAAAATATACATTAAAAGCTTCATACTTATATTTGCGAAACTATTAATTAATATGTATGCTTTTATTAAACCTTGCAAAATCTTGTCGAATTTACAAAATGTACTTTTAGTTAAATTCTACTTGCGTAAATATTTTTTATTGTTCTAAGTAACATTTTGTTTTTTATTGTAAATCAAAATGAAAATATTGTTATTAATTTAAAGAAACCTTTTTATACAACAACAAATAATTGTGTAACTTTAATAGGTTATGGGCCCAGAACTCTGTAATGAGTGTGTTATGATTGATAGTGTGTGTCTCTTGAATTAGATTAATCTGGCAACACGATTAGACTGATTATAATAATGCCGGCAATCAATCATAGACAGCCATACGTAGCAGACAAATAAAGTACAATAAAATTAGATCTACATTTAGATAAACGAGTCTACAATTATTTTCTTAAGTCAGGCTTAATACAAACTCCAAGTCGAGAGATCCTCAATAAAAGGATAACATAATAATAACGTGTTGATTTAATTGAGAAAAGTATATAATCAACAACATTTGCGTTTAAAGTACCAATACTTTATGGATCCAACTATTCAACATGGAAGATCCAAATGGTGGCTTTTGTAGCATAAGAGCAGATTTGTCCGAGTAGTACCAGAAGAAACAGTTGTTCCAGCTGAACCAGGTTTGCGTGAACGCTGGAAAAAAAGAGATCACGATGCAAGAGCCAATATTCTGATTGCATTAGCACCCAAAGTGTCATTGTTGGTACGCAATTTTAAAACTTCAAAACAAATTTGGGATTAACTATGTGATATGTATGAAAAAAATCAAAATATTTAACAAATTTAAATGAAAATTATATGCAGTTAAAAGAAATGAATTGCATAATTGAAGAAGTGTTGCAAGTAGTTATTTTGTTAGATGGTTTGTCAGCGAACTACAAGGAAATTAAGGCAGATTTTAATACAGCAAATGAATTCCCAACGTTGAAAGCGCTAAGATCAAGGCTTTTTGAATTGCAAGAAGATTCTGACACTCCTCCAATTGACACATTTAAAGTCAAAGTAGGACAAAAATGTATTACAAAACTAAACCCGGTATGCCTAAATCTATTACTTGTTATCGTAGTGAAAAAAACAAGAACACATGGCTAAAAATGTTAAAACAATTTTAAATAGAGAATATAGTCATGTAATTTGTTCTAATAGATTTGTAGCTACTCACGAAGTTGCACAGAACGCAAATCATAATCCAATTTGGTTTTTAGACAGTCATATACCAAAAGCGTACATATATGTATTTGAAGATCTTAACACGAATTATACTAGTATTGTCGAAGTTGCTGATAAAAACGAGATAAAAATAAAGGGGCTTCGAACTGCTGCAATCCAAGTTGTACTTCAGGGAAAAATAAGCAGATAAAACTCTTTAACACATTATGTGTTCCAGGTTTAAAGAATAACTTGATGCCGACAAGCAATGCTACAGATAATTGATGTATTATTAAATTAGAAGGTGATATTGTAAAAGATGGTAAATTTTTAGTTGAAGCTTGTAAAAATAATGGGCTGACTACACACTGTCAACTTAAATGAACTTCATACTTGTTATGCTGCCGGCGTGAAAGAAAGGAAATAGTTGATTTATGACACAGGAGGTTTGGGCATTTGAATAATCATTCTTTAAAAGAGTTACAGTCCAAAAATATGGTAAACTGTTTGCCGCATATAAAATTATCCTATAAAGAATGGAATGCAACACGTGCATATGGGCTAAGCAAGTTCGTGACAATTCCCCTAAGAAAAATGAAAAATCTTCAAGTCAATCACTAGAATTGATTCATTCTGACATTTGTCATGCAATCAGGATTAAATCGATGGGCAAGAAGATTTACATTGTAGTGTTCATAGCTTTTAAATATTTTAAAGTTGTTGCTGAATTTGAAAAATATTATAAGTTAAAGATTTAGGAACTGGCAGTGCTAAAAAACGATATGTAATGAGGTAGATACTTATTTAAAATCAAATGTTATGAAGCATCAGTTGTCCGTTGAGTATACGCCACAACGAAATGGGGTTGCGGAACGAATGAACCGGACTCTCGTTGAAATGACAAGATGTCTAATGTTGGAAACTAATCTTCCAGAAATATATGGGCAGAGTTAATAAATATAACTGCGTACTTAAGTAATAGATGTCCCACAAATTTAAATAAAAGTTTCCGTCATTTGGAAATATGGACAGAGAAAAAAGCATGTGTAAATCATTTGCGACAGATCGGAAGTAAACCTAGAAAAAACAAATGGGAATCTATAAGTGAAGAATATATTTTAGTCGGCTACTGTGATGAATCCAAAGCATATAGACTATGGAAAACTGGAAATAGAAACATTACAAAAAGCCGCGATGTAAAGAAATTAGAAAATCAGTATTTAAAAACGACACAGCATCACCACAGTTTAGGGAAAATGAAGAATTTGTAGAGTTCAAAATAAATTTTAGCCAAAATATCAATCAACATAAACATAATTGCGTAAATATTTTTTTTATTGTTCTAAGTAACATTTTGATTTTTATTGTAAATTAAAATGAAACTATTTTTGTTCATATAGAGAAGAAACATTTTTATAAAACAAAATTAATAAATCTAAAGGAGCGGGCTGCAAAAAAATGCAAAGGCAATTTAACGTGTTGGTGGATTTTATATTGCAGCATCCCGATTAAGCAAAAGACCATGTAAATGTTTATAATAGTAAGAACAAGTCGAAGAAGATATGAACAAAACTGACTGCAGATTTAAATGATGCTGGCCCTCCAACTTAAGATTATCCTATAATATAGAAAAATGTACGTACATATGTATTTAATAAAATTAAAAATAAGTTGTGTTGAATCTTCCCTTTTGGATAGTGGACTAATTATTTTGGTTCCTAACACATCTTGAGAAAAATGTCCACAGATAAATAACTTAGTGGAATCGAAGAAGCTTCTCACTTTGTGTTCACATCGCTTGAAATACGACATAATGGAAGAAATTTTAGATATTACATGTGATGAATCGACTCCAGTACCCCATATACTCCACGTAGTTAAAGAAAAATAGAATTTGTTGTGAATAAAGAAAGTCTTCTTAAAAAACAAGCTGACAATCAGATAATTTTTTAAGAAAAATCCATTCCAGTTATAATTGAGCCGTCTCGCCAGACTTAATCTGGACCACTAGTTTCTTAACGTATTTGCAGTGGAGAACTTTTATATCTCTATGAATATTTCAAGTTATTATACACCGATGTGATAAGTCGTAAAATTCTACTATTTGTAACTTCTGGATGCTTGATGCGCAAGCAGGAAGCCACAGCTGAATGTAATATTGGCTATATAACGGATTTGTGTTAAAGGACTTTGTAGTCCAAAGTGAAAGTTGTTTTATGATATATTAACCAGTGTTGTTGATTTGTTCGAAGCTCAATGGCCATTATTTTTCTCTCAATATGGCGGGACTAAGTTAGGCGTCGATCTAGGTGGATACCTACAATTTTTCCTTCTGAGGGAAATTGTTACGTTAGCACATTTCTATAGATTTACGTTACTTTTGTAGCCAATTTTCTAGCTTATTAATATGAGATTGAAGTTCTGCGGATGCAACTTTCGGATCTTGGTATATGTATTTGGGCTAGTTCGCATATCCGCTGTATAGATGATATATAATAGTGGCCCAATTATAAAAATTCCCGGGGAATTTTTTCCCCTCCCAACCAACTGTTCCCGGGGAAAAAATTCCCTTATTCTAATGTCCTAGGGATCAAGACAAAAAAGGGAGGGAGAAAATAAAAAAAACCACAAATGGTGCCTACTTTCTCAAATAAATTTTATTTTAGTAATTTTATACGCGTAAAATGCATAATATTTTAAAAGCAAAATATATGCATCATTGGCAGCAGCTTAACTGATCGATAAAAGCATTTTTTTTTATTAAATAAAGTGATAAATATGCACAAATATATGTACTTACAACTTCAAGTTTATTGGAAAAATTTTCCGTTTTGCTTTTTAATAAATTTAAAATAAAAACTTTTTTCCTTTATTTAAAAATTTTATGATTTTTAAATATAAATAAAAAACAGCTGATAATTTAATTCTAGTCCGAACTTACCCAAAAAAAAGTTCGGACGTTTTTGTACAGGAAATGAAAAATGTTACTCTCTCATTTTCTCTCAAAATTGCACAAAAATTGTTATCTGGAACGCGTTTGGAATAACTCGGACTAGTTCGGACTGTTTTGTTATGCACTTGGAACAGACCTTTTATTTTGTGCAAACGGAGACGGCAAATAGTAAGTTTTGGTTGTTGTTATTAAAAATAAGTTTGTTTAAAGAAAAAAGAATTAAACATTTTGTGCTATCGAAAATATAGTAAAATGTTTAGTGTAGCTTTCCGTATGCTTGCTGAAGAACTAGATAATGAAGAGCAAAATGAAAAAATTAATCAAAGTAAGTAAGTACAAAATAAACTGTTTTTTTTTGGAGAATTGACAAATGTTTTACGTTTAGGTTCCAAAAATATTATCGCGTTAATAAACCTGCCTGTGTTTATTTACTACAAGTGCTGACATCGCACTCACAGGCGATGTTTGCGCTTCTTTGCAGAAGGCGGATACCAGACGTATTGGAAAGGACTGTGACGTTGGTTTGGCTCAACCCACTTTTAGTAAACTACTTTCAGAAGTTCTTAGTATTTTTGAAGCACATCTTTGCCCGGTTTGGATAAAAATTCCTTCAACAGCGGAAGAAAAACGAAAAATCGCACTGGCTTTTGATGTCAAATATAAAATTCCGCGAGTTAGATTGGATGTGTTGATGGTACGCACATACGGATTATTGCGCCATCTAAAAACAAGCATCTTTTTTACAATAAGAAAGGAAACTATATGGTAAATGTTTTAAAGTTTGTAATTTTGTAAAGAAATCTACATATGATCTTTTTCGATTTGTGATCACGAGCTGAAAATCCGGCACGTTGATGCAACTCACCATGGTGCTTGTCATGACTCCTTTATATGGACTACAGGTGATGTTAGGGCTCACCTGGAAGGGAAATACTTGCAAGTTTCACACAACTTTTGGCTTTTAGGTAAAATGTTTTCTTAATTTCGAATTATGTATTGTAACTTAATGAAACTTTATGTTGTGCATTAGGTGACGCTGGTTATCCTTTAGAGCCGTGGCTTTTGATTCCCCATCGTGTTCCAGAGGATGGTTCCACGAAGATGCGGTTCAATGAGGTGCACTCGAAAACCCGAAACATTATTGAACGGACAAATGGCGTATTGAAGAATAGACGGCGATGTCTTCTTGGTGCGAAGGAGCTTCATTACTGCCTGGAGAAAGCTGCTAAAATTACAAACGTATGATGTGCCCTTCATAACATATGTTTGCATTATAAAGAAAGGGAAGAACCTTATGATTCATTCATGGGTGTAGAAACATCGGAAGAGGAAATGAGTCCATCAACTTCAACGCAATACCTGACAACATCTCAATCAATCAGAGAAAATATTGGAAGCACGTTATAAAAAATTTATGTTAAGATATTTAAAATTCAACAAGTTATTTGGGACAATAACTCAAATAAATTTTATACATATTGTAAAATTCATTTATTTTCTTAAAGAAAAAAAGGCCACTTGGAGGAATTTAATAAATAATCTAATACATGCATATATGAACAAACTATTTTAGTTATTTGTGGAGAGATCATTGATTTGAAATTGCAATCGATTTTTTACCAATTTGTATTTTTGATTTTCATTTTACGTCTAAAGGCTTCGTTTGCTTTGAAAAATAAAATAAAAATTTATTTCAATTTTAATAAAATATAAAAATTTAAATTTGCGATTCGTTTTCGCATTACAAACATTAAGCCTTTGTTATATTTGCATTGTATATAGTATTAAAAAATTATCTTTATAAAAGTGCATAAGTGTAATACAAATGACAAAAAGTAAAGCAGTCACTATGGCCAGTACTAGTGCCGTTGGCTCTAGTGCTAGTGCACATAAAATTCATGACGACCAAAAGGATAACGGGTTAGAATGGCAAGCTGTTTCAAACTCTAGAAAACGTCCCAACTCGCCAATGTTGTATGTAAATAAACGAAGACAAATTATCAACAATGTTGTATCCTCAAAATCGAGCAGCAATAGGTTTATCGACCTTTCCGCTGAAGATTCCGAAAATATAAACATTTCAAAACCCACCGAACCAAAACCACCACCATTATATATCCCAAATGTAACAAATATTAAAGATATGACCAAATATTTTTCTAATGTTATTCCTGCAGACCAATATTCCTATAAGGCTCTTAAAGACGGCCAAGTTAGAGTTATGGTTAAATCTATTAGTGCGTATAGAACATTTGACTCAAGTCTTAAGCTTAAAAAATAAGTTTTCATACATTTCAAACAAAACAGGAAAGAGCGTACAGAGTGATAATAAAAAATTTACACTACTCAACCAACGTAAATGATATTAAAGACTTCATTGAAAATCATGGCCATAAAGTAAGAAATATTTCTAATATTAGAAGTAATATTACCAAACAACCACTTTCCATGTTTTTCTGGATCTTGAACCAAGTGACAATAATAAAGAAATTTATAACTTGACCGTTATCAATAATGCTATTATCGCAATTGAACCTCCTCGGAAATCTAGAGATATTCCTCAATGTCACCGATGTCAACAATATGGACATACCCGCTCATACTGCAACAAACCATATAAATGTGTAAAATGCGGAGAAAATCATTTATCAGCTGAATGTACAAAAAGCAAGACATTGCCAGCCAAATGTGCAAACTGTCAAGAATCACACCCTGCAAGTTACAGAGGATGTATTATATATCAGGAATATAAAAGGATGTTACAGCAAAAATTTTCTAATTTTCATCATGCCAAAAACAAAACACCGTTATTTTCCGAATACCCCCCTCAAAATATCAACCCCCAATCAGCACCAAATTTTTCCTATTCTGATGCCGTAAAAGGAGCGTCTATCTCAAACAATGACAACGTCACTTTACAAAAAATTTAGAGCTTATTAACGAAACAGATGGAGTTAACAAACTCCCTTCTTAATATGATGTCAGTTCTATGTACCAAATTATGCCAATAGATCTTCGATTAGCAACATGGAACGCTAACGGTCTCTCTAATCATTTACGAGAGGATGAAGCATTTTTGCTGTCAAACAGTATCGATATATTTTTAATTTCAGAAACGCATTTTACTAGCAAGTCATTTTTTAAGATTAAAGGATACGATTTGATAAATGCTAACCATCCCAATGAAAGAGCTCATGGTGGCTCAGCAATTTTAATTAAATCGTGTATCAAATATGATCAAGAAGAACATTTCATCCAGGAAAGTACTCAAGCTACTATCATTAAAATTAAATGTAACATGCTTTCAGTATCTATATGTGCAATTTATTTTCCACCTCGTCATAACATTAGTTGTGACGACTTTAACAATTTTTTTTCAAATACTTGGTCCACGGTTTATTGTTGGAGGAGATTTCAATGCAAAGCATCCTTGGTGGGCCTCGCGTCTAATAAATCCAAAAGGCAGAGAACTTTATGCGAGTCTGACTTCAAAGAACTATTCTGTACTTTCAACTTGTAAACCAACTTATTGGCCCTCCGACCCTTCTAAAATTCCGGACTTAATTGATTTCTTTGTTTATGTTGGAATACCTGCAAGTCAATTTAGTATCTTAGATAATTACGATCTTAGCTCAGACCACTCACCAGTATTATTAACGTATAATTCTTCTCCGCAACTTAATAGTATAACTCAAAAGTTGGTAACAAATAGAACTGATACAGAATCTTTTTCTTATTGGATTGATCGAAATTTAAATTTAAGCCTGTATATGACAAATGATTTTGAGCTAGATAATGCAGTTGAGTACTTTACAAAATTAATCCATGAAGCTGCTTTCTTGTCGAATCCATCAAGCACTTTACCTGTTATTCAAAATAGAATTCAAATCTCTTCACAGATTCGTGAACTTATTCGAGTTAAAAGAAGGCTCAGAAAAGCTTGGCAGATTAGTAGAAATCCCTTGGACAAAAGACGCCTAAACCAAGCAACAAAAAATCTTAAACGTCATTTAGATAGCTTAAAAAACAAATCCATTGGTGAATTTTTCGACAACATTAATATGGCATCAAGTAACAACAATCACAATTTATGGAAAGCTACCAGGTACTTAAAACGACCAGCAAAAAGAAATCCTCCTTTTAAAGATAATAATGGTACGTGGTGTAAGTCAGACGCAAAAAAGGCACAGGCATTTGCGCAATACCTTTATGATATTTTTAAAACTCATCAAATCGGCAATCCTACAGAAGATGAAGAAATATTAGAATTCTTAGATGCACCTTATCAAATGTGTTTACCAATAAAGCATATTTCTCCTTCTGAAGTCAAGTTTCAAATTAAAAACCTAAATTCAAAAAAGTCTCCTGGATATGATAATATTGATGCCAGAGTTGTTAAGAATCTACCAAAAAAGGCCATTCTATTTTTGACATTAATTTTTAATTCTATTCTGCGCTTAAGTCACTTTCCATCTCAGTGGAAATGTGCTGAGATTATAATGCCTAAGAAGCCAAGCAAACCGGAAAATGAAATAACTTCGTACAGACCGATTAGTCTTTTAAGTATTTTTTCAAAAATTTTTGAAAGAATTTTCTTGAGCCGTTTATCACCAATTCTTGAAGATTTGCATATTGTTCCCGATCATCAATTTGGATTTAGACAAAATCATGGGACTCCTGAACAGTGCCATAGAGTAATCAACGTCATTCGTAAATCATTTGAGGAAAAGAAATACTGCTCTGGAGTATTCTTAGACATTCAACAGGCATTCGACAGAGTCTGGCATAATGGTCTTTTATTTAAATTAAAAAAGTTTCTTCCAGCTACATATTTTTCTATCATAAAATCTTATATACAAAACAGAACCTTCTATGTAAAAATCGCAGATGAGAGATCGGATATTTTTGGTATTAAAGCAGGGGTCCCTCAGGGCAGCGTACTAAGTCCGGTGTTATATACGATTTTCACAGCCGACCTGCCAATTTTAGAAAATGTTAATGTTTGCACATATGCAGATGACACAGCAATTTTAGCAGCAGATAACTCCGCTTTAATTGCATCTGATATTGTACAGAATGAGTTAAATCTAATTGAATTGTGGCTAAAGAAATGGAAAATAAAAGTAAATGCAGAAAAATCTGTACATGTCACTTTTACACTTAGAAAGGGAGATTGTCCTAATCTTTTTATTAATAATGTTCAGATTCCTAAAAATGACTATGTTAAATATCTTGGCTTGTACATGGATCGTCGACTTACATGGAAACAACATATAAAAAATAAGCGTCAGCACTTAAATTTAACAAATAAAAAACTCTACTGGTTAATTGGTCATAAATCTCAACTTAATATTGAAAACAAATTAAAACTTTATAAAGCTATTTTAAAACCTGTGTGGACCTACGGAATTCAGTTATGGGGAACTGCAAGTCATTCAAATATTGAAATAATACAAAGATACCAGTCCAAGACGCTAAGACTCATAGTTCAATCACCTTGGTATATTACTAACGAAGCAATTCACAATGACCTCAAGATTAAAACGGTAAAAGATACAATTAATTCCTTTAGTGAAAAATATTTATTAAGACTTAGTAATCATGTAAACCCCTTGGCAATTACTCTGCTAGATGAAACTGATGAAATAAATAGACTTAAGAGATATCATATCTTAGATCTTTCATTCCGGAACTAGCAAAGATAATGTTAATACATATTTATTTATTTATTTTTTTTATTAACTTTTAGTTTTTCTTTTTAGTTTAATTGTTGTTAACACTTAATATTATACGATATATATACTATTTTGTTATAAATTAATCATTTGAAAGTAATATTCATACAAATATATTTATTTTTTTTTAATTTTGTTAACCATAAGATTTTTTTTTTATAGTTGTACTTGTATGTAAAAGTTCAACTTCAATTGTCATATTTATGTTTCAACAAATTTGCTTATTATCAGTATATACTGATAGATTGCAATTTAAATAAAAATATAAAAAAAAATTTGTATTTAACTTTTTTCATTCTAATTTCTTCCATAAAAGTGTTGTGCCGCCGCATCTCATCAATTTGTTCTCTTTTCATTTTCTCCATTGCTTGAAAATGTTTTTGATGCAATTCATATATGCTGCCAAGGGATCTGTAAATTTTTTTAATGCTCTGCTTTTAATCCTTTGCATCCACTACTGCCTCTTTAACAGTTTCAACCAACTCCCTTTGCACAGCAAGTTTGGCTAAGAGCATACTAGACGCACTTTTTGAAGAATCTTCATTGGATTTGGGTGTATCGCGTAGCCTGGGCTCTGTATGTTTACTGCCTCGAGGGACTCATGCAGAGACATTTTTTTTTAGAAAATTGATCCTTTGCACTTTAAACGTTATATGCGTTAAATAGCTCTCAAGAATTTTGTGAGAGCTTTCTGGTAGAACTCAAGTTATTTTCGCGAGAAGCTTATCAAACGCCTGACAAATATCAATAAATAAAGCTGAACCATATTGCTTATTTTCAGATGCAGATCTAAAAGCCGTGGAAATTCTATTGGCTTGCCCAATAGTACTACGTTCTGCTCGAAAACCTACCTGATGGTGCGTGATGATGTTTTGTTCATTAAGATATGGTTTTAAGGTCGATAGGAATAGTTTTTCTAATAACTTGGATAAAGCTGAGAGTAGGCTAATGCGCCTATATAACGTAATCTGATTTGAGCCCTTTCCTGGTTTAGGGATCATGATAATTTAAAATTTCAAGAGCATGGGAAGAAGCCAACGTCCAACATAGCATTAAATATGTATGTGATTTTCTCATATCTATGTATATATATATATTTAATTTTTGACTTTAATGAAGATAGCCGAAATTTCATAAGATCATTCACAACATCACTTATAATTGGAATGATGGAATTACTTATGTCATGTGGTGTGAAAACATTTTCTAATTGATTACCGAAAACATTTACCTCTTCAATTGAGTTTTTAGCCCATGTGCGGTTCTCAAGTCTTAGTGGTGACTCGTTGGCAATAGGACATTTTAAGTGCTTTTTAATGAAATTATTTTAAAACTTTCCACAATAAATTTTATAATGACTCTTGCTTATTAGCATAACCGACAATATGTGTTTTCATAAACATTGCGTGTGCGAGTATTATCGAATTCATAAAGTCAGTTTGATATTGTAATACTTTGTAGGCAGGATATATAATCAACATCGCTTTAATTTAACAGGTAACCCATTGGAAAATGTATTAAAGTTTTTAATTAAAATGCACAAATAAAAATATAAAAAATCGTAAAAAAGTATAAATATTAGTATTTTTCCATTTTATTGAAAATAACAAATTACTTTTAAAAATTATTTTAATATTAAAGTGTTTTTTTTAAGTGTTCGTATTGTTTAAAAATGCTTAATGAGAAATGCTTTTTTCTAGTTTTTTATATAACAATATTTAGAATGAATAAATTCGTTTGCAAAGAAGACCTGTTGCTTAATAGACAATTTTTCCTATTGCCTGTTACAAAATACTATATCTCGTATTAAAATAAAAGGGATTTACAGTTCCAGAATGAAAAAATTTTAAATGAGATACTTGACAATGATTTTATGTTTGTCTTAAACAGGCCAAAACCCACTTGACCGATGTAACAGCAAAGCTTTTAAATTTAAACAAGATAATTGTTGATATAAATGAACTTATATGTGCATGTTTGTATGTAGCTTATTTTTCCAGTTGCTACGTAGTCATATATGATATTTTTATCGATGATGTCGTCAGGACTGTTTATAATTTATCGTCTATAAAAAAACGGTTGAGGACATTTACGATAACAAAATAGTGTGATTTGTCGTTTTTCAAGATCCAAGGTGGCGCAGAAATAATGCCGTAATTTCAATTTTTGCAGATGTCGCCAAATGTCACTGTGGTTTGATATTCATGATATATAGATATACATATAGAATTAGATGTCAACAAGCTATGAACAACTCAAGAACGTGCAATTAATGTAACTGCCTATTACACAAATTTTCAATCCGTTGTTTTTTTCATTTATAACGAAATTATATCCAGTTCAAATTAGGGCATTACTTTGCGCCACCTTGTCGTGTTTTCAGACGTATTTACGATAACATGAGTGTCAATCTTTTAAGTTGCTATGTTGAGAAAAAATGCAAAACAGCGCGACCTTGTTGGAGCCCCCTTTGAATACATTTTCAGTAATTTTATATAGCATGTATATCGTGGACGCCCTTCTAAATGCCGTAGTTTTTTTTACCGAAATCTAATTTAAGTGTCTGTTTTTAATATCTTATATACAAAAATTGTGTTTATTCAATTTTTTGTATATCACATTGGTGATATACAGCAAACCAACAATTTAACAAAATTGATCAACAAAAATTTCAATGATTTGTAACTTCATCAAAGGTATAACATTAACCAAATATTCGAAAAAACAGAAAAATCTAAAAAAATATTATCTAACAAATCCTGCGGAAACGCACGTTAAATATTTGGGTATACACCTAGAAACTTGGCCCCGTCACCTCAAATAAGCGGCTTTGAACAAATCCACTACACTGGTTAATAAGTTTTACTTATACCTTGGCTTTGGAATACAAAGTTCTTTTATATAAAACCGTTATAAAGTCAATATGATCATATCGTGTTCAGCTGTGGAGTACTGCTTGCGCATCATACATTCAGAAGTTACAAAGAAGACGGTCTGGGATTTTACTACTTATAGTATGCGCCCCCTGTTACATAAGAAATGCAAATATACACAGAGATCTAGAAGTACAAACTTTCCAATAAGAAGCAAAAACATACTCGTACAAATACGTACGCAAACTAGTGGTCCATCCCAACGCTTTAGCACGCGGTTTAATGCAATTTCATGGGCATCAGATAATTAACAAAAAATAAAAATTAAGATTTGAATACAATAAACTATTTATCACATTTGTAATACTTAATATATAATATTTTAGAGATAAGATTTTATTACCTATTGTAAATTTCTTTGAATAAGAAGATTCAATACTTTAAAATTACAGTTAAAAAAATAAAATGTTATAAATAACCCGAAATTTCATTAGAATATAATTTTATCAACAAATGAGACAAATTCTCCAAAAATATTAAAAACAAAAAAAAAAAACATTTAAAAATAAAAATTTTACCAAACGAAAATAAGCCAGAAACTGTAAATCAGTAAATCCACAAAAAATTAATTTATTAAAAAAAACGAAATATAGCGAAAAAAATTACTCAAAAACCGAATTTCAATAAGCTTTCAAATTTTACCAAGAAAGTGGAAATTCATAAAAAAAATAGGTAACCTCCCAGGTAATTGAATTAGAAGACATTTTCTTGAAAATAATATCCCTGCAATGTCCGGATTTAGTTCAATTAAAATAAATATTTTTAGAGCATCACCATGGTAGAAAGTTAGGGGCGATGTACTAAACGCTATGCATATAAATGGTATATGTAATTGCCAAATATCTCAAAAGAGCTTATAAAAGGAAATCAAATATCGTTTATTGTTCGAACGATAGATAATTCGAGAAATTATTGCAATTTTGGATTAAAAATAAATTCAAAAATGTTGTATAATTCTTATAGGCATGGACTTAGTTCGACATTAGGAATAGACGGACTATCGCTACTCAAAATCAGTCCCGTTTTAGGAAAAAACATAATGTATTATATAAAGTGAACTTTTCCTATCGGAATTTATTGTGGGTACAAAAACCAAGTGAGCATAAACGACGACATTAGAAAAAAGTCCATTATAAATTCGTCCACTACACTTTTAACGACATTGTTGTCCTTACACTATTTATGTGCCCCTTGTTCGAAAAAGTCGCCACTTCTAACAATCGTATCTGAAATACACTTAACATACAACTTAATGTACTTAAAGTAAATATTTTTTTTTTGTGATACAGTTCATTTCCAACAAAAGTATGTTTCCATGATTTACATATGAGCTGATTGTTTCTTCAAAAATAAACTAAAACAATTCAGGTATCCATACTAAGATGTGCAAAATAAAAGCAAAGTTTATTATTTCATATAAGATCCATTAATTTTAATAACTTTGGTACATCTGCGAGGCACAGATTTAGTGAGAACAGTTTTAGAAATACGTTTCCAGTCAGTTTCAAAGTCTTCATCGTAATTTTTGAATCTCTTACCGGAAACGCCCCTCTTCCATACGCCAAAGATGGTTTCTCTTGCTCTTTTACAAACCTTGATGTGTGTTTCGGATCGTTAACGCGTTTAAACACACAATGAAGTAGCAATGTTGCACTCAGCGTGCGGAATCACTTTCGTTTCCAGAATTTTTTTTTTTTTTTTTTTGTATATGAATTTGTTTGTCTATTTTTCAACTAACTTTTTAACATGGTGCAACTCCGCTCACCGTCCACACCATCAAGTTGTCATCCAAATACTTAAAAACTAGGTTAGCAATGGCGTGGCTCAAGCTTTTGGCGAGGTAAACGTTAATTTTGTTCACTATTTAGAACAGTTTTCCATTTCTGGCCGGTCCAATTCTGGTATTTTCTTGCAAAATGCAATCTTTAATAAATAATACGTTTTCGTTTTAAAAATACATTTATGTTATCTTAACTTTTTTTGACATAGTGTTTTTTTACCGGTCTATAATTTTTTAAATTATTTTTTATTGCACGTCTTCTATTTTTACTATCGTGCACATTTAAATTAATTATGGAGCATATTTTACAATCGTAACGTGCGGACATTTTTCGTGGACGTACTTCTAAATCATTCACAGTTAAATATTTTGTCGGCGTGTTCTTCTTTAGCAATCAACAAACTATTCGCTTTTGGTATATTTTTTTTTAAACAAATGCTTGCTTTTTGCCTATTTTTAATACTTTAATCATTTGAGATGTCAACGTTTCGAAATATTTATCTCGTGTTTCTTTTAACACCTACCGGTATGAAAAAAGTTTAGAAGCTATCTTTTAAAATTCATGTAAAGAATAAAAAAAATAAAAAACCATTTGTTTTCTGCTATAATCGCTTACCAAAGTGTACAGAAAGAAAGCTTCTGAAAATAAGCAAATGTGTAAGATAGGGCATTTTATTGTTTAATAAATGTTTTATTGCAAATTCTTATACACAACATTGTATGTGCATACCATGTAGTACAGTCGTTCCAGAAAATGAGTGCCCACTTATTTTGTAAAACTTGAATATTTTATTAAAAATCTTGTTAGGTTTTTCAATAATAATGATATATTTTTATTGTTTATAATGGAAGTATTAATTTTAAAAAAATATTTTCATAATTACCCCTATTCTGCATTTCGATTACGTTTCTGTATTCAGTTACGCACAAATCGAAAAAAGGTATTTCAACCAAAAACTGAACGAGAGTATTTTTTAAACCAGCTGTTTCGCTGTGGAACGTGTGAAATATGAACACAAAAATTAAGCAAATTTATAAACATTGTAATAAAACGTTAAATTTTATACAATAAAACAGTGATTCAATAATTAAAACAAATAAGAAAATTTATATTGTGAGAACAATAAATAAATAAACATATCCGTGACGTATGGAAAGGCAAAAAAAAAAAACCGCCGCGCCGGAGTAGATATTTCAATATTTTTTATATTATTGTAGCGCAAAAATAAAGTTTGTTTGTTTTAATTTTAAGAAAGGGATAAACAACCTTTTCGATCAGCAATAAATAAAAAAACTTTCACATTTTCATACAAAGAGATAAACAAAATAAAAAGAAGTTATATAGGATCATTCATGAAACCTTAAACTGCATTTTTTTTTTAATTACACATTTCTCCGCCACTAAAAAACGTAGCTAAGCTCGTAAAGCAAAATACACACAATAGTAAAAATTCCAATCGATACCGAACAAGAAATTTTCAATTCGAATCAAAATGCATAATAGGGGTGATTCACCCCTCCAAAAATGGAGTGCTGACTTTAAGTGTATTTTAGACTTTCAGTAAAGAAATGTAAAATTACTTAGTGATCCTTTGGTTTTTATAATCGAATCTTCTGAGAATGGAATTTACTACACTTTGAATAACATCAGTTGAAATTTTATTCCATTTTTCTCGTAAGTCACAAATGGAATTATTTTTGTTTGAAATTTCCCTTTCTCTAAATGATCCCATAGGGTTCGTGTCTGGCGATTTAGGGGGTATTTTCCATCCATTTTGGAGTATTATAAAGCAGCCACGTCTTGGGTTATTACCCTGGGTAAATATATAATTTGACGGAAGACCCATTTTTTTACGCTGGAGGTAAGCTTTTAAAAAATGAATACACACTTTGTGATCCAGAATCCCATCGACTGCATGTAATACTCCAGTGCCGCCTGCATACGAGTACAGTATCTCCTTCATGTTTGACATATTTTTTTATTTGAACTCTTCATTAGTTTTTCTTTCATAATTTGTACCTTTGATCACTGCTATGTATATATGTATGTATGTTGAATTTGTTTCATCTCTAAAGATGACACGATTTCAGAACTCCATACCTATATTAATATTTGATTTGTCGTAATCGAGCCGCTTTTCCTTGTTTAGTTTCCTGATGTATGGATTCTTTCATGAAACACGACCATGATAGCCGGCAGCATATATAAGACATTGTAGACGGAATTGACATACACGTTTTTGGCAAATGATTTATATTGCTCTTGTTTTAGGATTCATCTTATTTTCACGGACAATATACAAGGGCGGATCAATAAGTTCGTGACTTTTCGAACTTCCCTCGTAGTTATTTGAAATGCAACATTGTTGCCATCAACTACCACCTGTTAATAGACTACAGTCAAATTTTGGGCAAGTGTCATTTACTTTGCGTTTAACAGCTGTTCAAAACATACAACCTCGTGTATTTGTTTATAAATGGAAAAAAGTGAATTTCGAGTGGTAATTAAACATTATTATTTGCGAAAAAAAAACGTCAATCAAATCAAGGAAAAGCTCGATAAATACTATGGGGACTCTGCACCATCGATTTGGTAAAAAAGGGTTTACTGACATTCGTTGTGGTCGCACAAACTACAAACGAAGAGTAAAAGTGCGTGAGATTGTTGATGCCATAGGCATTTCATATGGCAGTGCGGTTTCGATTTTAAATGGGATTAAGAAAGTTGTCTGCAAGATGGGTGCCGCGTTCGCGGCGTGTGACAACTTCAAAGGATTGTTTGGAGTTGTTTAACCGCAATTCGAATGAGTTTTTGCGGCGTTTTGTAACTGTGGATGAAACTTGGATCCATTACTGTACTCCGGAGACCAAGTAGCAGTCTAAACAATGGGTTTCTCCGGATGAACCTGCTCCGAAGAAGGCCAAGTTAAGTTTGTCGGCCAATAAGATGATGACAACAGTTTTTTGGGATGCACACGGGATAATGCCCATCAATTACCTTCAAAAGGGAAAAACAATAAAAGCGCGATTATTAGACCATATGGCCAAGAAAAGTTCTTTTTCATCAAGATAATGGACGGGTGCACACGTGTACAATGGCAATGGCAAAACTCTATAAATTAGGCTACGAATTGGTGCCTCATCCGCCATATTCTCCGGATTTTGCACCTAGTGATTACTGCCTATTTCCAAACCTAAAGAAATGGCTCGGCGGAGAGAGATTTAGCTCCAAAGATGAAATTATTGATTAAACAAATGCCTGTTTTAAGGACCTCGAAAAATCCTATTTTTTAAGGGATACAAAACTTGGAGAAACGTTAGACTAAGTGTATTGAGTTAATAGGAGATTATGCTGAAAAATAAATTTTTTTTGTTGCAAAAAATGCTGTTTAATAGAAAAAGTCATGGACTTATTGATCCGCCCTCGTATGTATCTTTTTTCTGTTTCACTTCAAAATTTTTGACCACCAGTTCGTTGACTATAGCTTCGTTCGAGAACCCAATAATTATGCCTAAACTTTACTAAACTGCGTTCGAGTACACAAAGTTTAGTAGATGAGAACACAGTTTGAGAGCGTAAAATGACACTTCGATGACTGAGCAATTGCAAAATCTGCTAAAGAAATTTTTGTTAGTAGAATTTAGTCGGCTGAAAAAAACATATGTTTTAAAATGTAAACAAACAAAAATTTTTTACGGAGTTGCTAAAATTTTTGTGAAAATAAGGAAAACTAAAGCAAACACAAGTAAATAGGGATTTGAAAACAGTAAAGTGTACTAATTTACGTTTGCATACAAGAATAAGTGTTTTTTGCTTAAGTTACCCTTTCCACAGCAGTTTAATTAGGATTTAGGAAAAACAATTATTTTGTTTCATTGTTTATTTACTTCTTTAGTGTTGTAGAAGTGATGAATACTTCGGAATATAGTAAATGGATATTCATACTAATCAATAACAAAAACGAGTAGTAATGAACTATTTAACAAATTTAATCAGGAAAAACTTACAATATAAATAAAATAAAAAGAAAAAACTTATAAAGCAACACAAGGTACGTTTTTTTTTCGTAAGAATTGTATACAATAAATTGTGCTGTACCGAGTACGAACAACAAAAAGAGTCGAATAGTCAAAGGAATTCATTTTTTACAACACTGCATTCATTTTCAATCAGCTGTTGGATAAATTTTACTAAATTTCCATACGCGTACTTTTTGGACAAAATTTATTTTGGGAGAGTAAATTGAAAAATTTACTCAGTTACTAAACTCTACTAAAAAAGTAGTCGAATGAACCTTATATTTGATTTTTACTGTATTATTAAATTTGTCAATCATTTGTTTTTACAATGCAATTTTTAGAATAGAATTTAGATTTCACAAAGGGATTTCTCCTTTTGACAAAAATTTATTTCTTTCCAACATTACATTTTCAAATAAATTTAAAATATGTATTTTGAATTTTCTTTAAGGCGTTACTTAAAATTATAAACAAGAGCACTTACTTTTTGTATAAAAGTTAGTTAATATGTATATAAAGTGCATGTTACACTTTTGGGTAAAATTGTAGTTTTCTTTTTAAATAATAAAACGTAAAAGTTGTATTTAATATAAAAAAACCAAATATGAAAGCAAATTTTATTTTGAATTTGAAAAGTTAAGAGAGCACTCATTTTTGGAGTGACTGTATATGCAATGTAGATTGGATGGCAATGCAAAAATTTGGTATGCTCGTAAGTTTTATTCTCTAATACCTTGAAAGCTATCGGCCATGTTCCGACACTCGCATCTCGCAAAAAATTTGCGATTGTGACTTCAACTCGCATGTGAGGTGTTCTGTAAATCGCATTCGCAAGAGTTTTGGCGAATTCAAGTCGCAAGAGTATACTGAAGTGAACTGCTGTAATTAAACTAAACTAGTTTTTAAAGAAACTACAAAGTTATGAATAAATTAAATTTATAGTGTTTTCTTTTTATTTTAGTCAAAACTAATGAGATTTTGTAACAATTTTTTTTCTAAAAATATGAAATTTAAAAATGTATTTCTTCTTTTGCACTGGCGATTTCAATATACAGCTGATACGAGTCATCTTCGAAAAATATACGCAGCTAGTGCTGTAATTAATTCAAAAGCATTGCTCCGGTAATTTTTGTAATATTCTAGGGTCAGGTATTAGAAATATTAAAAATACAGTTTTCTTTTAAAACTTTTCAAAAGCAAATCGCAAGTAAAACGCGGGAGTTGCAGAACATGCAGAAATAAGTTTGGCGATTTGCTACTCGCATGCGATTTGACACTGTTGCGAGTGTCAGAACATGCCCGTATAACAGTGTGTTAAAATATGGTATAGGTTACTTTGAGCAGACCTGGGTGATTTGCATCATTTTTGCATTTTACCACTGCTTAGTTACAGTGTACTATTTTTTGCACTAGATTAATTTTTTTACCAAAGTAATATACATACATATGCTCTTAAGGCCAATTTGTAAGTATATACAAATGAAACTTATCTTTAGACGAATAAAACTTTAAAAAATTAAAGCAATGACATTAGCTTTATTATAAAATGCAGTAACTAATGATTTTCTCATTCTTATGGTGCATAATTTTGCATTTTGTAGCTGTGGATTGGTTTTCAAAATTTTCCGTATTAACAGTCCTGGATTAATTCTTTTCGGGGTCAGTAAAATCTCTAGTTCATGCCTATAATCCAGACGATAAGTATTGAATCGCCAAGTCCGAAGGGAATCATTTGTGTTGACATTCAGCAGAATATTGATGCTGAATGTTTAAGCATACTTTGTATAGTGATGTCTTTCTAGGCAGTGGGCAAGGCGTGATGCTATATTAATCTCTAATGTGGGCTTCACATCCCATCGAGGTCAGTGTATACATACAGGACAATCTGGCGTTCATCTCGCTGAAAACCTTGAAGAGAATAATCGATGTTCATATCAGGATGATGGTAGATACTCGTTTAAACAATAATGTAAAAGGACCATCAGGAAAAGCCTTGGGGCAGTTGTTATTACCGTTTTATAGTCACATCTCAAACTATTATATATGTACATTATATTCAATATGGGACCAGCTAAAAAACGAAGTCAGTAGAGTTTTTATCACCCCTTGTATTGAACATCATATATGTGGTTCTATATAGATGTCTATCCACAAGACTCCGAACAAGAAACTTAATTTAAACATGTTACCATTAAGTATAATTTTTAATTTTTCTCCATCTTTATATTTTTGTTTTCGTGGATATTTTAGTGCATTTTGGCATTTAAGTTACAATGCTAACAAGTTTGAATATTTTTCCCATATGCTTGTAAATACAACTTTGCCATATCGCTTTTTATTTGGAAAAAATATCAATTAATACTGGCTGTATTAATTGCTTCAAAGTAGTTGTTGGTTAATTAGAATACCCAACAATTACGTTTGAAGAAGCTTATGATCAGGTGTTGTTCGTTTTCATGTTGAAACGGAGTTTTCCGGACAGTGGTTTGCACAACTCTGTCCTGACATTACATAAACAAAATACAGAGAAAATAAAAAGTATGTATGTGTGTATGCGCTAGTCTGTAAACACCCGTCATAAGATATGCTAAAAGCATCCATACAATCTCGATGAGAGACAGAAAAATTACGCTCAAACTGAACGCGAACATCTACACTATTTATTTAAACAGAAGACTATGAATGATGCTCTCTCAATGTGCGAACATGGCTAGTCAAGCCGAATTGTTATGGAAATACGGATGCAAATTTGGATGGGATGGTTCTCAAATTTTTTTTTACTTTTCTCTGCGAAAATTCAAAGAAAATATAAACACTTGTGTGAAAGGGCTTTAGCAATGCCAATAGCTGTCATAAACAAATAGAGGTAAGTTATTAAACATGGAATTCCATATACTTATAAAGGTGGGCGCAAAAATTGTGGAACATTTAGAATTTTGACTTTATCACACATTCGGAATTTCATGTGTCAAACACATGTTCCAATACATATGGAACAATAATGTAAACGTATCTTAATAATATTCATTATTTTATCTTTCTAACTAAACTTGAATGCTTCACAAGTATTTTCTCTCTCTTTCTCTTTGTTCTTTTCTGCTAACTCAAAGTGGCAGAATGTGCGGCCCTCTTGCAACTGTTAATTGATCTAATCTAATCCTTCATTTTAAGAAATTAAATGTGCACTAGAATCGATGGTAAAATTCTTTAATTGTTCTGAAATAGAGATAATGAAACTGCAAACCCCTTCATTTGATAGATTATCGTCATTTACAATATTTAAAATAGTCGCTTTTAGCTTACTTTCGAATTGTCGTATATAGTATATTCGTTTTATCTATGATAAATAATTGAAATATATTTGTATTTATTTTATTTATGTATATAAAAAAGAAGATAAATGCGAGTCTGTTATTTTATAGATAATTACTTTTTCGTTTAATTTAAGATAATCAAGTACTAGATCAAGTAAGAGATATTAAAACACAAGGAGGTGATTAAAAATAAGAATAATTAGTTTTATTTTAAAATAAACATAAACTGAAAAAGTTAAAAGAAATAATAAATGTGTGTTTTTGTGTAAAATTAAATAATGCTTAATATACATATATTTATACGTACATATACATACATACATACATACATATATAGATATATATATATATATATATATATATATATATATATATATATATATATATATAGTTTAAGAAAGGTGAGAATGGTGTAGGAGGAGAGCAAACCGCAAAAAATAAAGAGCACAATTCAAAACGGGGTTTCTCAACAATTTGCATTATTGGGTAGAATACAAAACAACTTTAAATTGTATTTGTGTATGTGATTTGAATTTAAAATTAGAGAAGACAAATTAAAACAAGGCGGTTTATTACTATAAGCCTCACTTATTTACAACATGCTCATCATTCGAATGTCATCAAATTCTTATTTAAATGAAAAGAATTTACACAAGGAAAGGTGTCACATAAAATCATAATAAAAAATATGTATCTTTTAATTTTTTATGTATAAATGCATTTTTCCAATTTTTTTATTTGTTTTTTATATAATTTTTATAAAACTTTATTTTTTAATTTTAATGTTATTAATTTTAAGTAGTTAATAATATTTAATATTTTTGTATGTATTTAAAGGGTAGTAAGGGATAAGGGTCTGTTTGGTAGGCAGGGGAGATTTGGTAAATTGGAACGTAGGAAGAATTTCTTGTTGTAGTAGTAAAAAACAATTGTTTAATTAAATTATTATTGTTGTCAGCATTTTCATTCTTTATCCGTGTTTCTTGTGTTGTGTTTTTACAAAGAAATTGTTTTAATTGTTGTGTTTTTTATGTAGTAGAAATAAGTAAATTTTATATAAAAAATAACAGAAATTAATGTAAAAACTTTTTTCTTTTAACTTGAAAATATAATTTTGCAGTTTAGAATTTAATTTCCAGAATCCTCGCCATCTAACGATTCATCCTGTACTGAAGAACTGTCGTCGCCACGCTTTGAAGATGGTGTACCTGTAAGACGGCCTGAACTTAAACCCATGCCGCCGGTACGTCTGAAATAAAACAAATAAACAAAATAAATGGTTGTGAAACTCAAAAGCCAATTATAACATATTTGGGACGTGCGATCGGTTTTCAAAAAGTTAGTATTTTCACGTAAAACAGGCACAAATATTGCTTTGGATTTCAATGGAAACTGTATATAAAGTGTATATAATTTTTCAAATTTTATTCCCAAAACTGGCGGCATTTTACGATATAAGATATCGATCAAAATTTCGATCAAATTTAAATGCAAATTATGGTTGATATCGAAAGCAGTAATCTGCCCCACACAGTTCGAAAATATATAAACTAATGACTTAGCAATTAAAGTAATTGTCTCAAGAAACTTTAGAACATTTTGGAAAATGAATTCAAGTATTGCAATTGCTTCACTTTGAAATTAATATTATGTTGCGGTATTTCTAGAATAAACTTGATGAAATAAATAGTCTAAAATATTGATGACAAGGGAATTATTATTATTTTGAACTTATCCAAAGATTAAGTTTGCAATTTTAGATTTGTTTCCCCTGCGGTGTGAAATAAGAGTCTCCACTCGCAATGCTACGTCTGTACTTTATGTTAGGAACCGCCCCGAACAATGACGATTTCTAATCAACGTTCCTAGATACATATACATATCTTTATATTTGTTTTATAAACACGTACTAAATATCTTTAAGCTTACATCTAAAAGGCGCCTTTATGCACAATAAAAAGTTTTAATTTAATTTTAATACCGAGCCGTAAAGTATATACATAAATATAATAAATCGAAACCAGGTGTACACTTGCAAACCTCTCGTAGATGTACACAAAAAAAATTTAATCAAAGATTGCTTCTGCTACGTTATTGATTTGAAAATTAAATTTAACAACAAGTTTAATGACAAAACAAAATTATTCATTAATTTAGAGTCAATTAAATTATTTTACTATTGCCTGTGCCTGAAAACCATACGTAAAAATTTTTCGAGTATATGGGTTCTATTAATTGATACTTTGATACATGATAATGTTGGTCATCAATCACACTGTTGTTTTCTTGAGAAATTAATGTAATATCTAAAATCTCTAACGGTAATAACGTGATTACTCAGGTGTAAGTCACAGACCTGAGTGTCGCGAATACTTCCACTAATAATCAGGGAATGAGAGTACCAAACAAACATTCATGTATAAATATAAAAGGGAATAAAGAAAATGCTTGTAACTTTTAGTGCATCAGAATCATATACTGCCATGAACAATTTAAATAATATAAAAAGGATGGTAGTGCTTTTTAGACGGAACGCGCTAATCATCCGCAAACATAAATATATTTTCGCAGGTAACAACATCTCAATCACCTAATATAAAAAAAAGGCAGGCGCTACACCAAAAATAGTGCAAAAAAAAGAATACAAGGATAGAGACATAACCAAATCCAAAAGAAAGAGCAGTCCGAAGTCTTCGCAACAAGAGCGCACAGCGAAGCTATAAGAGTGATCCAGTAGCTACAATGCCGGTAAGTGAAAATAGGTTCTCCGTGTTTTGCTACCGCGGGTGGTGAAAATGCTCAACCCCCTGTCAGGAAACGAAAACCTCCACCAATATACTTGCGCGAGCAAATGTCCAATGCTATTGTAAACATACCAACTCGTAGAAAAGGAAAACTTCTACATAGTCTGTATCTTCGACGGAGACAAAACGAAGAAACAAAAATCCAAGATGTAGTTTAGAAAAAATCGAGTTCAACAGAAAGCTTTATGCAAACATTTTTATGTCAATGCAGGTTATGTTTCAGGAAATGAAGCGAGCCCATAATATGTTTCTGCAAAAAATGAACCAGTTAAAAATATGCTTCTGGAACGCTAATGGGCTCTCCCAACATAAATATGAAGTAGAACATATTCTGCTAACACAGGAAATATCCATACATTTAGTATCTGAAACATATTTCATTTTAGAAAACTGGTTTGAAGTATGTGTGTGAAGATAAATATGCCGAGTTAAATATGTTTCGACGTAACTGAAAAGTTAAATATGTTTTGCCGTAGAAACATATTTAACTGCAAAGTCAAATATTTTCTGACTTAATATCGAATCTGGAAATGATTTGCAATAATATACGTTTTACACCCAAGTAGAAGGTCTTTACAGTAAACAAAAAAGTAAGGCATTTTCCAATGTCTGAATTCAGCGAAGACTTTTTACAAACTACGTCTATAAATCTTGTTGATTTTAAAATTGCAGTCTCACCTGTAGCCTGCTCTCTATTTTGACAAGGTTATTAAATCGGCATTTTAAGGTAAGCAATATTCTTCAGCTTTATTTATTGATATTTCCCAGGCGTTCGTAAAGTTGGGCATGATGGGCTACTTACGAAAATAACTCGAATTCTTCCTGAAAATTCTCTCAATCTTCTTCTTCAGAGGTTTTTTAATATAAAAGTATTAGTTTTCTAAAAATGATAAAATATCTGCAAGAGTCCCTCAAGGCCGATATTATATAAAATCTATACAACGGATATGCCCACGCGTTCACATGCATACACGTCAACGTTTGCAGACGAGACTGCAAAAACCGCAAGTTGGTTCCGAACAACTTCAATCCTATACTAATGAGCTAAAAATTTGGCTACAAAAGTGGAGAATAAACGTAAATCTACCGAAATGTGTTCATGTAACGTTTTCCCTCAGAAGGAAAAATAATCCACTTGTAACAATAACAAATGCCACATTTCCAGTGGAAAACCACGTTAGATCTTTGTGTATCCCCCTAGATAGATGCCAACTTGGTAGATCCCCCAAAATGTATTCACGTAACGTTTTCCCTTAGGATGCAAAATATTTCTTCAATAACAATAACAAATACCACATTTCCAGCGGAACATACGTTAAATAGTTGAGTATCCACCTAACTTGGTCCCCCCATATTGAGGCGAAAATTGCGGGCATAAAACTTAAAACAATTCAACTACACTGGATATTTACAAAGTTCTTTTATAGAAATCCATTATAAAGTCAATATGGATATAAGGCATTCAGCTGTGGAATACTGATTGCAGAAGCTACAAAGACAGTCTAGGATTTTACGATTTATCATGCGCGCCCCTTGGTTTATACAAAATAAAAATGTGCATAGAGATCTAGAAGTTCCCACTATCCACAGGACGAAACAAAAAATACTCGTCTTAATACGTAAAGAAACTAGTGGTCCATTCCAACACTCTAGCGCGCGATTTACTGCAGTTTCATGGGCACGAGAGACTGAAAACCTCAATAGAGTATATTTTAATATATACTATATACGCTTCGTACAGCGGTTCGCGTGGCCTCAATGAGATTTTACTGTAAACGCGCGTGGCAGTCAACGTGTTAACATATGACTTGTACACATACATACAAACATAACATTTTTCAATTTAAAATTCAAATCCATTATTAGTTTACTATAAGCTTTGAGAAACGGGAATTAAGTATACAAAATTCGTTCGTAATCCAGATTTGACAAACCTGTTTCAGTAAAATACCTAAAACAGAACTGCCATTCACTGCGCCATGTATTTAGATACGTTTTGTGCATTTCGAACAAATATTGGTGGGCATAATCATCCACTGCAGCGTACTATACCGAAAACCGCATAAATTGTATTAGTCCGAATCTATAACAGATTCGTTACGGCCGACACATCATCTTATGTCTCATTATGTCGTGTTTCGAATTTGGATTTACCATTCCTACAAATTCAGCTAACACAGGAACAGAAGCAACCTAACCATGCTATACAAAGAAGATATGCTGACAGTGATAAGGCTATTCTATAACTGGCGCATCTGGTTCAGTAAAAGAATATCATAAAAAAATCACATTATTTCCATTTTTCCTTTATTTACAGATGTGGATGCGTAAAACCTTTGCATTTTGATGACCGTTTTAGTAGCACAAAATGGGTAATTTTTATAATGTATTTATAAATAATTTTTAATAAAATAGAATCCCAAAAACCTCAGAGGTTCTCAGTAATTTTAAATTTCTGATTCGCAAAGAGTTAATAATTCTTATTTACAACCCTTGTGCACAGTCTCCTTTAATATATTTATTTAGTTCTTTTTACATCTCCTCTTTTCACATGTTAGAACTGCTATAGGAAAAAAGAAACTAGGAGAATTTCTCGTGCAATTAACGTTTGATTTAGGAGTCGGAATAATAAACTGAGTTTTTGGGGTAATAGTCGTGCAAGAATAAAACAAAAAATCACATCTAAAGGCTTTAAAAAATACGGGAAACAATCCAAATATACTGTATCGATATAGGCATAATTTAAATTGTGAGTAAAAAACTGAAAACGAAAATGCATAGAAAGTTATGAGGACTAGATGCGGGAAAACCTCTGATTAAAACAAAATTAAAAACTTACACAGATAAAAGTCTATATTATGCAATCATTGTTTAAAACAAATAGAATGCAATTTTTGACACGAAAGTACGCACGAAACGAATTAGTGTGTTGTGTTTTGTTGTGTTATATATTATAATAAAAGAGTATTTTTATTTGTCTACAACTAAAAACACCATTTATTGTATACCCTCACAATTCATTATTAGAGTAGGATCCTTTTTGGGTGAATAAGCCTTAGCCTTTTCAGTTTCGGCGACTTGTATTGATCTGTTTGACAATTTTTCGTATTTATAAAAAATAAAATTGTTATATTCATTCTAATTCATTTTTATATAATAAGTCAATAAAGATAAAATTACCTAAGTTTTGTTTTAAGAGAATTAACTTCACGGTTCAATGCTTCTTGGCTTTCAATCATATCCTCGCACTCACGTTGATATTTGCGTTTTTGGGTCTTTTCTTTTTGCAGTTCTTCTTCTGTTTCATCTAGATTACGTTTAAGTAACTTCATGCGACTATTTAGCTGTATTGAAAGTGAACAGTATTTAATTTTTAATTCTAAAGTTTATTATATAAACTTAGTGTTGTAACTTACTTTATCTATTTGCTCTTTGTATTGATCGGCATGTCGGCGCTCATCTTCAATGTTCAATCCTAATTCCTTCATTTTCTTTTCCATTTTCCGATTTGCTTTTTGTTGCAGAAGCCTTTCCTTACCCTCGTTGTCGAGTTGTTCTTCCAAATTGGCAATCTTGGCCTCGAGTGTAGCAATAGTGGCCTTGATTTTGGTTCTTTGCGCAGTTTCGATTTCGGCCAGTTTTGCTTTCAGTTCCTTGTTTTGACGTTCCAAAAGAGCTCGTGTGTTTTCGTTTTTTTGGCCATTTGACTTTTCTGTAGCTAATTCCGTCGACAACTGTTCGTTTAACAATTGAGCCTTACGGCTACGATCGAGCAGTATTTCCGAGTTCGACTGTTCTTCTTCAAGTTCTTCTTCTAATGAGGAAATGCGGGCTTCCAAACGACGCTTCTCGTCAATCATCAATGTTCCCTTATTGGCGTTGGCAGCCATCTCCTCCGCCAACTCATCTCGCTCTGTTTCGGCTGCGCGACGTGCTCTCTCGGAACTGGCCAAATCTTCTGAGAGTTGCATTACTTCGGCTTCGAGAGCTTTCACTTTGCGCTCCGCTTCTTTACTAAGAGCTTGCAACTCTTCTTTAGCGGCCTTCGCTTCTTCAGCTTCGCGCAAGGCATCCTTAACCTGAACTTGTAATTTCTTAGCATGCTTGAGGGCGTCCTCTTTCACTTTATTGTGCATTTCCATAGTGGTTTCCAGTTCTTTAAGATCACCTTCAAGTTTCTTTTTGGCAGCTACCGCAGCTGTACGTTGTTTACGTTCTTCGTCTAGTTCGGCTTCGAGATCGCGCAATTGTTTAACCAATCCACGACGTTTTTCTTCGGCTTGTTCTTCCTTGGCTTGAAGATCACGTTCGAACTGTGAACGCAAGGCTTGCATATTTACTTCTAACCGTAGTTTGGCATCTTCGGTCAATTGGAGATCGTCTTCCAATTCTTCATTTTGTGCTTTTAGTTCCGCCAATTGGGATTCCAGGGCTCGTTTAGCCTTCTCCAGCTCATGTACATTTTTGTCCGCTGTACCCTGTGTATTTGCCAGATCGTCCAACTCATTTTGCAAGGCTTTGCGTTTTGCCTCCATATCCTCGATTTTATCGTACGCTTCATCTAGCTCGCGACTTAATGAAAGCACCTTTGTTTCTTTTTCTCGAGCTTCGCGTTCGGCCGTATCTCGTTCTTGGGCATATTGCTCTGAAATTGATTTCTCTTCTGCTAAAATCTTATCAAAGTTCTTTTGCTTTTTTTCCAACTCAAGCACCTGTTTATATGAATTTATCAATTAATTAGAAAATACATGAATATCGAAAAACGAAAGTGTACTTGCCTTTGTGCGTTGTGCTTCCAGTTCAATGGTGGCATCTTCCAATTCAGATTGAATCTTCTTTTTACTCTTGTCTAAACGGTCATTTTGAGCCTGAAGCTCTTTGACTTGTCGTTCCAAGTCTTCAATGCTTTTGGTGAACCGTTTCTTGCCTTCTTCTAACTCCTTAACCATATCGGCATCCTCCTCGGCCTTCTTTTTGATGTCTTGCATAGTGATCGTAAGTTCTGCCAATTTACGTTCGTAGTTCTTTTTTGTTTCTTCATCTTCTTCGAGCTGTTCCTGCAGCGCCTCTTTTTCAGACTCAAGTTGACGCAGCTTAGAACTTAGTGACAATTTCTGGCGGGTTTCTTCTTCGAGCAGTTGTTGAGTTTCGGCGAGTTGGGATTCCATGTTACTGGCTGATTTTACTGCTGCAGATGCTTTCAATTCAGCTTCTTCCAGTTGATTCGTTACATATTCAGCTTCCTGTTGAAGTTTTGTACATTTCTCTTGTAGTTCTGAACGAGCACGTTCTACTTCAGCCAATTTCACCTGGAACAATGAATTATGATAAATTTCTACTTCAATTTCGATTTCAACCTCCAAGCAAATGTTACGACTACAAACAGCCAACATACTATACTCTTCACTTTACTACTCAACACAAAACACAAAGCAATCATATACAATCATATATGTATCTTCGAATAACAATATTTGCCAAATGAGATGTAGGGAAAATAGAAATATAGTTAGATGGTGGTCGGAAACCACAAAAACCTTACAAGTTTCTACTGTAGTGAAGTTGGAAATACACAATAGTTGCATTTGTTTGCATTCGATGAAGTAGATAGTAGTCAAGGTAGTACCGCAACTGTAACCGAAAAATTTAATAGATATATTCATAACTTACTTGCAATTCAGCAATTTGAGATTCGGCTTGTTTACGGCGACGATCATTTTCTTGGCGGGAGCTATTAACACTACGCAGTTCTGTAGCCAAGTCGGCATTTTCGGCTTCTAAAGTACTCTTAGACTTTTCCAGTACAGCTTTGGCTTTACGAAGATTCTCCAATTGCTCATTAATACCATTTAATTCTTGTACATGCTTGTGCCTCATTTCGGCTACCATTGATTCATGATTCACGGTTTCTTCTTCCAGGGATTTTTTAAGGGAAGCTAATTCCTGCTCCCGCTTAGAACGTAACTCTTGTTGTGCTATAAAAATGTGTGGAACACGTTAAAGAATAATCCATTAATATTTATACAACAAATTACCTGCGGTTGTGTCTAGAGAATCCAATAATTCATTTTTAAGAGCTTCCAATTCTTCACCTAAGTCTCGACGTATTTTCTCGGCTTTAGCTCTGGCTGCTTTTTCAGCCTCCAAATCTTCTTGTAACTCTGCCAATTGGGATTCTATTTCTCGTTGAGCTTTTTGGGCAGCAGCTTTTGAAGCTGATTCTTCATCAATTCGCATTAGTGTTTGAGTAAGTTCTTCTTCGCGTTTCCCCAAGTGCACCTGGAGCTCTTCTACTTGTGTACGACGTTCATTAAGTTGTTCCTTAAGATCTGCCATTTCTGTTTCAATTTTACGTTTGGTGCGATCGGATTCTTGTCTTTGCTGCTGGTCCTTATGGAGCCTCTCCTCCAATTCAGCTATGGTGGCTTCATGTTTTGCTTTTAGCTTAGCCAAGTGTTTAGCTTTTTCTTCCTCCTCAGCCAAGGTTTGTGAAAGATCATTGGCTCTTTCTTCTAGCAATTTTTTCTCCTTCACCAATTTCTGATTTTGATCTTCAGTGAGGGCAAGTTCTTCTTCGTATTTTTTAATTTTACCATCAAGTTGCACCTTTTCCAATTGTAGTTTTTGCCGAGCTGCTTCCTCCTCTTCCAACTGTTCCTCGAGGTCTTGTATGTTTAGTTCAAGTTTCTTCTTTTCTACACCCAAAGACAATACACGCTCTTCTTCTTCTTCAATGCGAGTTTCCAATTCTTGCATCATATCTTCTAATTCTTGTTTGCGAGCCATCAGTCTGGAACGCGACTCTTCCGCCTCAGCACAAAGTTCTATTTCAGCTTGCAACTGTTCGGCCAATGAGGTCTTCTCCTCCAACGCCTGTTGGTATTTGCGTTCAAACTCTTGGGTACTCTTTGCGAGTGTATCAAGTTTTTCGCGCACTTGCTTAAGCTCATCTTCCTTTTGAACAAGCTTTTCTTCTTGCTTCGTAACCTCCAGCAGAGGTTTGACTTTTGTGTACAAGCGCCACCACTGCCAATTCCGTAACTTCAAATAGGCGGCACAATTACGCTGAATAATTCGTATGGCATTCAATTGTTGCAAACGTTTTTGATAGTTACGTCTGGCTAAGAAACCACGACAGAATGCTTGGAAGTTTACAATAAGATCAGTGATCTTATAATCACGTTCTTCTTCGAGATGAGCTAAAACACCAGCGCGGAAGAAGATCTTCGACTGACCGACACGGAAAAGATTCGAGTCGAGTTCCAGAGCTGCAATCATTTTCTCGCAAGCTTTTTTGCCATCCATGAATCCCTTCGGTATGACGTTGGGTGTAAGCAATTCGTAACGTTGACGGAACTCTTGGAATGGAATACGGTTGGGGAAGCCCTGGCGACAAATACGAATACCTTCGAGCACACCATTACAACGCAACTGGTCGAGAACCAGAGGAGCATCAATCTTGCCAGCACGTTTCTCATGATTGGGTATGATACAACGTACAAAATTTGGATTGGTGTTGCGCAAAGTGTCCATAAGTTTAGCCAATTGCTCCTTGTACAAATGTGATACCGTACGGAACATACCCTTACGGGTACGAGCTCCGAATTGGGTATCAGTAAGAGCTTGATGAGCCATGCCAACAATTTCGGCATCTTTCCAAATGTTGACCACAAATGGATCTTGCGAGTTTTGCAGCAAAGAAACAATATTTTCATTAAGCGGATCCATATTCTTCATCAACCACTTGGCAGCAGAATAATCCACCTTGCCGGCGTAGTGTACAATAGCAAAGTCGGCTACACCACGGAAATCTGTTTTCATAAACTTCGGATGCATAGAGTGTGCTGACACCAATTTTTCGACGAATGTTTTGTCGGTGGCCTTAGGAAACCAACATTCCTCATCCAAAAGAGCCATGATACCACCGGGTTTATCTATTAAGTCTATCGTTGGCTGTAAATCCAAACCAAAATCAATAAACTTCCACTCAATACCCTCTCTTTGATATTCCTCTTGCTCCAAAATAAACATAGTGTGATTGAAAAGTTGTTGCAACTTCTCATTTGTGTAATTGATGCACAGCTGTTCGAATGAGTTCAACTCAAAAATTTCGAAACCAGCCATATCGAGAATTCCAATAAACGAAGCACCCTGACGTTTAGTCCGATCCAAAGACCGGTTAATACGATTCACTAACCATTTGAACATTCTTTCGTAGCATGCTTTAGCGATTGCTTCTACAGCAAATTCAACTTGCTCCTTAGTTTGGGCTTTCGTAACGAAATCACGACCCACCTTAATACGAGGCGTGAGAAAAGCTCTGGTCATGTCGGTAACACTCAAACCTAACAGATGAGCAATCTTCTGAGCAACCGTATTGTCAGGCAGCGTTGCTTGATCATTGTTTCGCTCTTGACGAAATTTCATGCAACCAAACAACAGCACTGCACTTACAATCCGGAATATCGAATTGAAGTCATCGGCTGTCATGCCCATTATGTTCATCGATTTAACGGTAGCTTGGAATTCGGCGAAATCATCGACACCGGGTACTGGCAAACTGCCGTTGGAAAGGAATGGATATGTTTTTATATCATCTAAAATGAATTTTTCACGTTGTTCAGGCGTAGCGCCAGCGAGTAATTGATAGAAAATATGGAATGTTCTTTCGTCTTTAGCTTGACGAATGGCACGAGATTTTTCAAGTAAATACGTTTCAATATTGGCACCCGAAATATAACCAGAAGCATCAAAATTAATGCGTATAAATTTGCCCTAAACAAATAGAAATAATTAACATTTTTCATTAAGTATACATGTAAACTTGTTCGTTCTTTTTTAGTTAATTTTACTTACAAAACGTGACGAGTTGTCATTCTTCACGGTCTTGGCATTACCGAAGGCTTCTAAAATTGGATTGGCTTGCAATAACTGTTGCTCTAATTCGCCCTAAATAATTACAAAACAAGAAAACAAATTTAAAAGAACAAATACAAATTAACAAAAATTTCATATATCAACGAAATAAAGCAGTTTTAATAATTTTACCTAAGCATGTACATACATATGTACATATATAAAAAGATTGAGGAAAAGCGCTAAAACGGCAAAAAAGAAAAAGCTTGCAACAAAAGCATTTACATACCAAGCAATTTTGATTAGATACGTTTAAAATACATTGATATACATACATATATTAGTGTTAGTAACTATGTTAGTAACTACGTTTATATTAAGATTACACACATACTCGTACATATATACAATACAAAAATTAATATTCAAAATATAATACAAAATTATTAATAAATTTAAGTTTTAAAATAAAAGAAATATTAAACAACACAGCAACTTCATTACAAGTTTTTTTTTTTTTGTTTATTTGAAATTTTGTTTGTGGAATTATGAAAATACCTTGTAAAATATAGACCTGCTTCCGGTATTTTCTGTTAATTTAGTATTTTCTATGCCATGACAATGATTCTTTAAACATTCTGTTTCGGACATACCATGGACATTGCATTGAATTTTAAAGTTTTTCTTAACATTTACTTGCAAATTCTGAAATCAATTTTGAGTGAAAGCATACAATATTGTGAGAATGATGATATTATAAGATAATACGAGTAATAGTTATATGATGAGTTTACATTTTTTGTTTTAATTTCGTAATGAATGGAGTGATTTTTGCAACTCTGGGACAGAATGGTACCAATTACATCTGATTTTTTATTAAAAATTTGTTTGAAAGGGCTTAAAAATTTTTTATTGCTAATACATGTTTATAGCATTATTGTCCGCATAAATCTGCCAAAAATATAAGACATCTGAGCCTATTCGCACTTAATGTAACAGATATGCGTTTGTTTAAAACCCGCAACAATGACTAGAGATGCATCGAACTTTATAATCAGACCCTGTTTACTTTTTTTATGAACATTCGAACAATTCGCATACGAAACCGACGTATTGTCGTAATTCGCATTATGTTACTCCCAATAGTTCACTTCTAAAAGTACAGAAATGCAGATAGTAAAATTATTACCAACTTGAATCAATCGATCGAATAACTTCCTCAAACTTAATGGAATCAATTAAAACTTAAGCTAACAAACAAAAGCGATTTTAAAATCTGTCTGAATTTCTATTTTACTTTTCGAATAATTTGTTGCCATTTAGTTTTATGGCTTCTAGGGTTTCTTCATATTAAGTGTTCCCGTACTCCATGTTGGGATCCCAATTATACCAAATAGCGTTCAAGTACTTGCAAATTGTACTAAAGAGAGCGCTTTTGAGGGAACAATATTATTATTTTTTCACAAAATAGACTGCACTTGTTGTAGGGATAGAGTGGGAAAATCGAAAACAATCAGCGGTTTAAATTAAAAAAAAGTAAAATTGTGATTTGAATCAACAAATATATAAAATGTTATAAAATTGAATTTTTTTTCTTAATACAAGTTTTTATTAGCATTGAACCAAGGCGTAATTATACTTATTTTTGCAACGCAGAGTACATTTTTTGCGGACGTGGCCGATGTTAGGAATAATTTTTATCATACAATAAATATACTTGTTTCAAATTCCCTTAGCAATTTCTGCACATTTTCTGATATTAAATAGAATATGAGACTATGCTATGCATTGTCGGATAGAAATTAAATGTGGTTTAAATATTTGCGAGGTCAGACACCCTTTTCATCAGCCGTTTTCCAAGAAATATAACGATATACATACATATGTATGTAAATATGTATATGACGTCATTTTGTAAATCGTTCATACATATTGAGAAATCTTTTAGAATTTCTCATAGACTTTTGTCCGACAACTCTGAAATGTTTCCGCATTTTCCTGTGGACAAAAAACAATTACGCTTTATTCTACACCATCCAGAAAAAGTTCATAGGGAATTATCAAATTCTATATATGTATGTACATGCAAGTTAAGAAAATTAAAATAAATTATTCTTAATTTTGTACATATGGAGATTGACTAGCCGGCGTAAAAATAATACGAAATTGTATTGGTTATGCGTACGCCCGTTTAATAAACTTTCTCGTTCTCTTTTGGGATTATTTGTGTGCCCTTTAGGTTTTTTTTGTTTCTCAAAGTTATTAAAAATAATATTTATGTTAAATTTCTGAAAGCAAAAATCAAATAAGAAATGAATAATAATAAAAAAAAACAATTGATCTACGTAAAAACAATAAAACTGCATCAGCAACGAAAAAAATATATATAAAATGAGAAATACAAAAACTATATACTGATCCTATAAAAATCTGAACAAAAAAAAAAAAATTGGAATAACTATGACTTAGTACCATATAATGAATGATTAATATTGTTATAATTAATTAAATACATTGTATATTACAAGAAATACTTATACTTTACCGCAAGTGTTCCTGCAGTACTACTCTAGATATTTTCGAAAATCAATGACGCGTACGTTTAGCATCGCAAGAAGTTTAGTTTATTTATTTGTGAAAAATCGTAGACAAGACAACATTAAAAGGTTGAATGGTGGTAGAGGTTTTCAATTACAAAGTGTTTTTTTTTAATTATAATTTGTTACATACAGAATTAAATACAAATTTTACGTATTTGTTTGTATATATATATATATATTTTTTTTTTAATTATAGATTGGTTAAAATAAAAAGTTTGGATTTATATAAACAGGTTACAAATCGGAAAAAATTACACAATTTAAAACAGATACGTTAATGGCGGCAGTAGTTGACGAGGTGGTAACATATTGATGTTGACGAGAATAAAGTTGGCGAAGATGCACATGGCGAATATGTTTGGTGTCATAGCGTAAAATTGTTTTTATTAGTAATAGGATGATAAATGGAATATGAAAAATGCATTAGAATACCGGAACGAAAAACAAATATTTCATAAAATGTTGGGGAAGGGGTAAATATTAATAACAAATATTTAAAATGTGCAAAATAAAAACAATTTTAATTTTAGATAATATAATTAAATTAGAACGAGCATAAAAACAAAAATAACATAAGTTTTGCAATAAAATCTTTCACCAAGAGGAATCAAAAAAATATTATTTTAATTTACCAAGAGATTTTATACAAATAATAAAATTTTATACAAATATAAAATAAAAAAAAATAAAAAAAACAAGAAATAATTTACATACAAAACCAGGAAATACTTACAATAATTAAAGCCGGATGTGGTCCCTTTTATTGGTGTTTAATTAAAAAAAACATACATATTGGATTTTTAAAGATTTTGTGTTTTTTATAAAAAGATTTTTTTTTGGCAGGAATTGTTGAATTTTCAAAAAGTATGCTCATATGTAGGTGACAGGGTGGTGGTTGGTTGGTGATGTTGAAATATTGTGTTTGTATAAATAAACATTTTTACAATTGTATTTACAATTAAATAAATTTGTGTTTGTTATAATAGTTATTTTTTTATTGCAGCAAATATTTGGAGTTTGACATTTTTATTGATTTTGCAGCAGCAACCAATTTATTGTAACAATAACCAAATAATGTATACAAAATGAAGATAAGAAATATTTTTTATACAAATTTTGTTGATTTGAAAGGTCGTGTTTTAATTTATATTTGCAGAATTATACATGAAAATAAACAAAGAAAAAACGAATAAAAACAAATCAAAATTAGATAAAATAAATATTAAATTAAATATATATTATGTATGTATATGTATATTGTATACAAAAAGTATACTTAAAAATTAGCCTACACCAAATTTCATATTTCTATTTTGCTGTGATAGATATTAGCACATTATAAAATTAAAAAGCTATGCGCATTAAATGTTTCAAGATCTTTTATATATAATAAATTCTTTTTTAATTTAACTCGCGAAAAAAGCCTGCAAATAGTTTTATTGATAGAAAATCATAATATAACTCAAAATATGCATTTAAAACGAAATAATACCAATATTATAAACTTGTATTCCATCAAAAATTTAAGAAACAAAGTGTCAATAACAAGACAAAAAATGTACACTATTGCAGAGTGCTGAGAAACACATAAAAAACTGTACTGTAAGTTTCACATTTTTATTGTTAATTTTATTTTAAAAATTCCACACAAAATGAAACCGTTAAAAAATTTTTTTCTTAATTTTTCTAACAAAGGTACTTTTCTGTGCTTTAGTCCTTTACAAATTGCCGTTTAACTTGGTATTTGCAAACAAATCGAGTTTGAAATTTAAAATATAAACATTTCTTATTCAAGTGATGTATTAAACAATCTCTTAGTTTATTATAGGTAAATAAAAGAAAAAAAAAATCCGTTCATAATTTTCACCAAATTAATAGTAAGAAAAAATATGCCTTTAAAAGTCCCCCAACATCTGGTTAACAATATATATTCATCCAAAGTTGATCAAAATAAATTCCTTATTTAAGTGATTCGAAGTATATTTATGTTATTTAAGATACAAATAATGAATGTGCGCTAGTTTGCTTAATGGCATACCTTTAAATATCAAAGTCATAATTATTATACATTATTAGTTTTTTTAAATTTTGTTTTAAATTAAAAATTTACAAAAAATTTTTGTAAAACGCACTTCGCCCATAAAGCTAAAAATCATTTCTCGCTTAGTATGAATTTCATATTTTTGAACATGCTCCAGAAAAAAATAAGGAAAACAAACCGCATATTTTTAAGAAAAACTAAATAAAAAATTAAAATTAAATTAGAACAAACCTTAATATTTAAATTTTTTTTTAGAAAAATTATTAACTGCAACTGCACTTTCTTATTTAAATAAAGTGACTTTAATTTCACCATCTAAATCTGACTCATTAAACTTACTTTCGCCCTGAATATTGAATTGAAAGTGGTGTAGGATAAAAGAAAATTTATAAAATTCAATATTGTAAACAAAGAAAATCTATACTGGTTACATTTTTTGTTGTTGTGTTGTTATTTTTGCAATAATAGTTTTCTTGTCATTTTCGTAATATCGATTTAAAAGAACTTTGAACGTGGTGTGTGTACGTGTGTGTTTGTTGTCATCAATTGAATCAGTTGCTATGAGTCAATGTGTCTACAGTTTTATAATAATTTCGGTGACTATTAATTTCAGTTTCTTTCTTATCTATTGAATAGATTTATATAAATAATGAATATATGTTTCACTTATTTACAAGGTAACGGCAGAGTTAAAATAGCGATGCATCGATACACCTTTTTGCCGATACGATACTCAAACAAAAATATCGGCGATACCGGTACCGATATTCACTAGGAATTAAAACTCAAAGTAAATTAAATAAAGTGTATAATATTTGATGCAAATATCGCACACTAAATCAAAAACAGTAACAGTAAAACAGTAACCGTTATGTATGTTTTTATTTTAATGGCCTCGCTTACCTCGTCAACTAGAGAACATTTTTAGTTTGTAACTGTTTTTGAAAACCAAAAATTTCGCCGATATATCGGTATCGGATGCATCACTTAGAGCTAATGAAACACAGAAATGTTCCAAATCATTCGGGTAGTTGAATCTCTATGTAGACTTTTGTTTTAATAAAATACATAAAAGAAATTCCTCTTGTTAAATAAATATGTATATGTATGATTGTAGTAGTAAGTAAAAACAACAACAATGATATACAACAAATGTAAAAGAAAAATAATATATGTATGTAAAATATATCAACTTTGCCGACTCAATTCGTGTTTGGTATTCGAGCCTTGTTTATGTTTTGATTGTATAATTTCTGACTTATAACGCCTCGTGGTGGCGGTCGGTAACAGGTTCATGTCTCTGATAGGAGTGTGGCTAAATAAGTCGAGCGGGGAGAAGTTAACACTCTCGTATAAAGAATCCCTAATCTACGGTGGAACAGCATACGCCAGGAATACGTGGTCTCTAGTATTCGAACTCTGAATACCGGTAGATTTTTAATTTTAGTTAAGGTTTAGTTTTAATACAGACTTAACTGTACATATATGTATATATAGCTATGTATAGGTGGACATCTGTTTCCCTATCATCCGTGGGAATTTATTGAATTCTCTAAAGGAACTTCGGTTTTAACTGACCAAGAGAGGAATCCGTTAAATCTCTAAAGGTACTTTTAAGGCGCCGGATCGTGAGATTCTGACAGGGATGGACAAAGAAGCATTGCAAGAGGCGGAGAAGTTAATCTCTGTACGAACTACGGTGGACAAGAAAACCTCGCAAGAAGTGACCCGGTCAGTCTCCAAATCAATTCAATAGGGGTTCTGTCTTAAAATGCATACATATATATTTTTGTTATGTTAAATAAAAAAAACCCCACCACTGCGTGATTGATTAATTATTTTCAATGATGCCTGGCACACAGCGAATATAGTCATCAGTATGCAATGTGCTAGTTTTACAATAATGACTTCGCACAGTATAACGAGTGGCAATGCAAAAAATAAAAATAACTCTACCTGTCATACATATATCCTAGAAGTGAATCCGCGATTTTTCCTAGAATTTCTCTAGCTCATAATTGTCCCTAAATTATACAAATCACACAATTGATTTGATTATCAAACTTTCATTCGTTATCAAAATCATGAACTCATAACTTTTTAATTTTGGGAATCATATATCTTTTTTTATTTTTTATATAATTGTTTATGTCGTGAAGAGATCTGATCGGTATCTTTGATTGCGATTTCTATAAAATAATTTGTTGTATGATCTAATCCATCTCATCTAACATCTGTGTAATATAACTTCGCACTATAAAATGCAATAAGTTAATAAAATGTGTCTAGAGATGCCCAACGTTATATGTAAGTTTTAGTTTAAATTTTAGGGGAAACATCGTGCATTTCGCCTTCTTATGTTAAAAATTATGATATTTAAAAAAAAAAAATATTATTAGTTTTTATTCCAGTACTACGAAATTTATACTGTAACTTTAAAAAGATTTATATTATTTAAGGCTCGCTATTCTAGTAAAATTATTTCCCCTAAGTCAATATAATTCAATAAAAATAACGGAAGTAGTTCAATTTTAAGGCTCTATAACTTCGCCAAAAAATATTAATTTTAATTAATATTTAATTTTTAATAAGAAGGATTTTTTGGGATTTTATTTCCTTTTTATCCCAACTCTTTCATTACAAAAATGCAAATTATTTGTTAAGGGTGCAACATTAAGCATGTAAGCAAAGTATAAAAGATGCAAATTGTAGCGATCACTAAAATGACTTAACGCATCAAATGAAACAGGGGCGCAGCCTAGTGGAGATAAAAAATACCATTTGCAAATTTCATATATCCATGAACCACCTAATCTTATATTTTTGTAAAACTTCATAAACAAAATGAGAATTTCTTATGATATGACAGCTTTAAAACGCCCAATAAAAAGTTAAAGTTAAACCATTTTTACGCATATAAAGAGCTGATCCTGTGATAAAGTAAGAAATAAAAGAATAAAAACTAAGTTTTGGAACCCAGAGTGGCGAAATATCCAAGTGTTTGGTATACAAACCAAAGAAAAGAAATTGGCCTCTTGAAAGAGGGGTTTTTTATTAAATATTGCAGATTTAAAACGAAGGGGAGCAAGAAAATTAGTGTTGAAAAGATTACTGAAACCTTGTAAAACATATTTCTTAAAAATAACACTTTTGAAACAAATGTGTATGTAATTTAATACAAGTGCAACAAAGTTTTCCGAATGATAAATCAAGAAGTCGAATTTCCAACGTGTTTTTTTCCATAATGCATAAATATTTTTTTACAATTCGGCACAGGCATAACAAAACTCTCGAGTTACTTTGTTTATAATTTTTTATGGCAATTTAATTTTATTTTTACCTTTTTTGGTAGATATTTTTACAAGTATGAGCATAATATTTATTTATTATTTACTTGTTATAAAAACCCCAACAAATGTTTTGAGAGCTGAAGAGCCAGCTTTTTGTTGAAAATAAAATGACTCATGCTAAAAATATGCCTGATGTTCTTTTTTTTCATTTTATACCGTTTTATGAAGTTCAGCTTTTGGCATGTCTTGTGAAAACAAAATGACGTTAACACAATACAATTGAGTACAACACATACGGTTCGTGCTGTACTGCCAAGATAAGCGTCTCCAGCACGGTCTCAATTCTGTTTATTTTTCAGTTGAAAATATAATTTATAAGAAACTTGTTTAACTTATGGTAAATAACATTTATTTTTAGTGATAAAGAACACAAAGAAATTATGGAAGGCATCTGATTAATGATTTTTGACTAGCAACCTCAACCACTGTTCGACGCAAACTTGGTGGTCTTTGTTAATCGCCAAGGAAGTTCTGTGGAACGAAAATAGGTGGTATAACCTTACCATTCGTTTGCGGGAAATTATCTTACTTTATATCCGTCTGTAGTTTAAAGTTGACGATCCCGACATCAGATATGTCAATTATGCGATATGTCAATTATGCGATTTCTGACACCAAATGAAATGTAACTGTCATATGCTCCACATTAGAACGCGGGCAATAGATATACATTATTTGTGATACATGGCATGAGCCATTCAAATACGCTTGGTTGGATCGCATTTTTTTTTTTTTTTTTTTTTTTTTTTTTTTTTGTAAAATTGTGGAAACTTATTAAGTAATTTTCAAACCTTCATTTTAGATTTTGCAACTTGAATTTTGAAGTTAAGTAATGCATTAGGAAAATAATGCGTTCGTATTACAGGATCTATAAGCTTAAAGTTATACTTGTAGCTGCATTAACATTTAAAACTTCACCTAATAGAAGTAATACATCAGCAGTAGATGAGCAATAGCCCTGTTACAATTGGAACCACTCATTGACGACAGTAGTTCTGGTGCCAATTGTAATAACGCACCTCATAAAATTAATTTACTTACTTCCACTGCTAAAAATTAAAAAAAAATCTTGTAAGCTTTTATAACTATATACAAATTTAATTATTCATTTAACAAAAAAAAATCAAAATTGTTTTCGGTTATCACGATGTGAAATTATTATTAAAAATGAAATACTCATTTTAAAAATTATAAATAAATGAATACTTTCTGCAACAATAAAAAAAATCGCACGAAAAATGACACTGAAGAAGGCACATAGCCGAAACCTGTTTGTCTCCAAACCAAACTTGATAAGGGATGACGGATATTTGTTCCAAAAATCTACATCAAAACACTCTGTCGAATAAGAAAATTGACTTGTAGAGAAATCTCACCTTTTGATACTGAAAATTGTATGATTCCATATTTATTTTAAAATTCCGTGTTAAAGGCGTTTTACACTATCAGATAGAGAAAAACGACTTGGAAAAAAATTCAAGCAAAATAGATAGTGAAATGTGAAAGCAAAATGTAATCAGATTGTCAAATGACAAGCCAATGGCTTAGCGGGTAATATTAATTAATTAATATTAATTAATTTGGATGGAAAGTTGCCAGTCGTATATAAAGATTTTTTAGATAAATTTCTAAACGCAGAGACTTTTCATTTTATCAGGGCTGGACTGTTACAGAATCAAACGAAGAAAACACCATAAGCAGCTGTTTAACAAATAAATTACCTAAACGTGCGAATCGATTATCACTGTATTTTGTTTACCCTAAAGCTGAAAATGTGTGTACTTTTTCACCAATTCATCTAAAACTGGAGTCACCGCAAATACTCAAGAGGTACCGGTACCGCGTTGGGTTTATCATAATAGTTCTTAAACGACTCTTTGTCCGAGCTGTTTCTAGTAGAAATACTACCGCAGGAAAGATACAAATATTACTTAAATTATTTTACAAAAACATAAAACAACCGAAAATTTTCTATAATAACAAAAATGTATGCGAAAAGAAACATGAACAACGTACTACTGAAACGTTTAGTGCTGAACTATAACTGGATAGCAAGTGCATGAGCACTGAAGTACGGAGCTGAATAGGCTCAGAGTGATGAGCGGCTCACTTAGTTCCGTTGTGTAAATAGTTTAATTAAACTAGTTCGTCATGAACTACACAACTATAAAACAAACACGTCCTTTTGATTTTATACCAAGTCTAATAATGTAGATCTTTTGACAGAGATAAGATTTTAATACTTATTGTAATTTTCTTTTAGAAAGATTCATTAATATAAAAAAAATTAAAAAAAACATTTCTCTTCGTGAAAATCAAACGAAATCTAACCAGTAGCCGAAGTTGATATAAAAACAGTAAATAGATAGACTAACAATTAGCTAACATAACCAAGCAAAAGCTATTACAACTTGTAGCTTTGTCAATAAATTTTGGAGTTTTTGGGAGAAGATTCCATTTAGGTGCCATATTTTGGTAAAACTTCCATGCAGATACAAGATAGCAGAGTAATATCAGAAACATATTTTTCACCTCAATATATATATATGTTAAGAAAGAAAATTTTGTTTGATATGATAACTTTGAATACAGTAAAAGTTAAAATTTTTCTTAGCCAACTAGCTAAACTAAGAATTAGTGTCTTTTTACAAGTTTTGTGTTCACTGTAAACATCATCTATTTAATACAACAATCAAGACAAATGGAATATGGGAATAAATGTTTCAAAATTTTATGTTTTTTGCTTTTTCTTGGGTTTAACGTTTTGTTATTGTATTACTTTATTATATGCAATTCAGCCAACCATTGGATAGCAATGAAAATGTTGTATTATTTCTGTTTCATCTCGGTTGATTCTAATTTAGTATCAAACCGATTGTACAAAGCAAGCAGCAGATGACATATAAGACAGAAGAAGACATATAAGAAAATAAAAAATGCAGGTTTTACTCTGGGCCCTGTTAGAAAGAGATAAATATAGATTTTTGTGGCAAAATTATAAATTTACTTTAAAAAAATTGTGTTCCAGAAAATCAATGTAAAAATAAAAACCAACTGTGGGAACGAGACGGATAGATGAACTCATCACCTTACTCGTGACAACTCTGCTGATTGTCATCAAATAAACATGTACAAGCCTGTTTTCGCCGAGCTCTGTGATTTGTAAATTTATTGTTTGACGTAACGTTGCGGAACAAGAGTTATTAAAATTAAGCAATTTAGTTGTTTAGGTTTAAGTTACATTTATACATGAAAATACTGTCAGCCATAACAATACAATTATTATACAATACAATACAATTTTTACTAAAGTTCTAGCCACAAACAAAGTATTTGAGGTATACAAAAATAATATAATAACTCTAACCATAATATGTTCTTAATAGATATAATATGTAAAATTTTGATATTTAAGCAGAGCCTGAGGGTGCTGTGCCTTAAAGGGTTAGCTCCTTGACTATTAAGCATTCGATGGCTTTAGTTGCCTTTGTGCGTACCTCAGCCGCTGCGTTTCAGTAACATAATTGTTTGCTTTTCTATCGTTTAAAGAGGATTATTATTATATACAATAATATGAATTGTTTAAACCCATATAATAATGTATGTTACTCTTATATTATGGTTACATCAACCATGTTTTTTCTTTGCGCGTAGATTTAGTAAATATTGTGTTTTCTTACGAAACCGCAGCTTGCGAAAGTTCATTATCTCTAGATCAAGATATGATTTTAGGAAGTGTGAAACTGAACTTGGATAAGCAGTGTGTTAATGTTATTTACACGGGCAGGTTTAGATATTATTAAAAACCATTCTAAAACTTGTCACAGCCCTTACAATTGTCAACAATTAGCAGCAATGTTAAGGTCGACAAATAGATTTAATTCTTTTCCTACAAATCATCGTTAAGCCTCAATGTGTCTTCAGCGAACCAACTTTTTCGCGTAGGTCGGCTTGGAAAATCATGTGTATATATTCAAAAAGACTGACCAAAAATTTACCCTAGGGCCAATCATCTTGATAAATGTTAATGGTTTAGAATGCACACTGTCTGTATAATAAGATTGCCAAAGTATAAAGTTAATTGAGATAATTTTAAAGTGATTACCGCATCAAAGACTTTAAAGAAAGAAAAAAATAAGCGAAGAATTTTTAATTTGCTGTCATTTACATATCGTCATATGTTTTCTGTAGCATCCAATAAGCGAAATACTGAGTACGTAGACAAAAAATTATTATAATTGATAAATTGTCTATGACTTTTTATAAAAACTTAAAACAACTGTTAGCCCAACTTGGAAATTATTGTTAGTCCAAGGTATTATTTGTTTGAACATAAATGTCAATGAAAAGATACTGAACATGCGTTATGGCAATATTTCCTTTTCATTCACTTTTAATTAAATCTTGAAATCACGATTTTCATTAACTTAATTAATTTCCTTAAATCATTTTTCATTTCATCACGTTGTCATCATTGATAAATGAAGTATAAAGTAGAGCTAGTCGTTGTTATTTTTACTGTCGATGCCTTGTTCTACTCTAAATTTACCATTTAATTGTTGCAAACAAAAAGTATGCTTCATACTACGTACGATTGTAAAGAACAAACCCATTATATTATTTTGAATGTTAATAACAATAAGATAATGAAAAATGGACTGTTTACTTTGCAATCTTCTGTTTTTTATTTTATATTCCATATCATGTACATAATAAACAAGTTAATTACAAATTTCAACAAATTCAAATGGACAATTATATTGAAACAAGAAAAACACAGTCACATTACAAGAAATGTCTGTCAAAAAGCCAGATATTTGTGTGGCAGTTTTAGAGGCGCATGCGTGTATACGTACATCAAATGCCAATAAATAAAATTCAATTAAACATATTTTTCCTCTCTGACAACGTCCCTTTTTTCTTATTTTTTTTTTTTAATGTTGTTTAACTTTGACAGTGACAACGGCAAATAAAAAAATTATTTGCTTTAAAATATACGAAGTTTTAACCAAATTTGTTAAGCAAAAAATTTAAAATTATTAGCCGAAAACTACAGAAGCAAATATATTATTTTCCCATATAATTGTTGAACATTTTAAGAACAAGTTTCCTTAATAGACAAGGTTCTTTGTCAATTTATAAATTGGAGAGGCAAAAAATCTTAACGTTTTAATAACATCATAATCAATTATGGTTTGTTTATATTTTATTTTTATTATTAATCATTTGAGAAAAAATATGTGTAAATTGTTAACTTAATATGGGCATGGTTAAATTAACTAGGTGAACATAGACTCACGAAAAGTTAAATAATTTGTTTGTTTTCAAGGAAACTTAATTCACAAATTTGTTGCCGCCACAAAAAGCTAATAGATATTTGATCGCAACATCTGTTAATGGAGAACTATTAAGTACGTTAGAGTAAACTGATGATTAATAATTGTTTTCTAGTTCCCAAGAAATATAATATATTTTACAATTATATTAATATAACATTTTTTTTTATAATGAACGTATTTTGTTAATTATGAAATATATATTTTTAATAGAAGTGTTTCAAGATCGCGCGTAAAACTATAAAATGACTAGTAAAGGCTGCAGCAATCGAAAATAGTACAGCCCTAAATCATTTTATTAAATCAAGCAATTCAAAACTTACAATATAACTAAGGCTATTATTCTATTAGAATCTTAGTTCTACTAGTAGGGTGCCTCCATTACAGTTTTCAATTCAAATTTTGGATCGATCACTCGGTAAAACTGCCGCGGTAGTCTCTTTTGAAAAAAATTGTTGGTGGAATTTTACAAATCCTAAATGATTTAATTTACGATAAGGAATGTCTAATAAAACAGCTAGTTGCAACAATGCAACACTCGCCCAGAAAAAGGGAATCCGAAAAACTGAGCTAAGTGAAAAAAGGGAATACTACTCAAGGGTAATTATGATTTGGACAATTTACAACATAGGTAGATTGCTTGCTTAGCGGTGTCTCAGTAAGAGGGTTCAGTGGTAATATATGACAGTGCATTGGCTTAAGTAGTTAGCGCATTGACTATTAAGAATTCGATGGCTTTAGGTGCCTGTTTTCGCATCACAACCGCTTCCAATGTATTTTCTGATATATACAAGCTTCTATTCATACTAGTATATAATATTAAAGCGCCCTCCTTCGTCGGTATCACTCTATAGCACTAAATCGTCGGCAAATACTAGCTTCAATAATTCGCCTACCTAACATAAAGAAGCTTTGACATTGTTGGAAAAATACTGATAACGTACAATTGCAGAGTTGATAAAAACTCTGAAGTCCCAAGAACGTAACACAATTATTGAAAAAATAATTAGTAATCATCAATTGCTTGGGTATTATTTTCCCTTTACATGAAAATTGTTGAAATAAATCGACTGTTTGATGCGCGGTGTTGCAGGTGGACACGTGCTGCTGAAACTAAACTTCGTTCACACTCTCGTTTATCAAGAGAGCGACCGGTACGTCGACGCTAAGGCGACTTACCACCCTTAGTCGGTTCAGTTTCTCAAATTGTTTGACCACTTTTTGAATTGTTGACACTTTCCCGCGATCGTTGTCAGCGCAATGAGTTGAGTTTTCACAGTGATACCGCGTTGTTTCTTTCGTGTAGCGCTCCAGTTTTAATAATCGGATCAAGCAATAGCGACAGCTGTTACAAACCAGAGTTGCCACTCGCACGAAAAAATTCCACAATTTTTAAATGGTGCATTCTTATTTAGCGAGTAAAACAACAAAACTAAGTTGTGCGCAGATTGTAATATTTTTATAATTGTGAACAGATTTATTTAATACTTGAAATGTTTTAATATGCATATTTCCATTTACATTTTCACTTCAACATGTTTCCTATTTAGTTTAATGAGAGAGTGTTATATTCAATCAACAACAACAAAGTGTAAGTAAAATTAAAAAAAAAACCTAATAGATTTTCTTTGTTCTGGCATATTGAATAAAATTAAGGTGAAAATTGGGGGACAATTAATCAAAGTGATGTAATAAAAAAAATTATTGAAGTAATATTTAAACTTACCGCACCAGAACCTTTAGGTTTAGAAGCAGCCACATACGCTAAATACTGTATGACTTTTTTCGTATTTTCAGTTTTACCAGCACCAGACTCACCAGTACACAGAATCGATTGATCTTCTCGATCTAGAAATACATATTAAGAGCACGTAAATATAAAATAATTAATAAAAATCATAAACTAGTTTTGAACTATAAATAACTTATCAATTCTAAGATCTTGAATGCAGTAAAAGTACCTCTGAATCAAATAACATAAATTTAGTTTGCTTTAAAAGACACCATATGGTTGGGTAGTTACGTACTTTTTTTCTGTTGCTTTTTACTTGACGCTTGCCACATCATGAATAATTAAGCGTAATAACGAATATTTAGCAAAATAATATTTTGACACGCACATTTAATAGTGATAATTGTATTTTTATAAACCACATTTTAATTAAGAAAAACTCTTTTCTAAATTATTTTCTAACTGAGCCATTTATTTTAAAAGTGGCATTAATCACTTTAAAAAGTCAAGTTAATGGTAAAATTAAAGAGAAGTTTTGCGGTATAACAAATCTAGTTATTTTGAAAGTCGTATAAATCGGTGTACTAAGGAAAATAATCGCGGGGCTTAATGGAGAAGGGACAGAATTATTGATTTGAATTATTTTCAATATTTTTTAACAAAGCTGTGTTCAGTGGACGGACACACATATTTTTATAGTGAGATGGAATAGTGCAGTTTTATAAATTATGTTATAATGATAATATAATTTAAAACAAAAATATTTACTTTGAAAGTAGCACAAGTCATAATGTAAGTCAGTAATTTTTCTAAGCTATTTACTTTAAAAGTAGCTTAACTCATGGCAATTTTTCAAAATTGTTAATACTGAGAAAAATATAAGTATCCTGCTGAGATAACAAACGCAGATAAATTTTCTCGACAGGTGGCATCAACATTTTCAAACACGTCAAAAGGTAAATCCTTCAAAAGTGACTTATACCACTTTCAAAATAAACGGTTCAACTAAATATATTGTGGCTGATTTTTTTAAGAGAGAGATTTTATGAAATCAATACGCAACAAAAATTTTTAAAAACAATTATGGCCCATAATCATAGTCAACAACTAACATCGGTTCTTTTAAAAACCAAATTTAAATGTTGTTATTTACAATGTTACTACCATAGACAAAAAACAAGTATGTTTTAAGTTGAATCAGCTTTAAATGGGTTCCACATCAAATGTTGAATATTTTTGCATACAATCGATAACAAAATAAAAGAAAGTACCATCATCCGTCGTTCCAAAATTCTACATCAAAACACCCTGTCGGAATATCAAATCAAGAATCAAAGTACCATCCTTGATCAGCTGACGTTAGTTACAAAAAATAGTAGAAGCGGCAAAATTTATTTCTTTAATATAAATAAAAAAACTATTTGGATGGAAAAAATGGAAAACGTGAGTGTTGTTATATCATATTTATTTTGTTAATGTTTGCCTTACAAATTGTCATCAATTATGGCAAAATCTCTGGCAATATCTTGTAACCTGAACATTTTAAATTTTTTCCGTACACTTTTGTTTTATTAGCAAAGAACAGCTGATATTCTTGTTAAATGAGTTAAAAACAGCTACAGCTGTCGACTTCAATGTTAAAAGTATATTTTAACTTGTCTATGAAAGACATAAAGTTGACTCTTAAGTAAAGTCGACTTTAGTTCTCTTAAACTATTTTTGACTATGATTACGGGCCTATGTTATTATGGTGGAGCACCCCAAACGGAAAGACTGGAAAAATTACAAAATATGACAATAAGAACCATGCTGAAATGCAACAGATAGCCATCAATAGATTTCATTTTAAAAACACTAAAATGCTTAAATATTAAACTAAGAACTTCATTATTTATACGAAAAATTAAGCAAAATAGGTGACAGTGTACTTATGTGAACTGATTTATAATGTTGGTGATATTCAACCGTATACGCTACCAAGAGATGCGAACATGGAAGAAAATGAATACAATTTACGAAAGCAATATATATACATTATTCTTAAATTATGTTCCTCTTCTTAAATTAGATGTTCCTCTTAAAGAGTACATGTTTTTTTATGGTAGGACCAGCACTCAGGGGATGACCCCTATTCATGCAATGCATTGTGTTAGAACTAGGAAAAGAGGTTATGGGAAGGAGGATAGAGGGAGTAGTGTTTATTAATATTTGTTTTGAACCTTTCACACAGAGAAAGTGAGAGAAAAGACCTCTGCTGGAAGCTTATTTCACATACGAATGGTCCGACTAAAGAACGAATTCTGTCTGTAGTGCGTTGTGCGATCCACTGGCCATTCCACCACAAATGGATGTGCTCTTGATGAAGTACGTGTGGTGCGTATGTTTAGCACATTATTATTATTTGGGATTTTATACATATCAGAAAGGCCATTGCTTTTCACCATTATTAATGGTAAAATCTAAAAACCCACACCACCTTTTGAGGGCGTAAACATTTCGAGTATAACTAGAGGCCAAACATTTTAAGTTTTTTTTAGAAACGAAAACACAACAGATTTGCTCAATATGTAAATAAATTACACTTTGTAACAATTTCATTATAAATATGAATACAGAAAGGATTAAGAATACCAAAGTAAATAATAAAAGAGGTCTTGCTGATTTGTATCCCTTTATTTTATAATGATATTAATATTTTTCCATTATTATTATGTACATACATATATCCATAATTTTAGATTGTTGGTTTTGACATTTAATAAAATTTCTTAATTTTCTGATGATGCTACACAATGGAGCAGCAGAATATCCAAAAGGTAAAACAATTTCACAAAAAGAAGGTATTTTTTTTTTTTTTTGGAAAACTTAATAAATTAAAATAATATTAATAAAGATTAATATTTTTAGATGGTAGGTTTTGTATTTGTATCCCAATTTTTCAATGAATATTGTGATTTTTAAATTAATATATCAAAATGACACTGTAGATGGCACATAGCCGAAACCAGTTTGTCTCCAAACCAAACTTGACGGAAATTCGTTCCAAAAATCTACATACAAAAAAAAAATACAAATATGTCATTGTTCCATTCTTTATTATTACAATATTGAATAAATAAAACTTAAAAAAAATCGAGACTTGGGAAATAGACGTTGTTAACACTAGATTGCCTAAGCAAGTCATTTTGACTGCTTTTGAATTTCAATCGAAAAAATAATTATTTAAATAATGACAAACCTTCCTATAATTTTGTGACTTTTTCTCCAACATATATATGGATTAATTAATCAGTGTATAAAATATATTAAAAATTACTAATAAACAAATTTCTTTGTGTATATGTTATTTTTTCACATTTTGACTGCTTTCAGGCAATATAGGTATATACTAAGCTCCCGTCTTTCTAGTATTAAGAAAAATGTGTGTTATAGTTGATTCGAACGCACACCTTCTATATGCATTAAAATTTAATTTAGAATTAAAGAAATTAACAAACAAGCGAATAAACAGCAATAAATTTTAAACTTTAGAAACATAATTAAGTAACTGATTTTATCTAAAGAAAAAAGTTTAAGATTTATTTTATAGAAGCACGCATGTGTTTTCTTCTTTTTCAAATAACTTGAAGAATTCTTTAAATTTCTGGTATGAATAACCTCTGAAGATTAAATAAAGAGATTTTTACTAAGAGCATGTCGATGTTAAAACAAGCTGTAATAAGTAGGCTGTAAATAATTTTTTTTAACGAAAAGGGCAAATTTACAATTTCACTTAATTTAAGAGGTTGTCTATGTTACGTCGATTTCAGGAACCCTCACAAGAAAAAGTAAAGAGAATCAAATCTTGCGTCGTTGAAGACCAATCATTGTAACCTTGACGAGTTCAAAAGAAAGTATAATTCAGCAGTAGCTTTCAGCTTTGATGCCTCACACTGTTGCCTCACCACCGATGTTCTCGACAAAACGATGAATACAGAAAGGATTAAGAATAAGATCTGCACTAAACAGTAAATTTGTTGTGAATTCATTGCAACCTTCGTATGCGTTGCTGACGTCGCATATCAGCAATTTTGTTTGTTAATGTAGACTTTTATACAAATATGCACTTCGTCGCTAAAGATTATTTTTCGGTTTCACTAACGAACACTTATTTTTAGTTTTATCATTTAGACATGCTGCTCAATCGTGTAGCTCCACGTAGTGATTTGATGGAGTCCGCCAAAACAACATGACCTCGACCGACTGTCAACATTGACCCGGCCTGATTGGAAAACCCTTCATCAATATGTTGTTTCTTCTCTTTCTTTCAACCGATTAGTGAGCGAGTGAATTTCTTTTTTAATATTCAAGTGATTAATGCATGAATCATACGCAGTAAATGTAGTTAATGCAATACAACAACTTTATCCATTGTCAACCTTAAATAACAAAAAGAAACATAAAAAACTCCTTATGAATCATTCGAAATTTGACTTACTGCATATACAACTAAAAAAAACCTAAAAAAACTTTCTTTTAATACTGTTTTACATAAATCCACTAATACTGATAATGTCCATAAGAAATTATTTTAATATTAAAAATTAATAATCTACATTTAAATGAAACATTACAAAAACAAGCATGAAGAGTGAACTTTAGTTGATAAACGAATGGAAGAATAGATGGGTGCTAGACGAATGAGTCATCCATCAATCACCAAGCCTTTAAATCGAATTTAATTAGCTGTTTTTTTTTAATGTTTCTTAAAATATTTTAACTTATCAGTAAAATAATAAATCTAGTTAAACTTTTATTTTTACCTGAGTTTTACCGTGTAACAAAGAAAATTTGATAAAATTTTTCGCACAAAATTATTTTCACTGCAACTACATTTTCGCTATATAGTATACATATGTTCTGATACAATTGTGTTATTTAAGAATTTGAACATTCTTGAAATAAAGAGTTTATTTCCAACACATTTCAATACAATGGATGAGGTCTACGCCTACTGGAATAATAAAACATTATCACTGAATAAAATGCCTGTCCGCATAGTATTAGTTTAACGGAGTTGCATTTATATAACAATTAAGTGTACTATACGAGTATAAACATAAGTTAATCCCGAAATGCGCATAGAGACTAGCTTATCCACCTGCAATAATAAATTGCATTATAAGTTGGAAATAAAAATAATAAATTTTGTTTTTCATCAAAAAGAATAAAAAAAAACCCAAAAAATTCGATTTTATAACAAAAATTCAATTGCATGTGCAAGCATTGGCAATACTGCTGTTTTTTGCTTTCATACATAAATCAAATCACAGCCTGTGTTTTTATTTTTCTAACGGCTTACAGCTACTTTTAGAGTTGGCAATTACCAACAAAACGTAGTAAGCAACCAGCGAAATGCACATAGAGACTAGCTTATCCACTCGCAACAATAAATTGCATTATTTTATAATAAAAATGAGTTGGAAGTAAAAAATAATTAACTTAAAAATAATAAATTTTACGTTTCACCAAATAAGTTAATCCCGTTTACAAAGGTATACCGGCATGCGAAAAAGCAATCCCTGACTACGACTAAACAACAATAAAAAGTTCTTTTGTTATAAAAAAAAGATAACGACTCTCTAATATGCAATTTTGCAAACTAATAAGTTCGTAAAAGCAATAAAAAATTAATAAAACTTTATTAATTTCCCCCTGCTAAATAACTTCGCAATTGCACCACGTTATTTATGCTAATATGTAGTTAAGTTTTGAACATTTTAAAATAAATTAAAAATAGTATGTATCACCCTGTTATTTAAACATATACAAGTTCATTAATACTAAGTCGTTCACAAATGGTATAATCCAAAAAAAAAAAAAAAACACAGGAATAAAGAAAGTTATGATACTCGATTGAACCTTAGCTAATTAAATAACATTTTATAGACATGCATATGAATGAAAATTAGTCAAACTAATTTTAAATTTCCAAGAAAGGTATATCTGAAAATGAATTAAAATTTGTATTTACTTTCTTAGCGGTTAAGTATTCTAAGCCCACATTGCTGTATACATAAATTTATTGTGAATAATGTAAATAAATATTTAAAAATTTTAGGTTGGTAAGAAAATGAGTAAGCACCTCATTAAATATGTCAGTTATATCATCGGCAATTAAATGTCGCATGTTTCAGGAATTAATTTGCATTTAATGAATTTGTTGAATAAATGTCAAGAACCTTTAAGCCGATTGACAATTTATGGTTTAATGAAATAAATTGTTTATATATTTTCGAAAACATGCATGACTTTAAAATTATATATTTCATTATATATGGGGAACCGTAGACTAGTTGGTAACGTGCTAGTCTGGAGGTCAAGGCTTTTATTTTTGACAAACAAGCGATTTTGTTTCACTATTAATTAACCAAACATCTCTCAACTAGACAAATTTTATTCTTTCACATCCTACGCAGGCAACTTAAATACTCCATCTCTCTTGAATAATAGATTTTCTTACGGCCCTCAAAATAGTCGTTTGTATCAGAGATGAATTCTTTATTCTACCCGAATTTCTTATCGTCGACCCACTTAAAGTTTAAGAACAACAAGGGCGTTAAAGCTGCAGAATATGTCCAATTAGGGATTTTTGCCCTGACGACCACATATTCATATTTCATTTTAAATTAATATTGAATCTATCCAATTGGATGATGAACGTTTTATATTTTTTAACGAAATCGGCATATGCATCCCAAAAAAAATGTCGCAATAATCTTGTTAGTTGACAGCCCCATCATGATATTATGAAGAAGTCCACAGCTTTGACTTTTCGTTAGTCTCTGGTGTGTTCCGATGAATCCGTGTTTCGGCCACAATTACCAAACGGCGCAAAATCTTTTCTGCCTCCTGTTGAACATCGACAAACACTCCTTTTAATCGGTTACACAGTTGCGCTTATGGTCGGGTGTGAAAAGTCGCGGCAACAATTACACTAACGGTCTTTTTTTTACCAAATATTCATCGTAACGATGATGCCTACAGCCTCACCCACCTCATTCTTCCATCGTCTAATATTCTTCCATTATTTTATCGACGATTTCTGGAAACCTGAAGGTTAGGAATTTAGCAAACCACTTTTAATAATTCAAACTTATAGCCAATAAAAAAATATGTACCTTTAACATCTACCTGGCATCCGAAAACACAAATTCTGATGCAATACAAAGCAATAAAACAGTCATCACTTACATACATCTACCAAATCGTACAAAACACCCGACTTACGAGCTTTACCTGCTACCTTTTCACACCTTACAGATGCCTACGAGCTCACATAACAAATAGATACCTGACACACAATAAAACACCAACGAATTTATGCAAACTTCTCAGAAAAAATTAAACTGATGGCACATAGCCGAAACCGGTTTGTCACCAAACATGTCAAGGGTTGTCGGAATATCAAATCAAGAATTATAGTCAATCGTTTCTTTCGTAGGTTTCGAGGGTGGATTTTTTTTTTCAAAATAAAGTTTTGCGCGTATTATACTCGTATATAGCAAACGAAATTTACGTTGTTCCGCTTTTTTAGGGAGCTTTTTAAACTACCCTCATAAGAGGAATTAATTAAAAAAGTCATGCTGCCTACAAAAGGCAGAATAAAAAAAACTTCGGGCTTAAAATATTTAACAAATTTGCCGACTAATTTACTAATTTACTCTTCTATTCTAACAACTTTACTCGGCGTGAAATGATATTCTTATAAAAAATACCTATGATATAAACACTCCCAAGATTTACTTTTAACAAAGAGAAAATAAGTTTTAATTAAACTTTGTACTCGTATTGCATGCGTTAAAAAAATATTTGCAAGAGAGCAATAAAACTGAAGTTTTAGTTGTTTTTTCTTGACATAAATTTGTAATAAATGCATATTTCTTTAATTTTAAATGCATGTCGTATTTTGTATGCATGAAACATTAATGCACCTTATAAATACTCCTACAATTATATTAAAGTAGGGAAAAATTACTACGTGTAGGTCTTATCATGCATTCGTATAATTGGAGCAAAAGGTATTGATTTTTTTCCATAAACTTATGGTACTTATTCAATCAAATATATAAATTGGAAATAAAAACTTTAATAATATTCTAATGGAATTTATCGAAACATTGAATTAAAGCATAAACATTATAAAATGCATTTTAAAACAATAATTTTCTTTATTTCTTGGACTGTTCTTAATTTAAAAAACCTCAGCAAAAAATTATGTTTTAATAAATTGTGCAGGAATTTACAAAAAAAAAAAAAAAAAAAAAAAATCTGGCACAGAACGACAGATATTTTCTTATCTTATCATTTAAAACTCGTCAACCCCAACAAAACATCATTGTTTGTAAAATATTACCTCAGCCTAGAGGAACAAAAAGAATGAGTAAAAAGTTTTATTTACTCATTTTTGTTTGCTTTAAAACTTGATTTTGTTAAAATGATTTATAAATTATGAACGTAATACTTTTATAAATAAAATATTTAGTAAGTGAAAAAAAAAATAATTTTAATAATATAAAAAAATAAAAAAACAAAACAGATAATGCAAATCAGGGGACATACACAAAATTTATAAACTTTAAATGCAACAACAAATTTCACATCTTACCTTGCAACATCGATCTATAGGCGGTATCTGTAATAGCAAAGACATGGGGAGGTACTTCGTGTCTTTTTATGCCCTTATACCGTTCCATAATCTTTTCAGTGTATATTGGTAACTTTTTGTAGGGATTTACAACAACGCAGAAGAGACCGGAATATGTCTGGAAAAGAAATATATATCAAAACATCATAAAAAATTAAATCAAAGGGTTTATAGTTACATAAATATAGATATTTGTAAGAAAGTAGTCCATAAATTTTTAAATACGCCTAAAGTGAATCGAAAATTCAGCAAAAATAGAGTTTACTAAAATTTCTATAACCGGCAAAAAATGTTTATTTAATAGACTTAACAATTCGTTTATTATAATTAATTGCTAATCGTTAGTTGGCGGAAGCATAAATAAATTTATATACATTTAGGTATGATACGAGTAATAAATACAATAACAAAGAGTTAAAATTGTGTAGACTTCGTTCTAACCCAGGAAAAGAGGTAAAAAATGTGAAAACGGAAAACAATTACTAATTTTCCATTTGTCTGTATTAATGGGTTAAAAAGATAATGTTTACAGTGGACACAAAATTAGTAGAAAGACACAAAGAATGTTTATAACGTGCGTTGCGGCTAGTTGACTAGTTGCGAATTGGTTTGAGAAACAATTTCATCTCATCAACCACTGTATATTAGAGCGGGTCGAACCCCATACAAAAAAGTTGCACCAGTCACCCTCTAAATGAAACGCCTCATTAATATTTTTAGTCCCGCCGTTAGAAATGGTTTGAACACGCCTTCAATTTTGTCCTAAGTGGTTTTTCGATCGGACGTTGAATTCTAGGTACGGCCACTAAACAAGTTTTATGCCATCCATCGAATAAAAACTCCCAAAATGCGCCCCTTTTTTTAATATCAAATTCATGACCTCAATTCTGATATCTCTGATCCTACTCTTCTAATTTTTTGAAACAAGAAGCTGCTCACAAAGCTACATAAATTAAGCTTACACGCCATAACTTGAAAAATACACATACATATACCCCTTTTAATGCAACACATATCAAGTAGTATGTTAACCTAATGTTCAAGTTTCAGCTGTTGCTATGGGTCCTGACAATTCTTTTAAATCATTCTTATAATAATTGTTTACCTCTATTTGTTCTGCATGACTCTAAGCGGTATCCGATCAATTCTTTTCTATGTTTACTAATGAAAAAACTGAACCTTGCTTTTGGCCTACAACGTTAGTTATTAAAACTGAATCTGGATTGCAGTGTAGAAACACAATTACTTTTGGGATAAGCTAAATAATCATACGATATGATACGATATATTCGAATCGATTTTACGCAAATTTAATAGGGGCATTCATAAAGGTAATTATATTTTATATGAATCATTATTACATCATTTGTAAATACATTTTTTCATACATACAACATAATTTGTCCACATGTTTGTTATGTGGATGAGCTTGCTTCAGTTCGGTTTTGTGTAACTTCTTTTCCTTTGAATTTTTCAAACAAAACAAAACTTAATGTATGCGTGAAAGAAATAGAGCGTGGTGCCAAACATGGTATAGAAGTAAAACACCAGAAACAAATTATAAAATTAGAAAAATTAAAGTTGAAATTTACAATAGTAATATGTGTGCGTTAACAATACATATTGTTTCAAGAAATTATGAATTACTAGAATTAAACGTGGATGGCATGGAGCTGAATACTGGTTACTTTTGAATGATTCATAATTTTATGTCAAACGTTTTTGTAAAACACCAAACATATGTAGCACCTTCTAAGAATTTTCATATCAAAAACTAACAACGAAAACAAAACACACACAGCCACACACCAAATTCGCGCTAAAATCAACAAAGGCCAAGTCAGCCAACAAAAATAATTGCCCATGTTTATGGTGACAAATTCGAATTCAACATTTTAAAACCGTCAGTTTCTTATAAACGTATTATTGCAATATTTGCACGATATTTCACGATTTATTGGGGCATAGCAAAATAGATCACGAAATATGAATAATATTTTTTTTTTATTATTTCGGGTAAAACCAGATGATGATGATCTCATATTGTATTTTGATCCTTAGCATACTAGTAGTAGAATCAGGGCTAGCGGTTACATTTTTTAACAGTCCAAATTAATGCATTTTGGAAATATTGAATTTTGTACAAACCTGAATGGTGAAATTTATATTGAAATAAAAAAGTTTCTCTGAATTAACACTAGATGTTAAACATTTTTCAATTACACTGTCATGTCTCAATATTTTTCTATAAAAGTAAATCCTTTAAGCATATTTTACTAAGGCGCTGATTTAATTAGTGAACTGTTTAGTTTATGCGAAACTTATCTGGAAGAAAATTATTCCATTACATTCTTTCGTATTCAATAGAGATGGAAAAATGTATTACATATACGCAACAAATTGCTGCTTATGTAGACATTGCAATTAGTCAAAAATCGTACCAAAGTCTTTACACAGATACTAACATGATTTTAATGTCCGATCCGCCGATTATCATAACACGGTGGATTGCCGCATACGATATACACGGTAGCTAATAAAAAGCGATACCAATATAATATGTAATAACCTTTTTCCATAGTTTGGAATGTTATCTAAATGTAGTAAAAATGGGAAATTGGGATAATGAAACATGTATTTGGATTGTGCGCTGCTATCACGCTCTCTAGTCTATAATTTGCGTCCAAAGAGAGTTTTCTCGCACTTTTGGCGACACGGCTCCCAGCAGGTGGATTTTAATGATGCCTTCTCAACTCTTATGTCGAGCATGGCTGTCATACAGGCCACCCCAACCGTTTCGTGAAGATATATCTCTGCTCAAATTAGTATCAGTCGACAATCGGTAAACAATTCTGCACAAAGATATGAATTTGTTTCCTATAAGGATTAAAATGCAAGCAAATTAAACCCCGCCGACTCGGCAATTCGCTTGGAATTTTGCCAGAGGATTCTGAAAATAGTAGCAGAGGATGAAATCATGCTCAAGCAAATCTTCATGTCAGATGAAACTCTTTTCGATCTATACAGAAATGTTAATAAACGAACGTGGAGTGCCTGCAACCTAAAGCTTCTCCATTTGAGATAATTGCATCTGTCTCGAGTCACAGTGTGGTCTGCATTTTCATTAGGATGCATTGTCGGGCCATAGTATTCTAAACAAAGATAGTCGCACTGCAACGGCCACTGGATATCGTTATTTAAAAATGTTGCAAAAATTTTTCCTTCCTGATCTGCATCGAAGCGAGTTCCTTTCAGCTGTGTGTGGTTTTAATAAGATGGAGCAAGCCATAGCAGAGTTACAACAAAAATTTCCAAAGAAAATTATTCCAAGAAACTCAAAATGTCAGTGGCTTTCCCGGTTTCTAGAATCAACTACACCAGATTTTATCGTGTGGTGCTACTGCACACAGGAAGATTGTAAATTAAAACTATCATATTTAAACTATTTAAATCAAGCGATTGAATCTGTAATAAAGCGATTCCTACTTCGAGTGGCTGAGTTATGATAAAATTTTTATAAGATTCCGCACATGCGTCTCCCTGCGTCGACGCCATTTAAAATAAATTTTCTTAAAACCAATGAAAAATTTAATAAAAAAAATATAAATAAATAATTTTTATAAATTACAACATAAGTTATTTGAGTTTCTTTATGTAGCAAGATTCATCAGCCAGCCAGCTGTTGAGCTCGAGTCGTTGTATTCGATGAAAAAATAAAAGCTTTAATATGTTATGAAACGTGCTGCCCATTCCCCAATATTTTATCTGACTAAATTATTTTCTACACAACCTTCTAATCTAGTCACACATTTAATCATTTCAAAAAGATTTAGACTTTCCCTTTGGAATTTCAATTAATTAAAAGTATATCATTGATTCACATTAAACTGTCATCATCTCTTGACACAAATGTTAGTTATGATTTGCTTTTGTCGGTTTGTGAAATTAGAATGAAAGTACAAATAAATAAGTACGTGAAATCAAAACAAAATCAAAAATCTTTGTCAATTTGACAATTGAAGCTTAAGGAATCAATGCTAAAATGACATTTAAAGGAAGAGTTGTTTATAAGACAAATATATTAAGACGACTATTCCTGTTCTATTAATTTAAATTAATAAACGTACTTTTTAAACGCTCAAAATTCCGACTTGTGCAAATGTACGACATTCGTCCCATGAATCCACTTCTTAAACTATTGAGCAGTTTTAACAAACCATCTCAGTTTAATAGATATGTCAAAACAAAAAAAATTTAAATTCTATAGGGCTTTATACAAAACGTATTGATTTAAAAAAAATGGTATGCTATCAATGCCCAGAAACAAAATCACTAACGTGACAGAGAGCGGCACAAAATTGAAACAATAAAAATTGTACTGAAGAGGGTCCAAATAGAGAACTGAAGTTTTCTACTACATGTATAACCTCATTCGGATGAAATACTCAGTTGAAGTCCATTTGATTAAACTCTCTCCATAAATCAAAGATCCTGTATTTTATACAAAGTCTGGCCACGCCCACTACAAACACTAGAAGATTGTGGAAAATATACCGTGAACGGATGTACCAGTTGAACATGTGTTACCATCGTCGAGTCGTCAAAAAACTACCAGTTCCCCCAAATTTGTCCTGACTGACGATGATAGCACAAATCAAATGAAGCTGGAACAAAGCACAATGAGCATTTGGCAGGCGCTCGACAATAACTAAAAACATTTTAAAATAAAAATTAAATAAAATTTAGGTTTGAACGTGTGCATTAAAAAAGATTAATGGTGTTTTCTAGTAATAATGTAACATTTCTTGGTGATGTTTTTTTTTTAAATGGCGAAAGGCATTGCACTTTATAACCTCTATAAAATCTTAAATAATAAGGATGTGTTAAGCATGTATCCTTTATAATTTATTTAAGAATCGAAAACGCCATAAATGTCACTTTGCAAAGCAGCTTTACCTTTCAATTTTTTCATTATTTCTTGCAGAATTTATAACTGGAGAAATTTCCTTGCAAATATTTATATGTAGTTATGTAAAATGTGCAGATTTATGTTGTTTAAAGAGTTGAAAAGTTTTCCAAATTGCGTTTAAAAAAAGTTTTTATAATTCTGTCATATCTTAACAGCATTTTTTAATTTATTTTATTACTGTCTTTTTTAATACAACATGGTGAAAATACAATGTTCTGGTCATGTACCTTTTTGGTTGGTATGGCACAAAGCGAATATGTACAACAACACGTACGTCACTTCCCATCTGTCAAACCAGATCACAATTACAAGTTAAATATATGTTGTCAGGGTGATCGATTATTTGAAAAAATGTTTAAACCGGTATTCAACAAATTTGAATTTTTTAAATCTGAGGCTGCGATTTTGAAATTTAAGACAAGCTCGGTTAACGTGTTTTTCCATAATTAGAATTTATAGAACTCGTTGGGCAAAATCATCATATATTGTCAAATATGATTAAAAAATAAGTCCAGAAAGAGTGAACCTTAAAGAATTTATAGATATAAAAACTAACATATATAAACCAGAAAACCCCCGTTTTAAACCAGTTAAAAAAGTTGACATTACAATTTTTGAGAGTGGACCACTTGCGTCCGTCTTAATTTTTAATATTGGCATATATGACTGATAGTCAGCCATTGACTACGATTACCTAAAATTTTTTTTTATATAAAAAAAAAACTCACAAGCGCACCGACAAATATTCGGTAAAAATGTTTCAAAAGAGTTCTAAAGAAAATTAAAATATTGTGGTTAATTTTTTAAAATTATATTTCTATTACACTAATTTATATTTATATATTCACAAAACATTTTTGTTCCTTTTCAGACGTTAAAATATCAGTTTATTTTATTACGCCTAGTCGCGCCATACTTTAGTTCGTCACTATAAAAAAAAAAAGGTAACCTGTTGATCTATAACCAGCTATATGCATGGATTTAGCTGATCATTTTTATTTTGTGATGGCTAATTTAAAGTGTGTAACAATCAAGTGTCGTAAAGGGTTTGTCATATGTAAAAAAATTAAGGTGGCGCTTTAAATAACTATTTAAATTACCATATGAAAAGCATAAGCTTTTTCTTTGTTGTTTTTTCCTTCTATTTTAGTCAATTGTTGTGGACACTCACAAGTCCGTAAAGTATTTGCTGCGCTGATGCGTATGCACATACTTACATATGTATGCCTAGTTACTATAAAAATATAAAAAAAAAATATTATAGACACATATTATATAACATGTGGAATGGCCTCCGTTCTGGGACAATGTTTATTTCATTTAAAAAAGAAGTTACTTCTAGTTCAGCTATAAATGTTTATAAATACGCCTTAATTGCGCAATTACAAGATTTTCGCAAATAAGGAGTTAATTCACCATACAAGAATTCAATTAATAAATTGAGCAATTAGTAGTTAATTACACCATAAATTCAATCAAATTCACAATGCAACTCTGGTGAAGTGTGTTTGGTGAGTAGAAAATTCTGTAAAATGAACACATTAAATGTAATAGACCACGAACACGACCCGATTACTTGCAACAACTTAACCACAATTATATAAAAGTGACAACAAATCTTATTATTACGAATTTTGCTACGTCTATCAAGTTATGGTGGTAATTGGAAATTTTGTACGTAAAAAAGCATAACACATGATTACACTCTTCTTCAAACACCATTGTCGGCTCATGAACACATTTTCAGCTATCAAATGCTAACTGTGTGAGCTAAATTGAACATGTGTGAACACTAAATTTGTCGTGTGCACCCGGTAGGGCGAATAGGAGGAAAGTTGGCAACGCGGAAAAACAGCTGAGAAAAATTGCGCCAGAGAAAAAGTATATAAACAAAAAAAAAAACACAACAAAAAAATTAATGAAGAAAAAATAACAAACTAGGCAATCAAATTGCTGAAAACAAAAAAAAGATGGACGTAGCTTAGCGTCCCGGAGGTTTCGTTGACCGTCAAACTAAAAATGTCGCTTTTTTTCTTTTTCGATTGGTGACGAAGGACGTCGGAGTGATTTGTGGCGCTAAGGAGCAGGAAAAATTGGATGAAAGTGGAATATATGTCTTGTACAACCAAAAGGAAAGCTGAACTTATGTGACGAAGAAAAAATTACAGAAAATTAAAAGTGCCAGATTTACTTACATATATGTATCTGCATAAATTAAAGATACAGAGAAAAAAACTAACAAAAAAATTAAATTTTGTGGTGCTAAAATAATTTTTATTGGTGTGTTAAAGAAAAAAAAAAAAGAAAAAAAAAACCCCCCACCGAATGTACATAAAAAGATAAACTTACTTTGTAAATAAACGAAATAATCTTAATAAACTAAAAATCGAAAGGGTTAGTCAAATAAAAAAAAATAATATATATCACCGAAAGTTTCACCAAAATTTAATCGCAATCGCTGAAAACTGCCACACCTGCGCCGTCACTTCCATCGAGGGACCAGAGATCCAGCTACAACGCTTGTTTCGCCTAAATAATTAGCTCAGGTATTCGGCCAAAGACTTCGAACCAGACGACGGACGACCTACGAACAAATAAAAATATCATATATATTTTCTTTTAGATTTTTTTTTTGGGGAAAACATATTTACCATTCCGAAAACATTCCTCAGGCGTATTAGAGGTCCTGAGGGCGCGTAGTTTGAGCTCAAGCTAGGAGTCGCCTCGCGGTCAATTAGGTAGTTTTCCTTGAAGGAGAAAAATAAAACAAAATTAAATATATATTGTGCACCGCGTATTAAAAGCCTGCTACACGAACAAGTACAGAAACGCCAACGGACGGACGGCCTGTACCGTATAGACGGCAGTTAATTTTTTCATTTTTTTTTTTTTGTTGTTCAAGTAAAGTCAACCTCGAACAACTTTATAATTTTGATTTTAATTTTTTTAATTGGTTTAAAACTTTTCATTTTATTTTTATCTAAAATAAGTATTTTATTTTCATCTTTTTTTTCATGTGTTAGTAATTGGAATCTCGATTTTTTTTATATATTTAAATAAATTGTAATTTTATAATGAATTTTAAATGAAAAGCTCTTTGTAAGAATATGGAGTAAATTCCTTGAAAGTGCGGTAAGTAGGGTAAGGTAAGTGGTTGCAAGGCAAGATGCATTTTTGGGCCATCTGGATCCCACACTATTAAGATGGCATGGTGAGGTCTGCTGATCTCAAGCGGGAGGGTCGATACCAGGCATAACATCGGCCTGAAGGTGATATGGGGCATCAAAGGAACAGTCAGGCTTGCTTCGGGCTCCATAATTCTACGTGTATTTTATTCCCTTTTTTTCCCATAAAAAGATAGGCTGGCATGGATTTTTTTTTTTTTTGTAGTGCAGATAGAGCCGATTGGTTGGCAAGGCCCACGTTGGGCGCCATTTTTGTAGTGTTGCGTCGCTGAAATGTAGAGTGAAAGATTTATTTGTGGCCCGACTGTTGGCGGCGCTGGCATGCTCGCGGTTGCTCCGGCTTTTGCTCGCCGTCTTGGGGTGGTTCTTGCCAACCAATCGGCTCTATCTGCACTACAAAAAAAAAAATCCATGCCAGCCTATCTTTTTATGGAAAAAAAAGGGAATAAAATACACGTAGAATTATGGAGCCCGAAGCAAGCCTGACTGTTCCTTTGATGCCCCATATCACCTTCAGGCCGATGTTATGCCTGGTATCGACCCTCCCGCTTGAGATCAGCAGACCTCACCATGCCATCTTAATAGTGTGGGATCCAGATGGCCCAAAAATGCATCTTGCCTTGCAACCACTTACCTTACCCTACTTACCGCACTTTCAAGGAATTTACTCCATATTCTTACAAAGAGCTTTTCATTTAAAATTCATTATAAAATTACAATTTATTTAAATATATAAAAAAAATCGAGATTCCAATTACTAACACATGAAAAAAAAGATGAAAATAAAATACTTATTTTAGATAAAAATAAAATGAAAAGTTTTAAACCAATTAAAAAAATTAAAATCAAAATTATAAAGTTGTTCGAGGTTGACTTTACTTGAACAACAAAAAAAAAATGAAAAAATTAACTGCCGTCTATACGGTACAGGCCGTCCGTCCGTTGGCGTTTCTGTACTTGTTCGTGTAGCAGGCTTTTAATACGCGGTGCACAATATATATTTAATTTTGTTTTATTTTTCTCCTTCAAGGAAAACTACCTAATTGACCGCGAGGCGACTCCTAGCTTGAGCTCAAACTACGCGCCCTCAGGACCTCTAATACGCCTGAGGGATGTTTTCGGAATGGTAAATATGTTTTCCCCAAAAAAAAAAATCTAAAAGAAAATATATATGATATTTTTATTTGTTCGTAGGTCGTCCGTCGTCTGGTTCGAAGTCTTTGGCCGAATACCTGAGCTAATTATTTAGGCGAAACAAGCGTTGTAGCTGGATCTCTGGTCCCTCGATGGAAGTGACGGCGCAGGTGTGGCAGTTTTCAGCGATTGCGATTAAATTTTGGTGAAACTTTCGGTGATATATATTATTTTTTTTTATTTGACTAACCCTTTCGATTTTTAGTTTATTAAGATTATTTCGTTTATTTACAAAGTAAGTTTATCTTTTTATGTACATTCGGTGGGGGGTTTTGTTTTTCTTTTTTTTTTTCTTTAACACACCAATAAAAATTATTTTAGCACCACAAAATTTAATTTTTTTGTTAGTTTTTTTCTCTGTATCTTTAATTTATGCAGATACATATATGTAAGTAAATCTGGCACTTTTAATTTTCTGTAATTTTTTCTTCGTCACATAAGTTCAGCTTTCCTTTTGGTTGTACAAGACATATATTCCACTTTCATCCAATTTTTCCTGCTCCTTAGCGCCACAAATCACTCCGACGTCCTTCGTCACCAATCGAAAAAGAAAAAAAGCGACATTTTTAGTTTGACGGTCCACGAAACCTCCGGGACGCCAAGCTACGTCCATCTTTTTTTTGTTTTCAGCAATTTGATTGCCTAGTTTGTTATTTTTTCTTCATTAATTTTTTTGTTGTGTTTTTTTTTTGTTTATATACTTTTTCTCTGGCGCAATTTTTCTCAGCTGTTTTTCCGCGTTGCCAACTTTCCTCCTATTCGCCCTACCGGGTGCACACGACAAATTGTATAACTCAATTTAAAATGTAATTGCTTCAATTAAGGCACATATGTGAACATACTATTAGCGATAAATTAACTTTTGTTTTTTTTTTCTATCAATGGAATAAATTTTAGGAAAAGCAAAACGGGTGGGGGTCGAGGATGTAAATGGATTTGTAAAATGCGTAATAATTTTGAAAATCAATCCCAATGTTTATTACAAAGTATCTTTAGATATTGAAACTACATCTATTGCATGTAAGCTTCCTTTAGTAAGTAATGGGTTATTTTATAAACCTTAACCTCTTAACGATGGTACGACAACCATCATAAACCACCAAAAAACCGAACACTAAAAAATAATTTAAGGATTCGTAAACGTTTTATTTCCATTCAATTGAAAAAAATACACGTATTTAAAAAAGTAACAATACAATAACAACAACACACTTTTGGAGGCAAAGATATTAAAATTCAAGTACTCGTCAGTCAGAGATTTGTTTGTATACCGTGTAAATGTATGTATATGTTACAATTAATGACCAAATATGGTCGATACTACCTAAAAATGTGTTAAATGCTAAATGAAACTAAAAAAAAAACGGCAATAACAAACATAAAAATTCAATAAAACATATAAAACAGTGGCATACTCATTAATATATTATTTTATTTAAATAAGCAACAACAACAAACAGCCGACACTATTTCGCCGAGTTAAGGAATGAATACAAATAAGAACACAACAAACAATACAATTAAATTAAAGTAATAATGCACACTAAAGTAAATTTAAAGCAAAACACATGGTTTGCAATTAGTTTTACACTCTAATACAGTTATTTATATTGCGGCTAATATAAAACAATCAAGCGAGAGTAAATTTATTTCGCAGAACTCATGGAATTATAAATGCACTACAGGTTTTAATGGCAACATAAAATTAATTAAATATTGTGGTATGTGACAAGATTTTTGTTTACAATTCAAACAGTTCTGGAGGAAAATAATGGCATTCGATATTGATCGATATAGAATTTTAATTATATTTAAATTTCGATCGTAATGTCATACCAGGGGGCAAGGTATGACATAGAAATCAATAGATAACGGTGTCATAACATTCTACCAAAATCCACTTATATTCTGTCCAGATAACAGACTTCAAGTATATTCTAGGTTTCAAAGACAAAAGATCTATTTGTAACAAGTTTAGACATTGAATCGTGCGTAAAAATAATAAAAACTAATGAAGGAAAGATTTATAATGTAGAAAGAGCGCCATAGGACAAACAATTATTATTGTAAGAAAAATAATGGAAAGCTGGGGACCATTTCTAAATAGCACAAGTTACAAATTTTTAAGTAAAAACAATTGAAAAAACAACAATTCTATAATTGCTATTTTCTTAAATGTATTTTACTTGCAAATTTGTACTTGTACTTTTGAGAAATGGGCTCCTGCTTGGTATAGTTTCTTCTATCAACCTCTGGCTGCTCTTCACACCAAATTTGGCAATTCTGTTTGTTGATGTACCCATCCATTGAGCCAAAAATTAGCTTCGTCGCTGAAGACAATTTTCCAATACAAAACACATTTCTTGCACAGCACGAATTTTGATAATAAAATTCAAATATTTGGAAGAGTTTTTTATTCCTGGGGAAATGTCAAAGCTTACCGAATATTTTTTTTTTTGCACTGAAAAACCAACTAGCAAAAATTTCACCCGATACATCACTAAAATAGACTTTATATTTACTGTATTTTTTTTTAAATTAATTTAATGAAAAACCAGTAAAATAAATTAAAGCAATGAAAGAACAAGATTGTTTTAAAATAAAAAGACGTAAAAATTAAAATGCAATGTTGTTAGTTTCGGGAAGAATATGGCTTCTAAAACAATGTCAATTTATTCTAGGTTTATTGTAGGTGTCGTCTACCTATGTTAAAATACTGTGATAACAATTACTTTTGCATAGACACATTTTTACAGTTTTGTTGTTAATTTTTATTTTATACGGCCGAAGAGCTTCATCAAAAGCCAACACATGGCCCGGCTTAAGCAACCAGGGAAATGCGTAAAGAGATTAATATATCCTCCCAGAAATAAATTGCAATTTTACTATAAAATAAATTAGGAAAATATAAAAATCTTAAACAAATACAATCAATAAACAAATTTATGTTTTACTTATTTTTGTTATCAGTGTCATTTCATTGGGATGTTGGTAATTAATGCAATAACTGGACGGAAATGTTACCGCGCATCGATTTGAAATGTCAAATATTGAAATTTATTCTTAAAGTGTTACAAACGTAATAAAAAATCAGAGAGATCCATCAATTTTGCATTAATAATTTTACTATAAAAAACGATACACGCACGCATGGTTTTCAATTAAATATAAGTTTACAAGAAAACAACAAAACAAACGTTCAGCCTAGTCAGTTATTCAGTTAGCAATACAGCTGACTACAAGTACGATCTGGTTTCAGAGCGTTTTGCCATTTATGTAGAATTAAGTCAATGCAACTTGAGGCAATTAAAGCAGTGTTTTTGTATACAACTACTCGAGTACTATTCGGTTGGTTGATGTTTTGAATTTTGTCGCGTTTTGGTAACGAGTCATTTATTTTCTCAATGTTGATGAAATAATATGAGGTTGTAGAAAAAACTGAACATGTGCATAACTAATCTATGAGAGGGAGTATTATTTATTAAGGCGTTAAGGGGCTGCGAGCTTAAAAAAGCTTTTAATGAAGTACATTCATTGGATTCGTCCGCTCGCATCCAATATTTGGTAATTAAAGACTTGAATTGGCCTAAATGTTCGTAGTATTTGAATGCAAGTTGTTATTAGATATTTATTTTATTTTGTGGTTTTTAGCTTTGTGATTTTAAGACTTATTTTCTATTTAATTCTATTCATTTTATTTATTTACAAAATTGTTGCTCAACACCAAATATGGTAGCAAATTGTAAAATGTTGTTGATACTCATATGATTGAGTGGCATGATTATTTTTATTGTATTATTTGTGGCAAGCGCATTAAGTTAATCACGATATTTTTTATATTTTTTGCCTTTAAAATAAAGTTAATGAAATTATAAAAATATAATAAGAAGATATGATCGCACTTGTTTATCATTAGGGTTTTAACTCACTCAAATTTCATAATAGTATGTTCATACATACGCCTTAATTGAAGCATTTTATAGCTCAAAATATTTTCATGACCCAACAATGATGGTTGAAAAAGCGTGTAGTCATGTGTGATGGGTTTTTAGGTTCCAATTACCACCATCATTTGAACTTAATTAGTTAGTGGTCTATTACATTTTAACTTAACAAGGTGTACATCTTCAATTAAAAGTCGTCAGTATGTTGGACTACTATGCTCTATAGTCTTTTCTATTATGATATACTGGAACAGTAAACACGAGAATGCGTATATCAAGTTGTGGGCCCATAACAAATTATTTGAAGTTGTGGCGCAAAAATAAACTCAATTCACTGCACTTAAAATTACATCTTGATTTAAGGCATATTCATGAGGGAAAGTAGAAAACCTTAGGATTTTTATAAAAAGGTTAACTATAACAAAATGGTGAATACTACACTTTAGGGGAAGCAACACCTGGTAATTTTAAAAAAGTTGCACAAAAAGTTGTTTTGGAAAAAAAATTGCACAGAAGTCGTTCTTTTTTTCTTTTTGAAACAAAAAAATTCGCACACAATTTTTTTTTATGGTTTTTGATATAAATTAAGCTTAGAAAGAAAAATTTAAGTTTTTTATTTTATCTCTTTAAACGAAAATATGTTATTCCAACTTTTGTAATACTTTTATATATTTTAAATATTAATAAAACGTGTAGCCTCCTTTAGCGGCAATGAATTTCCGGAGCCTTTTAGGTACTGAATCAATCAAGTTTTGAATGTATTTTGTTGGTATGTCCTCCCACAAAGAATTAACCTCTGAAATTGTTCCTTCCCTGGTTCATGTCAGATCTGCGGTTCTTTGGCGCTTTATATATGACCAAACATTCTTAAACACATTCAAATCCGGACTTTGGGGTGGCCAATCCAAAGTTTCAATGCAATTTTCTGTCAAAAATGTCTTAATCATTTTACTCTTGTCGCAAGGCGCATTGTCCTGTTGGAAAATAAATGACGGTCCAATCAATCTATCGCCAGAAGGAAATGCGTGTTCATTTAAAATTTTCAAATATTGGTTTTGATTCATCGAACCGTCGATAGAAACCAAGTCTCCCTAGTCTTTATATACTATACAGCTCCAGAACACTGTTCCACCTCAATGACTAACTTTTTCGACAACAGGTGCGGTTTTTTCGAGTTTTTTGGTCTAGTCTAACAAAAACTTTTTTCTTTGACGAGTGATACTCGAAAGTACTTTCGTCGGTCCATGAGACGCTTTGCCAGAAGGATAGGGGCTTGTCCACGTATCTGTTTGCGAATTCTAGCATTTTAATTTGGTTCCTTGCGGCTATACATGGAATTGAGCTTGCTACATATGTATTAATTTTAGACGTCGTCGAACTGTTCTTTCGCTTAAATGCCTATCAGAGTGCGAATTCCATTCCAACGCAGCGGCTTTGGGTGTCAAACCTGGATAAGATTTAAATTTTCTTATAATTTGTCGATCTTCCACTGCCGTTGTTTTATGTTTTCTTCCTGTTCGACGCAAATTAATGACAGATTCTGTGTTTTACATTTATTTATTTGATAATAAACGGTTTGTCTAAGTATATTGTACTCCTTGGCAATATTTGTTACAGATATTCCAAGATTATATTTGGTTATAATTTCACTCCAGACGGTGTTAGTTAATTCCGATATTTTTGCCATATTTACACAATAGTAACAGAATTTTTTATTTATCTTTCATCGAATGTTAATACTTAATACTCAACAACGACCGCTTTGTATTAAAGCTTAACACAAAAAACAAAATGAGATGAAATTATATAATGTCAAAATAATTATGCCGTTACAAATTGTTGTACCAAATTGCATTTCTCTCTTCAGAATGAGAATGGGTAAAGATTTTAACAAAATATTTTGCATACGTATACTTAAGAATTAGTATAAAGAAAATATTATGATAACTGTGCCGTTATAGGAATTTCAATATTAAAAACAATAAAAATATTCTTCACTATACTTTGTCAAAATAAATATGTCGACCACTGTAATTTAAGAATCTCACATACAGTCATATTACATATAAATAGTTTTATATCGAATCATTTTAATATAAAAGGCATTGAAATATGCAATGAAATGTTTACAATTACGCATTATTAAATATTTAGACTAAGAAATGATATGAATTACGATAATTTATTAGTTAAAACCTTAACTTGGTTTTCTTCTTTAATTGACATCAGGACGAACTGGTGTAAAAAAAATCAAGCAATTCATTAATAGTATGTATGAGTTAGTGCAAAATAATAAATTTATTCCTTGATTTATAATAAAAAATTAATAAGAAAATTTTTATTTTGTATATTCTATATATTCAGGAAGTTGACCAAATAACATATTTTGATCCTTCTGCAAAAATGATTTGGATGTTTCCCAAATTTATTTTGTTCATACAAACTAGATATCTTATTTTAAAAAATAGTGCCAACAGATTATAAATATTGTTGTTCGCTTTTCAGCGAAGACGGTTGAAAATAAACCTTTCCAAAAAATTCAATTTCATCCCCACTAAGGACGAACCGCAAAAGATCATAGTTAGGACAAAAATATGTTTAAAGGAAATGTTAGTTTAGACTTTTGAAACGAATTTCTGTCATTTCTTATCAAGTTTTGAACGAAAAATGACACTGAAGGTGGCACATAGCCGAAATCGGGCTGTCTTCAAACCAAACTTGACAAGGTATGACGGAAATTCGTTCCAAAAATCTACATCAAAATATCCTGTCGGAATATAAAATTAAAAAATGTCAATCCGCTTATTCTAAACAATTATAATTATGAACAATCTTTTCAAAGAACGGGTAATTTACGAATTATTGTTTGTAGTGAATTTTGTTTATTTATAAGCTCAACACTGCAAAGAGACTGTCCCGTGTGCACCCTACGCTATCGATAGAATTTTTGCACACTCATAACTTGTTATACCATAATTTTTTAAAATCTATAAGAATCTGCCGGTGGATCGAATAAAAAAAAGATACTTTTAAAAATTCGGTTGATCTAATGTACATAACTCTATGGTCTGCCGGTTCAAACTTATTGCAATATAATTTATTTACAACAATAACTTCTTATTCTCAGCTATGCATCTGAGAGCTCACGCATAGTTTGATATAATTCATGATAGAGAAAACTTCTTCCACGCAAATGATACGAGTCAAAATTACGAATATATTAACGTTTAAAAGCATTTCTTTAAAATGAAATATACCCTGTGTATTTCGTGTTATAAACTTTAGGCAAAAAATCTAGGAACTTTGTTGAAATTTTATCGTTGAAATAATATTTATTTCTAATTAATGTAACAAACTGTGACCACTGAAATTCATATTCACCTGCTGACGCGAGATGTAAGATGCATAAATAAAAATATGTGTCAGAAACAAATGTAATGATATTAAAATATGAAAACAAAAATTAAATAAAGCAGAAAATTTGATCATCATAGGAACTTAAAAATCGTCATATTTTACGATAAATCGTCTTATCTGACAACCGCTGTTGCAACAACTGGAGATTTATCTGAATTTTACAGAATTTTACTCCACAAAATGTAAACAATGCAAATTTCTGACCTAAAAATTCAGTTTTTTTAACACTTTACACATATAGAAACTTATTTGAGTTATTAATCAATTAATTAATGATTGATCTAACAGAGAGCTTATGATTTGTAAAGAATCGGGAAATAATTGATTAATAGATTAATTTAGCTATGATATGGCATGCAGTAACTATGAGTGTAAGGTAATCGTAAATAACAAAGCGGTCTGCTTCGATATTCCCCCTACATTAATAATAAAATATATTTCATCCTTTATTTCAATATCGATCGAGATCTTATCAGGTAGATATTACAACAATTAGATAAATTCGATGTACAGTATTGACTGACATTTATTGTATAATAACTTTAAGGTGGTTCACGGTGTATATTGTACACGAAACCATTCTCGCTCTTTTTGCCCCCTCATAACGTTTCTTTATTTAATCATAAAATAATGATTATTCCATATTTCTAAACCGGTGCTCAAACTGGCCCAAAGTCGTTATTTTTAGTTGTTTGGCACCAAGTAACTAAATTGTTTAACGGAACATTATCGGTTTTTATTGTTTAAGAATTTTTTCGATTATTTTTTGGAAATAATCGATTTGCCCCTAATTAATCGCAAGAGAAATTTCGGTACATTCAAATCTTGAATCGTAACAAAATAATCTATTATTTCCAAATTGTGTTGATATTTTCGGTATTTAATGCGTTTTTTCCGTGTATAGTCAAAAAAAAAAAAAAAAAATTAAGTCCATAAACTTTTGAAAAGAAATATCTGTATCAAACACGCTGCTTCTGAATAAGTTTTTCGATCTGCTAGTTCGTTCAAAATATGATTTTGCCAAATTAATCAACAAATGTAAAGAGAATATTTTGTTCACGTAAACTTAAATAAAACACAAGTTGGAGAGCGTTACAAAAATTATAAAAAAAAAATTACTCCTGTTTAGCATTATTAAGTACATCCAGATTGGAATAAAATAATACCATATAATATTTATACGTGAAAATAAATATGTAAATAAATAAAGGGTTTGTACTTATTAGATTTCGAAATCCTCATGATTTATACTTGAGTAAACTTTAATAAAATAAATTTTATATATTGTATAATAATGAAAGCTAACAATAAATAATATTCTTTACTTCATGACTTTAAAAGCCCGCTTTAAATTTGAAAACTAATTTCGCATACAAATGACCATTGACTTGAGTCGTTGCTTGGATGCAGATTTTTTATTAAAAAATTCATGATTTTCGCAGGTTTTACCTCTAAAATGTCTGGCAACACTGCTCAAACCACTGATTCATATCCTTTGGAGAGAAAAGTGAGCTTTGATCATTATCCCTCGTTTTTATCATATCGCCCTCCTGACGCATACACGCGTACTTACTATATACACATGTAAAAGTGCTTGGAAATAATTGATTAAACGCGCAGTATTTTTTTACAAATACCCGCGGCTATAAGTTCCGTCTAAACATATTTTCCGTTTAATGTAAATCATCTACACAAAAAAGAATTATTTTTAAATGTTTTTATTTATTGACAATTAATGGAACTAAATTTTTTAAAGGTAATTAAGAATACAAAAATAAAACATCTCAATTATATTACGTCAATGTGAAGCAAAAAAATATATAAAACATGAAATTGAAAGAAAAAATAACGCAATGATTTTCCCAAATGTCTTGAAACATTTTCTTGTTTGAGTCTTTTAAACAACTTGGTCGCTATAAAGTCATTCTTCGTTCATGGTAAAAAAAAACGCACACAAGCATACTTCCACATATTCTACAGATGTATGATACCTAAAGTTGACAGACGACAAAAGGTGAAGACAACATGAATAATTTAAATAAATTTAAAATAAATTGCAAACACATCAGACCAATGGTATTGAAATATTTCATATTAATTAATAAACAAATTTAAATTGTTTTGTAATATAAATTAAAAATGAAAAGACAATACAATTAATAAAATGGTAACATAGTTTTGTTTCTGTTTATTAAGTTTATAAAAAATTTAACAGGAATAAACAACACACATGGTGTGTATCATGGTGTATCAATGATTAAGTGGGATTGAAAAAAATCTGTCTATCAGTTTAATAAATACAGCAGCCGCTACAACAACAAACCGTTAAACTATTGCAGAAATTTAATGGAATTAATTGATTTTGCTATCTAATATTTATATACTTAAATAAAGTATTTACAATTCCGTTAAAACGTCTTATTGAGTTTCTTACTTTGTAGTGATACTTTAATTTAAAACATTTTACAATTCCGAATATATGAATAATTAAACTTCATAATAAAATTATAGCTGTTCTTGACCTTTTTTTAAATTTAATTTATTAAAAAAGACCTTCAAGCTTGGACAATTTTAATAAATTAAACTTCATAATATTTAATAATTAGTAGAGTGGTTAACAGTTCTCGAGTCGTTAATTAATCTAGATTATTTCATTATATCGAATAAAACTTCGTCGAATAATCTTGAAGAACAAATTCTTTAGTAAGCAGTCCCATGCCAAAACGATTAAAAACTACCTTTTCTAGAGCAAAAATAAAAAAATGCAATATTTGTTTTTATGATTTTTACGAACTAAAAAGGTTTAATAATTATTCATTTCTGCAACTGGAAGAATAATAAATGAATTTAAGCCTGAAATAAATTAATTCATATTCAATATTAATTTTTTTTTTTTGTTTCACAAAAATTTTAGACAATTTGTTGAACTAATTCATAATGTCAAAAACCATTGATAAAAATCGATTAAAAAAATGGTTTCGAAGTTAAAAATTCGCTAAATAAAAATGTCTACTTGCTCATCGAAAATTCCCCTCCAAGATCGTAAGATTTTACATGTGTGTGAAGTTAGCTCCGTCAGTTAGCTTCGTTTTTACCAACCCTGTGTTAACTTACATATCTCTCGCAAAGCAATGTTAAGTTAACAGAATAGAATTATTTTTAACATTTTCAAGCAAAAATAATAAAAAATAGGCTGAATTCATATTAAATATATATTTTATTGGTTTATTTATTGGTATAATAGTGCAGTATATTAAAAAAAGCAAATAAAAACAAAAAGTTATGCATTTAAATATTAAGAAAAATATAACTACATATTTTTTATAAAGAGACGTTTTGAGATCCAAAAAATGGGTCAAAATCGAAAGGGTGCGGTTATACGGACTATGTGGGTAAAAAGCCATGGCATACTGGATTTCAGAACTATATATATTATATTCAGAATTTGTATAGATTTTTAGTAATAGTGGTCTAAAAATAGCTAAATTAAACATTACCTTATACATATAGATATTTTTTAAGATTCATAAAGCCAAACCAAATTGCATATTTTTAAATAGTATAAAACGTCCCAGCTTTGGCATGAACCCACAAACAATATTCATATAAAGCAAATCTGAGTGGTTTCTGTTTGTTATATACATTACGGTACTTTAGTAGGAGATTCATATGTTTGTACAACTTAAATTTGCAACAGCTCAATTTTGTAAAAATCTTGCTACCTACTTCAATCCCAATATCAACACCACCTAAGGATTTAAATAATCGAATCTAAAGTTTTTTGTTGTATTCTGCACACATCTCTTAAGAGAATATATTCCGCGTTCCAGACAACTATGTAAAATTATTACCAAAATAAAGAAAAAAGTTAAGAAGAGCAGGAAGATTGCTGTCGATAGCAAAGTTTTTTCTTTTTCAAGCAACAACTATGTAATCGTATATAGAAAATAATTTAATACTTTTTCTTTTCGTACTGCACATTTAACCAAGTGCTACACTTAACTTTAGCTAAAGTGACCATTAACTATTATTCGTTATTACAATTTCCTTGTAAAAAAATTATCCTTTTGGAAAATATGGCACTGCCAGAGCCAAAACCGACTACTTTTGACAAATTAAATTGGTTCGTAATAATACTCAGTGGCAAGACGTAATTTTATTTATTTGTTTATTCGTAAAAAACAAACATTTTGAAGATATTTAATGAAAAAAATTTCAAAACTAATTGCCTAGTTAATTGTTTTTTTTTTTCTTCGAATTATGACAGCTTCAAATACATAAACCTTACGTTAAAAGATTGAAATAAGAAGATCTTCACTTTAGCTTACCGGCCAGTTTTTGCTTACTGTACATTTATAATAACGAAAAACGATTTATTCGCCCGATATCATCCTAACTTTAACTATTGGGAAGTTGTAATAATGGCCCTTAAAAAATGATTACAAATGATTTTTTTTTATATAAAAGTGAACTTTTCTTGTGTTGACAGCTTATTAACAAAATAGTGCTCACTTCAAAAACAGAGCAAATTTATGTATTTTCGCAAGACTAAAATGGGTGACGTGTACAATTTCAATATATAAAATGAGCAAAAGGAGGGCCACGATAGTATTCGAGACCAATACTGGCAGAAACTGCAATAAACAAATTTTCAAAAAAAAAATTGTTCCTGTGACCAGCGTTGCCATATACTTAAAACCACGAATAACTTAAAAACAATAATAAAAGTGCTAAAAAAATTAAAAGAGCTAAATATGTTTTTGGAGAAATTTAAAGATGTTTACTTCATTAAAACAACATAAGAAATTGTTATGTATTTACATTGCACACTTATCAATGTTGTACGCAACAAACAAAACTAAAGAGACAAAATTTAAAAATGTGAAATTTAAAACTCCAAATGTCAAAATAAAATATCCTTTAGGAAATTTACTTCTCTTTCGATCGATCATTTGTAGAATATTACTGATAATAAATTATTAAAATGTCGTGTTTAAAGTCATTAAAAAAATATGTATAAAGAAAAATTGAATTACAACCAATATTAAAAGACATTCATAGCATGTTGAGAATAATAATAAACTACAATAAAAGCAGCAATTAATCCTACTTAATACTTTTCTATCGTTTCATATCGAAAACTTCAATACAATAATAAGTCTCTTTGGAACACAATAGAAGAATCAAATATCCCATTTTTGAAATACTTGACGTTAAATTAATTACGACTACAATATTGATTAAAGGGTGTCACAAAATTCACTCAAGATAAAAATTTGTTGCGATTTGTGCAGTAAAGGGTTGGGCACCCTAAGAAAATCAATTTGACAGCCGACAGCTGATAACTAAAGTTAGTAGAAATGGAACGTTACACACTATAGAACAATATGTTTTTATTATTGAACAATGCCACATGTCATACATGTAATTATATATTAAACTGAATGCATACTTTTACAATTAAACATTATTAACGAATTACTTTACCATGGTATCAAACGATTTTTTTGTTAAATAATATGAATTTATATAAAATCGCACATATTCAAAAATTACAAATAAACAGAAACGTGCAACCTCAAATCGGCTTCTGTTTAAAAATGTTTACTTGAGTGTAAAGAACTTTTCAAGCAAAGCTAATTTTTTTCGCTGCGACCCTATTATTTGATTAGCCAAAAGACAAAAATGTTCATATTGCTGCATTGGTAGGAGGATTTACAAAACGGAAATTCCCAGTAACAGATAACCAAAATTCCCAAGAAAACATTTTATGAGAGAGTATATTCAAAATAAATAATGAAGCGCTAATTTTTCATATCATGTTTACTTTTTATTAATGCGAAAAGTGTTAAGAGTGTATTCGACATAAACAATTAGGCGTTGAATTTGTCAAACGAGAACAAACGCAAGAGTTAAAAAGCTCTCAAAAAGGCGCATGTTGGAAAAAATTTTATTTATTAAAAACTTTTTTTTTGGAAATTCCCATTTTCGCGGGAAACCAAAACCCCTAGAAAACGAAAAACCCTAGTTAGAACGGAAAAATTGTTTATTTGCTTTTAGAGGTTTTTCAATTTGATAGCAAGGACAAAAAAATATAGAGCAATAACTTATCTACCTACCTACTTTTATGTGGGCTTCAAAAATACATTTTTACCTGAAATTAAAACAAACAACCAAACAATGTCCGTAATTATAAATGGTGATTTATTTTCTTGACTTTCAGTTTAGAATTTTGAACACATGCTTTGTGATTCATGACATGTGTCGAAGTTCTAAGTTGAAATATCATTGGGGGCCAATTGCGTAGGCCGTTCGCATATGTCGCCGTTCGCAACAATTGGGTTTATTGTACTTGACTATTTATTGTTCAATTATCTTTTAAAAACTTCTCTGTTTTGTCCTGAGAAAACCCGTTCAATAGGCAGATGTAATACAAGAATATCCAGCCAATCAGCAAGAAAATCTTCCGTGCAGTTTATGGACAGACATATGCTTTTAGCAGGAGAACGCCACAAGCACAAAGGGTCAGTTGCATAAGCAATTTAAGTTGCATTTACGTCCACTTATTCGTCAACATAAATTTGGAATACAACTCTCGTGCCCTACATAACTTTTGTGGGCTAATGTAGAGCCACTAGCCCATGTTGATAAAACAGCATCAATTGCCTTCTTAAAAAATTATATAGCACTAATGACGTAATCATAAATCAACATTTACGGATGCAAATAAATTCCCTTTTCTTCTAATTTAAAAACCAAACGTTTAAAATTTACCGTGTATGTAATTTATATTTTTAAAAGTAAATTGGAAGTTGACGTTTCATTTGCATTATTTTTTATGCTTTCAAATATTTTTTTATTTTGAATTTTTTATTTATTAAATATTTCATAACAATATCTAATGCATTCAGTATCCAGTCTCTATTTCCTTATAAAATTTTGCTGACATTGTGCTGAGATCTTCAGTAATGCGAAAATATAATTATATATGATTCCAATTTGGTGTTCCATTCCAGGAAAACTTTATACGTGTTAAAGACCCAAAAGTTGCATCCGAACAACTTCAGTGTCATATTAATGATCAAGAACATTGTCCGAAAGCGTGGAAAATGCCGGTAAATCCATCGAAATGTGCTGATGTTACGTTTTCCGTAAGAAGGAAACATTTTCTACCTATAACAATGTCACTGTTCCAGTGAAAACCCACGTGAATATCCACCTAGAATATCCACCTTGGTCCCATCGTATTGAGCTAAAAATAATGGCAATAAAACTTGGAACAATTCAACTACAATGGTTAATAAGACCTCACTCAATCTTGGTTTTGGAATACAAAGCCATTTTATATAAAATAGATATAAAGCCAATATGTTCGGCCATATGGCATTCAGCTGTGGAGTACTGCTTGTGCATCAAACATTCAGGAGGTACAAAGAAGACAGTGAAAAGATCCATATAGATTTAGAAGTTCCCACTATCTAGGAAGAAGAAAAAACATACACGTCAAAATACGTAAACAAACTAGAGGTCCACCCTAACACGCAAGTTATTACAATTTCGCGGGCTCCGGAGACTAAAAAAGTATGACACATTGAGCCTGGCAAGACGGCTCACCCAACCCACTAATAGTTTATTAAGATTTGAAAACAATAGATTAGTTATTATATTGGTAACTAATAACATTTTAGAGATAAGTCTTTAATACTTATTGTAACTTTCTTTTAGAATCAATAAAAAAAACTAAAACTTAACAAAAAGGACACTAAAGTTGCACTTTTCCGGCACCCAAGTAGAACCGACTGGTTCCAGTTCAATGGGATCCTGAAAGAGACATTGGATAAAATGTCAGACATCGAAAATTTAATCGCTGATCATGATAAAATGGAGCAGAGATTCAGCAACGCTATGGAGAAAGCCTTCGGAATTTCCTGCCCAATGACAAAGGCTAAGAATAGTCTGGCCTGAATCCTCGGCTAAATCTCTTGGCATCTTGACGAACTCTAACTTTCCGGGCTGCAAGGACATCGGAGCGGTGAATGTAAATGGGACTCTATTCAAAATCGACGGGAATATAATCTCCTACGATAGATAGTTCTTATAGCTTTTATAAGTCATCTAGTCCTGATGGCATTCTGCCACCCATGCTCCAGAGTGCTAAGGGACATGTCATTCCCTGCCTCCAAAGGATATTCATGCATTGTTTCTCTCTCAATCATGTTCCGGAAAATCGAAGAGAAAAGTCAATGTCGTTTTCATTCCGAAAATTAGCATAAGAGATCACGAAAATGGGAAGAATTTTCGTCCAATAAGTCTTTCATTTTTTCTGGTCAAGGCGCGGGAAAAACTAATCGACTCTCATATACGACAACATCTGAAAGGTACCGCGTCAGCATGCCTACATTAAGGGTAGCTCTACAGAAACAGCACTACATGAGGTAGTAGGGGTCGAATTCAAACAATACACACTTCAACAGCATGACTACTATGGCTATAGAACATGCGCTTACTAGTCTTTTACTTTTTTAGAGGTCGGTAGAAGTTCGTATTTTATTCTTTTTTAAAAGGTTTTTGTAACAAGTTGCAAGATAATTGGTATAAAATTATTCTCTACTAAAGTTGAGAAGATTTCAGAAGAATGCGCAAGTCATTCTTTTTGCAGCATTAAAAAAAAATACAAATAAACTTTTGATACAAAACAAAATTCAGATAATTATTGGAATAACGCTTTGCATTACGCTTTTAGTATTAAATAGCCAAAGTTCGGGTTTAATAAAAACGAATCAAAAATTAACAAGAATATCTATTTTATGAGAGCATGTGTCAACACAATTTTATGAAGATAAAAGGGGAACTCACTCTTGGTAGCAAACAACCCTTGCAAACCTTGCAAATGTAGCAAGTCTAGCAAGTCTAAGATTTGCTACACTTGAGCAAATATGCTATGGCAAAAATCGTTGCAGATTGGTAATTTGCAATGCTAAAACAACTGTTTATTTCATTTTAGTATTATTAAATCAAAACAATTAGACACCTGCGCTAACAAAGTTTCACGGCGGTAGAACCGTCCCAACAATTGCCTGTGAAGAATTAAAATTGAAGCTAAGACTGTTAAAAAAATGTTTGCTAATATATTAAGAATTAAAATATCAAACAAAACTCCATTAATTGATAAAAGTTTTGAGGAAGTTTATGCACACACCAAAAACTGTATTTGCGTAAACATTTTAGAGGCGGCGTTAGCGTTTATTGATTGGCTGCGGCTAGCTTATTGCATGCGGTAAAGTTACTTTATGTAACTCTGTAATAAATTTGCTAAACGCTTAAAAATGACACTCACACTTTGTGGCAGAAAATCATACTAAGTGTGCAAAATTGCAGATATGCAACGAAGAGTGATTTCCGCTATAGTTGTATGTGCAAAAATTAAGAAAAAACTGTTACCAAATTAAATTTGCGAGTTTTAAAACTCAATCGCACATAACCTCACCAGGGTATTTTCTCATATATAAAAGCTAATTACCTGCTTATTACACATATGTTTATGTTTACTTCAAGCAGCACATTCATGAAAAAGACATCTGTTTGGTTAACATAGAAAGCAACAACTACAACTCCGGCTGACTTATTTGTGAAAAAAAGAACAAATATCATTCACTCATCTATTAGTTTTGCAAATAAGGATTTCTCTTGTACTCATATTACGAAATTAATCGAAAATATCCCGAAATGATAAAAGTCCAATCCTACATTTATAATCTGACGTACATACGTATGTTATTATAAAATCATAATCGTTGATATGCATGTACTTACATAAATTAAGCCCGAGTAATATCTATCTTTGATATTGTGCAAGACGGATGCTTCATTGAGACATGTTAGTTCGGCCATATCCTCCACTTTATCGAATTTGGGCGGGTTCATTTTTTGTATATCATCACGTAAAACCATAACACGTTTACCGGTTTCGGTAAGTTCAACTTCCACTTCATCGCCATGTTCACGCTTAATACTGGCAGCGACAAATCCCTGTAAACAAGACAAAAGATTAATAACATTATTTTATTGTTAATACTCGTATGATACAAAAAACAAATGTAAAAGCCTTATTTGCAATTTCTTATCAAATATACATTTTTCTTAACATATTTGTTGATAAAGACAGACGCCTGATTTAACTATGCTTCGTTTTTCAAGATCTTTTTCTTTTTTGTTTGTTAGTAATGGAAGTAAACAACAAAAATTTCAAACTATAACGAATCCTGACTAACGAACTGATGACTGAAGAAATAAAAAGCCGACTCATTTGAAGAATCTTTGAAAATGTATGGCAAGCAAACATTTCCGCACACGAAAACAGAGGGCCTGTATATATGTAGTTCCAAATTCTGAGGAAAAACGCTAGAATAACTTCTCACTTGTAGCCGTAGCGCCAGCTACCACCGACTGAACACAAGAAGATAAAAAATAACACAAATGGGGTTTTTGTGATTGCTCATTCAACATGAATCTAAACCCAAAAACTTCAAATTTAAGAAGGCAGATTTAATATGGAACCCCTTAATCGCTACTTTTAATCGCAGTTTCTAAAATTTAAAACAAAGTTGAATATTTGTGAACATTTTTAATTTACAATTTCGCATAAATTTTGATTCAGTGCAGATTTGTTCTATGAAATTGATATACGCACAAGTATACTAGATGTATATATTAATTTCTATAATTTCGGCAAGTATTCCATTATGCATTTAACTTAACTTGATTTAACATCCTAAAATAAAACAGCATGCATGCGGTGCTTAAGCATGTGTAAAATCTCCTAAACAATCTGTTTGCACAATGCAAAATGCATCATTAACAAACAATAACAACTGTATTTTTTCGCGCGCTCATTACAGAAAAAACAGAAATAAATAACCCACACAGATAAAGAAAGAATTTCCTATTCAATTCAAAGTGTAAATTAGTACAAATTGTTGTTGTGGAATGCTGCTGCAAGTGTTCATGCAAGTGTGTGGCAATGTATGTTTTGTTTTGCTGATTTGGCTTGATTTTAATTTTCTTCTCATTTAGTTAAACGTCAAGTTGAAGGAATTTCTTATTAAAAGCCTTGAACTTGTGTTACATGCATATTATTTTCTATACGAAATCGCATACAAACAAGCAAAATAAGCAGCGACTTTAAAGAACTTTTTATAACAAAGTGATGACGACACAACAAAGCTTCCATGGCAAAAAAATACAGGGTGTCTGGTGGCAAATTTATATTTTTAAATACCATTATTTCAAAAAGTATTAAACAGTGCGGAAGGAGGGTGGTTCCGTTGGAATTATCGATTGTGCGGATTTGGCAGTCACGATGTCGCTGTGGTCGAGTGAACATCGCGCGTTCGCTGTGGAGACTTTTTTTAAGAGTAATGACTCTTACGTAATTGCTCGTCGACAATTTTGTTCAAAGTTCGGTATTCGGCGAATACGTGATGGACCGAGTGTAAATTTAATTCGTTCGTGGGTGCAACTGCGTCGGCTATGAATGTCCCACGGCCAAGGCCCAGTCAATCTTCAAGGACTCCCGAAAACATTGATCTGGTTGAAAGAAGTTTACGTGAAAACCCGCAACTTTCAATGCGGAAAAGAGCAGCTTCACTGGGACTTCCAAGAGCGATTATTCATGAAATTTTTAAAAAGGATCTGAAGATCCATCCTTTTAAAATTCAAACCGTTCAGGAAGTGAAGTGATTTACGCAAACATTTTTGTGAAACGCACTGTAAATCCCATTTTTTGGAGCGACGAGGCCCATTTTCTTTTTGCCAAACCTGTGAGCTCATCCATCTTCACATACGTGGTTTCAACAGTAAGGGGCGACTGCACACACAACCAGACCTTCAATGAATTTGCTTCGGGAAAATTTCCCCCAAAAACTGATCAGTCGCTTTGGGGACATCCTATGGCCACCGAGATCGCCCGATCTAACTCCCATGGAGAGGGTTTATGTAAATTTTTGTGCGAAAAATAAATATTGGAGAACAATCCATCTTTTTCCATTTTTGAAAAAAGGACTAAAGTCCTTTGTAATATGGAAAGTCACTTTTTCGAAAAATCTTTATAATTTCTAAAAAAAACATACTGTTAGGAATTTTGGCTATTGGACATTTATCTAGACGCGTCTAGAATTGTTCTCCAATATTTATTTTTCGCCCATCTTCAGCCATCTTTTAGAAACGTCAATAGATATTACGAAGATAAAAATTAAATATTTATATTCGTTTAAAATAGAAAATAAAATTTTTTTGCTTATTTATATATATTTTTTTTAATTTCTGATAGTTGCGGTATATATATATTTTTTTAAATTTATTTTATTCATCTTTGTGTTAAAATATCGTTCCAAACTATATACATTAATTTTTAAAGCGTTACCATTAGTACTGTTAAGTACTTAACATAGCACTGTTATCTTAACAGAATGTGGCTAGGGTTAAAAATTTTAAAATTTAACTTCACACACATATTTATATTAAGGATTTTAGTGCACACATCTTCGAAAATATTGCTTTTCACAAAGTTAAGTTTACTGAGTTACTAATGTATTTTTGCCTTATTAAAAAATGCACAAATTACATAAAAGTATTATTTAATACTAAACATTTTGTGGACTTTAAAATTATTAATTAGACTGCTTTATTGGTTTTGAGCAAGTGCGAATAATAAGAGCATTTGACTTGTATAAAAACAGATAAAGCGCCAAATTAAGTGTTTATAATTGCTATAATATTTATTGTTTAATGAAATGGTTTTACTTAAAACCACAAAGAAAACTATTTTTAAAATATTCTACAAGTGCAATTATTTATACAACCCTGTTCAATTGATTAGAAGCAAACAATTTCTGATAGCATATTTTATTGAGCTCAAAAGCATAGCACAAAATTTTATCATTATTTTATCCAAAAATTAAAACAAAAATTATTTTTGTTATGTTCCTTTGATTTTACACGTTAAACTAATTTTACCTTAAACTTATATATTCACTATCAAAAAAATATTTTTAAATTTATTAACTATACATATTTATGTAATAATATTCTTAACATTTTAATAGTAAACCTCCCCGATTTACAATATCTTCAAATATACATCATAAAGTGACTTTAAATAGACGAATGATGTTTCTTTCCAACTTTCTTTAAAAACTTGAAAAGTTGACCGTTTATGTTTGAAGTGTCTTCCCCCTTCAGATGCCCTCCGGGTTAAACAACGCTAAACATTTTTACTTCTGTTTACTTCGGGAGAATAAAGCGGCCTTGAAATAAATTCTTTTACAGCTCTGGCGTTATGTATAGAAGCGTTACCCTGTTGTAGAATCCATGGAATCGGTCCACAAATGACATTTGGTTTCCGCAAAAGCGGTGCTAATCAGAGTTTTGTAGGTTTCCCTCTATTGACAAGAGATAATGGAAATTCGTTTAAAATATGTCTATCAAATCACCCTGTCGGAATATCAAATCAAGAATAATACTGCCCATTCTGCTGTAGTTGCACTGCAGAACAAAACTTCTTTTCTCAAATCATAAAGATAGTAAGTTATATCCATCTGGTCCGTTAGGCTGATTTTTTTCTCATCAGTGAAAACTACAACTTTCCATTCATTAAAGTAGTTTCTTTTTTGTACACTCGACGTCATATGCTTCTTGGCAAATTGCAATGGATTTTGTTTGCGTCTCATTCAATGGCGGCTTTTTCTTCAATTTACGCAACTCCAAGTGTTCACGGCTAATTACGGCTCTACATACTGTTCAGATACATGCTCATATGACAGCTTTCGTCCTAATGTTTGAGTTCGAAACGAATCTCCAAACTTTCGGGCATGTTCTGACACTCGCAAAATTGTCAAATCGCATGCGAGTAGCAAATCGCCAAACTTATTTCTGCATGTTCTGCACTCACGCGTTTTACTTGCGATTTTCTTTTTTTCTAACTTGTGTTCAAAAACTAAAAACACATGTTGTACCAAAACAAAAGCAAAACAAACAGAAGAAATACAGAGGCAAAAGTTACAGAACCAAAGAACGTTTTTAAATTTCATGTTTTTAGAAAAAATTTGTTACAAAATGTCATTAGTTTTGACTAAAATAATAAGAAAACACTATTAATTTATTCTTGATTTGATATTTCGACAGGGTGTTTTGATGTAGAATTTTGGAACGAATTTCCGTCATCCCTTGTCAAGTTTGGTTTGGAGACAAACCGGTTTCGGCTATGTGCCATCTTCAGTGTCATTTTTCAAACCAAACTTGACAAGGGATGACGGAAATTCGTTCCAAAATTCTACACTATTAATTTAATTTATTCATAACTTTGTAGTTTCTTTAAAAACTAGTTTAGTTTAAATACAGAAGTTCTCTTCAGTATACTCTTGCGACTTGCCAAAACTCTTGCGAATGCGAGTTACAGAACACCTCACATGCGAGCTGAAATCACAATCGCAAATTGCGAGTGTCGGAACATGGCCGTTTGTTTCGTTTCTGTCAGAGTTAAAACTGTTACAATTCTTCCTTTGTAGTAAATATAATCAAATGAATAAACAAAAATCAAAGATCAAAAAAATAAAACTTTCCTGTCTTAGTGTTTCAAAATTATAAATATTTTTGATATGGACCACAACGTACTGCAAGATCGACTGAACACATTACTGCTGTTCAAGAAAGTGTTCAAAACAATCCATCTCCCTCAATTCCACACCGTGCTCAGCAGCTTGGTCTTCAAAGTACAACTTTGGCCACATTTGTGAGGCTAACAGAGGCGGACATTCATCTGATATTGTATTCCATACATAATTGCCGACATTAAAAAAAAACATTTCTCAATATACGATGCATTCTCTTTCATTTAAAAATTATAAACAAAGTCTGTAGTACAATTTGGTCTACCCATAGAATAACAAAATACTATATATGGCGTGGTAAGTAACAAAAAATATATGGGTCTAATCAACTGTACAGGAGAAAAATTTTGCTAATACATTTTCATTCATAAATTTTCATTCAGTTCAATGTAACAAATAAAAATAATTAATTCTTGATTACGAGTATTTTTAACCTTATATTTGTTTGCTGAATAAAAGAGGTGAGCTTGAAAATAAAATAAACCACACATTTTTCTAATAACTTCTGCCGGGAAGAACCAAATTTGCTCCCAAGGCTTCAAATTAATCTAGTCTGTTCATTTAAAAAAAAAATTATGAAAAAATATATATAGTTTTTATAAAAATCTAGAACTATATAAATGGTGAAATTTGTGTTGTGGTATCATTGGAGCATTTCCACTAAACTATATTTAGACAGTTTTTTTCCTTAGAAACTAACAAATTTGTAAACCTATTTTAGTTCCCACTTGATGTTTTTTAGTTTTTATAAAATTTTATAAAATTATTGCTCGAACATAGTGTTCATAATGGGTTAAAATTATGATGAGTCACCTTTAGCTCAATCCTCCTAGATAGAAACATAACATCGTTTAAACAGAAATACACAAACGAAAAGATTTAAATTATAGAAAAGGAATTATGTGTACCATGTTTAAGCTCTTCTTTTGGACAAAAAAAAACTACAAGTAGAAGAACGCTAGCACCAATAAAAATAAGGGGCCAAAAACCAAAATATAAAAATAAGCTTTACTTGCGAAAGATACAATAACTTTGATCCAAAAGAATGCTCGGAAACTATAGTTGCTCTATTAGAAAGATGTTCACTGGTCATAGGGAATCAAACAAAACAGTTAAAAAATGTTATTAGAGGTGGATAAGAATACTAATCAAGTACGTACGCACGACGTACAAAACCAAATTATAATATTTGCATTAAATAATTAATTTTCGTATAAAACTTGACTTTAAATAACTAACCAATTCCAGTCATATTTTATATCTAATCAGAAATTCTTAAGTAAGGTATTCAAGGCAAACACAAAATCATTCCAAAAAATGTTTATTGGTCTACCACCATACCAACCATTTACACATTTTAAAAACTAAAACCGCAAGTAAGAACTCACGAGCATAATAGTATGCTTCCTAATGGCTAATCTTATTTCGTTTTTCCATTTTTGCTATAAAAGCATATCTAGAAAAACCCACTTTCCTCTGCAGGTAAAACGAATCACAGGCGTTTGTATAACTAACTCTTGGTCTCAAGAATTAAAGTAATGCTGTTATTCTCTTCTATCGGTGCAACCAACCAACACTGCAACCAGAACGACAACTTTTTTTAATTCAACAGTCATTAGGCCAGTATTTTTACACTCGTACTAAAGAAGCCAACATACATATAACACACAAGCAAACAGCCAGCCACCGCTTAGAAACCAACAGCTATTGATAATTTAAAATAAGTAAAAGTATTTCCTTTATAGAGTTACAACATAAAAGTTGCATTGCAAGAATTTAGGATACAAAAATAAAGAGAACCATCAATATTAGCATATAAAAAGTTGGTCTAGATTTTTGACAAATAACTTATTTATCGTCTGCTAGAATAGTAAATGGAAGAAACACAATCTGTGCAATAGTATTTATACTTACTCTATTTTCTCCTATTTGGAAAATGTTTAAAAAATTAAAATGATTAAGTTTTAATTTTAAATTATATGTGCATGTACACAAATAGGAATATTATAATTTTTGACGTTTTTTATTGATAATTTTTGTAATTTATATAATAAAATTTTAATAGAATTTTAAAATTTTTATAAAAAAATTCACAAATACAATTGAGAAATGGCACTTAGATGCTCCTATAGTGCGGACTGTTGGCTTCATTTTCCATTTGGTCCAGATGAGTGACAAAGCAAGATGTGTCCAAATATGCCCAAAAATCCCTCAGAGAACTTAGAAAATTTTATAAGTTGAATTTTAAAATTTTTATAAAAAATTTCACAAATACAATTGAGAAATGGCACTTAGATGCTCCTATAGTGCGGACTGTTGGCTTCATTTTCCATTTGGTCCAGATGAGTGACAAAGCAAGATGTGTCCAAATATGCCCAAAAATCCCTCAGAGAACTTAGAAAATTTTATAAGTTGAATTTTAAAATTTTTATAAAAAATTTCACAAATACAATTGAGAAATGGCACTTAGATGCTCCTATAGTGCGGACTGTTGGCTTCATTTTCCATTTGGTCCAGATGAGTGACTAAGCAAGATGTGTCCAAATATGCCAAAAAAAATCCCTCAGAGATCGTATATCAATCTTTTAGTTGTTTACTTGTTTTATTTATTTTTATTAAAAAATTTTTAATTTATGTTTAAATTCACATATACGTATGTAAAACGTATATTATTGCAAATCATTTCCAGATTCGATATAAGGTACAAAATATTTAACTTCTCAGTTAAATATGTTTCTCCGGCAAAATATATTTAACTTTTCAGTTAAATATGTTTTGACGTAAGCGGTTACGTCGAAACATATTTAACTCGACATATTTATCTTCACACACATAAAATATTTAATTACCTAATTTTTTATACTTTCTTGATAAATAGATACATGGTTTTATCAATTGAAGATAATTGTTATTGGATTTGAAAAAATTCAAATACAAATTACATAGATTCTAATTACAAGTCGATTTGTAATTATTTACAAAATGTAATTGAGACTGTGTATGCATAGCAAACTTTATGGCGCTAATTACATTTTGTCGTTGTGATCGGTAATACTGCAATTGGTATTGGTAATACTGAAATTAAAATTGGGTGTAATGGGTAATTGGAAACGTACTTATCCAGAAAACGTATTTAGCACCCTTCAAGTCTGTTATCTGTTTATTTCTACATGTAATTCGTTCAATTCCAATTACAAATACATATAATTGCTAATGTGCAATTACGCTTACATTAGACATGTACCAATTAATATAACAGCAGTTAAAAATCTTTGAAATTCTAGTTTTATCAATTTTAATTACACGAAATTCATGAAAATTAATTACAAATTGTCAAATGGCTGACATTCTCAGACAGGATAGTATGATAAGTTATAAACTTTGTGATCCGACATATAACTTAATGATTAAATTTTATTGATAGTTTGGTTTTTTAATTTAATAAATTTAGAATCTAAAATTGCAAAATATGTGAAGTAACACAGGGGAAGGGGACGCTAGAGCAAATGTAACTAACTTTCTCAAGAAAGGAGGTCAGAGGCAAAAATCTTGAAATCAATGTGACGTAATTTATGGAAAGCTTCTAATATGTTTGTAGTTGGTACTGGACATGTTACTAGTACTAGTTAATTATAATTATTATACTCGTAATTGGTGTCATGTATTTATGTTTTCTGTGTCATGTATTTATGTTATATGTGTCATCTATTTATGTAATGTAATTTATTTTACTAGCTGTATATTCAACATTTCACAAATGCATAATTTGGAACAACTTAGACATTTATGTGTGTGAAGATAAATTTTAAAATTTATAACCCTAGACACAAACCATACCAATTAACAGAGCTCTGGTAGCGTACTAACATAACTATGTTAGACATTGAAAATTTGGTGTATGCCTTCAAAATGGAATAAAAGACCCATTTTTTGACAAAATGGACCAGAAAAAATATACTAGCTTGCCTAGGTCATACTATTTCCAAATATAAAGTCATTATAAAAAAAAATATATACAAAGACTTCTATAGGCTTCGAAAAAAAAACTAATTTGCAAAAGGAAATGTGCCCTTTATTAAAAGAACAAGGCAACGTGGGCGAAAAAAAATGATTAGGATTTGTGGAAAAGGTGCTCCTTCATTATTATCCACAATCAGAATCTTTGACAGAGCGAGTTGAAGCGAGATTTTGGAAATTTTCCAAATTTTAAAATTTAAAATTCTCTGAGGGATGAGAAGCCCATGGAAACGAGGTAACGTGGGCGGACAAAAATGAATGGGATTTGTGGACAAGGTGCTCCTTCATTATTATCCATAATCAGAACCTTTAACAGAGCGAGTTGAAGCGAGATTTTGGAAATGTTCCAAATTTTAAAATTTAAAATTCTCTGAGGGATGATCCCATGGAACCAAGGTAACGTGGGCGGACAAAAATGAATGGGATTTGTGGACAAGGTGCTCCTTCATTATTATCCACAATCAGAACCTTTAACAGAGCGAGTTGAAGCGAGATTTTGGAAATTTTCCAAATTTCAAAATTTAAAATTCTCTGATGGATGATCCCATGGAACCAAGGTAACGTGGGCGGACAAAAATGAATAGGATTTGTGGACAAGGTGCTCCTTCATTATTATCCATAATCAGAACCTTCAACAGAGCGAGTTGAAGCGAGATTTTGGAAATTTTCCAAATTTTAAAATTTAAAATTCTCTGAGGGATGAGAAGCCCATGGAAACGAGGTAACGTGGGCGGACCAAAATGAATAGGATTTGTGGACAAGGTGCTCCTTCATTATTATCCATAATCAGAACCTTTAACAGAGCGAGTTGAAGCGAGATTTTGGAAATTTTCCACATTTTAAAATTTAAAATTCTCTGATGGATGATCCCATGGAACCAAGGTAACGTGGGCGGACAAAAATGAATGGGATTTGTGGACAAGGTGCTCCTTCATTATTATCCACAATCAGAACCTTTAACAGAGCGAGTTGAAGCGAGATTTTAGAAATTTTCCAAATTTTAAAATTTAAAATTCTCTGAGGGATGATCCCATGGAACCAAGGTAACGTGGGCGGACAAAAATAAATGGGATTTGTGGACAAGGTGCTCCTTCATTATTATCCACAATCAGAACCTTTACAGGAGCGAGTTGAAGCGTGATTTTATAAATTTTCCAAATTTTAAAATTTAAAATTCTCTGAGGGATGATCCCATGGAACCAAGGTAACGTGGGCGGACAAAAATGAATAGGATTTGTGGACAAGGTGCTCCTTCATTATTATCCACAATCAGAACCTTAAACAGAGCGAGTTGAAGCGAGATTTTAGCAATTTTCCAAATTTTTAAATTTAAAATTCTCTGAGGGATGAGAAGCCAATGGAAACGAGGTAACGTGGGCGGACAAAAATGAATAGGATTTGTGGACAAGGTGCTCCTTCATTATTATCCACAATCAGAACCTTTAACAGAGCAAGTTGAAGCGAGATTTTGGCAATTTTCCAATTTTTAAAATTTAAAATTCTCTGAGGGATGATCCCATGAAACCAAGGTAACGTGGGTAGACAAAAATGAATAGGATTTGTGGACAAGGTGCTCCTTAATTATTATCCACAATCAGAACCTTTAACAGAGCGAGTTGAAGCGAGATTTTGGCAATTTTCCAAATTTTAAAATTTAAAATTCTCTAAGGGATGAGAAGCCCATGGAAACGAGGTAACGTGGGCGGACAAAAATGAATAGGATTTGTGGACAAGGTGCTCCTTCATTATTATCCACAATCAGAACCTTTAACAGAGCTGAGTTGAAGCGAGATTTTGGCAATTTTCCAAAATTTAAAATTCTCTGAGGGATGAGAAGCCCATGGAAACGAGGTAACGTGGGCGGACAAAAATGAATAGGATTTGTGGACAAGGTGCTCCTTCATTATTATCCACAATCAGAACCTTTAACAGAGCGAGTTGAAGCGAGATTTTGGCAATTTTCCAAATTTTAAAATTTAAAATTCTCTGAGGGATGAGAAGCCCATGGAAACGAGGTAACGTGGGCGGACAAAAATGAATAGGATTTGTGGACAAGGTGCTCCTCCATTATTATCCACAATCAGAACCTTTAACAGAGCGAGTTGAAGCGAGATTTTGGCAATTTTCCAAATTTTAAAATTTAAAATTCTCTGAGGGATGATCCCATGAAACCAAGGTAACGTGGGTGGACAAAAATTAATAGGATTTGTGGACAAGGTGCTCCTTCATTATTAGCCACAATCAGAACCTTTAACAGAGCGAGTTGAAGCGAGATTTTGGCAATTTTCCAAATTTTAAAATTCTCTGAGGGATGAGAAGCCCATGGAACCAAGGTAACGTGGGCGGACAAAAATTAATGGGATTTGTGGACAAGGTGCTCCTTCATTATTATCCACAATCAGAACCTTTAACAGAGCGAGTTGAAGCGAGATTTTGGAAATTTTCCAAATTTTAAAATTTAAAATTCTCTGAGGGATGAGAAGCCCATGGAACCAAGGTAACGTGGGCGGACAAAAATGAATGGGATTTGTGGACAAGGTGCTCCTTCATTATTATCCACAATCAGAACCTTTAACAGAGCGAGTTGAAGCGAGATTTTGGCAATTTTCCAAATTTTAAAATTTAAAATTCTCTGAGGGATGAGAAGCCCATGGAAACGAGGTAACGTGGGCGGACAAAAATTAATAGGATTTGTGGACAAGGTGCTCCTTCATTATTATCCACAATCAGAACCTTAAACAGAGCGAGTTGAAGCGAGATTTTAGCAATTTTCCAAATTTTTAAATTTAAAATTCTCTGAGGGATGAGAAGCCAATGGAAACGAGGTAACGTGGGCGGACAAAAATGAATAGGATTTGTGGACAAGGTGCTCCTTCATTATTATCCACAATCAGAACCTTTAACAGAGCAAGTTGAAGCGAGATTTTGGCAATTTTCCAATTTTTAAAATTTAAAATTCTCTGAGGGATGATCCCATGAAAACAAGGTAACGTGGGTAGACAAAAATGAATAGGATTTGTGGACAAGGTGCTCCTTAATTATTATCCACAATCAGAACCTTTAACAGAGCGAGTTGAAGCGAGATTTTGGCAATTTTCCAAATTTTAAAATTTAAAATTCTCTGAGGGATGAGAAGCCCATGGAACCAAGGTAACGTGGGCGGACAAAAATGAATAGGATTTGTGGACAAGGTGCTCCTTCATTATTATCCACAATGAGAACCTTTAACAGCGAGTTGAAGCGAGATTTTGGAAATTTTCAAAATTTTAAAATTTAAAATTCTCTGAGGGATGAGAAGCCCATGGAAACGAGGTAACGTGGGCGGACAAAAATGAATGGAATTTGTGGACAAGGTGCTCCTTCATTATTATCCATAATCAGAACCTTTAACAGAGCGAGTTGAAGCGAGATTTTAGCAATTTTCCAAATTTTAAAATTTAAAATTCTCTGAGGGATGATCCAATGGAACCAAGGTAACGTGGGCGGACAAAAATGAATGGGATTTGTGGACAAGGTGCTCCTCCATTATTATCCATAATCAGAACCTTTAACAGAGCGAGTTGAAGCGAGATTTTGGAAATGTTCCAAATTTTAAAATTTAAAATTCTCTGAGGGATGATCCAATGGAACCAAGGTAACGTGGGCGGACAAAAATGAATGGGATTTGTGGACAAGGTGCTCCTTCATTATTATCCACAATCAGAACCTTTAACAGAGCGAGTTGAAGCGAGATTTTGGCAATTTTCCAATTTTTAAAATTTAAAATTCTCTGAGGGATGATCCCATGGAACCAAGGTAACGTGGGCGGACAAAAATGAATGGGATTTGTGGACAAGGTGCTCCTTCATTATTATCCACAATCAGAACCTTTAACAGAGCGAGTTGAAGCGAGATTTTGGAAATTTTCCAAATTTCAAAATTTAAAATTCTCTGATGGATGATCCCATGGAACCAAGGTAACGTGGGCGGACAAAAATGAATAGGATTTGTGGACAAGGTGCTCCTTCATTATTATCCATAATCAGAACCTTCAACAGAGCGAGTTGAAGCGAGATTTTGGAAATTTTCCAAATTTTAAAATTTAAAATTCTCTGAGGGATGAGAAGCCCATGGAAACGAGGTAACGTGGGCGGACCAAAATGAATAGGATTTGTGGACAAGGTGCTCCTTCATTATTATCCATAATCAGAACCTTTAACAGAGCGAGTTGAAGCGAGATTTTGGAAATTTTCCACATTTTAAAATTTAAAATTCTCTGATGGATGATCCCATGGAACCAAGGTAACGTGGGCGGACAAAAATGAATGGGATTTGTGGACAAGGTGCTCCTTCATTATTATCCACAATCAGAACCTTTAACAGAGCGAGTTGAAGCGAGATTTTAGAAATTTTCCAAATTTTAAAATTTAAAATTCTCTGAGGGATGATCCCATGGAACCAAGGTAACGTGGGCGGACAAAAATAAATGGGATTTGTGGACAAGGTGCTCCTTCATTATTATCCACAATCAGAACCTTTACAGGAGCGAGTTGAAGCGTGATTTTATAAATTTTCCAAATTTTAAAATTTAAAATTCTCTGAGGGATGATCCCATGGAACCAAGGTAACGTGGGCGGACAAAAATGAATAGGATTTGTGGACAAGGTGCTCCTTCATTATTATCCACAATCAGAACCTTAAACAGAGCGAGTTGAAGCGAGATTTTAGCAATTTTCCAAATTTTTAAATTTAAAATTCTCTGAGGGATGAGAAGCCAATGGAAACGAGGTAACGTGGGCGGACAAAAATGAATAGGATTTGTGGACAAGGTGCTCCTTCATTATTATCCACAATCAGAACCTTTAACAGAGCAAGTTGAAGCGAGATTTTGGCAATTTTCCAATTTTTAAAATTTAAAATTCTCTGAGGGATGATCCCATGAAACCAAGGTAACGTGGGTAGACAAAAATGAATAGGATTTGTGGACAAGGTGCTCCTTAATTATTATCCACAATCAGAACCTTTAACAGAGCGAGTTGAAGCGAGATTTTGGCAATTTTCCAAATTTTAAAATTTAAAATTCTCTAAGGGATGAGAAGCCCATGGAAACGAGGTAACGTGGGCGGACAAAAATGAATAGGATTTGTGGACAAGGTGCTCCTTCATTATTATCCACAATCAGAACCTTTAACAGAGCTGAGTTGAAGCGAGATTTTGGCAATTTTCCAAAATTTAAAATTCTCTGAGGGATGAGAAGCCCATGGAAACGAGGTAACGTGGGCGGACAAAAATGAATAGGATTTGTGGACAAGGTGCTCCTTCATTATTATCCACAATCAGAACCTTTAACAGAGCGAGTTGAAGCGAGATTTTGGCAATTTTCCAAATTTTAAAATTTAAAATTCTCTGAGGGATGAGAAGCCCATGGAAACGAGGTAACGTGGGCGGACAAAAATGAATAGGATTTGTGGACAAGGTGCTCCTCCATTATTATCCACAATCAGAACCTTTAACAGAGCGAGTTGAAGCGAGATTTTGGCAATTTTCCAAATTTTAAAATTTAAAATTCTCTGAGGGATGAGAAGCCCATGAAAACGAGGTAACGTGGGCGGACAAAAATGAATAGGATTTGTGGACAAGGTGCTCCTTCATTATTATCCTTAATCAGAACCTTTAACAGAGCGAGTTGAAGCGAGATTTTGGCAATTTTCCAAATTTTAAAATTTAAAATTCTCTGAGGGATGATCCCATGAAACCAAGGTAACGTGGGTGGACAAAAATTAATAGGATTTGTGGACAAGGTGCTCCTTCATTATTAGCCACAATCAGAACCTTTAACAGAGCGAGTTGAAGCGAGATTTTGGCAATTTTCCAAATTTTAAAATTCTCTGAGGGATGAGAAGCCCATGGAACCAAGGTAACGTGGGCGGACAAAAATTAATGGGATTTGTGGACAAGGTGCTCCTTCATTATTATCCACAATCAGAACCTTTAACAGAGCGAGTTGAAGCGAGATTTTGGAAATTTTCCAAATTTTAAAATTTAAAATTCTCTGAGGGATGAGAAGCCCATGGAACCAAGGTAACGTGGGCGGACAAAAATGAATGGGATTTGTGGACAAGGTGCTCCTTCATTATTATCCACAATCAGAACCTTTAACAGAGCGAGTTGAAGCGAGATTTTGGCAATTTTCCAAATTTTAAAATTTAAAATTCTCTGAGGGATGAGAAGCCCATGGAAACGAGGTAACGTGGGCGGACAAAAATTAATAGGATTTGTGGACAAGGTGCTCCTTCATTATTATCCACAATCAGAACCTTAAACAGAGCGAGTTGAAGCGAGATTTTAGCAATTTTCCAAATTTTTAAATTTAAAATTCTCTGAGGGATGAGAAGCCAATGGAAACGAGGTAACGTGGGCGGACAAAAATGAATAGGATTTGTGGACAAGGTGCTCCTTCATTATTATCCACAATCAGAACCTTTAACAGAGCAAGTTGAAGCGAGATTTTGGCAATTTTCCAATTTTTAAAATTTAAAATTCTCTGAGGGATGATCCCATGAAAACAAGGTAACGTGGGTAGACAAAAATGAATAGGATTTGTGGACAAGGTGCTCCTTAATTATTATCCACAATCAGAACCTTTAACAGAGCGAGTTGAAGCGAGATTTTGGCAATTTTCCAAATTTTAAAATTTAAAATTCTCTGAGGGATGAGAAGCCCATGGAACCAAGGTAACGTGGGCGGACAAAAATGAATAGGATTTGTGGACAAGGTGCTCCTTCATTATTATCCACAATGAGAACCTTTAACAGCGAGTTGAAGCGAGATTTTGGAAATTTTCAAAATTTTAAAATTTAAAATTCTCTGAGGGATGAGAAGCCCATGGAAACGAGGTAACGTGGGCGGACAAAAATGAATGGAATTTGTGGACAAGGTGCTCCTTCATTATTATCCATAATCAGAACCTTTAACAGAGCGAGTTGAAGCGAGATTTTAGCAATTTTCCAAATTTTAAAATTTAAAATTCTCTGAGGGATGATCCAATGGAACCAAGGTAACGTGGGCGGACAAAAATGAATGGGATTTGTGGACAAGGTGCTCCTCCATTATTATCCATAATCAGAACCTTTAACAGAGCGAGTTGAAGCGAGATTTTGGAAATGTTCCAAATTTTAAAATTTAAAATTCTCTGAGGGATGATCCAATGGAACCAAGGTAACGTGGGCGGACAAAAATGAATGGGATTTGTGGACAAGGTGCTCCTTCATTATTATCCACAATCAGAACCTTTAACAGAGCGAGTTGAAGCGAGATTTTGGCAATTTTCCAATTTTTAAAATTTAAAATTCTCTGAGGGATGATCCCATGAAACCAAGGTAACGTGGGTAGACAAAAATGAATAGGATTTGTGGACAAGGTGCTCCTTAATTATTATCCACAATCAGAACCTTTAACAGAGCGAGTTGAAGCGAGATTTTGGCAATTTTCCAAATTTTAAAATTTAAAATTCTCTGAGGGATGAGAAGCCCATGGAACCAAGGTAACGTGGGCGGACAAAAATGAATGGGATTTGTGGACAAGGTGCTCCTTCATTATTATCCACAATCAGAACCTTTAACAGAGCGAGTTGAAGCGAGATTTTGGCAATTTTCCAAATTTTAAAATTTAAAATTCTCTGAGGGATGAGAAGCCCATGGAAACGAGGTAACGTGGGCGGACAAAAATTAATAGGATTTGTGGACAAGGTGCTCCTTCATTATTATCCACAATCAGAACCTTAAACAGAGCGAGTTGAAGCGAGATTTTAGCAATTTTCCAAATTTTTAAATTTAAAATTCTCTGAGGGATGAGAAGCCAATGGAAACGAGGTAACGTGGGCGGACAAAAATGAATAGGATTTGTGGACAAGGTGCTCCTTCATTATTATCCACAATCAGAACCTTTAACAGAGCAAGTTGAAGCGAGATTTTGGCAATTTTCCAATTTTTAAAATTTAAAATTCTCTGAGGGATGATCCCATGAAACCAAGGTAACGTGGGTAGACAAAAATGAATAGGATTTGTGGACAAGGTGCTCCTTAATTATTATCCACAATCAGAACCTTTAACAGAGCGAGTTGAAGCGAGATTTTGGCAATTTTCCAAATTTTAAAATTTAAAATTCTCTGAGGGATGAGAAGCCCATGGAACCAAGGTAACGTGGGCGGACAAAAATGAATAGGATTTGTGGACAAGGTGCTCCTTCATTATTATCCACAATGAGAACCTTTAACAGCGAGTTGAAGCGAGATTTTGGAAATTTTCAAAATTTTAAAATTTAAAATTCTCTGAGGGATGAGAAGCCCATGGAAACGAGGTAACGTGGGCGGACAAAAATGAATGGAATTTGTGGACAAGGTGCTCCTTCATTATTATCCATAATCAGAACCTTTAACAGAGCGAGTTGAAGCGAGATTTTAGCAATTTTCCAAATTTTAAAATTTAAAATTCTCTGAGGGATGATCCAATGGAACCAAGGTAACGTGGGCGGACAAAAATGAATGGGATTTGTGGACAAGGTGCTCCTCCATTATTATCCATAATCAGAACCTTTAACAGAGCGAGTTGAAGCGAGATTTTGGAAATGTTCCAAATTTTAAAATTTAAAATTCTCTGAGGGATGATCCAATGGAACCAAGGTAACGTGGGCGGACAAAAATGAATGGGATTTGTGGACAAGGTGCTCCTCCATTATTATCCATAATCAGAACCTTTAACAGAGCGAGTTGAAGCGAGATTTTGGAAATTTTCCAAATTTTAAAATTTAAAATTCTCTGAGGGATGAGAAGCCCATGGAAACGAGGTAACGTGGGCGGACAAAAATGAATAGGATTTGTGGACAAGGTGCTCCTTCATTATTATCCATAATCAGAACCTTTAACAGAGCGAGTTGAAGCGAGATTTTGGAAATTTTCCAAATTTTAAAACTTAAAATTCTCTGATGCTCCTTGTCCACAAATCCCATTCATTTTGGTCCGCCCACGTTACCTCGTTTCCATGGGATCATCCCTCAGAGAATTATAAATTTTAAAATTTGGAAAATTGCCAAAATCTCGCTTCAACTGGCTCTGTTAAAGGTTCTGATTGTGGATAATAATGAAGGAGCACCTTGTCCATAAATCCCATTCATTTTTGTCCGCCCACGTTACCTTCGTTCCATGGGATCATCCCTCAGATAATTTTAAATTTAAAAATTTGGAAAATTTCCAAAATCTCGCTTCAACTCGCTCTGTTAAAGGTTCTGATTATGGATAATAATGAAGGAGCACCTTGTCCACAAATCCCATTCATTTTTGTCCGCCCACGTTACCTCGTTTCCATAGGCTTCTCATCCCTCAGAGAATTTTAAACTTTAAAACTTGGAAAATTGCCAAAATCTCGCTTCAACTCGCTCTGTTAAAGGTTCTGATTGTGGATAATAATGAAGGAGCACCTTGTCCACAAATCCCATTCATTTTTGTCCGCCCACGTTACCTTGGTTCCATGGGATCATCCCTCAGAGAATTTTAAATTTTAAAATTTTGAAAATTTCCAAAATCTCGCTTCAACTCGCTCTGTCAAAGATTCTGATTGTGGATAATAATGAAGGAGCACCTTGTGCACAAATCTTATTAATTTTTGTCCGCCCACGTTACCTCGTTTCCATGGGCTTCTTATCCCTCAGAGAATTTTAAATTTTAAAATTTGGAAACTTGCCAAAATCTCGCTTCAACTCGCTCTGTTAAAGGTTCTGATTGTGGATAATAATGAAGGAGCACCTTGTCCACAAATCCTATTCATTTTTGTCTGCCCACGTTACCTCGTTTCCATGGGCTTCTCATCCCTCAGAGAATTTTAAATTTAAAAATTTGGAAAATTGCTAAAATCTCGCTTCAACTCGCTCTGTTAAAGGTTCTGATTGTGGATAATAATGAAGGAGCACCTTGTCCACAAATCCTATTCATTTTTGTCCGCCCACGTTACCTTGGTTCCATGGGATCATCCCTCAGAGAATTTTAAATTTTAAAATTTGGAAAATTTCTAAAATTTCGCTTCAACTCGCTCCTGTAAAGGGTCTGATTGTGGATAATAATGAAGGAGCACCTTGTCCACAAATCCCATTCATTTTTGTCCGCCCACGGTACCTTGGTTCCATGGGATCATCCCTCAGAGAATTTTAAATTTTAAAATTTGGAAAATTTCCAAAATATCGCTTCAACTCGCTCTGTTAAAGGTTCTGATTATGGATAATAATGAAGGAGCACCTTGTCCACAAATCCCATTCATTTTTGTCCGCCCACGTTACCTCGTTTCCATGGGCTTCTCATCCCTCAGAGAATTTTAAATTTTAAAATTTGGAAAATTTCCAAAATCTCGCTTCAACTCGCTCTGTCAAAGATTCTGATTGTGGATAATAATGAAGGAGCACCTTGTCCACAAATCCCATTCATTTTTGTCCGCCCACGTTACCTTGGTTCCATGGGATCATCCCTCAGAGAATTTTAAATTTTAAAATTTTGAAAATTTCCAAAATCTCGCTTCAACTCGCTCTGTCAAAGATTCTGATTGTGGATAATAATGAAGGAGCACCTTGTGCACAAATCTTATTAATTTTTGTCCGCCCACGTTACCTCGTTTCCATGGGCTTCTCATCCCTCAGAGAATTTTAAATTTTAAAATTTGGAAACTTGCCAAAATCTCGCTTCAACTCGCTCTATTAAAGGTTCTGATTGTGGATAATAATGAAGGAGCACCTTGTCCACAAATCCTATTCATTTTTGTCTGCCCACGTTACCTCGTTTCCATGGGCTTCTCATCCCTCAGAGAATTTTAAATTTTAAAATTTTGAAAATTTCCAAAATCTCGCTTCAACTCGCTCTGTCAAAGATTCTGATTGTGGATAATAATGAAGGAGCACCTTGTGCACAAATCTTATTAATTTTTGTCCGCCCACGTTACCTCGTTTCCATGGGCTTCTCATCCCTCAGAGAATTTTAAATTTTAAAATTTGGAAACTTGCCAAAATCTCGCTTCAACTCGCTCTATTAAAGGTTCTGATTGTGGATAATAATGAAGGAGCACCTTGTGCACAAATCTTATTAATTTTTGTCCGCCCACGTTACCTCGTTTCCATGGGCTTCTCATCCCTCAGAGAATTTTAAATTTTAAAATTTGGAAAATTTCCAAAATCTCGCTTCAACTCGCTCTGTCAAAGATTCTGATTGTGGATAAAAATCCTAATCATTTTTTTTCGCCCACGTTGCCTTGTTCTTTTAATAAAGGGCACACTTCCTTTTGCAAATTAGTTTTTTTTTTCGAAGCCTATAGAAGTCTTTGTATATAATTTTTTTTTTATAATGACTTTATATTTGGAAATAGTATGACCTAGGCAAGCTAGTATATTTTTTCTGGTCCATTTTGTCAAAAAATGGGTCTTTTATTCCATTTTGAAGGCATACACCAAATTTTCAATGTCTAACATAGTTATGTTAGTACGCTACCAGAGCTCTGTTAATTGGTATGGTTTGTGTCTAGGGTTATAAATTTTAAAATTTATCTTCACACACATTAGACATTTATATTTTTTTTTCTTAAAACTAGTAGTCGATCAGCATTTGGTATTTTATAATTTGACCAATGGTAAATTCTATTCGTGCTAAATTAACGACAACCGCAAATTCAATCCAAATATTGCCATTACTTAACGTCTTTGTAACAACAAAACTTTTTGTCCATCCAGATAGCGTTTCCAAATCTGAAATATTTTGTTTTTTCATATAATTGTTTGAAAATTTTATATAAGTTTTGTTTTGCGAATGAATACTTCTTTCCTATTGTTTTTCGTGAATTTGCCTTCTTGCACTAAATTTTATTCGAAAAGCTACATAAATTAACTCATATGCGTGCGTAATCGATCAAGTTTACTCGCTCTTATAGTGTGTTCACATAACGTACAAAAACATTATTACAATTAAACAAAAGAGATGATAAATCTTTCTGTTTCCAATTAAGGTACATCTTTCATATTATGGTGGTCATGGTGAAAATTTGTACGTAGAACGCATAACATATTATACACGCATTTTCAAAAATCATTGTCGCGTCATGAAAACATTTTCAGCTTTCAAATTTTAATTGAGTAAGCTTAATTGCATATGTTTAAAGACCAAACTTTATAACACAATTAAAAATTTAATTGCCTGAATAACGTTGCATGTGTGTACATACTATTACTCGTCCACACACCAAGTGTGCACATTTATTCTCGTCTCTTTCCTATACAGGCACTTTGTTGAGTGTGGCCTGATTTCACAGCAACCTCTCGCTGCCATTGATGTTTTAAAATCATACATACATAAATATAAACTTTTCCCAATTAATAGTGTTAACTCTTTCAGCCACGGTTTCATATATATAATCTTATAATGAAAACAATTGCATTTTTTCTTTAATTAAGGCTTATTATTTATTAGGAAAAACATAAAAAATAAAATTGTCGATAAAGGGTTTTTGTGGAATGGGGTGGTTAGTTTATTAACCATCATGACGGTAGGTTTATTATTATTATTTTTTTTTTTTTTGTGAAAATCAGAAAAACAAGTTTTATCTTTTCGGATACAAAGTGGGACTTTACAAGTTTTGCATTCCCATATAGAACGCGCTGGACTCTTTTTAGTGCTGCATTTTGCGCATCTCCGGGAAGTGGATCGCACTGGCTGATGCACACTGCTTTCCAGACGTAATTCTATTGGTACTGTTGGTTTGTGGCGTTTTATTTGTACTGGAACTGAGCTTTTCAATGATCGTTTAGAGCTTGGTTTGCAGTTCTTTACCAAAGTTGGTGCCAGAATTCCTTGGTAAACACTTCTTCGAAAATCTTTTGCGCTGAGCTGATCCAGTTCTGGATGGTATTTTTTCTGTAGTTCTACAATAAAAGAGTTTATGACAGCACAGTCCAGAAAGTGAAAGAAAATTCGATGCCACCATTTACGGGACTTTCTGTCAATAGCATAAGTGCTTTTTAATTGGTCGAATTTGTCAACATAGTTCATGCAACTGTTATATTGTATTACAGTTTCTGGACAAGTTACCTTATTTTTGTCACCATTTCGTTCCCTGCGCGTAGCAACACCTGTCCTAGTGGGATCTATGAAGTTGGTAAGAAGAAAAACCGAACGTTTGTCGTTCCACTTTAGAAAAGCGACATTTGTGTCATTAATCCTGAAATCATACTCTCCCCGTTTCAGATCCTTGTCCTCTCTAAGTTTTGGTAGATGTTTCCGATTTGAATTGACAGTGCCACAAGCCAATATATGGTCTTTATATAGATCAATTTGTAATTTATATGTAATTTGTTGCAAACCTGTCGAACAACTTTTCCGCCGAGATCAGTGTGCATCCTGTCACTATCCTTTCCAGTATAAATATTAAAATCTAAACAATATGCGATATCTGCACATATCATCCAGACTTTATATCCGCGTTTAATTGTTTTTTTTTTTTGCATATACTGTTTCAGGTAGTTTCTGCTCTTGAATTTTATCATGCTTTCGTCAATAGCCAATTTTTCTGATGCGTGATAATTTTTATTAAAATTTTGTTTTAGTATGTCTAGCAGAGGTCTTATTTTGTATAGCTTGTCATAATTAGCATCGGTTTTGTTTGGCATTAGAACATTATCATTCAAATACAAGTTATTCAAAAGCCAGCCAAAGCTGTTGAGTGCCATAAACGAAGATATGAAATGGTCATTCAAATCAGGTGCAGAAGACCAGAAATCTTTATAGCTAGGCAATTTTTTTACACCCATCTCTAAATTCAAGGCAAGAAATACGTCTTCGTCGGGTAAAGTTGGTGTAAAAGAAACTCCTTTCTGCGTAGCGTATAGTTTTGTTTGAAAAGAAATTAGTTCGACGAGGTTCTCTGACCAAAACAAACGAAATAACTTTACAGGTGTGACACTTTCCAGTTCTATTATATCATTTAGTACACCTTCACAACCTGAGAACTCACCTGGCTCATCCATTTTAAAATTTTTTTCTTCCACTTTGGTTCTATCACAATAGTTTTAGTAGATAAGCCCGTGGTAGGTAGCTGATTGGCAGTAGTAAATGGTATGTTTGACAAAGGTATGTTGTCATCATCTGAGCCAAAATCATAATCATTTGTCTGGAGTTTTGAAGGTATGTCTCCGAGTACTATAAGATCCGTTAGCTGATCATAATTGTATTCTTCCTCGGATTCAATACTGCAGACACTTTCACCATCAGAAGGTATATCTTCCAACAAAGTATCTTCTATATCACGTTCTTTGAGTACACGGGGCATCCTTATAATATAACGTAAAATTATGTATGTAAAAAACACATTGCAAAAAATCCATTATAACCACCTTTTTACTTACTTGAGGTTTCGAAGATAATTTTATATAATATAATTTTTTTGTCACAAAACAATAAAACAAGCACTAAAAAACAAAGTAACACCGATTTTTTATAATAATAAACACTGTTAGCTTTTTTATTGAGTTCGGGAAAGTCCCTATTAAAATCCAACAGTTTACCGCCTTTTCAAACAAATATATTAATTCAACGAGAACACCTTAGCGTGAAAGTTTTACATCAATCAATCTAAGATGACGTTAAATAACGAAATTGTTTTGCAAATTGTCAATAGTTAGCACGAAAACATGTTTTAAAACAGTTTGAAAAGGTGGTTAGATAACTGACCACCAGACCTGAAAGAGTTAAAAGAAGAAATATGAAATAGTTTTGAAAGTAAAAAAACGAAAATTTTTAAATTACATATACAAAATGAAAAAAAACTGGCAGAATTGAAAAAAACCCTTTTTCAAACAACTTCATAAAAACTGATAATTTTAATTTAATTTAAAAACAAATTTTCTAATTAGCTAGATTTTCTTCTTCGCGGGATTTTAAAATCCAAACTTTTTCTATTCACAGGTAGAGTTCAGAGTTCATGCCTTTTGGGTTATTCTTAAAGCGAAAAGTGAGACACTACACAGATAAAAATTTTTAGCTAATACATATACCGCGCTAAGCGTAGGTAAAGTAATTTAAACGAAATTTAAATATTTGGCTTTATTCCTCGAATTATTAAATTTAAAAATTCTTTAACTATAAACAACAGCAGCCGAAATAAAAAAGAAAGAAACCAACAAAACCAACAAGAATCATAATAATGCCAGGAAAAACAACAATTGTAAATATAAACTCACACAAACAAATTGTGTGTGTGGATGTGTGTTTTGTTTGTTTAGCTTTTAACAAAAATGGATAATAATGAAAATAAGCAACAATAGCCATTACCACTACCACTACACTTATAAACAACAAAGTCGCAAAAGCTACAATAGTAAAGAGAATATAAAAATCAAAGCACGAAGGCGGTGGCATTTGAGGCCGGCTGAGATTTAGAACAAAAATATGCGGCGGCGGCTAAAAGTGGAAGAAAGGCTAAGTGAATGTTGCCATATTTCTTAAATAAACAATATCTCACAAAATAATTAAAAAGAAAGCAAAAAGGATCGACTTACATGAATATGGCTAAAAATTGTTAGCCGTAATAAGCCATATATCATCGGCGGCTAAACAGCTCAATTATGTGCCAGCTGCTCGTGGCGTAAGCTTTATTTGGCCGGCTTCTCAATTCGTATAAAATAATAGTAGCAACAACTGAGCCGCAAGAAATAACGACAACAAAATCATAATAATGTGAATGAAATAATGACCAACAACAAACAATAAACTCACTAACAAGAAATCCAGTTGTGAATAAATGTAAAAAGCGGTTAAAGATACAAAAAATAACACCACCAAAATTAAACTAATTCAAATATTATTTGTTGTAACCACACATATACATGTGTAGTAAATCACATTTTTGATTCGGGTTTGGTAGTTACTATGGTGATGAATAATTTTTAATTGTATAAAAATTACTTCTACTTAAATTTAAATTTATTGAAAATAAATTCGAAAGCTGCAGTTTACCCTTTATCTGGGGTAAAGACGGCTGACTATTGGGAGACGGAAATCTACAAAAACGTATTGGGATAACAACCCGATTAATTGATTAAACTATGCACATGATGGATAAATGCTGCATGAACTAGTCAAGTCATTATGATGAGTGTAGTATAATGGACTTTCACAATTTCTAAATACGAGGAGTAATTTTTTACATAGAACTGATTTCCGTCAACCCTTGTCAAGTTTGGTTTGGAGATAAACCAGTTTGGGATATGTGCCATTTTCAGTGTGATTTTTCGTTGTGAGAAGTTTGTATCAAATCGTTTTTTGCTTTTTATTTATTTAATTCTTTCTTTCAACATGTTTTTTCATCGTTTTGTAATATTTTTGAAGGTTCACTGACTTTAGTGGCTTTCAATTGTCATTGTAGCGTTTGCAGTAGTTTGGTATCTGGCAGTTGGCTCTTAGCTGCGCCTTGTTCTTCTGTTTCTATACACGTAGTTTATCATACCCATATACAGACGTACGTATTATAAAAGGAACAAAGCGAACACTAGAAGTCGTAGGTGGTTCTGCATGAGTTCACTGTGTATTACGAACTTTAAAAAATACGTGAGAATGAAAACAAAAACAAATTTGTTTAACAAAATTATAAAAAAGTCCAATTTTAAATAGAAAACAAAAAATATAGAGCAAGCTAGCTTGTTTAAGAAAAAATAATACAAAACCCAATGCAACAGTTTTATTAAACAAAAATTATTTTTTCCGGGTTATTATGTGAGATTAAGTCACCTTACACACAGAAAGAGGAAAGCAAGCTAAAACAAGCCGGTTAGTGACAGTTATGATCGGAACGTAAATAAAAAGAAATTGATTTGATTTTTAACGTATATATTTGCTAGTATTACATTGGGTATTCGCTCATTTCTGAAAACAGCTATTGTTTAATCTAATTGTGTATCGAATCCTAATCTAAAACGTCACAGACTGTCAGGATTGAGTTTTTTAGACAATACATGAAGCAATGCCATGTCAAATTACATTCCTTAGACTGCAAAGATTTTTCGCATACTTTACTAAATCCACTTGAGAACTTTTTCTTTACGGTTTTGCCCTAAGGAAGGAAAACAATTTTAACTGTAAAATAAAAAGTGCATACATTCACTGACTAGGTATAATCTTATTCCTTTCCCGTTGTGAGTATATAGTGCTGGCAAGACTAAAAACGATTAATAATCGACAATTTGGTTGCGATTGACAATTTAATTTTATAAAAAGTTTCTCTATATTTTTAACGCCGGTTTAGGAAGATAGAACAATCATTTTTGCTGGTAGCATCAATTCCACTAGACCACTAATTAAAAAAAATGATTTACAAGATCAAATAATCTTCGAGTATAAGAGACGTAAGAAGCGAAATGGTTGAAAAAGCCCGTTCAGACGAGAGTATTGGAAGTGGAAGCAACACGTCTTCTATTGATTTTGAATTCGACTTATGCTCTCACCAAAAAGAAAGGACAATGACTCAATCCTCAAGATAAGTCACTCGTCTTTCCCAATGGTCCAGTTGTCGGATAAAACCGAGATGTGGTTAACACATGAGAAGAAATGAAAACAGTATACCCTAAGCTTTACATATTTGCACAAAAATATTGTTTTCTAAATGGAACTTAAGTACCATTCTTTACCAAACTGGTACAACCGTTATGGAAAACTAGATAGAAGCTCTGAACAAAACAAACAATTTTAATAAATTATTGATTTGATTTTTCCACAGGGGGATTTTATATTGACATTTGGAACGAGTTTCCGTCATTCAACCTTAGCTTAATCGATTAATTAGCGTCTATTAATATTTTCTCAGTTCGATTAGTAATATGATTAGTTAATCAATAAAAAAAACAAATTTCCATCACAAGGTGTATCGCAACTTGATCAAGTTATTTCTTACTCGTAAAACTAATATGATACCTTATTAAAACTATACATACATATGTGGTATGTATATATATATATATATTTTTTTTTGTTTATGAAATTTCATTAGATATAAGGTTTTATATCGATAAAGAATTTTTTAATATATTTGTTTTTAAAAGAATTTTTTAATATATTTGTTTTTAAAAGAAAATATAAATACTGCTGGTTCGTTACGATACGGAGGATACACAAACATGATTGAAATAGGAAAACAAGTATGCAACACAATATCGAAAGTCTGGGTTGGAAAAGCTAGATTGAAAAAGATGAGCTAATCGGCTTTACTTGTTATTTGTTATCTTGAAATATTGCCTCTAGTGTGGGCAATCAGATATAAATACTACGTGCACGAGTAAAGTAGGTATGTCGTTTCAAGTAGACACCAGTATGTTTCACACACATTTCAATAAACATTTAAGGTAAAAATAAACACACACACATTTTCACAGAAAGGTTAAGTCAATAAAAACTGTTGGTTGAGAAATAAACCGAAACAAATGATGGATTATTTATTCTAAGTGTGGAACTTGTATTTTTTAACTGTATACAATGAATACATCTGTTCATAGATCAGAATTCAATTTCGCAAAACAGACGTCTATTGACGATAAGATGACAAAATTCTTGAAATAATTTCTATAACAAGTTCACGTTAATATTTAAGCTATTTTCACAAGTTTCGTGTTAAAACTTTGTTAATAGAACGAAGTAGAAGTCAAAAATTACACACTATGTATTCAGTAGGGTAGCGATTAAAGGTAGTTTTTTTTATCAACTGTGCGATCAATTAGGAATTGCCTATTTAATTTCTGGCAGTTAACTAATTACCCTCAATTTTCGATTTTCAATATTGGAGAAATCATGTAAGTATTCTTTAATAGTAGGATCACATAATTTGCTCAATAACTCCCTCCATTCTATCAATATCTTTATGAATGTTTAATACTGACATTTGCCATAAGCCAGATTAGGCGAAACAAAAATTCCACGTTAGTTTTAAGGTATTGATATTGAAAATATTTCAAAGAAGGCGGACGTAAATTCATTGAAACAAATTAAAATAAAAATTATAATAATAAAAGGTAATAATAAAACAAAAAGAAAAAAATTTCCATTGAAACTTAAAAAAAAGGACAGCGATCGTGTGCGCGTAATAAAAAAAAATCTTCAAAAATTTTGTAAAAACAAAAAATTTGCTCTGTCTTCATCATGGATGAAGAAAGCAGCGATTCTATTGTTGACGATATAAACTGGCAAGTAGTTACTTCGCCTATGATTATAAAACGGCATCAAAGGGAATCACCAAAATTATTTAAAAATAAAAGGCAAAATCTTGACAACGAATCGACTGCGTTAAAGAATGCCAACAATAACAATGCAAGTGCGTTACTAAATGCAAACGGCACTGATTGCATTTCAAAAATACTCGTAAACACCAACGATGCTGGTTCATCAAACCAAACAGAAAAATTTTTATAAAATAACAACTAAAAAATTAAATGCTTTAGGTACCAAAAATAGTAATCTTTTTGCTATCCTTGGTAATGATAATAATGAAACTGACTCTGAAGTTAAGGACCTTTAAAGATATAATAATGAACCCAAACCTCCACCTATATTTATTCCATTTGTTGCTGATATTAGTGCAATGATGAAATAAATTTCTAAAATAATACCTTCCTCTGAAATTCAGTATAAGTCACATGAAGATGGCCAAAATAGGTTAATGATAAAAAGTATAAAATCATATAGAATAATTGTTACCGAATTAAACGACAAAAACTTCTTATTCCATACTTACCAAGTAAAGCAAAAGCGATCATATAGAGTCGTCATACAAAATTTGCACCATTCAACTTCCATTGCCGATATAATATATATCACATTGCAAAAAAGAAATCCTTTGCCAATGTTTTATATTGATTTGGAACCCAAAGTAAACAACAAAACCATTTATAATATTAAACATATAAATAACGATATCGTTAATATTGATCCCCAAGAAAAACAAACGATATGGACTAAGTCACCTAAAAATTAATTGTACCAAAAACACTGAAACACTTCCACGCTATGTTAACTACTTACCAAACCATCTAGCAAATTATAAAGATTGCATTGTATATAAACAAATGTTAGAGAAAAGATTACGCAGTAATAGTCAGTACAGAAGTGAAAGAAATTACCAATATATTTTTAGCAGTGAAGATTATCTAAATCAATTAAATCAAAGTAAATATTCAAACACAAATCAAAATAATATGTCTTCATACTAGGAGGTTTTACGTAACCCACAACAAAATGCAATAAACAATTCGTTTGAAAAAATCGAAAATGTAATCCAAAGTCAAATAGAGGTAACAAATAAGCTTATAAACACCATGTCTCTTTTAATGACGAAACTATGCAGCTAAATCTTAGAATTGCAATATGGAATGCCAAACATAAAGAAGAGATGGAACTATTTCTTAAAACTAAATTTGTTGACATTCATCTCGTCTCGGAAACTCATTTTACGAACAGATCATTTTTCAAAATTTAAAATTATAATGTAGTACAAGCTAACCACCCAGATGATAGAGCACATGGTGGAGCAGCGTTATTAATAATATCCTTAATAAAATACGAATTTACCAACGAGATAAGAACACCGTGTCTTCAAGCTGCATGCATAAAGGTTGTTTGTAATTCGACGTACATTTCTATTTGCTCTATTTTTTCCACCCCGATTTTCTGTAAAATATCAAGAATTTCAAGACATAGTTGGAGCATCACTGGTGGGGTTCGAGACTGATAAATCCTGTTGTGTCTTCAGTAATAAAAGACTGCACTTAGTATTTTTAAAGATATACAAAATGGACTTTATTTCAAAACGTGTCTAACTGTATATTTCAATTATATCTATATCAATTCTACGCTAGAGTAATTAATTCAATATTAGTCAGGTATCCGATCATTCGGTTAATGTGGTAACCTGAGGTTGCCAGATTAGTCATAACAATTCTCTCGCCCTATAAAATGTCCTGGACATCGTATCAGGCCGACTCCATAACGTAATCGGCTAGGTAAGAGGGAGGTTTGCGGGATCTACTTACTCGACACTCTGTAGTGGGAGGAATTTGACAATTTGTATCCAGCGGCAGCTGATTTTGAGCATCCTGTTGATTTGAAAAATCTTTTGGTAGAAAAACCACGTCCTCTATATTAGCTGGCGGTGGAATGTTATCAGCTTTGGTTGCGGCTGAACTCTGATGCTTTGTAAAGTTAGGTAATGCTGGTTGAACGTCTGTTAAGCAAAGCTGATTTATGTGCCTCTTAAATACAAACCCATTATCCAGGGTTATTATGTAATGAAGACACCCAAGTTTCTTAGTTACTGTTCCTAGCTTCCAGACTGTTTTATTGGCAGTGTAATACCGGGCCTGTACTCTGTCTCCCTTTTTAAGTTGTCTTACTGAGGGATTTCTTTTGCTAAATTTAGTTGGCTTCAGAACATCTAGTCGTATACGAATCTAGCGCCCCAAATATTGTTCGGCCGGTGTTTTATTATTCTTGAGTGGTGTAGCACGGTATTTGAAAAGTATTTCTCGGACTTTTTGATCGACTGGTATACGTTCTTCCTTCATTGACACTAATCTATGTTTGAGGGTCTGGACATTCCTCTCCGCCAATCCATTTGTAGCAGGATTACCAGGCGCTATGTATTTCTGGAAAATGCCGGAGTTATTGAAAAACGTTTTAAATTCCATACTTGTAAAAATAGCCGCATTGTCCGACACTAAAACGTCCGGAAACCCATTTCTGGAGAATATGGATTTTAAAATTTCTATTGTTGAAAGTTACATACTGCTACTTCCGCCCATTTTGACTTTGCATCGATTACGACTAAGAAAAAATGCCCCTGAAAAGGTCCAGCATAGTCTATATGAACCCGTTGCCAGTTCTGCTCCGGCTCATCCCATGGGTGTAATTCGGCTTTTTTAGGAGAGCTTTGTACAGCTGCACAAGACTCACACGATCGCATTACTGCTTCGATGTCTTTATCCAAATGTTCCCAGTAGACGTATCTACGTGCCAGCTGTTTCATTTTAGTGATGCCGAGGTGTGTATAATGAAGTTCTTGTAGAACGTATTGTTGTAGCGACTTCGGAACTACAACTCTTTGGCCTCGAAATAAATTATTGTTGTCTATTGTAAACTCGACTTCAATGCAATTTTTTTTAAACTTATTTTAGCTGCTTTGAAGCTTTTTTTTATGATTTGTGATATTTCATCTTTGCTGGTTTCATACTGAAGTGTTTTAAAATTTATTTTTGAACTGCTAAATTTATTTACGCTTTCACTAAGTATTAAATGTACCTGTGTGTCGATTGAATCTTCAACAAGGGTTTTAGAATTTGGCGCCCGGGAAAGGCAATCGGCATTCGTATTCTGAACGCCTTTCTTGCATACCAGTTCATAATCAAACCCAGATAAATATGAAGCGTAACGCTGCAAACGCTAGGAAGTCATTTGAAGCAATATCGAATTTTGATGGAAAATGCGCGTAACCGGTTGATTATCAGATATAAGTGAAAAATGACGACCAAAGAGATACTCATAAAAATGTTTAACTGCAAAATTAATTGCCAGGGCCTCTCTGTCGATTTGCGAGTAATTCTGTTCTGCAGACGTTAGTGCCCTAGACGCGTATGCGATTGGGCGCCCTTGCCCATGTACAAAGTGTGACAATAGGGCTCCAACTCCTGTAGGGCTTGTGTCACAGGCCAGTCGCATAGGTAGCTGCGGGTTATAAGGCATTAATACGTTTTATTGTGCTCTGTGGTATGTCCCAAAAATTTAATGCTTTCTTTAAAAAATTTACATTTTGAACGATTGAGGTGTATGTCAAATTTCATAAGTTGAGTCGAACATGCTCTTAAATTGGTTACACACTCATCCATCGAACTTCCGTGTACGATTATGTCATCGAAATATGTCTCGGTCTTGGGTATGTCGCAGTGTGGTTTTTCTGGCCGCAATATAGACATAGGCCTTCTATACTGAGTTTCTTGTAATTAACTTTTTGTTGTTTGTTGTTGTGTTCCTATTGCGGTCATAAATTCTATTTATTACTGGCATTGTACTGCTCACAGACCTATGTTTCGCATCTGATTTTACCGCTTCGAGCGCTATTGCTTTTGCCACTATTTCATTGAATTTCAATGTACTCGACTGCAATAATTGTTCACGCACGTTATTATCCAAAATTCCACGAATAATTTGTGCACGCAAAAACACGTCTGCCACAGATACCCCTCATTTGCAGGGGGACACAAAACATTGCCTTTCTTCGTGATACCGTGATAGAAACTGGTGCTGTGCCACCAAAACATTTTTCTTGGGAGCAAGATGTGACTCTATAAGTTGTAATAATTCATCGTACTTGACTTCGTTGAGTTGTCTAGGTGACGCTAAAGCAGAGACTATGTTAAACGTTTTTGAGCCAATAGAATTAAGAAGAAGCCGTGTATCGCTTGAGACGTTTTTCATTTCCGTATAATTTTTGAATCGCTGGATATAGTTCTTGTAACTTTCCTTCGTTGGTTCAAAGGCTTCGAAATTTGGCAGAAGAGCGGAATTCACGTTGCTGCTTCCCACTCCAACACCTCTTACTCCCATTTGTTGCATCATTTGCGCAATCATCTTTTGTTGCACCTGCATGAAATGTTTAAACTGGTCTGCATCCATTTTGAGTTTTTCTCTTTTTCACCTCGTCGCCAATTTGTTGTGTCTTCAGTAGTAAAAGACTGCACTTAGTATTTTTAAAGATATACAAAATGGACCTTATTTCAAAACGTGTCTAACTGTATATTTCAATTATATCTATATCAATTCTAAGCTAGAGTAATTAATTCAATATTAGTCAGCTATCCGATCATTCGGTTACTGTGGTAACCTGAGGTTGCCAGATTAGTCATAACAAATCCTAAAGGCGGAGAATTGTATCAGCAATAATAATTACTCAGTTTTATCTACTGGACGTCCAACGTATTGGCCTACAGACCTGTCTAAAATACCAGATTTATTGGATTTTGTTGTATATTCTGGTATACATAGTAACCTGCTTCAAATTACAGCTTTTAATAACCTAAGCTCTGACCATACACCAATTGTCATTAACTTTAACACTTTTTTCACTGCCAAACCAAAAGATATAAAGTAATTAACAACGAAACTGATTTGATTTCGTTTAATGCCTAGATAGAAAGAACTATTAATCTCAACATACCAATAAAATCAGCATCAGCATTACACTATGTATCAAGGTTTTAGTAATCTAATGCACGAAGCCAGATGCTTATTAACACCATGAAAACCGCAACGTTCAACGTTTTATGTAACTTCCGAAATCAGAACAATGATACAAAATAAGAGAAGGCTAAGAATCTAGGAAATGAGCAGAAATCCTAATGACAAACGCAACCTAAATTACTCTGTAAAAGATCTGACTTCGGCTATTAGCAATAAAAACGAACAGATAGCAAATTTCGTTAGAAGTCTTAATTTCACTAGAGGCAACGAATATTGCTTATGGAATGAAACAAAATATTTAAAACTACCAAAACAAAGAAATATTCCAAGAAAATATGAAAACGGCTTATGGTGCAGGACAGACAAGAGCAAAGCTGAAGCATTTGTCTCACATTTGCATAAAATCTTTCAGCCCAATGATGTTAATAACAGTTCTTGCGCAAAAGTAATAGAAGAGTTCCTAGACAGCACCTGCCCAATGGATTGGCCAATTAACCATATTTCGCCACAGGAAGTAAGGGAAGATATAACTAAACTAAATTGTAAAAAACCTCCAGAATATGACTGTATTGATGGAAATTTCATTCAAGCCTTGCTAAAGAGAGCTATTATATTTATCACTCTCATATTTGGTTCAATTCTTAGACTAATGTCCCTATTACGGTTTACAACTCAACTCAGTTGAATTGAAATTGAAACAACTCACCTTTAAAACAACTCAACTTTGGTTTGGTATTACGAATTACAACTAATTCTGGTTGAAATCGTATTGATGTTGCCAGCTTAAAAAGTGAGGATTTGACAGATATTTAAACAGCTGATGCTATTGTGGCGAGCAATTAAAAATTTCATTTAATGTTTGTGAAATTGTTTTTTTTTAATTATATTAAAATGGATATAAATGTAGATTTATTTTACAACGATGAAAGTGTTGATGCTAAAAGTCATGTGCTGCGCATTCGAAAAAGCCTACGTGATCACTCGAATCCCTTAGAACTTCCAAATACCAAGTAAGTAAAGGATATTGTGATAATTAAATGGTTTTATAATACTTTTTTTGCAGGTTTACAAATGAGCTGAAGCAATATTTCCCTACAACTGTCCGAGGTACGGCTATATTGAAATTGTGCGCAACTCTTAGGTTCCTTGCTGACGATAGTTATCAAAAATGCAGTGGAAATGACTTTAATGTTCTATTCCTTAGCTTAGATAGAAAGTACTAAGATGATAATAATATTATCAACAATGTTAAAAATTAAAAAAAAAATTCTCCGATAAAATGTATAACAGGGGTTTTATATGCTTAAAAAAAACCTAGAAATAGCAAAGAAATTGGATTTTCATTATCGTGCAATATCCTCCAATATCCACCATCACCGGCCAAATCGAGTTTTAATAATCAATGCATTTATAAATTATTATTATGTAGTGAAGGAGTAAATTTAAAAAATCGTTAAAGATATCATTAAATTAAACTTACAATGGAAAACCCGATTAATTGAATACTAATAAGGGCCTGTTCGTAAATGCAGCACTGCGCTGCATATTGTGCGCAGTATGTTCAAAAATGCAAACAGTGGCAACACTGCAAATGTAACACGGTCGAAAATGCAACACAGCAGTTTATTAGAGGCAAACGAATGCAAATACTAATCAAAAAAAATGGCTGATGCAACGGAATAGTAAGTACTTAAATGTATTTTTTTTTTTCAAATTTTTTTAACTTTTATGTGGAAATGGCCAAAAAATATGTCTTCTGGATATTCTTTTATAACTCTCCAATAATCTAAAACCTTTGGAATGCGCCTTTTACTTTTATAAATAAAATTTTTTAATAAAATTTTTTCTTTTGTAAACACTACATAATCGGACATCACTTGATTTGTCATCTAACTCACAAAATTAAATTTATTAATAATTTTTCCATTCTTAACTTATGTCGTTCGTAAATGCAAAAATCATCGCATAATCATATTATGCAGCGCAGAGCTGCATTTACGAACAGACCCTTATTTTTAAAAGAGCCTCTTAAGTAAAAGTTTTTAACATACATATTAAGATAATTTAAAGCAAGCGTTAAACTAAAACTAGAATAAGTTCTTAGAAGTAAACCCTAACATTGACATTTGCAAACTACACGCATGCATGACACTTCCACACTTTACCAAAAATTTAGCAATGCTAAAAAATTTGACAGATTCCAAAGTTTTACCGGGTAACCAATGCGCGTGTGAAGATAAATATTTCGAGTAAAATATGTTGCTACATCAAAACAAAAAGTTAAATATGTTTTACATAAGTACTTACGGCGAAAAATATTTAACTCGACATATTTTGTTCACATAGTTCATAGGTTCACTGTTAAAGATATTTCCAAGAAAGCAAAGAAACTGAATTTCTAATCATGTTTTTTTAGCTTTTCTTATAATAATAAATATTGAACTAAATTTATAATAAAAATGCTTATTATATGAGCCATGTACTTTGAAAAAGGGTTAAGTTTTTGAAGAAATCAAGTTAATGATAACATTAATCACAATTTACTGGTATCTTATCATTTAAAAAAAATTGCCTATTTTGAGAACCAATGAGATTTTATTTGAGAGAAGTTTTGCTACTTAACGATATAAAAAAAACTTGTTTATTTTGAAAGTGGCATAAATCACTAAAAAAAGGAAATTAGTTGCAGAGCTTATGGAAAAAAGGTGAAGGTAATGTTTTGTTAAAAGTAGGTAAGTGTGTGTGAAGTATTGTTTTGATTAAGTTCCAGTAGTTTTTAATAAGCTGTGATCTATGACATATTTTTATATGTGTATATTAATATTTATTTCCCGTCCTATGACAGTGCCATTTTAAAGCGAAATGTCCCTTGGATACAAAGTGTTAGAACACGGGGCGGTCCCTACCACCAAACAATCTTCCTTCTAGGGCACAAGATCTTCTTTCTTGTGAAAGAATTTAAAATGAGTAAAAATATCTGTCATTTTATAAAAAGTTCATTAATAAGAATAATGAACGTTCTCTTATGTGTGTGAAGATAAATTTTAAAATTTATAACCCTAGACACAAACCATACCAATTAACAGAGCTCTGGTAGCGTACTAACATAACTATGTTAGACATTGAAAATTTGGTGTATGCCTTCAAAATAGAATAAAAGACCCATTTTTTGACAAAATGGACCAGAAAAAATATACTAGCTTGCCTAGGTCATACTATTTCCAAATATAAAGTCATTATAAAAAAAAATTATATTCAAAGACTTTTATAGGCTTCGAAAAAAAACTAATTTCCAAAAGGAAATGTGCCCTTTATTAAAAGAACAAGGCAACGTGGGCGAAAAAAAATGATTAGGATTTGTGGACAAGGTGCCCCTTCATTATTATCCACAATCAGAATCTTTGACAGAGCGAGTTGAAGCGAGATTTTGGCAATTTTCCAAATTTTAAAATTTAAAATTCTCTGAGGGATGATCCCATGGAACCAAGGTAACGTGGGCGGACAAAAATGAATGGGATTTGTGGACAAGGTGCCCCTTCATTATTATCCACAATCAGAATCTTTGACAGAGCGAGTTGAAACGAGATTTTGGAAATTTTCCAAATTTTAAAATTTAAAATTATCTGAGGGATGATCCCATGGAACGAAGGTAACGTGGGCGGACAAAAATGAATGGGATTTGTGGACAAGGTGCTCCTTCATTATTATCCACAATCAGAACCTTTAACAGAGCGAGTTGAAGCGAGATTTTGTCAATTTTCCAAATTTTAAAATTTAAAATTCTCTGAGGGATGATCCCATGGAACCAAGGTAACGTGGGCGGACAAAAATGAATGGGATTTGTGGACAAGGTGCTCCTTCATTATTATCCACAATCAGAACCTTTAACAGAGCGAGTTGAAGCGAGATTTTGTCAATTTTCCAAATTTTAAAATTTAAAATTCTCTGAGGGATGAGAAGCCCTTAGAAACGAGGTAACGTGGGCGGACAAAAATGAATGGGATTTGTGGACAAGGTGCTCCTTCATTATTATCCATAATCAGAACCTTTAACAGAGCGAGTTGAAGCGAGATTTTGGAAATTTTCCAAATTTTTAAATTTAAAATTATCTGAGGGATGATCCCATGGAACGAAGGTAACGTGGGCGGACAAAAATGAATGGGATTTATGGACAAGGTGCTCCTTCATTATTATCCACAATCAGAACCTTTAACAGAGCGAGTTGAAGCGAGATTTTGGCACTTTTCCAAATTTTAAAATTTAAAATTCTCTGAGGGATGAGAAGCCCATGGAAACGAGGTAACGTGGGCGGACAAAAATGAATGGGATTTGTGGACAAGGTGCTTCTTCATTATTATCCATAATCAGAACCTTTAACAGAGCGAGTTGAAGCGAGATTTTGTCAATTTTCCAAATTTTAAAATTTAAAATTCTCTGAGGGATGAGAAGCCCTTAGAAACGAGGTAACGTGGGCGGACAAAAATGAATGGGATTTGTGGACAAGGTGCTCCTTCATTCATTATTATCCATAATCAGAACCTTTAACAGAGCGAGTTGAAGCGAGATTTTGGAAATTTTCCAAATTTTTAAATTTAAAATTATCTGAGGGATGATCCCATGGAACGAAGGTAACGTGGGCGGACAAAAATGAATGGGATTTATGGACAAGGTGCTCCTTCATTATTATCCACAATCAGAACCTTTAACAGAGCCAGTTGAAGCGAGATTTTGGCAATTTTCCAAATTTTAAAATTTATAATTCTCTGAGGGATGATCCCATGGAAACGAGGTAACGTGGGCGGACCAAAATGAATGGGATTTGTGGACAAGGTGCTCCTTCATTATTATCCATAATCAGAACCTTTAACAGAGCGAGTTGAAGCGAGATTTTGGAAATTTTCCAAATTTTAAAATTTAAAATTCTCTGAGGGATGATCCCATGGAACCAAGGTAACGTGGGCGGATAAAAATGAATAGGATTTGTGGACAAGGTGCTCCTTCATTATTATCCACAATCAGAACCTTTACAGGAGCGAGTTGAAGCGAGATTTTAGAAATTTTCCAAATTTTAAAATTTAAAATTCTCTGAGGGATGATCCCATGGAACCAAGGTAACGTGGGCGGACAAAAATGAATAGGATTTGTGGACAAGGTGCTCCTTCATTATTATCCACAATCAGAACCTTTAACCGAGCGAGTTGAAGCGAGATTTTGGCAATTTTCCAAATTTTAAAATTTAAAATTCGCTAAGGGATGAGAAGCCCATGGAACCAAGGTAACGTGGGCGGACAAAAATGAATAGGATTTGTGGACAAGGTGCTCCTTCATTATTATCCACAATCAGAACCTTTAACAGAGCGAGTTGAAGCGCGATTTTGGCAATTTTCCAAATTTTAAAATTTAAAATTTTCTGCGGGATGAGAAGCCCATGGAAACGAGGTAACGTGGGCGGACAAAAAGGTTAAAGGTTCTGATTGTGGATAATAATGAAGGAGCACCTTGTGCACAAATCCCATTCATTTTTGTCCGCCCACGTTACCTCGTTTCCATGGGCTTCTCATCCCTCAGAGAATTTTAAATTTTAAAATTTGGAAACTTGCCAAAATCCCGCTTCAACTCGCTCTGTTAAAGGTTCTGACTGTGGATAATAATGAAGGAGCACCTTGTCCACAAATCCTATTCATTTTTGTCCGCCCACGTTACCTTGGTTCCATGGGCTTCTCATCCCTTAGCGAATTTTAAATTTTAAAATTTGGAAAATTGCCAAAATCTCGCTTCAACTCGTTCGGTTAAAGGTTCTGATTGTGGATAATAATGAAGGAGCACCTTGTCCACAAATCCTATTCATTTTTGTCCGCCCACGTTACCTTGGTTCCATGGGATCATCCCTCAGAGAATTTTAAATTTTAAAATTTGGAAAATTTCTAAAATCTCGCTTCAACTCGCTCCTGTAAAGGTTCTGATTGTGGATAATAATGAAGGAGCACCTTGTCCACAAATCCTATTCATTTTTATCCGCCCACGTTACCTTGGTTCCATGGGATCATCCCTCAGAGAATTTTAAATTTTAAAATTTGGAAAATTTCCAAAATCTCGCTTCAACTCGCTCTGTTAAAGGTTCTGATTATGGATAATAATGAAGGAGCACCTTGTCCACAAATCCCATTCATTTTGGTCCGCCCACGTTACCTCGTTTCCATGGGATCATCCCTCAGAGAATTATAAATTTTAAAATTTGGAAAATTGCCAAAATCTCGCTTCAACTGGCTCTGTTAAAGGTTCTGATTGTGGATAATAATGAAGGAGCACCTTGTCCATAAATCCCATTCATTTTTGTCCGCCCACGTTACCTTCGTTCCATGGGATCATCCCTCAGATAATTTTAAATTTAAAAATTTGGAAAATTTCCAAAATCTCGCTTCAACTCGCTCTGTTAAAGGTTCTGATTATGGATAATAATGAAGGAGCACCTTGTCCACAAATCCCATTCATTTTTGTCCGCCCACGTTACCTCGTTTCTAAGGGCTTCTCATCCCTCAGAGAATTTTAAATTTTAAAATTTGGAAAATTGACAAAATCTCGCTTCAACTCGCTCTGTTAAAGGTTCTGATTATGGATAATAATGAAGAAGCACCTTGTCCACAAATCCCATTCATTTTTGTCCGCCCACGTTACCTCGTTTCCATGGGCTTCTCATCCCTCAGAGAATTTTAAATTTTAAAATTTGGAAAAGTGCCAAAATCTCGCTTCAACTCGCTCTGTTAAAGGTTCTGATTGTGGAAAATAATGAAGGAGCACCTTGTCCACAAATCCCATTCATTCTTGTCCGCCCACGTTACCTTCGTTCCATGGGATCATCCCTCAGAGAATTTTAAATTTGGAAAATTTCCAAAATCTCGCTTCAACTCGCTCTGTTAAAGGTTCTGATTATGGATAATAATGAAGGAGCACCTAGTCCACAAATCCCATTCATTTTTCTCCGCCCACGTTACCTCGTTTCCATGGGCTTCTCATACTTCAGAGAATTTTAAATTTTAAAATTTGGAAACTTGCCAAAATCTCGCTTCAACTCGCTCTGTTAAAGGTTCTGATTATGGATAATAATGAAGGAGCACCTTGTCCACAAATCCCATTCATTTTTGTCCGCCCACGTTACCTCGTTTCCATGGGCTTCTCATCCCTCAGAGAATTTTAAATTTTAAAATTTGGAAAATTGCCAAAATCTCGCTTCAACTCACTCTGTTAAAGGTTCTGATTGTGGATAATAATGAAGGAGCACCTTGTCCACAAATCCCATTCATTTTTGTCCGCCCACGTTACCTCGTTTCCATGGGCTTCTCATCCCTCAGAGAATTTAAAATTTTAAAATTTGGAAAATTGCCAAAATCTCGCTTCAACTCGCTCGGTTAAAGGTTCTGATTGTGGATAATAATGAAGGAGCACCTTGTTCACAAATCCTATTCATTTTTGTCCGCCCACGTACGTTACCTTGGTTCCATGGGATCATCCCTCAGAGAATTTTAAATTTTAAAATTTGGAAAATTTCTAAAATCTCGCTTCAACTCGCTCCTGTAAAGGTTCTGATTGTGGATAATAATGAAGGAGCACCTTGTCCACAAATCCTATTCATTTTTATCCGCCCACGTTACCTTGGTTCCATGGGATCATCCCTCAGAGAATTTTAAATTTTAAAATTTGGAAAATTTCCAAAATCTCGCTTCAACTCGCTCTGTTAAAGGTTCTGATTATGGATAATAATGAAGGAGCACCTTGTCCACAAATCCCATTCATTTTGGTCCGCCCACGTTACCTCGTTTCCATGGGATCATCCCTCAGAGAATTATAAATTTTAAAATTTAGAAAATTGCCAAAATCTCGCTTCAACTGGCTCTGTTAAAGGTTCTGATTGTGGATAATAATGAAGGAGCACCTTGTCCATAAATCCCATTCATTTTTGTCCGCCCACGTTACCTTCGTTCCATGGGATCATCCCTCAGATAATTTTAAATTTTAAAATTTGGAAAATTTCCAAAATCTCGCTTCAACTCGCTCTGTTAAAGGTTCTGATTGTGGATAATAATGAAGGAGCACCTTGTCCACAAATCCTATTAATTTTTGTCCGCCCACGTTACCTTGGTTCCATGGGATCATCCCTCAGAGAATTTTAAATTTTAAAATTTGGAAAATTTCCAAAATCTCGCTTCAACTCGCTCTGTTAAAGGTTCTGATTATGGATAATAATGAAGGAGCACCTTGTCCACAAATCCCATTCATTTTGGTCCGCCCACGTTACCTCGTTTCCATGGGATCATCCCTCAGAGAATTTTAAATTTTAAAATTTGGAAAATTTCCAAAATCTCGCTTCAACTCGCCCTGTTAAAGGTTCTGATTATGGATAATAATGAAGGAGCACCTTGTCCATAAATCCCATTCATTTTTGTCCGCCCACGTTACCTTCGTTCCATGGGATCATCCCTCAGAGAATTTTAAATTTTAAAATTTGGAAAATTTCCAAAATCTCGCTTCAACTCGCTCTGTTAAAGGTTCTGATTATGGATAATAATGAAGGAGCACCTTGTATACAAATCCCATTCATTTTTGTCCGCCCACGTTACCTCGTTTCCATGGGCTTCTCATCCCTCAGAGAATTTAAAATTTGGAAAATTGCCAAAATCTCGCTTCAACTCGCTCTGTTAAAGGCTCTGGTTGTGGATAATAATGAAGGAGCACCTTGTTTACAAATCCCATTCATTTTTGTCCGCCCACGTTACCTTGGTTCCATGGGCTCATCCCTCAGAGAATTTTAAATTTTAAAATTTGGAAAATTGCCAAAATCTCGCTTCAACTCGCTCTGTTAAAGGTTCTGATTATGGATAATAATGAAGGAGCACCTTGTCCACAAATCCCATTCATTTTTGTCCGCCCACGTTACCTCGTTTCCATGGGCTTCTCATCCCTCAGAGAATTTTAAATTTTAAAAATTTGGAAAATTGCTTCAACTCGCTCTGTTAAAGGTTTTGATTGTGGATAATAATGAAGGAGCACCTTGTCCACAAATCCCATTCATTTTTGTCCGCCCACGTTACCTTCGTTCCATGGGATCATCCCTCAGATAATTTTAAATTTTAAAATTTGGAAAATTTCCAAAATCTCGCTTCAACTCGCTCTGTTAAAGGTTCTGATTATGGATAATAATGAAGGAGCACCTTGTCCACAAATCCCATTCATTTTTGTCCGCCCACGTTACCTCGTTTCCATGGGCTTCTCATCCCTCAGAGAATTTTAAATTTTAAAATTTGGAAAATTGCCAAAATCTCGCTTCAACTCACTCTGTTAAAGGTTCTGATTGTGGATAATAATGAAGGAGCACCTTGTCCACAAATCCTATTCATTTTTGTCCGCCCACGTTACCTTGGTTCCATGGGCTTCTCATCCCTTAGCGAATTTTAAATTTTAAAATTTGGAAAATTGCCAAAATCTCGCTTCAATTCGCTCGGTTAAAGGTTCTGATTGTGGATAATAATGAAGGAGCACCTTGTCCACAAATCCTATTCATTTTTGTCCGCCCACGTTACCTTGGTTCCATGGGATCATCCCTCAGAGAATTTTAAATTTTAAAATTTGGAAAATTTCTAAAATCTCGCTTCAACTCGCTCCTGTAAAGGTTCTGATTGTGGATAATAATGAAGGAGCACCTTGTCCACAAATCCTATTCATTTTTATCCGCCCACGTTACCTTGGTTCCATGGGATCATCCCTCAGAGAATTTTAAATTTTAAAATTTGGAAAATTTCCAAAATCTCGCTTCAACTCGCTCTGTTAAAGGTTCTGATTATGGATAATAATGAAGGAGCACCTTGTATACAAATCCCATTCATTTTTGTCCGCCCACGTTACCTCGTTTCCGTGGGCTTCTCATCCCTCAGAGAATTTAAAATTTGGAAAATTGCCAAAATCTCGCTTCAACTCGCTCTGTTAAAGGCTCTGGTTGTGGATAATAATGAAGGAGCACCTTGTTTACAAATCCCATTCATTTTTGTCTGCCCACGTTACCTTGGTTCCATGGGATCATCCCTCAGAGAATTTTAAATTTTAAAATTTGGAAAATTGCCAAAATCTCGCTTCAACTCGCTCTGTTAAAGGTTCTGATTGTGGATAATAATGAAGGAGCACCTTGTACACAAATCCCCTTCATTTTTGTCCGCCTACGTTACCTTGGTTCCATGGGATCATCCCTCAGAGAATTTTAAATTTTAAAATTGGAAAATTTCCAAAATCTCGCTTCAACTCGCTCTGTTAAAGGTTCTGATTATGGATAATAATGAAGGAGCACCTTGTCCACAAATCCCATTCATTTTTCTCCGCCCACGTTACCTCGTTTCCATGGGCTTCTCATCCTTCAGAGAATTTTATTTTAAAATTTGGAAACTTGCCAAAATCTCGCTTCAACTCGCTCTGTTAAAGGTTCTGATTGTGGATAATAATGAAGGAGCACCTTGTCCACAAATCCTATTCATTTTTGTCCGCCCACGTTACCTCGTTTCCATGGGCTTCTCATCCCTCAGAGAATTTAAAATTTTAAAAGTTGGAAAATTGCCAAAATCTCGCTTAAACTCGCTCTGTTAAAGGTTCTGGTTGTGGATAATAATGAAGGAGCACCTTGTCCACAAATCCTATTCATTTTTGTCCGCCCACGTTACCTTGGTTCCATGGGATCATCCCTCAGGGAATTTTAAATTTTAAAATTTGGAAAATTTCTAAAATCTCGCTTCAACTCGCTCCTGTAAAGGTTCTGAGTGTGGATAATAATAAAGGAGCACCTTGTCCACAAATCCCATTCATTTTTGTCCGCCCACGTTACCTTGGTTCCATGGGATCATCCCTCAGAGAATTTTAAATTTTAAAATTTGGAAAATTGCCAAAATCTCGCTTCAACTCGCTCTGTTAAAGGTTCTGATTGTGGATAATAATGAAGGAGCACCTTGTCCACAAATCCCATTCATTTTTGTCCGCCCACGTTACCTTCGTTCCATGGGATCATCCCTCAGATAATTTTAAATTTTAAAATTTGGAAAATTTCCAAAATCTCGCTTCAACTCGCTCTGTTAAAGGTTCTGATTATGGATAATAATGAAGGAGCACCTTGTCCACAAATCCCATTCATTTTTGTCCGCCCACGTTACCTCGTTTCCATGGGCTTCTCATCCCTCAGAGAATTTTAAATTTTAAAATTTGGAAACTTGCCAAAATCTCGCTTCAACTCGCTCTGTTAAAGCTTCTGATTGTGGATAATAATGAAGGAGCACCTTGTCCACAAATCCTATTCATTTTGTCCGCCCACGTTACCTCGTTTCCATGGGCTTCTCATCCCTCAGAGAATTTTAAATTTTAAAATTTGGAAAATTGCCAAAATCTCGCTTCAACTCGCTCTGTTAAAGGTTCTGATTGTGGATAATAATGAAGGAGCACCTTGTCCACAAATCCTATTCATTTTTGTCTGCCCACGTTACCTTGGTTCCATGGGATCATCCCTCAGAGAATTTTAAAATTTGGAAAATTTCTAAAATCTCGCTTCAACTCGCTCCTGTAAAGGTTCTGATTGTGGATAATAATGAAGGAGCACCTTGTCCACAAATCCCATTCATTTTTGTCCGCCCACGTTACCTTGGTTCCATGGGATCATCCCTCAGAGAATTTTAAATTTGGAAAATTGCCAAAATCTCGCTTCAACTCGCTCTGTTAAAGGTTCTGATTGTGGATAATAATGAAGGAGCACCTTGTCCACAAATCCCATTCATTTTTGTCCGCCCACGTTACCTTGGTTCCATGGGATCATCCCTCAGAGAATTTTAAATTTTAAAATTTGGAAAATTTCCAAAATCTCGCTTCAACTCGCTCTGTTAAAGGTTCTGATTATGGATAATAATGAAGGAGCACCTTGTCCACATATCCCATTCATTTTTGTCCGCCCACGTTACCTCGTTTCCATGGGCTTCTCATCCCTCAGAGAATTTTAAATTTTAAAATTTGGAAAATTGCCAAAATCTCGCTTCAACTCACTCTGTTAAAGGTTCTGATTGTGGATAATAATGAAGGAGCACCTTGTCCACAAATCCTATTCAATTTTGTCCGCCCACGTTACCTTGGTTCCATGGGATCATCCCTCAGAGAATTTTAAATTTGGAAAATTTCCAAAATCTCGCTTCAACTCGCTCTGTTAAAGGTTCTGATTATGGATAATAATGAAGGAGCACCTTGTCCACAAATCCCATTCATTTTTCTCCGCCCACGTTACCTCGTTTCCATGGGCTTCTCATCCTTCAGAGAATTTTAAATTTTAAAAGTTGGAAAATTTCCAAAATCTCGCTTCAACTCGCTCTGTTAAAGGTTCTGATTATGGATAATAATGAAGGAGCACCTTGTCCACAATTCCCATTCATTTTTCTCCGCCCACGTTACCTCGTTTCCATGGGCTTCTCATCCTTCAGAGAATATTAAATTTTAAAAGTTGGAAAATTGCCAAAATCTCGCTTCAACTCGCTCTGTTAAAGGTTCTGATTGTGGATAATAATGAAGGAGCACCTTGTCCACAAATCCTATTCATTTTTGTCCGCCCACGTTACCTCGTTTCCATGGGCTTCTCATCCCTCAGAGAATTTAAAATTTTAAAAGTTGGAAAATTGCCAAAATCTCGCTTCAACTCGCTCTGTTAAAGGTTCTGGTTGTGGATAATAATGAAGGAGCACCTTGGCCACAAATCCTATTCATTTTTGTCCGCCCACGTTACCTTCGTTCCATGGGATCATCCCTCAGATAATTTTAAATTTTAAAATTTGGAAAATTTCCAAAATCTCGCTTCAACTCGCTCTGTTAAAGGTTCTGATTATGGATAATAATGAAGGAGCACCTTGTCCACAAATCCCATTCATTTTTGTCCGCCCACGTTACCTCGTTTCCATGGGCTTCTCATCCCTCAGAGAATTTTAAATTTTAAAATTTGGAAAATTGCCAAAATCTCGCTTCAACTCGCTCTGTTAAAGGTTCTGATTGTGGATAATAATGAAGGAGCACCTTGTCCACAAATCCTAATCATTTTTGTCCGCCCACGTTACCTTGGTTCCATGGGATCATCCCTCAGAGAATTTTAAATTTTAAAATTTGGAAAATTTCTAAAATCTCGCTTCAACTCGCTCCTGTAAAGGTTCTGATTGTGGATAATAATGAAGGAGCACCTTGTCCACAAATCCCATTCATTTTTGTCCGCCCACGGTACCTTGGTTCCATGGGATCATCCCTCAGAGAATTTTAAATTTTAAAATTTGGAAAATTTCCAAAATCTCGCTTCAACTCGCTCTGTTAAAGGTTCTGATTATGGATAATAATGAAGGAGCACCTTGTCCACATATCCCATTCATTTTTGTCCGCCCACGTTACCTCGTTTCCATGGGCTTCTCATCCCTCAGAGAATTTTAAATTTTAAAATTTGGAAAATTGCCAAAATCTCGCTTCAACTCACTCTGTTAAAGGTTCTGATTGTGGATAATAATGAAGGAGCACCTTGTCCACAAATCCTATTCAATTTTGTCCGCCCACGTTACCTTGGTTCCATGGGATCATCCCTCAGAGAATTTTAAATTTGGAAAATTTCCAAAATCTCGCTTCAACTCGCTCTGTTAAAGGTTCTGATTATGGATAATAATGAAGGACCACCTTGTCCACAAATCCCATTCATTTTTCTCCGCCCACGTTACCTCGTTTCCATGGGCTTCTCATCCTTCAGAGAATTTTAAATTTTAAAATTTGGAAAAGTGCCAAAATCTCGCTTCAACTCGCTCTGTTAAAGGTTCTGATTGTGGATAATAATGAAGGAGCACCTTGTCCACAAATCCTATTCATTTTTGTCCGCCCACGTTACCTCGTTTCCATGGGCTTCTCATCCCTCAGAGAATTTAAAATTTTAAAAGTTGGAAAATTGCCAAAATCTCGCTTCAACTCGCTCTGTTAAAGGTTCTGGTTGTGGATAATAATGAAGGAGCACCTTGGCCACAAATCCTATTCATTTTTGTCCGCCCACGTTACCTTGGTTCCATGGGATCATCCCTCAGGGAATTTTAAATTTTAAAATTTGGAAAATTTCTAAAATCTCGCTTCAACTCGCTCCTGTAAAGGTTCTGATTGTGGATAGTAATAAAGGAGCACCTTGTCCACAAATCCCATTCATTTTTGTCCGCCCACGTTACCTCGTTTCCATGGGCTTCTCATCCCTCAGAGAATTTTAAATTTTAAAATTTGGAAAATTGCCAAAATCTCGCTTCAACTCGCTCTCTCAAAGATTCTGATTGTGGATAATAATGAAGGGGCACCTTGTCCACAAATCCCATTCATTTTTGTCCGCCCACGTTACCTTGGTTCCATGGGATCATCCCTCAGATAATTTTAAATTTTAAAATTTGGAAAATTTCCAAAATCTCGTTTTAACTCGATCTGTCAAAGATTCTGATTGTGGATAATAATGAAGGGGCACCTTGTCCACAAATCCCATTCATTTTTGTCCGCCCACGTTACCTTGGTTCCATGGGATCATCCCTCAGAGAATTTTAAATTTTAAAATTTGGAAAATTGCCAAAATCTCGCTTCAACTCGCTCTGTCAAAGATTCTGATTGTGGATAATAATGAAGGGGCACCTTGTCCACAAATCCTAATCATTTTTTTTTCGCCCACGTTGCCTTGTTCTTTTAATAAAGGGCACATTTCCTTTTGGAAATTAGTTTTTTTTCGAAGCCTATAAAAGTCTATGAATATAATTTTTTTTTATAATGACTTTATATTTGGAAATAGTATGACCTAGGCAAGCTAGTATATTTTTTCTGGTCCATTTTGTCAAAAAATGGGTCTTTTATTCCATTTTGAAGGCATACACCAAATTTTCAATGTCTAACATAGTTATGTTAATACGCTACCAGAGCTCTGTTAATTGGTATGGTTTGTGTCTAGGGTTATAAATTTTAAAATTTATCTTCACACACATCGTTCTCTTCAAGATGAACAAAACAAATATGTATGTATATTGAACGTTACCTAACGACTGATTACGTAAAGATTTTTTTAAAAAGAAATTAAGAATCGAATAACAGCAAATCATATAAAACAGATTGTTTTTCTATCTTTTTCTAACTCTCACAAAATAAAGAATGAGATGATGTAATAAATGGTGTTTCTTTTACGTATAAGATTTTTGAATGAAGTAAAACACAGGCGAATTTATAAACTTCAATGTAAATTAAATTTCCGATATTTTTTTGAAGATCAAATCTGAAGATGAAATATGCAACAGGATATAATATCTTCAAAACAGCACTGGACATCAATATTGGTATACATACATATGTATATATACAATTTGAATAAATGGTTAAAAAAAGAATACAATTTAAGAATTTTATATGCCGAAATAAATACTAAGTTGTATAAATATATAATAATACTTTTGACTTAACAAATAAGTTATAATAACTAATTTAATATAAAAAACGAAAATGAGCTTTAATTGTCTCGTTAGACAAAAAAACTAAAATGGCTTTTCTGAAATGTACTGCGTTGGTTGTGCTTTGAATATTATGTGGAATTAGATTCCAGAGCCGTACAGCGTGTACAAAAAATTGCCTCTAGTCGATCTTGCGAATGCTAATTTCTGAAACAGATAGTTGGGTTCTTTTGTATGGATTATTTTGTGCTGAAAAATTAAACTGCGACGTTTTAAGACATTGTCAAAAGAAATATTAAACAGTTTCTTTGCAAACTGGGAAACGCTGTCAGTCCTTCTCAGATTAAATACGTATCTAGTAGTATTATTAAATGCAACTCTAAATTTTTGCTGATCAGAAGTACTACATCCAGAAAACAATTCATACCCATATAAAAGTGTTGGCAACAAGTAGGATTTGGCTAACAACATTCTAATCTTCAATGGAGTAAAATAATGATTAGTTAATAATGTTTATATTTCGAAACGAATACGTATCGATATAATGGTATTCAAATTATATCAAATATATGTGCATATATTGTCTATTTTTTTTTTCAAATAATCGATATTTTTTGCCCATCCTTACCGTACAGTTCATGGTATTCTACATCACCGAAAATTGTGACTAATCTATGACGATATAAAAAAATTTTGTAAGTGTTTTGTACTATTTCAGAACGTGTAATTAATGTTGGATGCTTTCAATTCATTTAAAAGTAGGATTAAAGTTCACAATATAAGAAGTGCATGATTCGTAACTTCCTTATTTAGATATTTAGAAAATAAGGCGAGATAATGATTTGGTAATCGATTGGTACCAGAAGCCAACAGCTTCGTGGAGTATTATCAAGTATTATTCTAAGGACAATAACGCAATTATTATTAACAAATCTAAAAATTGTATAGGAAGAGTGCTCACTATAAGTGATAGGTAATTTCCAAATCAGCTTATTTATAAATTAATTAATCAGTAAGATGTTAGGAGGGAACGTAATATAGGTAACGTATTGGAGTCAAAGGTATACAAGAATTCTTTGATAAGGTAAAATACAAAATGGCTTTCAAAGTTTATAATACATTGTTTTGTAAAACTAACGTCAGAATTCATAAATTGGATAAGTAAGGGAAATAAATCATAAAGAGAATTGTGATAAAGTCTATGTAGGGACAACAAAACATAAACTAAAATCTAGAATAGCTGGACATAAATCAAATCTAAATTGCAGATATTCCCATAATAATCATTAGCCTAACTGTGAAAATGCATCGGTTTTAAATACAGAGATTAGATACATATAAGCATCGTTATATATTAGAAATGTTGCAAACTGTAGGCACTCCTTTTACACAAAGAATTAATTTTAAAGCAAATACAGATAATGTTGCGCTGATAAATGTATAGTCACTTTCTTCATAAAATAAGATAGTTAATATAAGGATTTTTTTTAGTGTTTTAATTTATGTTGTTTTCTAAATGAGTTTTGTACACATTTTAATACAAAGGTAAAATTATTTCTATTTTAATGTTAATTTTGTGTTTTCTAAAAATTGTGAAAAATTCTTGAATTTTTATTCATATATGTACATAACATTTATTATAAAAAAATATTTTATTTGCTGATGATGCTACACAATAGAGCAGCGAAATATCGATAAAAATAAAAGAATTTCAAATAATAAATTTCAAGCTTGAAACATTTAATAAAACAAATATTCTCTTATTTCGTCGTATACAACCCTTTCGTTGTAAAAAAAATCATGTCGGCAAGTGGCGAACAGTTAGTATCTCAACAGTACGTAGAGCAATCATAATCAAAGTTAAAGAATATACTAGGATAACATATCTATTATCTGTGGCATAATCGTATAACTGTAATTGCTGTTGATCTGTTTGTATATTGCCCATATATTTTGATGCTGTGATGTCTACTAGGTAAATATAAAAATAACAGGAAAGAGAAGAAAAAAACAAAATCCAATATAGTTTATATGTTGAAAAATATATAGTTACGAATACAACTATATTCTGAAGCTTGTAGGTGTGTATAATGTTAATAAATGAATTCTGTACATAGAGGTTGTGCAATATACCTAATAATTAATTACTTTCTCTTTGATAAAATATATTTATATTAGCACAGATGCAGGAAATATTTGATACCGAATTGATTAATATAATTAATATAGAACAGTTTTAAGTGAAATTATTATTATTGTGTTATTATTATCAATATAAAAATAACAGGTAACTGAAATACAGCAAATACCAATTATTAGTAAATCAATTAAAAATCCAATATTTTGGCATTTGGCTTTACTGGAAATAGTAAACGGCAAAGTGTCTTTTTTTTAAACAACAACAAATAATATATATTAGGGCACATAAAAATAAGAGGATTTTTTTCCTTTTTTGATTTGAGTATATAAACCCCGAATATTATCTATACCGTTCTGAAACCTTCGTTCGGGCTTTTCACCCCAGTTGTCCGTATAACAGCTTCATTTCGATTTTGACCCATTTTTTCAAGCTCGAAAACATTGCGAAATAAGAAAATATGTAATATCACTTCTTTTTGTACCACTATTACTCAAAACATATCCGAACTCCGAATATAATCTATTCAGTGGTTTTCCACTCCAGTTGTCGGTATAACCCGCACCCATTCGATTTAGACCCATTTTTTAATATCAAAAACATTTCAATAGGTAGAAGAGAATGTGTAGTTTTTAAGAACCTGGTTCCTGTTGCATGCTTCCGAAAATATTTTCATAAATATGTAAAACAATTCGGTTTGTATCTCTGCAATTAAATACGAATTTTTTTTCACACATACTATATTAAAGTATACATATGTAAGTAAACAACATACTTGTGAAAAAAACTATTTTGATTATTAAAAGTTAACTAAGCATTTTTTATTTTAGGAATAAAATTGCCTTCACCGTAACAGAGAAATGTAGCTAAAAAATCAATACAATTATAAATTTATTGATTTGTCATTACTTAAACACACACATACATATGTTCAAACTAACGTTCAATAACAATGCCGCCCTGTTACACTTAGATAAGTTTAAAAACTTCTTTGTACGGAAATTTGTTGAATTTGTTAGTAAGTAGATATTTGTTTAGTTGAATGGACAAAACTATGTTAAGAAAATTAAATGGAATAGCAAAAAGTCTTATCGAAATAAATATAAAAATTGCTTTAAATATCACGTTTATCAAAATATCAAAAATGTTATTTAAAAACTATCATAAACTTCTTTTTGTCAGAATAATGCAAGCTTATTTAAATTAAATATCATACTAACCTGATTTTCGTGAGGAACCCAAACTAAACGTTTTTGTGTCCATTCAGCTTGAGTTGCCGGATCATTGAACTGATTCCGTTCCACTGAAAGATACTTCAATTCAGGATCATTGCGATCGACTTCTTCAGCCATGTTTATCTAATTTTTAGGTCTTTATACTTAAGATGGGTAGGTATATACTATTAATTAATTTTTAATAAAACTTTTGATGAAAACAATATTTTTTCTTCTTTATTATAACACAACAATTAAGCACTTTATATTTTTATATTATTTTTGATGTTTAAATGTAAAAAAAATTATTAATAAAAATTCGTTGTCTAATCTAATATCTAAAACATGAAAAACACATATAAAAACGTCAAGGGCGAATTAAGAGAAAAATTTTATGCTGGCAATGATAAATAAGAAAACAAAAGAGTTTCGAATTGGAGAAAGAGTGCAAACGTTGAAATTAGTCATTCACTATGGTTGAACATATTTTTGACATTTCACTTTTTTCTTGCAGTTGTCGGCAAAAAGAAAAATTAAAACGCAAGCAAATTTGCATATAAAAACATGAAATTCTTCTTTAAAGTTTTATTCGAAATGCAGTGAACTATTTTGTATTGAACGCAACCAAAAATTAATCGTGCTATGTTATGAGAAATATTTTATTTAATTAAAATTTTTGTAACTATCTCGGTTGATATTTTTAACAATTTATAATTTTATATTAATTTAAGCACTTTTGTATTATTATTATTCAATTGAGTGTTTTATTATTACTTATAAAAATATAACAAAAATTCAATCCGTAAATTCGATCGACCAGACCGACACTCTACACTTTTAAGACTGAGTGAGTTAAGTTTAGAGTAAGAGTATTTTTGTAAAAAAAATGAGCAAGGCCGAACACAAAAAACAGTGCTGCAGGTTTTTTTTCTTTGGTAATATCTGTTTCAGGCATGGAAAGTTCGAATTTTATATAGTTTGTATAAAATATTTACTGGCATATGAATTTTGGAATTATGCGATTTAAAAAAATCGAAAGTGTCGTTGATATATATATATATATATATATATATATATATATATATATATATATAATTTTGCGAATCACTAACATCTTTTCTTTTTTTCGCGTATATTTGTCGAATAGTGTGTGTAATATTTAAAGACAACTGAAGTTTCGTATTTGGTTTCATCTGTTTTTTCTTCGCCTGTATCAAAAAATTAAACTATGATTCTAAAACATATTTCTTCTAACGTTCGCTCATATGCATCTACTATTACAGTTTATACAGAAGTAATGAGCAATATTGTTGGAGATGCCTTGGTTAAAAAATTATGGACAGCACGTCAGTACATCTGTACATACAACTTTAATAATGATGAAAGAGGTGAATAAATAGTTGATATTATTAAAATAAATTTTGGTAAACGTATAAAAATACGGAAAATTTTGTATCCAAAATAAGTACTCTTTTATTAGGTCTTTAAGATAAAAGTTATTAAATTTCATTCTTTGGGAAAAAGTTATTAATAATAGCGAAGACGACCTCTTTTTTGATTAAACATGTTCCGTGTATAAGAAATATGTATAAATTTTTCTAAGCTTTTATATAAATATCATTTTGAATACACTTTAGCCGTAAAGCAAAAGGAAAATAGCTTACGTCCAAATTTATAGTCAAAAAGAAAGTATACTTTAAAAGAACTCTTAAATAACGTTAAAAAAAAGGAAACTTTAGTTCGTTCATAAACAAGTTAAATTATGCTTTTTGACATTAAAGTCGATTTAAAATATTAAACTGATGTTTTTACCTACAATAAACTTTACAGGAAGTATTTTCCTGCAAGAATCTAGGTTCTTTGGCATTATCAAACATAATTTTATATATATAAAGTTTCACTTCGTACTTTGCCAAGTTCAGTAAACGTGAATTGTATATGCCACTCTGTTAAATTTAACAAGTATTTATAAAGTAAACGTAATACTAAAATAAAAAAAATTTTTACACTGCTTTTTACTTTTGCACTATTCTTATATAAATACCGAATAAAACCCGTTTTGATCCCGAACATATCTTTTCTTATGGAAATATTCTCTCGCTTAAAACAACAGAAACCAAATTTCCATGCCTGGGTTGTTTTATCTTTCTTGTGTCGCGGAACGCAAATCTTCGTTAAGTGCATATGTGTGTGGGGATGTAAGTTTCAAGTAGCCGCTTTCAAAAAATTGTTTTCGTGACTTTTTAACAATTTCTGTACTTTGTAGATTATTTTTATCTGCGTATATATTTACGAAAAATGTGTATATAAATGTTCATTACTATAACATTGTTTTTTATGTTTCTATCCACGGTCTTATAATTTTGTTGTTTAACTTGTCCATATTTTTTATCTTTTTGCTGACCGCCTTTTGTGGATCACTCAAACTTTTATCTTTCTCACATTTGCCAAAAATGTTCAGTTTATTTTTAGCAATATTTGTAAATAAATCAATTCATATTATTCTTTTAAATTTCCGCAAAATAGTAACTCTTACAAAAATTTATCCACTTTCATCCACTTCAAAAATACACTAAAAATGTTTCACTCGTTACACGTAGGTCCAATCGACCGACTACTTATATTTGCTGGGCGGGTTTCGTTAAACTGTTTGTTTTTTCCCCTGCTTTCGTTGAATTTTTTCTGAAGAACTAAAAGCAAGTGTCAACAATATGTGCCGGACAGAGATGTATTTACAGCTAGTGCTACAAAGTTCATTTCCATGTACTCGTCAGGACTCGTACTCAATGGTTATAATTATTTATTTAACAGCTAGTTTTAGGATAATGAACATTTATATTTGTTAGTTAAGTGTAGCTTAAACTTAAAATTAAAAATTTTCTTTTATTCTATTCAGAAAGAAAGTTTATTTGATATGATAACTTTAAATACAGTAGAAGTTATTTTTTTTAGACTAGTTGAATGGAATGCATTTTCTATGCCGCTACACACGTTATCAATATTTTTCGTGTCTCTTGTACTAAATTTTTTTGTAACTGCAAACATCATCTATTTAACCCAACATTAAATACAAATATTTATTTATAATATTATATTTGACGTAACTTTGTCGAATTACAATTATTAATATTAAATTACTTAATATAATATTGTATTAGACATCGAAAAGTTTGAAAAATGTATTTGGGGACATGATACATATAAATGTGTATATCCAGAGTAATATACCAAAATGTAAACAATAACTGGAAGGAAATGTAAGTATTTAGTTTTAAAAAGTATCCACACCGATATGAGTGATACGAAGAATTCTAATGGCGATCGGTATTCAATTTGGTCCGTAAGTCAGTTTGTCCATAAACAATACAACTTCGTGTACAACTCCAACAACAAGTCTAGTTGAGTAAAGATGGCGAATAAAACACGCACAATATGCTTTTTGTCCAAACAATTGTTCGCAAAACTTTTTTATGACATTACACGAACACAATATATATAGTCAATATAAAAAATATGTGATGAGAGACAATAAATTATGCGTAAACTGAATAGTCATTTCTATACGTATACGCCAAGCAGAAGACAACGATCATATTTTCGCCCGTTATTTTGCAGACGCTTTCTAAACGTGGGAACAAATTTATGGCTAGTCAAGACGTAGTGGTATATTGTAGACTGTTTCCTTTGAAGAATTTTTTGGCGTTTAAGTAGTAATAATATTTCATACTTTGTGCAACAGTGATGGTATTTTCTGCACTATTAAATAATGGAAAACGCGATGCAATTTTTTTTGAAGGAATGATATTACATAGTGTTGGTACTCTTTAAGTTAATTTTGTACTCTTTTCATATAACCCCAATATACTAGAAATTTTTATGTGATTGTGAAATTCACACGAAAATATGCTAGAGCAGTGAAAAAAACGTGTGTGAATAAATCAAACTCAAGCATAAACGGTGAACCGTACCAATTGTGTTTGTTTGCATATTGTTTTAACGTGGTCAGATTGAAAATATGTAAAGATTAACACGTGCAAGTAATACTAGCGAGCGAAATGTAATGCAGTATTTATATATGTTCATCAAATTTGTACTATAATTCAGATCATGGACGTTTGATTTAATTTAAAATGAGTAAACTATAATATCTTCATTTACAGACCAACTTACATCAGAAAATCTGATTCACGTCTTTAGGTTTGCAATATACATTAATAGAATATAGCAATGGAAAGCTAAACATATTTTTATTATAAAACCTAAACGAAACGATGTCCCAAAAATTTGAACACAGTAATGGAAAGCTAAAACCAATGCTAATTGAATGGCATTTATTCAAAAAGACTTTAGTATAGGCGATATTCACTACCAAACTTTTATTTTTCGCAAAATAAGGTCAAAATCCCCAAAATACTATTTTTCCTATAAAACCTAAACGAAACGATGTCCCAAAAATTTGAACACAGCAATGGAAATCCTAAAACAATTTTAATTGATCGGCATATAGTTATTAATCAAAAAGACTTTAGTATAGGGAGTATTCACTAACTTTAATTCTTACAAAAAAATAACGTGTTAATAAAATCCAACGACGAAGATAAAAATTGTACCTTAATAACTTAAACAAGTACAATAGTGTGCGGGTTTTCCATCCCTGTCAGTAATTTGTTGCCACAATTCATAAATCTTGATCCTATATTCAGATAAGGTAACACTGTTGACATTAATTCACCACCATAGAAATAAAAATGTAAACAAAAACAGCTGGTACGGTTTGCCGGTTTCTTCAGAGTTTCATGTATTCACATCGATAAAAATTATAAGACGCGCTGGTGAGTTTTCTGTTTTATACTACATTAACATCTACGCAAAATCTGGTACTTATGAGATTTTGAGCGAAATCTAGTTCATTTCCACCAGATTTCCCATACAAAACAAAATCTACTTACGAACTAGATTTTGGCAAAATCTCTCAAAATCTTGCAATACTAAATGATGCAACTAAGAAAATTTTGACATTTGTAACAAAAAAAAAAAAAAAGCGCGGTAGAAACAAAATATTTACAGCAACATTAAAAAATAATAAAAGTTTAAAATAAGTGTTTTCAATATTGATAAAACAATAATGAATAAAGTGTAAGTAATATTACATATGTAATTATGTGTATAAAAACAATTGTAGCACGAATTTAATTAAGTTTAGAGCCAATTTTTTATTCTTTCTTCAGTCAGCTGTTTTTGTTATGAAAATGAAATCCAATAATACGTCAAAAAGCATTGGTGTAAACGGCAGAGATTTTCTTCGAGATTTGAGCTGAAATCTACTAGATTTTGCGTAGATGTAAATGTAGTATAATACAAAATAATAATAATTTGGAACATGTTAAAAAATTTAAAAATTCCAAACAATAATTGTATGCGGAAACACTTGTTTAAAAGTATATACATAGTATACATATATAAAAATAAATAAATAAATAAAAAGGAATGTTATTAGTGTACGTGAGCAAATTATTTAAAAAACTAAATGTTTATATTGGCTTAATTTATATTTGCATGCTCTAAGTTTGATTATACAAATTTATAATTTTTGTTTAATAACTTAAACATATGTATTTGTAAAATGTGCAGGAAAATCAATATAAAAAAGATAATCAAATGGACCATACCGCATATCTATATCAAAATGTAAAGCGGCTATTAGACGATCATACTTGGTATGTGAACATGGTGTGATGAGAGAGTTTTTTGTTATTAGACTATCATCAATTTTTTCAACTCACGTCAGGAACACAAACTATTTAATTTTTTTTAACAACTTAAATTGTTTTATCGGGCTCAACTGTTTTCAATTTTTCCAGAAGTTTTTCATAACCCTTCTGCTTAATATGTTTATTGTGGTATATTTCACTTTTCATCTGCCACAATTCTGGCAAACTTTCGTAAATTTCAATAAACTCCTTTAAAAATGCGCGCTCTAAGAATGCCATGTTTACCCTTTGCTTACGAAAACAAGAATGAAATTTGCACTGAGCTTGACAGAATTGCTATTAAACGAGTATGATGGTATGATGACAAACACAAAATATCCAAATTTTTTGAAAACCATCGAACCAAGTTGACAAACACGCATTTTGCACGCATTACACGAGTGTGATGGTATGCCATCACACCACAAAGTAGTAAACAGTGGTGAAACGACAGTATAGTGATCTTTTTCTCTATCCGTCTCGTTCCCTCAGAGCCTTAGTTTTGTTTTTAGATTTTTGTTTTTATTTGGATTTTCTTGCCGTGTTTTTCTGTATTTTTTCCTGTATTTCGTCACAAAATGCTATATTTGTCTCTTTCTAACAGAGCCCATAGTAAAATAAACTGAGTTTTTTATTTTTTATGTGTCAAAGTCTTCACCTCTGGTTACCCTGTGACACCATGTTCACATACCAAGTTTGACCATCTAATAGCCGCTTAAGACTTTGGCCTTAGTCAAAGCCGCTAACTTGTGACAGCAGAAAAGTTTGTGGCAGCAAATTGTTCATATCGTAGTAGAAACTCTAATCATTAGTTTTGTGCCACAGGCAAGTTGGAGGTAAGGATTTAAAATCTTATGTTTAATTTATCACAACGATCATTCCAGACGGTTGTAGCCACAAAGTAACACAGAGGCGTCACTAGTATAGTGGTCTCTTTCTCTATCTGTCCCTTTCTTAAATGAATGACCGCTCTTATATTCCCTTTTGTTATATTTTCTTCTTTATTTTGAATAATTTTTCTGGCGCATTAATGAAAAAGGTAAAAATAAGGGTTGAAAATTTATATTTATTTAAATTTAAATTAATTTACTTTCTTTTATTTACAGGAAGAGCAAGGGCACAATTTAGAGGATAACTTATGATGTAAATTTTAAAAGATAAGTACATTTCTATCATATAAAAACACACACTTATTTCCTTTGTATATTGACTAATAGTTTTTTCATTTTTGCAGAGCCAAAATGTATTCATCTAAAAATGTGTAAGTATGGATTTACATAGATAACAGAAAACAAATTTGTTCAAAAATTTCTTTTATATTTTCAGGAAAAGATGTATTAAAGGATGTCCTCCAGGCGAACAACTTCACATCTTCCCAAGGGATCCAGAGAGGTAAGTGTTTTCAAGTGTTAAAAATTTTTCCGTACTGATTATAATTTCGCTCCATACGTTGCTTTACGGAAGCATTACCTACAGACCTGCAAATGTAAATCGGGTTTCAGGACTTGTAGGCTTGCTTAATTTTAATGTAATTAATTTTATAAAATCTTGGTTAAGATAAACTTATGTGTTTTGCACTTTTTATTATTTTTAAGGTGTATTTATAAATAGACAAACTTCTTCAATAGATTTTTCTCTCATTTAAACTTATATTCATTTACATTTGTTTCATTAGCTGCTACGGATTTATTTGTTGAACTTGTTGTTAATGGCGGCTTGTTGGGCTCCCTACTGAGTATGTCGTACGAAATCGATTTACAAAGGTTAGTATTAATCAATTATTAATAATCCATAATTTTTACTTTTTGCTTAAATTACAGGAAATAACTTTAAACAAAAGACGCGGAGTATAATTTTTCAGCAACAATGAGGAAATCCCAAAGTAATTCCCTCATTGTAATTTAATTCGTAATTGTAATTTAAGTTTCAAAAAATAACAATAAAGTAAAAGCTTTAAAATGTTTATATATACATAGATGTTTATTTACTGCTTGATATTAGGTACTGTACATAATTAAGAGGTTGAAAAATAGAATTTATATTTCAACAGATGTTATGAATGAATTTATTACAAATTTAAACATTTAAATAACTTTAACAAAGGTAAACACAAAATAGGTTTCGTATAAAAGTTTTGCCTTTTTTATCTACTAATATCGCTTATGATTTAAGCTGCTTGTTTAAAACATATAAAAGAAAAGTTATTATTTCAACATGTTTATGTGTATGTAAAAAAAAAAATTATTTTCCATTTAATTTTAGACACAGTTTAGAAACATACTCAACATCGCTACTCATCCTCTTCGGTAGATGAACATCTTCATTGTCGCCACAAGAGTTTGCGTCCATCTTTTGCGTTCTATTAGATTTAGATTTGTTATTGAATGTAATCAGTACGTTTAAGATTTGTTTTACCTGTTCATCATTTGTTACGAATTGTTTCGTCAAATATAAAGGCGTATAGCCAGCCCTATTAGTTGCATATAATGCCCATGCTATCAACTGGCCATATTCCAACATTAAATTTACCAATTTCAGATTTTGTTGTTGTACGGCCATATGTAAAGCATACTACTTGGAGTTGTTACTGCGGCTGCATCATATTTTAATAGTTTTGTAACAATATCATAATTGTTATCGTTAAGTATGGATAAATGAAAGGGAGTAAATCAATCAACATTTATTTATTTATTATTATTCCAAGCCATTTCTTTATTTGGGTTGGTCATGAAAACAGGGATATTGCAAACGCTTGTTGACCAAAGTTTATTTAATTTAAAATAATTTAATACCTTAAAAATAGGTATTGCGAATATAGATTAGGTTGGTTAGCAATATCCTTTTTCTTTTTGCTGATCATTTGTTCCTTGTGGTGATCCATTGATGCCTTTGCGTTGCTGCATATACAAACACCATCTTTTTTTACCACTTTTATTAATTTCTGTATTATTTACCACTCCATCAAAATCTCTTAATTTTTGATATTTATTAAATGTGATATGTGATTTATATCACATTTATATTTATATAATATAAAGCACAGAATAAATTACAAACTAAAATATACGAAATTATCACAATCACAAATTATTTTTCTAGTTTTTTGCTTCTGTTTTGACTATGTTTCGGAATATTTTAAAATGTTATATTTGTCTCTTTCTTGAGGGACTGCCCGCGGCAAAAAAGCTGATTCTAGCATTTTTCTTGCGTCAAAGCTTACACCTCTGGTTACTTTATGGTTGTAGCCACCGACTCTACATCACAAAGTAACCAGAGGCACAGGGTAACCAGAGGTGAAGACTTTGACACATACAAAATAAAAAACTCAGTTTATTTTACTATGGGCTCTGTTAGAAAGAGACTAATATAGTATTTTGTGACGAAATACAACAACAAATACAGGAAAACACGGCAAGAAAATCAAAATAAAAACAAAAATCTAAAAACAAAACTAAGGCTCTGAGGGAACGAGACGGATAGAGAAAAAGATCACTATACTGTCGTTTCACCTCTGTTTACTACTTTGTGCCAGAGGAATAAGCTTTGACGCAAGAAATTTGCTAGAATCAGCTTTTTTTGCCGCGGGCAGTCCCTCAAGAAAGAGACAAATATAACATTTTAAAATAGTGCGAAAAATAATCAAAACAGAAGCATAAAACTAGAAAAATAATTTGTGACGGAGGCAAAATTTCGTATATTTTAGTTTGTAATTTATATATTCTGTGCTTATATTATATAAATGTGATATAAATCACATTTAATAAATATCCAAAATGAAGAGATTTTGATGCAGTGCTAATTAATACAGAAAAGAATAAAAGTTGTAAAAAAGATGGTGTTTGTATATGCAGCAACGCAAAGGCATCAATGTATCACCACAAGGAACAAATAATCAGCAAAAAGCAAAAGGATATTGCTAAGCAACCTAATCTATATTCGCAATACCTATTTTTGAGGTATTAGATTATTTTAAATTAAATAAACTTTTAAAAATACATTGGTCAACAAGCGATCATAAACTGCATTGCAATATCATTGTCTTCATGACCAACCCAAATAAAGAAATGGCTTGGAATAATAATAAATAAATAAATGTTGATGGATTTACTCCTATTAAAACTATTAAAATATGATGCAGCCGCAGTAACAACTCCAAGTAGTATGCTTTACATATGGCCGTACAACAACAAAATCTGAAATTGGTAAATTTAATGTTGGAATATGGCCAGTTGATAGCATGGGCATTATATGCAACTAATAGGGCTGGCTATACGCCTTTATATTTGACGAAACAATTCGTAACAAATGATGAACAGGTAAAACAAATATTAAACGTAGTGATTACATTCAATAACAAATCTAAATCTAATAGAACGCAAAAGATGGACGCAAACTCTTGTGGCGACAGTGAAGATGAAGTACATAAAATTGTTATAAAAGGAGAAAATTCAGGTTCATCTACCGAAGAGGATGAGTAGGATAACAATAGCGGTGTTGAGTATGTTAAAACAACAGTAGCTACAGTAGCGTCTTGTATTCCGAGACCTAAAATCAAAAAAGGATTTGAAATAAAACAAGGTTCTGATGACAATGCTGTTAATATTCTCTATATTACCAATGTGGAAAGGGCTTTAAATGATAAGCAAATTTTTTCAAAACTGAGTCTAAAATTAAGTGAAAAATAATTTTATTGTACATATACATAAACATGTTACAATAAGAACATTTTTCTTTTATATATTTAAACAAGCAACTTAAATCACAAGCAATACTAGTAGATAAAGAAGGCAAAACTTTTACACGTAACCTAATTTGTGTTTACCTTTGTTAAAGTTATTTAAATGTTTAAATTTGAAATAAATTCATTCATAACATCTTTTGAAATATAAATTCTAGTTTTCAACCTCTTAATTATGTACAGTACCTAATATCAAGCAGTAAATAATAAACATCTATATATATATTTAAACATTTTAAAGCGTTTTCTTTATTATTTTTCCAAAACTTAATTTACAAATTAAATTACAATAAGGGAAAATTCAGAGGCATAAGTTAATCTTAACCAAGATTTTATAAGATTAATTACATGGACATGGCAGTTCCACACACATTAAGCAAGCCTACAAGTCCTGAAACCCGATTTACATTTGCACGTCTGTAAGCAATACGGAAAAATTTTTAACACTTGAAACAATATAAAAGTTCACAAGACTTACCTCTCTGGATCCCCTGGGAAAATGTGATGTTGTTCGCCTGGAGGACATCCTTTAATACATATTTTCCTGAAAATATAAAAGAAATTTTTGAACAAATTTGTTTTCTGTTATATATGTAAATCCATACTTACACATTTTTAGTTGAATGCATTTTGGCTCTGCAAAAATGAAAAAAACTATTAGTCAATATACAAAGGAAAAAATGTGTGTTTTTATATAATAGAAATGAACTTATCTTTTAAAATTTACAGCATAAGTTATCCTCTAAATTGTGCCCTTGCTTCTTCCTGTAAATAAAAGAAAGTAAATTAATTTAAATTTAAATAAATATAAATTTTCAACCCTTATTTTTACCTTTTTCATTAATGCGCCAGAAAAATTATCCAAAATAAAGAAGAAAATATCACAAAAGGGAATATAGGAGCGGTCATTCATTTAAGAAAGGGACAGATAGAGAAAGAGACCACTATACTAGTGACGCCTCTGTGTTACTTTGTGGCAGAAAAGTTTGTGGCAGCAAATTGTTCATATCGTAGTAGAAACTCTAATCATTAGTTTTGTGCCACAGGCAAGATGGAGGTAAGGATTTAAAATCTTATGTTTAATTTATCACAACGATCATTCTAGACGGTTGTAGCCACCGACTCTACATGCTTTCGAACCGAAAAAAATTGCCGATAGGTTAAAATAATTACTGAAACTCTTTGTTTTGCTTCATTCGTGTTTCAATTTTTTTTTTTTGATTTTCGCGAATTTTTCAATTTTCCGTATAACTTTAAATTTTCCTTCTACTTCAAGGAATATTAAAAAAAAAAATGCTAAATTGAAAGATTGAGCCACTTTGGACAATACTAACTATCTGGTTAGATCCAAGTTACTAGATTTACTTTTTTTGTGTATATAAAATGGTAAAAATTAATGCAATTTCCTTTTAGCAAAAATGAAGGTTCATTTAAGAATTTTGGAACGAATTTCGTTCAGAACGAAAAATGACACATAGCCGAAACCGGTTTGTCTCCAAACCAAACTTGACAAAAGATGACGGAAATTCGTTCCAAAATTCTACATCAAAACACCCTGTCGGAATATCAAATCAAGAATCGACCATTTAAGTATCAAAATGCAGAAAGGCAAGAAAACTATGTCCGTTGGACTAAAGACGAAGGAAGATACACATTTGGTCCAGTCAAAAAGTTTAAATATTTCATTAAGTAAAGCATATACACTGATGCTTTTATGTACATTTTTACAACTAAATACCTTCTTCTATGTGTATATCTCTCGTGGATTATAAATACGTACTGTGCACAAAATTAATTGAACAAAACCAAAACAAACACACAAAAATGAAAGCAAAGTATTTTCGTTGTCCATTTTGAAGAATTACACTTTAAAGCGTGGTGTAAAACTTGAAGATTCCAAAGTTGAATATGGATACTTTTTTGATATGGAATTTCTTTACCTAAAATTCTAGATAATATTCAATTTTCTACATTATAAATCGGGTGTCCCGGTAGTCTAGTTAGGGTGTGCAAGTATATAAGTCTGTGGGCCTTGTGGGTTCGATTCCCACCAACGACTCTGATCGGTTTCACTACAACTGAAAGTGTCTACTATGCTGGGTAATTTAAGTTAGAATATAATTTGTAGTTGTATTCTAACAGTTAGTAAATAAATAAAAAATAAAATACATTATAAATTTCACTACAATCTTAATATTAATTAAGATATCGTCAGAAGTTTGCTGTTCTCTTTTCACCAGATGTTAAGCCTCTGAGAAGAACACCTTACTAAATTTTTATTTTTTTGTTAAGCTTTAATTTTATTTTATTGAATCTTTCTAACAGAAATTTACAAAAGTATTTAAATCTTATCTCTAAAATTGTATTTATTAATTATTACCAATGTTATTACTATTCTATTGTATTCAAATCATAATATACTATATATATGCAGACAAGCTTATAAGCTTTGCTGGACATTAGGTATAAAAATAAATTTGTATATTAATCTTATAATAAAGAAATAATAATATTATTGGGTTTGGTGAGCCGTCTCGCCAGGCTCAATGTGTCAGTCTTTTTTAGTCTCTGGTACCTACGAACTTATAATAAATTGCGTACAAGAGTGCTAGGGTGGACCACTAATTTGTTTACGTATGTATTGTGACGTGTATGTTTTTACTTTTTCCTGGATAGTGGAAACTTTTAGCTCTTTATGGATATTTTTATATACCAGTAGTGCGATTCACTCATCTTTTTTAACGACGTATTTTTATGTTGTTTATTTTTTTTTTTTGGCAAACTAAAATTCATGGCATCTTTTAGGAACACTTAATTTGTTTAAAAATCATTTATAAACAATATTCTTAATAAACAAAGCACTAGGTACATATATATGTTTATACTGCATGTAGAAAAAGCCTCAAATGTTTTTACAGGGTGTCCGCCGTGAAGGTATACTACTTTGTTTGATTAAATGAAAGAGAATAGATCGTATATTGATAAATGTGGGCCTGTTCGTAAATGCAGTTCTGCGCTGCATAATATGATTATTATTATGCGATGATTTTGCTAATCAGCTGTGCATGATGTTTTTATTTGCACATTTGTTTGTTGCCATTTACGAACGACATAAGTTAAGAATGGAAAAATTATTAATAAATTTAATTTGTGTGTTAGATGATAAATCAAGTGATGTGCGATTATGTAGTGTTTACAAAATAAAAATTTTAAGAGTAAACAAAGGAAGTTGTTATTAAAAAATTTTATTTATAAAAGTAAAAGGCGCATTCCAAAGGTTTTAGATTATTGGAGAGTTATAAAAGAATATCCAGAAGACATATTTTTTTACCATTTCCACATAAAAGTTAAAAAAAGTACTTAAGTACTTACTTTTCCGTTACATCAGCCATTTTTTTTTATTAGTATTTGCAGTCGTTTGCGCCTAATAAACTGCTGTGTTGCATTTTCGACCGTGTTACATTTGCAGTGTTACCACTGTTTGCATTTTTGAACATACTGCGCATAATATGCAGCGCAGTGCTGCATTTACAAACAGGCCCTGTTTTATTTAATGTCGGCATGTATGTAATACAATATCAGATAAATGTCCGCCTCTGTTAGCCTCACAAATGCGAGCCCTTTTGAACACATTTTTCATTACATTCTCACACATTTCACGCTCTATATCATTAATTTCATCACGAATATTTTGTTTGAGTTGCTCCAGCGTTTCTGGTTTTTTTTTATAAACCTTGCTTTTCAAATATCCCCACAAAAAGAAGTCCGGGGCAGTCAAATCAGGCGATCGTGGAGGCCAATCAACATCACCATTCCTTGAAATAACTTGTTGTGGAAAGAGGTCTCGCAGTAATTACATTGTAATCCTGGCTGTATGCGATGTGGCACCGTCTTGTTGAAACCACATGTTAGTCAAGCCCAAAGCATGCAGTTGTGGTGTTAAAAAGTTTTCAATCATATCACGATATCGCTCCCTATTGACAGTTGCCGTTATCAGTTTCAAAGAGGTAAGGTCCAATGATTCCTCCTGACCAAACTGCACACCAGACTGTCACTTTTAATGGATGCAAAGGTGACTGATGAATAATTTGAGGGTTTTCCATATCCATTCAAATGGAAATGTGCCTCGTCACTCATGATTTTTTCATGAAAATCGGGGTTGTCATGGGCGAGCTGGAGCATCCTATTGGCATATGTACGGCGGCGTAAATGGTCTTCTGGAAGAAGCTCTTGTGTCAACTGAATCTTAAATGGAAACAAATGCAAATCTTTGCGCAAAGCTCCTGAGCACGGTATCGAATTGAAGTTGATGGATTGTTTTGAACACTTTCTTGAACAGCAGTAATGTTTTTATCCGATCTTGCAGTACGTTGTGGTCCTTGCTTGGGCCTATCAGCTACAGTCCCTCTTTCTTCGAAATCATTCACTACACGATAAATAATGCGTCTTGTTGGCACGTTGGTTGTTTCTCTCAAAAATTTCACGTAACTTTCTCATCGTCACAGTAATCGATAATTGATTTTGATAAATGTTTTAACGATTAAAACACATTGGTTTACCGAATATTTTCCCATATTAAATTTGCTACGTCTCTACTTCACGATTGCCAAATATAAACTGTCAAGACTATGTTTACCAAAATGGCGGCAAAACAAAGTACACAACTTAGCACAATTTTTTCGATAACAAATCTTAGTTTTTTTTTTTCAAATTTTTCTTTATTTTCGTTTATTTGATATTTTGTTTGACAGATATGGCACTTGATGTCAATAGGTGTTCATTTACTAAAAATTTGTAACAATTGTTACTAGAAAGCGTTCATTAACAACGAGAGAGCGTCGAAAGAGCCTAAAAAATTGAGAGACAAGAGATTTTACAAGTAAAATTTTCACTTGCAATAATTATTCAAACAGCGGTTTTGCGTTTGTGTTTACAAAACAATATTTCTAAATTAAGTTAAAAATAAAAAATATTTTGGAAAATTTAAGAAATTGTAAATGTAAACTTTTAAAACGATGAAAAGTATTAAAAAGATACATTTATTTTTGTGTAACTTAGGAACAACAGAAGCAACATAAGATGTCTAAACCTGTGGTTTTAACTGCCTCTGAAATGTTTTTGTTTTTTTTTTTCTTTAATTTTCACAGACCAGTTGTAATTTGTAGTGATGTAAATATAATGACTACGTAGCTACTTGGTAATTTACACTAAGCAGGCAAATAATTCAATTAGTTCAAATATATATTTGGAAATAAATTTAAATTAACACATAATTTATTAAATTACTTCTCTACTGCTTTTGATATTTTATTTTGGATAAAGCTTTTTATTACAATGAAAATGAAAATTGCTTAAATGTGTTTCCTTTAAAAAATATATTTAACCCGTTTTTCGCCGGCTGTTTATTATTATTATTATAGTTTGGAAACGATTGCAAAGGCGGAGCATTAACGTTAGACAATAACGAACAAAAATTCTCTTTTTCAACTCACATTTGTTTGCGCTTTAATGTAGTTTCTTATTAGTTTTTATTTACATAAATAGTTCATAAAATCACATTACAAAATACTTAATATTATATAATTATTATAATAATAACGCAATAAGGTGTCAAAATAATAATATCTATTATCGCATGCTTATTCTACCACGCATTAAAAACACCATTTTATGAAAATCGCATGGAAAATAAATCACAAAGTTGGAAATAAACATTTCTGCGACCTTATTCTGTCGTTATTTCCGGTGTTTGAAATAAAAATTCTATGTGTAGGCAGGCTGTTATAACGTATAAACTAATTAAAAATAGATATTTTATTCATTCATTTTATTCAAAAGTAGCTAATCCTCAAATAGCCCTTCAGAAGCTTGTGAGAGTTTCCAGGTAGTACTCGAGCTATTTTCGTAAGTAGCCCATCATTCCAGACTTTATCGAACATCTGGGAAACGTCAATAAATAAAGCTGAACAATTGTGCTTATTTTCAAATGCAGATCTAATAACGGTGACAATTCGAGTTCGAAAAGCAAATCGATGATTCGCAATGATGCTTTGTTTATTACCTTACCACATGGTTAAGAAAAATTTTAGTAAAGGCCGAATGTAAGTATATATGTACATACATATGTATGTGCACATAAGTATATTGAAAGTATACATATGTACATATTTTCAGTTAAAAAATTATGTGGTCAACATCGGCAAGAACTTTTAAAAAGTGATGTACTTTATTATGTCAATATTAATAAGGAGATACACTCGCTTTCTATATCTTTTTTATTATTAATGCCTTATTATTTTACGGTATAACGTAAAATGTTAAATAAATTGAGGCAGCTTTTACACCCTTTGCCAAGGGTGTAAATGGGTATTGTAAGTTTGACATTCCGTTTATAATTTCTACACTATTAATTTCCGACCCCATTAAGTATATACATATATTCAGGGGGGTTACTGCGTAATTCGATTCGAAAAGAAAATCATTCGAATTTGTATGCCTAATACATTGTTTCGAAAATGTTTTCTTTCGAATCGAAATACAGAGTAGACTCCCAGGATTCTTATAGGGAGTTCATTTAACTATGTCTGTCCGAATTTGAGATCATCTTTCTGAAGCACTAGATAACCTACGAACTTCAAAGTTGTACCATTTGATCTGAGAGTTTGGCTATTTAAAGTCTATTCGGGAATACGCATCACAAATTCTGTACATGGTGTTTTTTTTTCATATAAAATGTAGGTTTTTAAAGGAGTATTGGGGCTTTCTTTAAGAAAATAAATAAAGGGAAGGGAGAGGTTTCGAAAACAATATGACTGGATCTAACACGTGTTTCGAGGTATATGAGTCCTTGAAACCAAATTAATAAAATAACATTTTTAGTTGTGTAGAGCGCACAAACGAATGAAGTACTAGCCTAGGCGTATGCCTACGGGAAAGGAATAAATGTCCCATCTCCTTAACATAGAATGTACATAACAATACAGAACAATCTATAAAAAAAAATAATTTTAATTAATATGCGCGATATGAGATCTTTAAATGAACTGCGGTTTTATTTCAATCAGTTTACGAACAGAAGTTCAATTAAAAACAAATGTATAATGCAATGTTTATATGATTACAAAAAATACGTTCAAGTAAAGTGATTACAAAATGAAACAATAAAATAAACTGAGTGGAATTCTCAACACTTCGTTTTCTAACACCTCCACTCGAAGTGATCAGAAGAATCAGAATTAGTCCGATATAGTAACGCCTACGCCTTTACTACAGCCAATATGTTTTTGTGAGGGAACAGATTTTGTTAACATATCTGCCGGCATATCTTCTGTAGACATGTAAACTAGTTTAATTTCGCCCGAGTTCAATTTTTCCCGGATGAAGTGATGACGAATGTCAATGTGCTTAGTGTGTTGATAATAACCAAAAAATTTCGCAACGCTCTGGGCGCTTTGACTGTCGTTGTACATCATAATTCTGCTTTGTTCGAAGCCGATATCCTTTAAGATAAATTGCCACTTTGGTAACTTCAGATAATGTTAAATATTCAGACTCAGTACTGGATAATGCCACCCACCGTCTTCTGCTTGCGCGCTTGCCAGCTCCCGAAAAAATTAAAGCATATACAGTGTAGGAACGCCTATTTGGTTTCCTCCCCAATCTGCATCAACCACGCCATATAATTTGGAATAATTTTTCTTGTACAACAGGCCATATTCTGATGTACCCTTAAGGTACCTCAATATTCGCTTAGCTGCTCTCGAGTGCTCCAAATCATAACACGAATTGAACTGACTCAAAAAGTTAACAGCATAAGCGATGTCAGGTCGTGTCATTACATTAGCGCGTCAACTAAACTCTGATATGGGTAATTTTTCTCCACCTTTTTGTTCAAATTAGTTAGTCTTTTCGGCTTGAGATACACGTCCATTGGGGATCTAACTGGTTTACAATTTTCCATTGAAAACCTACGTAACAATTCATTTATAAAATTTTGCTGACTCAAATGTACTTGATGTCCATTCAGGTTCTGTTTGAACTGTATGCCAAGACAAGTTTGTACGTGGCCCCTATCTCTCATTTCACAACATTTTGCAAGATGTGTTTTAACACCATCCACCGAATCATCATCGTTGGAAGCCAAAAGTAAGTCATCAACATAAACAGCTAGAATGAAAAAATTGTCGGTTTTACGTGCTGTAAAAAGGCAGGGGTCGTGCTCGGAAGGCACAAGTGATATTTCCTTCAGTTTAGCCGTTAGTTTCTGATACAATTCCAAGCCAGACTGCCGTAATCCGTACAACGCTCTTCTTAAATTACAGACTAGTCTTTTGCACTTTTAAATTTTAAGGCTGTGTCTCTAGCTCTATCCGTTTTCGCAATGGATGTTCCCAACGGTGCTCCGCCTATTAATTTTTGCAGCACCTCCACAAAATAATCTGGGATTTCCATGAAAACGTCTTTGCTTAGATCTTCGTGGAGATATGCTGTGACCACATCTACTTTATGTATTTTTAGACCTTTGTCCACTGCTAGCCGACAAAAGTCTAATCGATGACGATTTCACCACCGAATCAAAATCCTCGCCAGGACACTCAGGGCAGCCTTTAGCCTCCAGTCGTACTTTCTTTCTTCCATCTTCTTTGGTACGAAAAACAAAGCGATTGCCAATAACTTTTTTCTGGTCTATATCCCAAATACTCATACTAAATACTCATCTTCAACAGCACGCGTCTACGCTTCACAGTTCTCGCCACCAAGAGCATCACATATATTATCGGATCATCCGCCACAGCAAAATTAGCAGTCTCATAATCTTCAAAACACCAATTTTCATCTGATTGGGTGCTATCGTCATTGTCATCCTCGACGTAAGCATAGTTACGGTGTTTCCTGGGGCGCGAACCAGCTCTTCTGATAAGCGGGTGATTCTCAAGCTTGTTGGAAATTGGTGCTATTCGCTTATCATTATGTTCTTCATTCACGCGCACTTCAACTCTGTCGTCATCTCTTATCGGTGTTTCTGCTTGATATATATGCTCTATTGATATTGAATCATCACTTTGATTCTGGCGAGGCTCATCATTTTCGCTGTTGAAGAACATTTCATCTAAAAACCTGACATCACGGCTAATAATTATGTGCTTTTTACTAGACCATAGACGATAAGCCTTGGCTTCGGCCGAATACCCAACCAAAGCACATTCGTGTGATTTCGGATAAAATTTTCCGTTTGACTTGTCCTTAATCAAAACAAATGAACCAAGAGGTCTCATGAGAGACACACTTGGTACCTTTTGTGTCCGTTCAGAGATTTGGTGGGACATATATTTCTGATGTAACATGCTGTGCTAACAGCCTTGGTCCAAAAGTCCATAGGTATCCTTGCATGTTTCAGCATACATCTACTCATTTCGACTAAAGTTCTATTTTTTCTCTCAGAGATGTAATTTTGTTGAGGAGTATAAGCAGCAGTCAGGCGTCTTTTTATACCGCATGCCTCAATATATCTATTAAATTCGGTGTTAATATACTCCAACCCGTTGTCAGTTTGAAGGTATTTTATTTTTCTGCCAGTAAAATTCGCGGTTGCATTTTTATATTTCTTAAAAGTGTCAAGGCCTCTGATTTACGAGTATGTTTCAAGAAAAATACTTCACAATATCGGGAATGATTTATCAAGAACTGTTTCTCATAGGCCCGCATATATCACTATGCACAATTTGCAATACGTAGATGTTCTATTGTCGTCACATTTTGAGAGCTTTTCGTGTCTGCTTCTGAGAAATGCATATTTTACACGCAGACAATTTCTCGTCTTTTGCAAATTTCATTGCATAAACCAAATTCTTCTGCGTCATAACTTTTAAGTCGCCTTCGTTAAGATTACCCATGCGATGATGCCATGCGTCCATATTGCTGATTTTGTTTTCAGCGATTGCTGCTCTATCTTGTTGGTCTTTCAAACAAAATAGCTTTTCGCCGTGTATAAATGACGACCAACTTTCATTATAATTGCTGCATCACGACGGAATAAAAGCTCAAAGCCATTGTCTGTAGTTTTAGAAACCGAGAGCAAATTTGTTCTTAAATCCGAGATATACATTACCTCATCAAGGCTTATTGTTGATCCATAGCCTTTTTCCCGTATGTCGATGTTGACGGCGCCAACTCCTGATATGTTCGTTTCATTGTGGGTCGCCAAACTTAGCGTTTTATGTATTGATTTAAATTCTTTGAAATTGCTTTTATTAGCGTTCATATGAGTTGTGCAGGCGCTGTTCAAACACCACAAACTGTTGTCAACATTTCCACAGAACACTGTACTGCACTGTATTGAACATTGATTGCTGATCACCGACGCCAATGCTCGACCTCTCTAAATTCTTTGACTTGCAGTATCTTGCGAAATGGCCCGCCTTACCACACTTAATGCAATTTATCAACTGTTTTCTGTTGCGTTTCTGCTATACTTTGATCGTCCTTGAGTTGGTTTTGGCACACTGGTTAGTCTTCACATATAATGCGTTCTGATCCGTTCTTTCTTCTGTTGCTTTCCGTGACTGACTCTCTTCTAAAATTTTTACTCCTAAAGTCTCTGGAGTCGGTAGCTCATCCTTCGTTTCAAATGTACAACGGAATGTCTCATAAGAAACAGGGGGACTGTACAGCAAAAATATAGCGAGTAAGTCGTTTCCCACTTTAACATTGATCTTTCTTAACTTCTTTACGGAATCAAAAAAAAACTATTCAGATAATCCTTACGATTTGGTTATCAGACATTCGAGCCAAGATAACCTGCTTTAAAAGGGTAGTTTTCTTGCAGGTCCCTTTGGATTCATACGTATTTCGTAATTGTAATCTGATTCAGCTCTGAAGGAGTTATGGACAACGTGATATCCGCACACGCCTTTTGATCAAACTGCTTCCATTTTCCAGCCTCTGCTTCTGATGCAGGACAGACAATGGTACCATCAACATGTGACCACAGATCATTTTTAATTAGAACTACCTTCATTTGAAGCTTCCACGTATCCATAGTTCTCTGCATTCAATGGTTCAATACGTACCACTGAACCTGCCATAGTTTTACTAATCTTTCTTTTATTTATTAATGAATTTATTAACGCAATCTAGCCTCGTACTAGGCCCATAACCTATGAGGTCTTTAAATGAACTACGGTTTTTCTAAATCAGTTTGACGGACAGAAATCCAATTAATAATAACTGTATAATGCAATGTTTATATGATTAGAAAAAATACGTTCAAGTAAAGTTAATACAAAATCGAATCCTTTAACTTCTATTAAAGTGAGATCATAAAAATAAAGAGTAAGAGTAGCAAACAGTTTTATTTAAACATTTTAAAAGTGGAAATTCACAACTATGCTTAAACACTACTTTTAAATATAAAACTAAAAATTCAGTTAATGACATCCGACAATAGTTAATGTTTTTAGATTACAATGATTTATTTAATTGGGAAAAATTGTATTATAGACTTAATTCTTCGCAAGAGTGCGTTGTTGAAATCAGTTTCCGCATCTTGCGTCTCATCTGCTATTGAGCACAACTTTTTTGAAAATGTTTCATTAAAAACAGAAATGAGTGTCTTCTTTAAAATAATCAGTTCATCATTTGAAAAATAAGTACCATTTGTAGCTCCGAACTCTTTCATATTGTCATTATATAGAAGAACTATTTCGTGATTATTTAATGAAATATACCTCATATAACAATCTAAATGGCTCCATAGAAGATATAAACATTGTTCGATGATAAAAACACATAGCGATAATTGAATTTGTTTATTTTCGTGTTGTTTCGATATTTGTAAATATTTTTCGTTGGCCGAAGAATCGAAGCTAGTATGAATTAAAACAGACCTCTGTCTGCATAAGCCGTCTAAAATTGTTTTCTGCGAATGGAAATACTCAACCGACCCTTTTAGTTGATTTATAATAATACCAAGATTATATTGATGATATATTGGATTTTCATCTAAGTGAACGTCTTCACTAATGATGGGCAAAAACAAAAGTCCATTAGTTCTATGGTCGACCGAATTGTTTGTTATAATATTTCTACAAAACAAGTTTAAATTGGCAGCGACTTCCAAAAAATATGTAATATGAACTGTTGAATTTTCATTGGGATCGTCGTATAAATTATGTGCAGACTTCATAATCTCCTTGAAATTTAAATCGTTGACAATGAAACGTAAATAAAGAGATAACATAAGTTTTTTGATTCTGTATACATTGACGCCAATATCTACTAATAACTCAAAATTTCTCATTGCAAATGCTTCTTGACTGAAAGTTCTGGCTATAATTCCCGTTATTAAAGAAACTTCTTTTAATAAACCAAGATCAGAAAATGGCGATCCTGATCTTAACACAACTTCAATCATATCGCAATGAGAAAGCAAAAAATGCATAACTTGGGATATAACAGAACAATTTTCTGTCCCTAGTGTTGTTACAAGACAGTCGCATAAATTAAGTGCAGGAAATAATATTTGTCTGTAGCGTGTGTCCACTCTTGGAACAAACTCATGTAGTTCATTTTGGTGACACTCTTGTGTTCGTTTTAAGTCTGGATGCATGTCAAACACTCGCATGCTAGATAGTACATCCAAAACTTTATTTGAAAGTAAAAGTTCCGCCCCTGTTTGGGTACTAGCTAGGCGAAGTAACATCGACATTTTCGATTCGTATACGTAAATGTATTTCATATTATGAGGAATATTTGAAAGAGTATTACAAAGATCTTCATCCGATTTTGCCAAGCTTTCCACGATGTGAGACAGGTATCCATGATTTGATATGAAATTCATGATGCCGGACATTGTGTCTATGTCCAAAAGTACATCTATGCATGCTAAAGCCGACATTTTGCAAATTTCATGGCCTGCAACACAATCGTGGCATATTATTTCAATTAACTTTTCTCCGAATTGCAAAATAACTTCAACAGCCATGCGTATGAATGTCGAATCATATGTCAAGCAACCATTTCCATTAGACTTATCCAAGCGATTGATGTAATTTTTATTTACATTTGTGTTGGTATTTTTTTTTAAACTTTGATCTCTAATGATCCTGAGGCAGTTTAGTAAAGATGCGTACAAATTAATCCTTAGTTTTTGGGAAGCTACGCCGCTAACAATTACCCACTCCAGTATATATTTTAATATACATTTAAGGTTTAGACTGTTGGACTTAGATGATTGTGTTTGATTCATTTCCGAATCGACAGCATCTACTGATTTAAGATCGCCTTCTTGAATGTTATGAAAATAACATCGTAAATTCACCAGAAGTAATAATATAGTTCCTGAAATAATAACTGACATTTCGAGAATTATCTGATTAGGCCCCACTTTTGTTAGTATTCTTTGCAATATTTCAATTATTAACTCTTGTTTTTTCTCTGCAGGAAAAGCACTGCTTGTGACACAGCTAAACAGTATTTCAGTTACGAATCCCCAGGATTCTAAAAATTTTACAGTAGCAAAACGGGTGTTTCTCTGCTCGTTAACTTTAAGTGCATGTGATAAAACTGATTCGATTTCTTGTAATATAAGCCGTCGCTGTCCGCTTACTATAGTACTATGAACCATTTTCAATTCGCTGTGTAGTGTGTGATGCATTTTTTTCAAGTCAACCAACAATTGGCCTTCTTCAGTTTTATATTCACACTCTTTTAATATTTGTTCAATTAATGCTCTATCAAAAAATTCCCATTGTGGAGTTGATAGGATTTGCACATCAAGATCGACTCTATTAAAAAGTTCACATAAAATATTGTTTTTCAATCCTGAGGAAAGATGTTTGCTCGTATCGAAATTTGTCGTAGTATAGAAATGTGTGAGTTCTACTGACGATTCTTGTTTATTTTTCGGGTTTATTCCCAAAAATATTTCACAAATATGTTGAAATCTGCTAAGCTGGCAGTTTGAAGCCGTTATTTTTAATTCAATAGCAATGCATTTTAATAAACAACTTATTTGATTGATGACGTGTGAATTGTCTATCTTTAATACAGGTACCAACATCAAATACCGACAAAGAAAATCATGTCTCGTTCGTAAATAACGCAATACTTGATCAGATGTCCTAGGGTTCACACATACCGAATGAAGTAGTTCAAATAAATGCTCTATTACTCTCTCCACATCAACATCAAAACATAGGTTATTTGTTTTCATATCCAGATGATTCTCCAACAGTGAAACAATGGACTTAGTACAATTATTGCTTTGCTCAAGAATCCCACGCCGTTGTCCCTTATTAATTTGAAGATTTTCAAATCCCAAAAGGAATTGGCTAAGATTATATGCATGCTGGCATAGGCAAGTATGTATTAATCGTACAATAGCTTCCTTGATTTGCAATTTAATTTTTGAAATTTTATTAGACTCTTCAAAACAAATTTCATTGTATTCACTTTTCAATGGGATGTATTCACTTTCTAAGCATTCAACAAAAGCTTGACGAATTATATTTTTAGTAGTTTCATTTTGAGTAAATATCCCAACGATTTGCGAATTAGCACAGGGTTGTTTAGATATCATATGAAGGATTTTAATAGCTTCCAGTGTGTGGTAGGGTAACCAATTGAAATACGTCAAAAAGTATGTTGAATTTAATATATGATCTGGTCTTTTACTGCGAGGATTCACATCTAAAAGAATTTTGTTAAGTCCTGAAAGAAGGACAGCACTATTGGCATTCGAATGGGCATCAAAGTATATATCCTGTTGTTTTAAGCCCAATTTTACAATCATTAAACAGTATAAAGCACATTCTTCTAAATATTGCATTCCTTTAAACTTCTTACAGTCATCTAACTGAATCCGTGAATCATCAATAATTTGCAAGATTAAGCGTAACATATCCGATTTCGTTTGTAACTGAAGCATTATATAAAAACCAGGTGGTGATACGTTGTCATATGATTCGCTAAAATCCTTTGGTTTTATATCATATATATTCAGTAAATAATAAATTATCTTTAGGCATTTTGAACCAACTTTCCATTTTTCGGATTGTTCTTTGTACGTCCTATTATAAAATTTTAAAAATATGCCACTTATTACAAATTTTATGTATGGTTCAATACCTGGTTTTCTTGACCCACTCCCAAGGTGTTTTGGTATAACAGTTGTAATTAATGAATATAGTAAGTCTAAAATACCTTTAGTAAGAGGATACTTTTCGAAACGGCACTCATTTTGTTCGATTTCAACTTCTAAATTGCATGTGTCATACTGTAAGTTTGAGGGCAATGTCGCGATAATCTGAGAAGCTTCCAAATTTTCCCATAACAGTGTTGCTGTTTCCTTTGATTGTGCTAGAGATGATAGCGTTTTTAGTATTTGCGCTTTCAAATGTAAAGGAACGGAACAGCTCAATAGTCCTATTAGTGTGTAGAGTGGATTCCAATTAGGGTGCTCACATATAGCAATACGCGCAACCTCATCGAAATTTGCAACAGCTTTTATTACTTCTAGAACAGCTATCAGTCCTTCAATTTCGTCTGGGTTAATATTTCGACTCAATATGCGATTTCTATATATTGTGTCACTGGTTGAGTAGTATTCCTGTTTCAAATTAGTGTAATACCTCGATAAACTTAAAAAAAAATGTTCCCAAGACAATGCAGTACTTCCAGTTAATCCCGAAGCTTGTTTTAAGAGGTTAAATGTGCATCGCGCAGACCTCTCACAACTTGCTAATCCAGCAATCATTTTTAAATAGGGAACAAAAATAGTTGAAGGCAATAACTCTCCTGCTAGTCTTATAAATTTAAAAAGAGAAACAGATCGCGTAGTTGTAATAAAGTTCGCGGATGTCTCCAGTGGGCCCCAATATTCAACACACAACTCGAGCCCAGCTTTATTACCTTTGTAAAATTTTCCAATACACAACAGCAGCATTTCGAAATTGTGATCCAAATTACCTGGTGGATCCAATCCTTCCTTGGCAAAACTAATAATAGTTTTAGCAGTTTCATCTGCTCGACCTCTTAACTCAGTTACTTTTGAATGCATGAAATCAATAAAATCAGTGAAAATCATATGAATACGTCGATAAAAAAACTGATTTCTATAAATAATATTTTTTTCAATTATTATATTATAAATAAATTTAAAAACATTGCAGGATATGGCATCATCTACAAGTTTTTCGTCATAATCGGTGGCTATGGATGCAGAATTTTGAAGATACTGTGATGCATGTCGTAAACCAGAGATGGCCAACCCAAACGAAAACTTAATGAAATTTTTTATACCGTCATTATGGCTTTCAGAACTTTTTTCACTCATTAATGTCGTGTATAATTGCTGGATAAACTCAGTATCTTTAATAATGTTTAAGTTATTTATTAAACGATTATCATCTTGCTTTTGTAATATGTTAGTGTCGTAAGAATAAGCAACTGCCATAACCAGCGTTAGAGTTGTATCATCAACAATACCAGTGGATTCACTTGATATATCTTTTGAGAGATTTTTTAACAGTTTAATAACTATTGATTTTGGTAAGCTCCTTTGAGCAGACCAATTGAATAATGCCGTGGCCAACGATATACGTATTTCTTCAAAAAGTTCTACCACTTGGTTTCTATGTTTATTGGATCCAAGAGCTCTGTTTTTTGTAAGCATCGCGATTTCATTTGTGATATCTATTTCATCCAAAAGGTCTACAAGTCTTTCCAATATGTTTGAATCATCGACAAGAGATTGTGAGAACGAAGACACTATTGAAACCAACTCTTTTGGCACCTCGGAGACCCAGGATACTCCACTTACAATTTGAAATAAATCTCTTACAGAATTTACTAAAGCTTTGCGTCCATCATAATATAAGAGGATAGCAATTAAGCCGCGAGGAAGATCAGGGTATTGATTTACCTGGTGTTGAGCTGTGCAAAGCAGCTCCAAAGCCAAATACTCATCTAAATCGAACATATCTGAAATTATGAAGCATTCGTCGACAAGATCTTTTGATAAAATAAGAGTTCTGCTGCTAGCCGTGACTGGAACACCTTGTGTAACGTGATTTTGAAGTTCTTTGCGACTCCTTTCATTTTTTGGTGGATTTCTTAATAGGTTAGCAAAAACTTGCCTATTTCGTTTTAAACACATTTCCAAGTTTGCCAATAAGTCCTCTCTAGGACTAAGAATAGTCCGTTCCACGATTTTATATATTTGCTTAAATGGGGACCACATGTCATCAGGAATTGCCTCCATTTTAACTGTTTTCCGAACAAACAAAAAATATTTTAAATTTCACAAACTGCAGATTATGCAAATATATTAAAATTTACCACAAAAAGTCCACTAAAACAGAATAAAGCACAAAATGATTTTTTTAATTTATTTGAATATCTCAAATTCTCGTCAGACATAAAATATGACCAAAAATGCCGGTTTTTAATGTTTTTTTTGTATGTACTTTCCAGTTCGGCCAGGGTTGTCAAGTAGAGTTTCTAGCGACTTTTAAAATTCATTACGTTTTGACTAGCAATAACATGGTGTCTTGACTAGCCATAAATCTGCTCAACCATTGCATATTTTGCTGCCTGCACAGAAAAATGGATAATCAAGTCCGCCGCTGTTCATGGTCGCTACATTTGTCCGAACAATAGTTCGTACAACTCTATCATGACATTACACAAACAAAATGCACAAAGAAAATAAAAAGTATGTGTGCACTCGTCTGCAAACACCCGTCATAAGCTATGCAAAAGGCATCAATCTCGATGAGAAGAAAAAAATTATGCTGAAACTGAACGTGAACATCTTTACGGTTTCTTTAAACAGACGACCACGAACACATTTGCTTTCGTTATTTTGGAGAGACTCTCTCAATGTGCGAACATATTTATGTCTAGTCAAGATGTAGTGTTAGAACAGTTTGAACATGAAGCGACCATGAACAGGATATCACGGATATCAAACTCCATATAAAAACGGTGGCAATACCTGGCGTAAAATATGTACCCAGGTACATATTCAAGGTATTTCCAGCTCAGTTACGGATTTCAAACTCTATATAAAACAGTGTCGGAAATGCCGAAAAGATGTTTTATAATATTGATGTGGCGTCTTGACTAGCCATAAATCTGTTCAGCCATCATACATTTTGCTTCTCGCACAGATATTTAACTAGTGAGGACCGTCTGTTGATGATTGTTTCGTGTTCAAACAGAGTTGTCCGAAGAATTGTTCGGCCAACTCTGTTGTGCCATTACACAAAACAAAATACATACAGGCAACATAAAAAAATTTATGTGCATGCGCTCGTCTGTAAACACCTGTACAAAAACTACGCAGAGAGAATCAAATCAATAAAAAAAAAATTATACTCAAACTGAACATAACCATCTACACGTATTCTCCACACAGAACACCACGAACACATTTTCTCCCGTTATTCAGCAGACTCTCCTCCAATGTGCGAACAAATTTATTTCTAGTCAAGATATAGCATAAACTCTCTGTATTTTTAAATTATTTTATACAAGGCACATAGATAACAGGTATACAGTATACAAATTTACCGGAAATGGCAAAACATTTCTTTGAATGGAATTTGACGTACAGCCAATTAAAAAAAATGATGATTAATTTACCTGTGTACCTTGATGCTCACGAACTAAATCATAAATCTTTGCATGAATGTCGGATGTCAAACTCCATATAAAAAAGGTGGTTACAACTAAAAAAGTGTCGGAAGCGCCAAAAAAAAAATGTGTATATGGAAAGGACCTAAGCTGCGTTGGTGAGCTGATTTGTTTTAATTCACCTGGCCTTGGACTATACCAACCCAGTTCTAAAGTATTTGAAAGAAATGGTGCAAAATACTTTACTTCTCTCAAGCCCAACAAAAAACACCATAAACAATAAAAGGCAATGTTTACCTGCCGTCGCAAACACCAATTCTGATGCAATAAAATAGTAATCACAATCGTCTACCAATCTATACAAAAACACTCGGCCTGCTACCAGATCACAAATACAGATGGTTACGTGATAAAAGAAAAAAAAGTTGCCTATAACATCCGCAACCACAAATTCTGAATTAGTACAAAGCAATAAAACTGTAATCACTTACATCTACCAATACGTACGACCTACGAGCTTTACCTGTTCACACCTTACAGATACATACGAGATTCACCTGCTACTATCTCACATGACAAATAGATACCTGAATACCAATAAAAAACAAACGAATTGAACGAAAAATAACACTGAAGATGGTACATAGTTAAAACCGGGTTTTCTCCAATCCAAACTTGATTGGAGACAACCCAAAATTTACATTAGAATATATTATGTCCCATTATTTTATGTATGAACTATAATGGCAATAAAACTTCTACCTTGTCGGGTAACTTACAATTATTCAGAATCGTTTACATTTTTAATTAAAACCTTAACTGATTCAAGTTAATAATTTTTCATTTTATTTAATTATGTTATATTTTCAAATTAATAAAGAGCATTAAATAATAAGAGTGCATTTTCTAAATTGAGTACTTATACGTATAAAATATCGCACTTCTAGATGTTTTTAAATTCCTCCAATATCACATTAATTATAGTTTAATATTAAATAAATAAACAAGTTGGAAATTTGCGCTGTAGATTTCAAAGACATTATTTTCAGTAGTATGGCAAAATGTTCATATTGTTACGAAGTAATAACCGAAGATGTCTAATTAAATCCTAAAATAAATAATTGTTAGCAAGAAATTGGTGTGAAACGACCTATTGTACAAATACAAAATATTATAAACATAAAGCAAAAACAACAATCTAGAGTAAAATTCGCCAAACCGCGATTTAGATCAGAAAGAAAAACAACTAATACAGAACGAAAAACTAATTAGCACATATTATATCTGTGCTAATTAGAAGATACACACACATACACGAAAGTTCGGGACATTTCAAATACCGGCCGTGATCTCTATATAAAGGTACCGTCCACCGGAGAGTAGAGTTGACTTTGTTATTTCATAGAGTGAACAGTTGTGTATACATAATGTATGTGAATAAATCAAACTCAGGCCAATCCGGCAAACCGTACCAACAGTTTTTGTGTACATATTTTTTTTTATGTGCTGAGTTTGAAAATATGTAAACATTAACACGTGCAAGTAATACTAGCGAGCGAAATGTAATGCCGTATTTATATATATTCAACAAATTGGTACTATAATTAAGATCATTGACGTTTGATTTAATTTAAAATAAGTAAACTATATTATCTTCATGTACAGACCAACTTTCTTCAGAAAATCTGAATCACGTCTTTAGGTTTGCAATATACATTAATAGAATATAGCAATGGAAAGCTAAACATATTTTTACTATAAAACCTAAACGAAACGATGTCCCAAAAATTTCAATACTAATTGAATGCAGCAGAATTTTTATTCAAAAAGACTTCAGTATAGTGGGTATTCACTAACAAACTTCAATTTTTCCCAAAATAAGGTCAAAATCCCCAAAATACTATTTTTCCTATAAAACCTAAACGAAACGATGACCCAAAAATTTGAACACTGCAATGGAAAGCTAAAACCAATATTAATCGAATGACAAAATATTTATCGATGTGAATAAATGAAACTCTGAAGAAACCGTCAAACCGTGACAGCTGTTTTTGTTTACATTTTTATTTCTATGGTGGTGAATTAATGTCGACAGTGTTACCTTATCTGAATATGAGATCAAAATTTATGAATTGTGGCAACAAATTACTCACACAGGGATGGAAAACTTGCACTAATGTACTTGTATAAGTTAATAAGGTACAATTTTTTTCATTTTTGTTTTCGTCGCTGGATTTTATTAACACGTATTTTTTTTTGTAAGAATTAAAGTTTGTTAATGAATACTCCCTATTCTAAAGTTTTTTTTGAATAATAACTATATGCCAATCAATTAATATTGTTTTAGGCTCTCCATTACCGTGATCGAATTTTTGGGACATCGTTTTGCTTAGGTTTTATATGAAAAATAGTATTTTGGGGATTTTGACCTTATTTTGGGAAAAATGAAAGTTTGTTAGTGAATACCCCCTATACTGAAGTCTTTTTGAATAAAAATTCTGCTGCATTCGATTACTATTGGTTCTAGCTTTTCACTGATGTGTTCAAATCTGTGGGACTTCGTTTCGTTTAGGTTTTATAGGAAAAATAGTATTTTGGGGATTTTGACCTTATTTTGGGAAAAATAAAAGTTTGTTAGTAAATACCCCCTATACTGAAGTCTTTTTGAATAAAAACTGTATGTCATTCGATTAATATTGGTTTTAGCTTTCCATTGCTGTATTCAAATTTGTGGGACATCGTTTCGTTTAGGATTTATAGGAAAAATAGTATTTTGGGGATTTTGACCTTATTTTAGGAAAAATGAAAGTTTGTTAGTGAATACCCCTTATACTGAAGTCTTTTTGAATAAAAACTGTATGTCATTCGATTAATATTGGCTTTAGCTTTCCATTGCTGTATTCAAATTTGTGGGACATCGTTTCGTTTAGGATTTATAGGAAAAATAGTATTTTGGGGATTTTGACCTTATTTTGGGAAAAATGAAAGTTTGTTAGTGAATACCCCCTATACTGAAGTCTTTTTGAATAAAAACTATATGTCGTTCGATTACTATTAGTTTTAGTTTTCTATTGCTGTATTCAAATTTGTGGGAAATCGTTTCGTTTAGGATTTATAGGAAAAATAGTATTTTGGGGATTTTGACCTTATTTTGGGAAAAATGAAAGTTTGTTAGTGAATACCCCCTATACTGAAGTCTTTTTGAATAAAAACTATATGTCATTCGATTACTATTAGTTTTAGCTTTCCATTGCTGTATTCAAATTTGTGGGACATCGTTTCGTTTAGGATGTATAGGAAAAATAGTATTTTGGGGATTTTGACCTTATTTTGGGAAAAATGAAAGTTTGTTAGTGAATACCCCCTATACTGAAGTCTTTTTGAATAAAAACTCTATGTCATTCGATTACTATTGGTTTTATCTTTCCACTGCTGTATTCAAATTTGTGGGACATCGTTTCGTTTAGGTTTTATAACTAAAATATTTTTAGCTTTCCATTGCTATATTCTATTAATGTATATTGCAAACCTAAAGACGAGATTCAGATTTTCTGAAGAAAGTTGCTCTGTACATGAAGATAATATAGTTTACTTATTTTAAATTAAATCAAACGTCCATGATCTTAATTATAGTACCAATTTGTTGAACAATTGTAAATACGGCATTACATTTCGCTCGCTAGTATTCCTTGCACGTGTTTACATATTTTCAAACACACCACGTTAAAAAAAATATGTAAACAAAAACAGCTGGTACGGTTTGCCGTTTTGACCTGAGTTTGATTTATTCACACACGTACAAATTAATGTTTATTGTGGGAATAAACGTACCAATATTTTAACAGCTACTACTTAAAACAAAATTACCTAATTAAGCCACCAATTACACCACGACACTTTCACTTGTCATTGGCCAGTAAACTTTAAATCTTACCATCATATAAAAATACTGTAATTATTGTAATATTGTAATTAATGTTTAATCAATAAGATGAAGTTTTAGTGCGTAAACAAAACAGAATAATTTAAACAAAGTTTAGTTAAAAAAAACAATTAAATTAAAAGTAAAAATTCACACTTAAAATACATAAGAACAAACTGAACTTAAAATAACTAAAATAAACATTTCAAAAATCGAGTAACTATGATAAAAATAGAAAAAAATAACACATATAATAGAGATTTCTTAAAAATTCAAAAGGAAAAGTTTTATAAAACTTTAATAAATAACAAATATTTATTACCGGAATCTTTAGAGGAACTGTCGTGTTTACAACTTATCTTTCAGAATTATGAAATGGTTATAAAGCAAATGTGAAAAATCGAAGTTTTATTTAACTTTTGAAAGTTAAAATGCCAATAGTAAAATTAGTTTCTGATTTAAGGTCAATATTACCTCCAGCGTTCGTACATTTTCTAAGCAAAAACCTCATAAAATAACTTTTACTTTCTAAGCAAAAAATAAAATTTAAAAATAACTATTATTTCTTAAGCGAAAAATAAAACTTGGAAAATAATCATAAAAAAGTAATTTTTTGAGTAAAAGTTATAGCTGCTACAATCCCTGATAAAAACCACTTGAGAATGAGTTCCCCGAAACTATCTTCAGCAGACTAGCAAACAATTTTTAGCCGCCGCCATTTAGTGGCGCACGACCCGCCGCTGTTGATAAAATGTGACGGCGTGAGACTGTCAAATAGAAATAAAACAAAAGCGAAGTGAAGTGGGTGTTTTTTTGTGCTATATGGTTTATATAGTGGTAATTTCCCAAAAGAAAAAAAGTAATATTTTAAACGACGACTTTAATATTACTAAACGCTCATTAGTTTAATAAAACTGAAACAGCATACAATTTGTATTCGTAGTAACGAGTGTTATTCAAGAACAATCTTGGTCAAGTTTAGGGTACGCCCACTGAAAAAACGAAGGCGTAAAAACAAACTTGGAACGTTAATTATCAACCTTTGAATCGAGAATGTTAATAAAGGGCTTTAATGTTTAAATTATAACAACTGTTTATATATTTAAAGTAATAAATTTCAGATATTGGAAATGACTACCTTAGGTGACACACCCACAACAACGAAGTTTATAGCAGAGGATGGTAGTGTCTCGATAAAAATAGAACAGGGTGTGTTGTGCGAAAACCATAATGAATATGTGGGAAGTAGTTTGTCTACTCTGAAGCTTGGTATACATAGACTAAAATATGAGTCTAGTCACCCATCTGACATGGAAAAGGATATATGTGATAACAACTATAACATGCTTAACATATCCACCAGTATTTCTCAACCTGAAATTATCATTAAAACCGAACCTGATGTCGATATTGATGATAGACAACCTGAGGAAGAAGTTCAGTCATTACAGTCATTAATAAGAACTAAAAAATTGTCATCAAGAATAAGACTTGCACAAACTACCAAGCCAATAGCATCTACAAATAGGCTCACCGACAACAAAAGGCGTTACCCTTGCACCTATGTGAATTGCACAAAAAGCTATGGTAAAAGTTCACATCTAAGATCCCATCTAACTTGGCACACAGGTATTAAACCATTTGTATGCAAAGAGCCAGGTTGCGGTAAAGGTTTCACAAGATCAGACGAACTTAATCGTCACATAAGAACACATACTGGTGAAAAGCCTTTCGAGTGTGTACAATGTACTAAAAAATTTTCACGAAGCGATCATTTAACTAAGCATTTAGCAACACACACAAAGCAATTGGCAGCAAGTAATAATGCATTAACGAAAAAAATTAAATTGAACCAAACTTTACTTCAGAGCAACTTAAAAATGAATCCTACAATAGAGCCAGTAAATGTAAAAGATAATCAGTGTGCCAAATGGACGAAGTTTATTAACAAAAGCGAGCCTCAAAATGTATCAAAAGCCACTGATATAATTACAGACCGTACGGAGGATACACCTCTAGATAATTTGACAATAAAACTTGAGAACTCAGAAAATAGTAATGATTACTTAATAACGATGCCCGAGGGGGAAATAAATATAAGTCCTTGCCAAACGCAACCAGTACCGGCAATAGAGGCAAGTATAATGACGGAGAGCAATGTTGTGTCTAAACATGAACCATTAGACGAACAGCATGTAAGAGATTTAATGGAAATATACGCAAATGAACCGGATGATGATGCCATTATGCCTGAAGCTAATTTACCGCCATTGTCACAAATTTCAGCAATTAATTCCACAGTTATTAAGAATAAGGCATCATCATCTCAATTAAAGCAAACAGCTAATCACATGGCAAACAATGTTTACGATCCGACTAGGCCTTTTCCTTGTTGCCATTGTACAAAGAATTTTAAACGACAAGATGATCTCAATCGTCATATGCGTACGCATACCGGTGAAAAACCATTCGCATGCAACGAATGTGATAAACGTTTTATGCGAAGTGATCACTTGAAAAAGCACATGAACACCCACATTAGAGTAAGATAATTCGTTTAAAATTTGATCTAATTAAACTAAAAATAAGTGTAACATTTTATATCTAAATGAAATTATTAAGAGCTGCTTCTTTCAACTTCATTTAAAATGAATTTGTCAACAATCTATCATGAACCTTTTTTGTGGTTAACCAAATTTTTCCGTGGCTTAAATCCAACTTATGTGCAAGATTTTTTTTATACTTTTAATTTATTGAATTTTTCTTCTAAAAGAAATTTACAATAAGTATTCCAATCTTATTTCTAAATTTTTATTTAGTTATTACCAATGTAATAACTAATTTTTCGTATTAAAATCTTAATAAACTATCTACTATTGTGTAGAGAAAGCCGCCTCGCCAGGCTCAATGTGTTAGTTCTTTTTAGTCTCTGGTGCCCGGCAAATTGCTATTAGTTGCGTACAAGAGTGTTGGAAACTTTTAGATCCTTATGGATGTTTTCATTTCTTATATACCAGGGGCGCATACTATAAGTCGTAAAATTCTAGACTGTATTCTTTGTAACTTCTGGATGTTTGATGCGCAAGCAGAACCCCACAGCTGAATGCCATATGACCATATTAGCTTTATAACGGATTTGTATAAAAGGACTTTATACTCCAAGCCAAGGTTGAGTTAGGACTTATTAGCCAATGTAGTTGATTTGTTCGAAGCTTTATGGACGTTATTTTTGCGTCCATGTGACGGGACCAAGTTAAGCGTCGATCTAGGTGGATACCTAAATATTTAACGTGCGTTTCAACTGCAACCGTGGGGGGAAACGTTACATGAGCACATTTCTAGCTCATGAATATGGGACTGATGCAACAGTCGGCTATTCATTAACACATATAATTGTAGTGTCGTCTGCAAACGTAGACGTATGTACATATATATATGTTAGCTTGTCGGCATACCTGCTATAAATGTAATAGCGACCCTAGTACACTATCTTGAGGTACTTCTGCACTGATTTTCCCATTTCTTGAAAGCTGTTCCTTTGATCTTACTTCAAAATTTTATATCTGACAAATAGCTCTTTAGAAGCTTGTGGGTGTTTTCAGGAAGAACCCGAGCTATTTTAATGAATTAGCCCATCATGGCAGACTTCATCAAATGATTGGAAAATGTGTATAATTAAAGCTGAACAGTATTGCTTTCTTTCGAAAGCCGATATAATAATGGTAACGATTTTATGGACTTGTTCAATAGTACTATGCCTTGCTCGAAAACGATTATCTGGGATAACGTTTTCTTCATTTAGAAAAGGAATTGCACTTGAGACGAATAAGTTTTTAAATATCTCTGACAAAACTAAGAGCAGGTTAATGGGCCTGTTTCGGGATCATAACAATTTCAGACATTTTTCAAGAGCACGGGATGAAGCCGAAGCGCAACGTAGCATTAAGTACACTTACTCGCAAAACTCTACATACGATGTCTACATTTCATTAAATCTTATTATTGTTTCAAATGTAAAGTAAAATTTCTTTAAATCTTTACTGGTAAATATTTAACAGGGTATACTGTATACAACAACGGTAAAAAAATTAAAAATATATGGTAAATTTGTTGGCAAGTTTGAAATTTTTTGCGATATACAACTCAGGAAGCGTTGCAAAAGTGTACATACGGTGTGTAATAGTACGGAATGTTGTGATAACCCGTTACTTTTATAATTTTGATATAATTTTTGGACATTAATTGTAACTGCGTGTGTGAGATTTTATCCGACGTTTGTGTTAATAATAAAATAGCAATATAAAAAATGGCGAAAAGAAAAGAAATATCAGCCGAGGTTAGAAAACTAATAATCAAGTTGCGAAATGAAGGAAAATCTATGGCAAAAGTAGGGGAAATCGTGAGTTTGTCAAAATCTACAGTTCAAACTATAATTAAGAACTATAAAAAAATAAAAGCTATGAAAGTTTGCCAAGAACGGGACTTCCATCAAAGCTATATGAAAGACTTAGGCGTAAGATTGTAAGAGAATTTGCAGAAAATCCTAGGAAAAGTAGCGTAGAATTGAAAAATCAAATCAAAAAATCTTATGGACTTGATGTCCATGCTGATACAGTTCGTCGCTGCTTAAAAAAAAGTGGTATCCAGTCGTTTATAGCCAGGAAAAAGCCCTTTATTAGTCCCATAAATAAAACGAAACGATTTGACTACGCAGTTAAGTACAAGGACGCACATTTAAGCGATCCTACGTTTTGGGAAAAGGTTATTTTTACAGACGAATGTAAACTTAATCTTTTCGTAAACGACGGACGAGCAAGAGTTTGGAGTAAGAAGGGAACTGCCTTGGAACAACGAAATGTATGTAGTACCGTAAAACATGGTGGTGGTTCCGTGATGGTGTGGGGTAGCATGAGCGCTGCTGGGGTGGGAAAACTTAAGTTTATAGATGGTATTATGGATAGTTCTGCCTACATAGACATTCGGAAAACCGAATTTTTACCGATTGTCTAAAAATTAAACCTTAAAAATAATTTTATATTTATGCACGATAACACCAAGCATAGCTCAAGACTTGTAAGAGAATGGCTGCTTTACAACGTAAAATCAAAACTTCCTCATCCCCCACAATCGCCAGACCTAAATGTCATTGAACACCTATAAGCCCATTTGAAACAGAAAATTAGAAATAGAAGGGCTTCGTTCATTTCGCAGTTGAAAGTTATTTTGAAGGAAGAATGGGAAAATATTTCTGCGGAAGTAACAAAAAATCTAGTTTCTTCAATACCAAAAAGGCTTAAAGAAGTTTTCGATGCAAAGGAGGTCATACAAGCCATTAAATGTTTTAATAAATTACCCTAAAGTGGTAAATAATGCATTGTATGTAGGCTTTTGCTGCAATATGAAAGACTGAATTCTATTATTTTCTTTATTTAATAATGTTATATCATATGAATTGTTATTTTTTCATTTTCTGTGAAGATCGTCTATCTTGTAAAATAAAAATGTTTTTGTAATTCTTTTAAAATTTAAAATTTATTGAAAAAATGAAATCGTATGTAGAGTTTTGCGACTAAGTGTATGTAAAGTAAAAGTCTCAGCTGAATTAGGTAAGTTTTTTATCATTGATCCTGTAATACGATCAGTTCCGGGTGCTTTCCTCATATCTGTATTTTCAATTTCCGATTTTAAAGAAGACAACCGAAATTTCCTAGGATTCACTGTGTCACTAATAATTGGAATAGTGGAACTATTTATATTAGTGGTGCGAAAACCTTCTCTAAGTGATTCGCGAACGCATTTTCCTTTTCAATTGAGTTTTTAGCCCAAGTACGGTCATCAAGTCTTAGTGGGGATTCATAAGCAATAGGACATTGTAATTGCTTTACAGCTTTCCACAGGCTATAATCCGTGTTTTTCAAAAGCTATTTTTAAAATAGCGAATTCATGTTTCTGTCTCAACTTAATGAGTAAGGTTTTTTGGCATAAATTCGTTTTTATGTGTGGAGAACGACTATTTTGCCATTACCATTGCCTTCTTAGCATTCTCGTCTCAATGACTGATTTTATTTTACTGATTGATTTTGTTTTAGATGATGGCTTTGCAAGGTAAACATACCTATTGCGGGGGAAATTATTTTATTTGCTAAATATGTTAACTAAAAATATTTTTTACAGATGAACAAATATTCTAACATCCTCACATATTATAATATTGAGACTTCACTATAATACATTTCCGCACTTTTACACAATTCTATTATGACATCTAGTAAGTAGTTTTCGAACATAATCATAATTTTCAAACAAACATTTTTAAAATATAAATAGGCACTGGTTCTTATAAAGTTGCCTGCTACGCGCGTTTACAATAAAATCTTCAGGCCAAGCGTATTCTAGGTATTCTCACTGATTTTTTAAAAATCTATTACAATTTTAAGTTTATATTAATTATTATTCAATAGTTTTGTTACTTCCTCAGCGAAATATCTTTCTAAAAACATACGAATATCCTTCGCAAGTAGTAAAATAAGCGTCACCCCAATATGGGTAACGCGGCCCGATCAGAAACTTTACTGTCACCCGAATATGGGTGACGTGTTAACTACTAAAAATGATTTAATTGATGTATATATTAAAATGTTCATTAGTAAAATTTAAATAATATGTAAACAATAAATAAATAAAAATCGTTTCTTTATAATATTAAGCCCTCAATTTTTTTTGAAAATATCTTAAGGTGAAAATAAACTATTGTATATAGAATGGTGTGAACACACATACATATGTATGTATATTGAATTGGAAGGATTTAAGCTATAACGAACCAACTTTTATCTAATCGGCATTTATTTTAAATTTAAAGTTTTTATAAAGTTTAAAACAACTTACAAAAAAATACCAATTTTGCTGCTCTTATTTGCTATACTCATCATATATTGTAATTTAACTTTATATTTCTAAGTATAGGCTTATCATGAATTTTAAGAATTATAATTACCGGTGTAAATATACTATTTATTTAAAGTAAAATAAAATAATTCAATTTAAGAAGAACACTTTCATTTTGGAGAAAATTTATAATGGCACCAAATTTTATAATTGGGCAATATAGAAAATTGGATTTTTTTAAAGCTTTCAATCTGTCTTTTTTACAAAATTGTTATTTCGATCATCAGAAATCAGGAAATAAAATATTGTTAATAAAAGTCTAAAAATATTTTTATTGAAAATGAGGCTGAATGGAAACTCTTTCTTTTGCAATATGAACAACGTTAACTTTTTGTTCTTTTTTCATTTTTATTCATTCTGTTCATACCACAAAGTAACTTGTGGTTCATACGCTTGTTAAAGTGAAGACTTAACCTTGTTATTTTTTCTATTAAAATACTATTTTTAATAAAAACTTATTAATAATGAATTGCAAAACAAAACAGGTTATGGACCCAGGACAAAGTTCTGGCATTTAAGAAAAGATATTTAAAAGTGGAGGTGGACAAAGGCATCTGAATTTTCGTAGTGATTGTATTTTTCTATATATATATAAAATAAAAATGGCGTCTTTGTATCAAATCGAGAAACTCGATGACACCAATTATGATAGCTGGTGTATATAGTGTTCTGATCCACAGTGGGTAGTGGAAGCTTGTGAATGGTACTTGCAAGAAGGAAGATGCTAAAGATAACAAAGAAAAAGCTGTGTGGGATGATATGGACGAAAAGGCTCTTCCTCTTTGAAATCCGTGATGAGTTGCCAAAATTATTAGCCGCTGTCAAACAGAAAATATTAGAAGATGGAGACATTAAGCAGAAAATTAATAAAGAAAAATTTGCAACAACAAATATTCAGAAAGCATTTAGTATGAAAACTACCGTTAGAGAGAATATAGGTAAAAAAAAGAACAAGCGTAAATTCAACAAAGCGAAGGGTAAGTGTTTTAACTGCGGCACAGGGTAACCAGAGGTGAAGACTTTGACACATAAAAAATAAAAAACTCAGTTTATTTTACTATGGGCTCTGTTAGAAAGAGACAAATATAGCATTTTGTGACGAAATACAGGAAAAAATACAGGCAAACACGGCAAGAAAATCAAAATAAAAACAAAACTAAGGCTCTGAAGGAACGAGACCGATAGAGAAAAAGATCACTATACTGTCGTTTCACCTCTGTTTACTACTTTGTCACAAAGTATTAAACAGAGGTGAAACGACAGTATAGTGATCTTTTTCTCTATCTTTGTCACAAAGTATTAAACAGAGGTGAAACGACAGTATAGTGATCTTTTTCTCTATCCGTCTCGTTCCCTCAGAGCCTTAGTTTTGTTTTTAGATTTTTGTTTTTATTTTGATTTTCTTGCTGTGTTTGCCTGTATTTCGTCACAAAAAGCTATATTTGTCTCTTTCTAACAGAGCCCATAGTAAAAAAAACTGAGTTTTTTATTTTTTATGTGTCAAAGTCTTCACCTCTGGTTACCCTGTGACTTTGTGACTGCGGGGAAGTTGGGCACTATGCAAAAAAGTGTCAGAAGGCGGTTAAAAAACAACAACATTTGTTACATGCGAAACAAGCAAATAAACAGCAAGCCAGTAAGAGGGTATGGTGTGTTGACAGCGGCGCAACGTCACATATGTGATGTGGCCGCGAAATGTTTTCAAATTTCGTTGCGCATGAAGAAGAAATACGTTTTGAAGCTGACAAGCACATAATGGCAAAAGGCAAAGGCGATGTAAGCGTCGAAATAAACGGGAGAAAATTAAAATTTCAAAATGTGCTGTATTCTCCGGAATTGAAAATGAGTTTTGTTACAGCCGGCCGTGTAGTTGACAATGGTTTATATGTTGATTTTAATTCGACTTCAGGGGGTTACTGCGTAATTCGATTCGAAAGAAAAAAATGTACGAGTTCGAACTATTCGTACTGTGTATTACGATTTTCGTACAATTTGTTACGAAAGTGCGGAAGTTTTTGTACTCTAAAGAAAAATAAAATTCTCTTTCTATAGAGCAACTCTGTGTTACGAAAAACAAAAATCCCTTTCGAAAGGTCAACTCTGTAGTACAAAAACACGCCTCAGTTATGCAAAAGGCGCTACGAAATTGTTCGAAAGGTATTTTGACAAATTAAAAGAAAAGTTAAAAATGTAGGTATTTGAACGTTTCAAGATAAATAAAAAGTGTATAATACATAAATTAAACTTAATAATGTTGGTTTTTAATTTTTTGATTTTGATATTGCATGTTTTTAAAGAAATACTAAAAAAAAGTAGTTATACATATAAAAAGCAATATGAAGAATTGGTTCAATTTATGTCCAAGCATTCAGACCTAACAAAGGGTTAACTTAACGTTCCTGATGCTAAGGATAAATCAAATTATATGTGGCAGAAATTGAGCACAGATTTAAATACATTTGGACCACCTGAGCGTGATGTTAATGGCTGGAAAAAGACAAATTTCTTCAAATATAGTTCTATGCATTTTGAGTAACATTTTTGCAAACATCTTTTAGGTTTGGGAAGACTACAAAAATCATATTAAAAGCATTGATGTGTGAGTCCCATCCACAGCTCCGATTACACCTGGGATTCCACTTATATTATAAAAATATTTTCTGGCCTCTTTCTGTTTTTCCTCTGTTGCTTTTAACGTTATATGATTGGGACAAATAGTTTTCTCAATAGCATGGCATACTTCTGACAAGCAACTAGCAAGGTGCCGATCTTGTCCAATTTGGTGTTGGTACCCACCTTGTGCCAGAAATTTTAGAGTGGCTGCCAGTTTTAAGGTGGGTGTAATGGCAGTGGATCTTTGTGCTATTTTTAATTCACCGTCTATGCTAGTAAGAACATATGCAAATGCATCCTTACTGAGTCTGAAGTTTTTCACAAAACTAAACGATACATTCTGTTAATATAATTTATACAATAATATTTATTGCATCTTACCTTTTATCATTAAGATTCATGATATTGGATGAGTCCCTTACTATTTTTCTTTGTACTCTTTCTGGAATTGAATCATCATCTTCAATCCACAACGGAACACAATCCATTATTACAATAAAAAATAAAATTTAATATACAGAATACTATAATATTTAAACTTTCTTTTTTTAATTTGTTTTGTTTTGGGTTATTTTTACCAACTTTGACAATTAAGTTGCAGTGCTACCAACTTTTTATCATATTTTCCCATTTATTTAAAAATACAACTCTGCCATCGTTTGGAACGAGTTACACAGTACGATTTAACTTTCGATTCGGTAATTGCTATCGAAAAATCTTAGCTTTCGAATCGAATTACGCAGTAACCCCCCAGCGTTGATTAAAGATGCCAAAGGCAAAGTTATACTGAGAGCTATTAGACAGAATAATTTATTTGTATTTGAAAGCAATGTTCAAAGATTGTTTTTCTCCACAAACATTAACCAACTGTGGCATAATCGACTTGGCCATTTAAATTATAGCTCAATGTGCGATATGATGAAAAAAGGAATGGTCCAAGGTATGAGGTTGAAAGATTTTATCCGAACAACTCAATGTGAAACATGCATGTGCTGCAAAATTTGTGTAAATCCATTTCCTCAAGAATCAACTACAAGAACAACAGACTTGTTACAGGTTGTACACAGTGATGTGTGTGGGCCCTTCAGTGTGCCTTCTTTCAGTGGTGCGAAATATTTCATAGCATTTATTGATGACTTCTCTAGAAGAATGTTCGTTTATTTTCTTAAGGCCAAAAATGAAGCATTAAAATCATTCAAATTGTTTAAACAACACGCTGAAAAACGAACTGTTCGGAAAATAAAAGCATTGCGTACCGACAACGGTCGCGAATACGTTAACAATGAATTTAATCAATTTTTGAAAAATTAAGGTATAACAACTAACAGTACCATATATGCCACAACAAAACGGCGTAGCTGAAAAGAAACTTGGTATTTGGTCGATCGGCCTGCTGAAGCTAAAGTCATCAATTCGAAGTGGGTTTCTGCCTTAAAGAATGATGAAAGGGGTAACGTAGAACGCTATAAAGCACGGTTGGTTGCAAAAGGTGGTTCGCAGAGATTCGGTGTCGATTATGAAGAGACATTTTCACCGGTGGCACGTTATTCAACAATACGCTTGGTTATGGCGCTTGCAGTTCAGTGGAAGATGCATCTTCATCAAATTGATATTAGCTCGGCGTACTTAAATAGCGACATTCAGCATAAAATTTACAATCGACAGCCAGAGGGGTTCGTTGACAGAAAATCCCGAACGTGTTTTGAAATTGCACAAGGCAATATACGGTTTGAAACAATCAGGCAAGGAATGGAACGAGAGGCTAGATAATGCGCTTAATAAAACTGACTTTAAGCAATGCAAAAATGAACCTTGTCTCTACAAAGCCACAATTGAAGATGAATTAGTTCTGGTAACCGTTTATGTAGATGATCTCTTAATAGCGTCAAGAAGCAAAAATATAGTATCTGAAGTAAAGAAATTATTAGCAGAAGAATTTCCCATTACAGATAAGGGTCAACTACGTCATTATTTGGGATTTGAAGTACAACGTAAAGGCGAAACTGGTGCCATTACTATTTGTCAATCCCAGTATATAGAGGAATTGCTCAAAGAATATGGCATGCAGAAATGTAAGCCTGTTTCAACACCTTTGGAAACAAATTACCAAGCAGCGTGTACAGAAAATAATTGTAAGCAGATACCTCAAGCTGATTACCAATCAATAATTGGATCATTAATGTATCTGGCCATTACCACAAGACCTGATATTCTTCACTCAGTTTCTAAATTGGCCCAACGTAATGTAAATCTTCACTCTGAACATATGACTGCAGTAAAAAGAATTTTGCGTTATCTTGAAAATATTATACAAAACTGGTGAGAAATCTATTGAAGGCTTTGTCGATGCAGATTGGGGTGGTAATACCATGGACCGGAAATCTTATACCGGTTTTATATATTTTATTGGAAATTGTCCAATGTCATGGCAGTCTGCAAAACAATCTTGCGTGGCCCTCAGTAGTACTGAAGCCGAATACATGGCGATGTCGGAAGCAGCAAAATTAGCTATATTTTTAAAACGCCAAGGGGCTGAAAAATTAGTATCTAACCCAGTTTATCACAAGAGAACCAAACACATAGATATCAGATTTCATCATGTGCGTGAAATTGTTAAAAACAAAGATGTTATTCTGAAGTATTGCCCATCCAATGAAATGATTGCTGACATCTTGACGAAGAACCTGGCGAAAACAAAACACAATTATTTTTCAAAATTAATTAAATTTATTTAAAAGCATAAATTAATAATTTATACTACATTTACACCTACGCAAAATCTGGTACTTATGAGATTTTGAGCGAAATCTAGTTCATTTCTACCAGATTACCCATACAAAACAAAATCTACTTACGAACTAGATTTTGGCAAAATCTTGCAATACTGAATGATGAAACTATGTATTTTTAGCTAATGTACTGAAATTTACAGCGCTGAACAAGAACATTTTGACATTTGTAACAAAAAAAAAAGCGCGGTAAAAACAAAATATTTGCAGCAACATTAAAAAATAATAAACGTTTAAAATAAGTGGTTTCAATATGGATAAAACAATAATAAATAAAGTGTAAGTAATATTACATATGTAATTATGTGTATAAAAACAATTGTAGCACGAATTTAATTAAGTTTAGAGCCAATTTTTTATTCTTTCTTCAGTCAGCTGTTTTTGTTATGAAAATGAAATCCAATAATACGTCAAAAAGCATTGGTGTAAACGGCAGAGATTTTCTTCGAGATTTGAGCTGAAATCTACTAGATTTTGCGTAGATGTAAATGTAGTATTATATGTATGTACATTGTATATGCTTGTAAATCGTAATTCATATTGAGAAGGAGTGTTGAAAATGAGGCTGAATGGCAACTCTTTTGCAATATGAACAACGTTAACTTTTGCCTTTTTATTCTTTTTTTCATTTTTATTCATTCTGTTCATACCACAGGGTAACGAGAGGTGAAGACTTTGACACATAAAAAATAAAAATCTTAGTTTTTTTACTCTGAGTTCTGTTAGAAAGAGACAAATATAGCATTTTGTGACGAAATACAGGAAAATAAAACAAAGATCTAATGTGAATAAGTGCAAATTTCAAAAAGTAAAATATAAACATTCTTAATAAGTTTTATTATTTGTTTTAATAAAAAAATTTTAAATGTGTTTAAGTGCATAACCCATCCTCCTTATACTTACCAAAAAATGTATTTTAATAGCACCAAAAATAAACACGGCAAGAAAATCAAAACAAAAACCTAAAAACAAAACTATGGTTCTGAGGGAACTAGACGGATAGAGAAAAAGAACACTATATTGTCGTTTCACCTCTGTTTACTACTTTGTGGTTAAAGTGAATACTTAACCTTGTTATTTTTTCTATTAAAATACTCTTTTTAATAAAAACTTATTAATATTAAATTGCAAAACAAAACAATTTTATTTCCTGATGATGCTACACAATGAAATAGCGAAATGTCGAAGGAATAAAACAATTAAAAGAAAAGGAAAAACTTGATAAATTGATAGAGACTTAGTTGGCAATAACCCATGCAGCGGAGCTCTTTTTTCATTTATAATATAAAATTATGACATTACTTTGCGGCACCCTATGCAAATATAGGAAAGAAAGACATGCTTTAAAAACTACCTCTTTACTACGAGAATGCCCGGGTTAGAAGTGTGCTGGGCTATCAGTCTGGGGGTCATGAGGTTCGATTCCCATTCAAAGACTCAGGTCTGTTTTAATACAACCCGTGAATGTCTATGTTACCATGCTCGGAAATTAAGTTAGAATATAATTTGTACTTGCAAGATTATAGAGACAAAATTATTCACGAAAACATTGTTAAGAAAATTATACTATTTTACATTGTTGGATTTACTTATTTTTATAAATTATATTAAATACTTACATTAAGAATTGTAATTATATGTACATAATATTTTATATATATTTTTATATTAGTTCGGGTGTGAACAGATATCAACCTCGGCTAAAAAAAACTACAGCTTTTGGCATCATAAATAACGAAGCAAAACTATTTTATTTTAAATTAAGACGAACTGTGTGGTGGCAGAACAACTGTTCGGAAAACATTGCTTGAACACGAACAGACCATCAACAACGACGGTCTTCTGGAGCAAATATTTCTTTGCGAAAAGCGATATCTGTGTTGACGAAACAAATTTATGGGTAGCCAATACAGCATCAACCTAAAGGATGGTTCACATGGCTACACAAGTCCTGCGACATGTCAAATTTTTGTGTAGAGAAACACGAATGGCATCGTCCACACATAATAGGTCTGTTCCAGGTGCATAACAAAACAGTCCGAATTAGTCCAAACGCGTTCCAGATAACAATTTTTGTGCAATTTTGATAGAAAATAAGAGTAAAATTTTTCATTTCCTGTACAAAGTCGTACGAACTTTTTCTTTGAGTAAGTTCGGACTAGAATTAATTATCAGCTGTTTTTTGTTTATTTTAAATTTATTAAAAAGCAAAGTGGAAAGTTTTCCCAATAAACTTGAAGTTGTAAGTACATATATTGGTGCATATTTATCACTTTATTTAATAAAAAAAAAAATAAATGATTTTATCGATCAGTTAAGAAGTTAAGAAGCTGCTGCCAATGATGCAAATGGTTTGCTTTTAAAATATTATGCATTTTAAGCGTATAAAATTTATTTGAGAAAGTAGGCAGCATTAGTATTTAAATATGTTCAATTGCGGTTTTTTGCGTTCCAGCAATTTCGGACAACTTTTTTACTCTAAATAGTCCGGACTAATTTGTTATGCACCTGGAACCGACCTAATATGTAGTGAACGGTACGACATTGAGAGAAAATACGGATGAAAATATGACAGTCGTATGACTCTCCTTGTTTTTTTTTTTTAATTTTTCAGAAAACCATCAGCAAATAAAATCAAATCAAAACAGCTAATAATAGCTTCGTTCGAGAACCCAATAATTATGCCTAAACTTTACTAAACTGCCTTCGAGTACACAAAGTTTAGTAGATGAGAACACAGTTTGAGAGCGTAAAATGACAGTTCGATGACTGAGCAATTGCAAAATCTGCTAAAGAAATTTTTGTTAGTAGAATTTAGTCGGCTGAAAAAACATATGTTTCAAAATGTAAACAAACAAAAAATTTTTACGAGAGTTGTTAAAATTTTTGTGAAAATAAGGAAAACTAAATCAAACACAAGTAAATAGGGATTTGAAAACAGTAAAGTGTACTAATTTACGTTTGCATACAAGAATAAATGTTTTTTGCTTAAGTTACTCTTTCCACAGCAGTTTAATTACGATTTAGGAAAAAAAAAATTATTTTGTTTCATTGTTTATTTACTTTTTTAGTGTTGTAGAAGTGATGAATACTTCGGAATATAGTAATTGGATATTCATACTAATCAATAACAAAAACGAGTAATAATGAACTATTTAACAAATTTAATCAGGAAAAACTTACAATATACATAAAATTAAAAGAAACAACTTATAAAACAACACAAGTTACGTTTTTTTCGTAAGAATTGTAGACAATAAATTGTGCTGTACCGAGTACGAACAACAAAAAGAGTCGAGTATTCAAAGGAATACATTTTTTAAAACAATACATTTTTTAAAGAAACTGTATAGACGTTCACGTTCAGTTTCAGCATAATTGTTTGCCTCTCATCAGATTGCATGGATGCTTTTAGCATAGCTTATAACGTCTGTTGTGTGTTGGCATGACAGAGTTGTGCGAACTATTGTTCAGGCAACTCTGTTCGAACATGAAGTTACCATAAACAGCGGCGGTTTTGACTAGCCATTATTCTGCGCGAGCAGCGAAATGTGCGATGGCTGAACAGATTTATGGCTAGTCAAAACGCGACGTTACAAACGGCTTTGTATATATGTATGGATGTGTGTATGTTATAGTTATTTTACATCCACTATTTGGTATTTGTATACCCTTCACAAATATGAAAATGGTATACAAAGACATGCCATTATTTTTCTGATGTCTACATTATTCATATTCTGGATCCTTATATGTAGGGAAGTTCAATTAACGATGTCCGTCTGAGCTACATATGTAAAAATGAACTTTCTAACGGTACTAGCCATCTTACGATCTTGAAACTTGGACCATTTGATCAGCGCGTCCGGCGCATTTTCGCTATTTTAAATCAACTATATCGGTCTACAAGTACCCGTTTTTTTGGTATTTTCACTTTTATGGGGAAACGCTTACACAGAAGCTCTTAAAATTTGCATATTCTGAATAAAATCCCCATACAGAAATTATCAACCCGAGGCTCCCATATAACTTACGGGCCTTAATGTTTGATAAAATTAATTTTTTTTTAAATTAATTTTTACAAAAACGATTTTAAACTAATACATATGAAATCAAATTTCTCCACAATGGGAAATTCATCAATAAAATTTAAAAATAAAAAATATAATTGTATTAAAAATCAAAGTTAGTCTAAAAAAATTAAATAAAACAAATTTATTTCATTTTTGGTGTCCAAGTTAAGTCATTCACAATAAAACCGAACTATAGTTAAAAAAATTTAATTACAAAAATCGAAATTAAAAAAAAAAAACGAAACTGTGCGACTTTGCCAAAATTTAAAATTCACCATAAAATCGAAAAACTGTAAAAAAATTTTATTGCTAATAGAAAAATCTTTTTATATCCACCAGCTTTATATATGCAATGCAAACCCATTAAGTTATTTCGTGCGTTACTTTAGTAACAGTTTATATAATTTCACTAGCACTTGATGCTCCATGACAATAGTTGTAGTTTGACTTTCTAAATTGAATTTAACTTTTAAATAAAAATGAAACACGGACAACGAAACGTCTATTCAATTCAATGCTTTATTTAGAACTAACTAAAATATAAAATATGTAATACAGAAGCAAAAGAAAAAACACAGTGGAAAAACAATGTACTCAAAAGTAACGGTTATAGCATAGTAAGATAAGAACACAAATTAGGATTGCCATCGTAACATAGTTTCAACACCCTTCCACAAGCCAAATTTGTGTTTTTTACAACAACAAAAAATATATATATATTAATATTAATAGATTCCTAGCATTTTTACAAATTTGCAATGTTTTCCCTTTAATAGACATTTTACGTACTTTAGTTCCACCTCATTTCTCTCAACAACCTCTCGAACAAAATGGTATCTTATGTCAATATGTTTTGACCTTGAGTGATAAACAGGATTCCTTGCTAGCTGTTGTGCGCTTAGGTTATCACCATATATAACAATAGGAGTATCATTTTCCATACAACCAATTTCATTAATAATCCCTCTTAAGTTCACAGCTTCCTTAACAGCGGTTGATAACGCCATATACTCTGCTTCGGTACTACTTAAAGCCACCGAGTTTTGTTTTTTGGATTCCCAGGAAAGAGCACATCTGGCAAGGTAAAATACAAAACCTGTATGTGACTTACGATCCGACATGTCGCCTCCCAAGTCTGCATCCACATAACCATGTAGTGGTACGAATGTTGGCTTGTATTCCAGTCTCATCTCACTAGTGTGTGCCAAATAACGAAAAACGTGTTTTATGCCAGCATAGTGTTCGTTGTGTGGATCTACATTTATTGACTGAATGAAAAATATCTGTCCTTGTTAAAGCAAGATACATGAGTGACCCGATCATGGATTGATATAATTTTGGATCAACTCTAGGACAGTTTTGCTCCGCACAATTGAGATTGCTTCCAGGATTCAATGGAGTTGCTGCATATCTACACTCACTCATACCATATTAGACCAATAACTGTTTTGTATACTGAGATTGATCGATAGAAATGGCTCCGAGTTCACCGTCACGAACAATCCTCATGCCCAAAAATAACTTAAGCTGGCCTAAATCCACACACTCAAACTCTTTTGACATTGTGCTTTTAATAACTTGAATATCCTCTTTCGACTCACATCCTATAATGATGTCATCAACATAAATAACAATAATACATAATTTACCTTTCTTATGCATGAAATATAAACTCATGATCAGATTTCTTAAACCCAATATTTTTTAATACGGAATCTATTTTAGAAATCCACTCCCTTCCAGATTGTTTCAATCCATATATCGCTTTGTTAAGCTTCACTACGGAATTCGGCCGTGACTTATTAACATATCCCTCAGGCTGCTTCATATAAACCTCATCAGTCAGTTCACTATTGAGATTTGCTGTGCAGACATCTAGTTGGAGGAGATACATCTTCTTTTCTACAACAATCGCCAACATCATTCTAATTGTTGCAAAAGGGCATACGGCAGAAAAAGTTTCGCTATAATTTACCCCATATTCTTGACTACACCCCTTGGCTACTAGGAGGGCTTTGTATTTTTCGATTTCACCGATCAATCCTCGCAACCAATTGCTTTCTGTCCCTCTGGAAATTCTGTTAAGCACCAAGTCTTGTTATTTTTTAATGAATTATATTCTTTATTCATAGCATCAAGCCAATGATTTGAATCACAGCTGTTCATCGCTTCAGATATAGTTTGTGGTAGTGTTGAACTTCTATATCCCCTGACTAATGTATTTAAAACGTTATAGATTTTCCTCGGACGACCACGTTTACCATTACGTTAAATTTTTGGTCTACCTCGTCTTACGGCAGACTCAGCACTACTTGGAAAATACTCCATGTCGTCCGTACTATCATAATCTTCGTTAGGGCGTTCATTACTATGTTCTTCTTCGCTAGCATCTTTCTCTTTTAAAGGGGTTTCTGGACGAACTTCTTTGTAAAATATATCAAAACATAACTTGTCATTATCATTTTGCATCAGGTCCGCGTCATTAAACAAAACATCCCTCTTCTCAACTATTTCATTTGTGCTCGGGTCATAAAGCCTATACGCTTTTGATGTTAATGAATAGCCTACCATTCGATATTCTTTACCCTTTGCCGTAAACTTACTATGATGCGTCTTATTAAGAGCTATTGCTTGACACCCAAAAATTCTAAAATGTTTTACTGATGGCACCTTGCCACTCCAGACTTCATAAGGAGTAACACTTACTAATGCTCTTGTTGGTGAACGATTACGAATGTACGCTGCTGTTGCAACTGCTTCCGCCCAAACAAACTCACTCATGTTGGAATATATCCGCATGCTTCTGGCCATTTCAACCAAGGTTCTATTCATACGTTCGGCGACGCCATTCTGGGCTGGACTATATGGTACAGTAAGTTGTCGATCGATACCTTTTTCTTCCAAATACTGGTTAAACTTCTTACTTACGAACTCACCACCGTTATCACTTCATATCTTTTTTATTTTTCTTCCTGTTTGTTGTTCAGCAATGTTTTTGAATAAAATAAACGCTTGGTCCTTTGTTCTTAAAAAATAAATAAACACTCTTCTAGATCTATCGTCTGTGAAAGTTATAAAATATTTAGAGCTAGCTAGTGATTGTTTTTCAAAAGGGCCACAAAGATCTGTATGTATTAAGTCCAGAAGATTTTCGGCTCTATTCTCAGACACTTGTGGATATGGTTGTGTACATACTTTTGCCTTCATGCATGTAATACATTTTTCTTGTTTGAAAAAGTCTTCCTTATCAATACCAGTTACCATCTTTTTAGCATCACCCAAACTTTTAAAATTTAAGTGTCCATACCTGTTATGCCACAGCACTGCAGAAAAACATTGGTGTTGCACATCGCGCTCAATAACATACAACTTATGTTTTCTTTGAAACGTTAAAATAACATTTCCTTTGCTGACAACACTTGCCGAATTCTTGTTGAACTTTACAGAGAAACCTTTTTGCGTTATTTTATCAACAGACAAAAAATTTCCTTTCATAGTCGGAGCATAGAGAACATCACTTAAAACAAATACGCAGCCATTAAACTTCAATTTAATTTCTCCTATACCCTCAGCCATAATGTAGTTATCTCCAGCTAACAGTATACGCTCTTTGTGTTGTTTTAACTGTGTATAAATTCTTTTGTCACAACAAATGTGTGCGGTTGCGCCGCTGTCTAAGACGTATGTATATATGCGTGCCAATCATTTCGGCATCTGCTGCTGCAAGCATGGCTATGTTCTGCTTTATTTTCTTCATTTTTCTTTGCTGTACATTTTGCCGCTACATGACCGTACAGACCACACTTAAAGCAGCTATCCTTGAACTTGTTTTTGTTTTTATGGTACTTGTTGTAATTCTTGCTGTTGTTACAACAAACTAATTACCAGCAGTTCATCTTTTATTTCTATGCTTACTTCAGATAATTTCTCTACAATATCAGTAAACGAATTTAAGTAATCAGGCATACTGGTTCCAACGGCCATACTTAATGATAACAACTTTTTGTAGAGAGTCACTTTACGAGCTGGTCCACTAGGTTTACAAATTTCATCCAGACGTTTCCAAGCCTCAAAAGCTGTAGCTAAATTTTTCACGTAATTTAACTGGGATGGTTTTACACTTAAAACAATCGTCGCTAGTGCCTTATCATTTGCTGCATCCCATTTAGTATCATTGTCTATCTTTTTATATACACCATTAACAACATTCCACAACCCAGAATGAATTAGCACACTTTTCATCTGGACATTCCAGCAATCATAATTGGTGTCGTCTAACTTCTCTATCTGGTACAGTGATGTCATTTTTTCCTTTTTTTCCTTATGAGTTCTTAATAACAAATCTTTAATTTTCTATACACAAACACAATCTTCACGTAGGAACTGGGCTCATAACCTGTAGTTTGACTTTCTAAATTGAATTTAACTTTTAAATAAAAAATGAAACACGGACAACGAAACGTCTATTCAATTCAATGGTTTATTAAGAACTAACTAAAATATAAAATATGTAATACAGAAGTAAAAGCAAAAGAAAAAACACAGTGGAAAAACAATGTACTCAAAAGTAACGGTTATAACATATTAAGATAAGAACAGAAATTAGGATTACCATCGTAACATAGTTTCAACAATAGTTTGGGTTCCAGAGATAGTGTTGCGAATATGGTTAAAGTGTTGGCAAGGCAAAAAAATGGTATCAAGGTATGTCATATCAACGCTCAGAGTTTAAGAAAAAATGATTGATGAATTCAGGTTCACTGTAGACCTCATTTGTGTCTCTGAAACTTGGCTTGATAAACCATCAATTTGAAGATTCGAACAATGGTGGTTCTGTAAATCTTGTTGAGTACCTTTTCATTGAAATTAATAATGAAGGTAGTAAATTACTAGTAGGAAGTGTTTATAGACCTAACAGACATATTAACACCACCCAGTTCTTACAAATGGTGGAGGTATTGACACCCGTATATGACGACATAATAATAGCAGGCGATTTCACTTGCTTGTAGAAACCACTCTTTCCATTGATTTCTCTTCACTTGGTTTAGCAACTCCTAATTCCACTACTCCAACACATTTTACTACAACAAATACTACACTTTTAGATTTATTCCTTGTCGCCAATAACTTTAAAGTTGATTCTTGATTTGATATTCCGACAGGGTGTTTTGATGTAGAATTTTGGAACGAATTTCCGTCATCCCTTGTCAAGTTTGGTTTGGAGACAAACCGGTTTCGGCTATGTGCCATCTTCAGTGTCATTTTTCGTTCTCAGAACGACACTGAAGTCAGTCTTCCATCGAGCGCGTCCCCAGGTGGCGGATAGGGGCGTTCTGAATCAACGTCTGGACACATCTCAAGGTAGATGCTCTAGGGGATGATCCAGAACGGAGCTAGCACAGAGCGACTGATACATTACTGATAGTGCTCAGGCCGCTCTGGCAAAGCTCAGGTAAAGAAGTGAGTTTGGGGTGTGGGACACAACAGGGACACTGAGGGATAGGCTACGTAAGCGGTCACTCAGTGAACCTTGCCGTTGCTCTAGGATGTGGCTGGCCGGTGACACTTCATTGGAATAGTCACATGGCTATCAGCAACCTTAACCCCAGCGGGAGGGCCCGGGGAAAGGTTGGATGTCATTGAGGCACGTCCCCTTTATGGCATACGACCGGTCCACAGAATGCACCAGAACGAATTGATGTGTTATATAAGAAATCAATGAAGCTCTGGGCATTCTCCCCCCGCTTTGGAACTTTACTCTTGCCCGCGGACCAAAACTGGCCCACTTGTAAGGTTAAGGTGGTAGGAAGCAGTGCCGAGAACCTGAATGGCTAATTAGTGGTAAAAGATGATTAGTCGTTAACAGCTCCCCTCCGGTGCCTATGACACGTGCCGGTTGTAATGTTTGTCTAGTCCACGTACGCCGTCACTGCGTGGATGGTCCATTCCCTTACGTGCCTACTCGTGGGACCAAAAATGATGGAAAACAAACAAACAAATAAAGAAAGTAAAAAAAGAAAACAACAGGATGGGTTTGAAAACGCATCCGAAGGTCAAGAGACCTTGGTCGAACTGTCAGGCAGTGAGGGAACCAGACATAGTACCCTACTGCCCTCTGAGAAAACTCTTCAAATGGATGTCAAGGTTGATGACCAATTGAAGAAAAAACGCAAAAGGAAGACCCAGCATGAGACTCTGAAGGCAAGGTACAGCAAGGCGGTGTTTATACTTGACAAGATAGCCAAGAACGCCGCCAGTGGTGTAATTCATGAGCGCGATGAGGATGATCGAAAAAAGTGTCAAGCTGTGGTAGACGAGTACCTTAAGTATAAGGACTCTCTATCCAGCACCTCTAAAGCAGCATCTGAGGAGAGGTCCAAGCGTAACCGATCTCAGACAGAGGGAGGTAAATCGCCTAAAAGGAGGAAGATCGCAGAGAAGGCGAACGCTCCAGGACCAAACATAGCAGCAACGTCAACATCAGCCAGACGTCCTTTCAACGAGGTGGTAAAGGACCATCTCATTGTGGCTCTGGCTAGCGAAAAAGATGGTGCCATCAATCCTGTGGTAACAGAATGGGGTGCCATAGAGTCTAAACTGGCGGAGCTCGTTATGGATTACGTGCTCGCAGGGAAGACTGGACCGGTTCCCTGTTTTGACTCCGGCGAGATACACCGGGGCTACAGGGTAATCAAGTGCTTGGACGAGTTCTCAAAGGACTTTCTCAGCAAATGCATCGCTAAGATTAGCGGTACGTGGAAGGGCTTAAGGCTTAAGCTCATCCCTGCTGAGGAGATCCCGATGAGACCACGGGCAAGAATTTGGTTACCAAAAATGGCAACCGATGCTGGAGTGTCTAAAGCGCCAGAACTCCAACATTTCCATGGATGACTGGTCGATCATCCGTACAGAGCAAGGGGACACCCACACATGCCTTATTCTCGCCATTACCGTGGAGCTGGAGAAGGCCGGCTTCAAACTGTTTTTCGGAGTGCGGGATGCGAAGGTAAAGGTGTTCCGGCCAACAGGTTCTGGTAGTGGTGAGACTGATGTTGTTGAAGCCGCCAACAATCTGCTCACCGAGATGAAACTTACAGAACCTTCCTCAAATAAACAAAATGACGCTTAAGGTAGTTCAAATAAATCTGCAGCACTCGAAATATGCTACAGATAACCTCCAGGTGCTCTTAGCTGAAGAGGACTTGGATATTGGACTACTTCAGGAACCCTGGGTTGTTAACTCAGAGATAAAAGGGTTCCCAGCGTCAAAATATAACGTTCTCTATGCAAAGGATAGTGGTAAGCCTAGATCATGTCTAATAGCCAAAAAACACATTAACATTTTTCTCTGCACACAGCTTAGTACAGCAGACCTTACGGTGGCAAGGATCGAGCTGCCGCAGAACAGAAGCTTTATCATAGCCTCAAGCTACATGGCGCATGAGAAGCCAGCTCCTCCAGTCGAAGTGAGTAATCTCTTGGCCTCAACAGGAGCATCTGACATAGTCCTGGGATGTGATGCAAATGCTAGGCATACAATCTGGGGCAGCAGCGAAATTAATGAACGTGGTGAGTACATCCTTGATTTCATTAACAATAATAGATTAAGTATATGTAACTCCGGCTCCACCCCAACGTTTATTTTTCCGAGTGGGAACAAATACAAAGGTTGGGAGGAGGTACTGGATCTTACACTCACAAATGACAGATCTAGTTTATCAGTTGATAAGTGGAGTGTATCTAGTAAAAGATCTTTTTCGGATCACAACTGGATTCTCTTCGAGATTAGATTACAGAGCAGAATAGAAAAGCCATTTTTCAGGAACCCAAGAAGGACCGACTGGTTTAAGTTTAATGGAATCCTGAAGCACAAACAAAACACCAGTTATTGAAGACACGATCACTGGTCTTGAGAGGATGGAGAAGAGCTTCAGCAGTGCTATGGTGAAAGCCTTCGAAATCTCTTGCCCAATAACAAAGGCCAAGAAAAGCTTTCCTCCATGGTGGAATTCGGAGCTTTCTAAACTACGTAAGGAAACACGTAGAGCCTTTAATAAGAGCTTTAACAATAAGTCATGGCAGCCATACCGTGATATGTAGAAGGCATATAAAAAGGCTATAGTAGCCGCAAAACGAAGCTCATGGAGAATTTTCTGTGAGTCTATAGACAACACAAAGGATTCGGCAAGGCTCGGAAGAATTTTAGCCAAAGGTCAGTCAAATCCTTCCTATATCAAAAGGAAGGATGACTCATGGTCCGAATCCTCACCGGAATCCCTTGAAATCTTGATGAACACTCACTTTCCGGGCTGCAAGGACATCGGTACGGAATATGTGAGCTCTAACGGGATTCCGTACACAATCGATGGGAATATGATATCTCATGACAGGATTTCCTGGGCGATAGACACCTTTTCCCCTTACAAATCACCTGGGCCAGATGGCATTTTGCCAAGGATGCTACAGAGTGCTAAGAAAATTATCACTCCCTGGCTTCATAGGATATTCATGCTTTGTCTTTCTCTCAATCACGTTCCAGAAAATTGGAGAAAGGTCAAGGTCGTTTTTATTCCAAAAACCGGCAGAAGAAGTCATGAGAATGCGAAAGACTTTCGGCCGATAAGTCTTTCATCTTTCCTGCTCAAGACTCTGGAAAGACTCATTGACTTTCATATACGGCATCGACTGGAAAGCACCAAGGGCATTTCGAGAAGTCAGCATGCCTACCTTAAGGGTCGATCTACGGAAACAGCCCTACATGAGTTGGTAGGGGTCATAGAAAGGACCCTTGAATACAAACAATACACAATGGCATCCTTCGTGGATATAGAGGGAACCTTCAATAACGTGACTACTGTGGCCATTCAACATGCTCTTACTAGTCTGCGACTGGAGGAGTACCTCAGTAACTGGCTGGTGTCCATGTTGAGGTCAAGAATAGTCACTGCAAATCTTGGTAACAGCAATATGACAAAACTAGTGGATAGAGGTACACCTCAGGGTGGTGTAATCTCTCCGCTACTCTGGCTTATGGTTGTTAACACGATTCTTATGCAATTAGACGACAAAGGTATAAAGGTCGTCGCATATGCTGATGATGTTGTGATCTTGGTATCAGGACTGTTCCCGGACGTGATAAGCAATATCATGTCTGATGCGCTGGGGCTACTTAGCAACTGGGCGATGAGGAATGGCCTAGGAGTAAACCCGGACAAAACCAGTTTGGTACTATTTACAACAAGGACCAAAATCCCTAGCTTCAGACTACCGCGGTTAGGAAACCGTGATATTCCTCTTACGAACAGTGCGAAATATCTTGGTGTCATCCTTGACTCTAAGTTGTCATGGAAGCTGAATATTCAGCACAGAGTCAAGAAGGCTACAGTAGCTTACTAGACCTGTCGTAGGATGTTCGGTGCAAAATGGGGACTTAGTCCTTCTATAGTTAGATGGATGTACACAGCCATTGTACGTCCGATTCTTACGTATGGATCTTTGGTGTGGTGGCCTGCGATAAGGAGGAAATATGTGGTGGACCAACTGTACAGAATTTAAAGATCGGCATGTATTGGCATTACAGGTGCACTGCGTACTAGTCCATCAGGGTCACTGAATACTATACTGCACCTTATTCCTATAGATCTACACATCGTGGCCATATCTGCTAGTAGTGCAGTTAGGCTAAAGGTGACGGGAACTTGGCGTGCGAGGACGTACGGCCATGCGAATATCTTGGGCGTACTGCCTTCGGATATAAATCAACTCCCTGACTACACTACGCCGCAGTTAGACTTTGACAGAGTGTTCAGAGTACTAATCCTTTCCAGGAGGGAGTGGTGCGGTGGTAGTCTCGTGGAGAACTATAACGTCAGGATATACACGGACGGTTCTAAGATCAACAGCGGTGTAGGCTCTGGCGTCTTTTCTAGTGATCTTGAGATAGGCATCTCATATCGTCTTCCGGATAATTGCAGCGTATTTCAAGCGGAAATACTTGCTATTATGAAGGCATGCAGGATTTTATACCACAGAAATATACGTGAGAATATCGGTATTTTCGTCGACAGTCAGGCGGCGCTTCTGTCACTCAGATCGTACAGAACTACGTCTCTGTTAGTCAGTCGATGTAAGAGAGAGTTGTCAAGGCTAGGGAGCCTGGCGGATGTTACCTTGGTTTGGGTTCCTGCGCATAGGGACCACTTTGGTAATGAACAAGCAGACAAACTAGCCAAAGAAGGAACCACTCTAAATACTCCCAATGTGGAATCAGTCGCAATCCCCTTGGGGAGTATTAAGAGCGGCATCTTCAGTCACTTTCTTAAGGAAGCTGATAATAGGTGGCGGAGACTGATCACATGTAGGGTCTCTAAATTGATGTGGCCCTATTTTGATTTTAGGCGCACTATGCAACTGATAGGTCGTGATCGGAGGAACTTATCGAGGTTGCTGGCAGTATTAACAGGTCACTGGGTGTTAGGAGAACATGCCAGGCGACTTGGACTCCCCTATAATGACCACTGTCGCAGTGACATAGAGAAAGAGGAGACGGTTTTTCACCTTCTCTGCGAATGCCCTGCGCTGGCTGTCAGGAGACACAAATTTCTTGGAGACTACATACTGGAGGATCTCAGTGAGATATCTAGGTGCCGTTTCAACGGTATTTTAAGATATCTCACGGCTACGGGATGGATCTAGCTCCCTAGTCTTAGTGCGAGCATAGGCTCTAAGACACCATTTACCTGGCGAGTGGTATGGTCTTGTCAAAACGGGGTCATTCAGACCTTACTTGACAGCCTGCGTGCAGCAGGCTACCATGTTAATCAACCAACCAACGATACCTGATCAGACAATAAGTTTTCGGGATTTTAAAAATATAGACTTTATATCATTAGAAATAGAATATGTTAAAATTGAATGGTCTTCTATATATGACATGCAATCTATTGATGAGCAACTTGACTTTCAAAACAATGTAAACCATCTTTTCAATTTATTCGTTCCGTTAAAAACCATAAAACTCTCTCGCAAACAGAAATGCTGGTTCTCATCCGAAATAAACGAATCCATTTACTGTAGAGAACTTGCGTACCGAAGATGGAAAAGATTTAGAACTACCGAGCTGCGTGATGTTTATCGTACTGCCAAGAGAAAAGTTAATAAAATGATTGAAATGCTAAGTCCGAGTTTTATGCTGATAAGTTCTCTCATGCGGTTACATCCGAAAAAAATATGGAAAATTATACGTGAAATTGGTATAGGCAAAGCTCCTAATACTGAACGCTGTCCAAGTGATGCCAATACCATCAATGAAAGTTTTTTGAATATCCCAAAGGTAGAATCTGATCTCAGTTATTACTGCAATCTGTTAAGAAACTCTAGCGCAACAGCTTTTTTATTCTCCAACGTTGATCAATGTGATGTGCTTGAAAGTTTATTGTCCATTAAATCTAACTCCGTGGGTGCAGATTGGATTAATCCAAAACTTTTAAAAACACTTTTGCCAAAACTACTTCCTATTATTACCTTTATATTCAATACAATATTCACATCTAGTCAATTTCCTTCTATCTGGAAAATTTCAAAAATTGTTCCTATACCCAAAGCAGGCTCCGAATTTAGGCCAATTGCCATACTCCTGTATCTTTCAAAATCAAAAATCAAATAATTCGCTTTCTAAATAGTAATAATTTGCTCATGTCAATCTGGATTTAGACAAAAGCATAGCTGTATCACTGCTTTAATTGACGCAGATGAGGAAATCCGTAAAGAAATTGATAACGGTAAAATTAGTTTTCTTGTGCTTTGAGATCATTCGAAAGCCTTTGACGTTGTTGATCATAAAATCCTCAGCCACAAACTTAGCTATTTATTTATTTTTTCCTCAACTGCCACTCAGTTATTATCGACATATCTATGTAATCGATATCAGTATGTGGAAACACTATCTAGTAAATCAAGAGCACTGCCTGTTGCAAGAGGAGTACCGCAAGGATCTGTAATCGGTCCACTCTTATTCTCCATGTATTCCAACGATCTTCCCTCCATTTTAACTGATTGTAAAGTTAGAACGCATGCGGATGATGTTCAACTTTATATCAGCTGTAACAACGAGCTTATCTTTCCATGTATAAGTTCATTGAATCAACAGCTACACCGTATTCATACTTGGGCCTCTGCTAATGGTCTAGCAATAAATCCAGAAAAAACTAAATATATCGTAATTCAAAGAAAATTGGCACGAATTACTTGTATACCTAAAATTTATATCAATGATCAGTTCATCAGAAATATCAATGATGGCTGTTCATCAGTGACCGTGTTTGAGTACAGACGTACGTCATATCAAACGCATAACAAATATATTTTTTTTAAGAATTCAATGAGTATAAACTTCGTGAGTGACTTTTTTTTTATTTAAAAAATTGAACAAGTGCAGAGACACAGTTAACAGTTAGTAACAACAACAAAATAAATAACAAAAAATAAAAAGCGATATAATATATTGTGCGCAAAAAAAAAACAATAATAAAAATAGTGCATGGTTAAACCGGTTTGAACAATTGATAGTGAGTGTATGAGCGCACCAAATATTAATGAAAAAAATATAAAAGGTAATAACAACAATGCTTATTACTCTTTTACTTACACAAATGCTAATAATGCAATAAACAATATAAATAATAAAAAAAGATGACAGTGCTTTTTTAACCGCCAGACCAATTGACCGAACGCGTTCATTATCAGCAAATATAAATATATGTGCTACAGAAACAACGAATTTACCAAATAAAACTAAAGAAACAAACAATACACAAAAAAAAGCACAAGAAAAAGAACCAGGTACTGAATCTAAACGCGTGCAAACTGGTATGGATCGGTACATAACCATAACGAAGAGGAAGGCGAGTCCTAAGTCTTCACAACAAGAGCGAACCGCCAAGCAATATAAAGGTTCTCATCAAGTAGCTGCAACATTGGTAAGTGAAAATAGATTTTCTGTACTTGCTACCCCGGATAATGAAAATGCCGAATCCACTGTAAGGGAACAAAAACCCCCACCAATCTACTTGCGCGAACAAACATCAAATACCATTGTAAATATGCTGTCCCAACTCGTAGGCAAAGAAAATTTCTATGTGGCTTCTGTACGAAGAGGACAGATACAAGAAACGAAGATCCAAGCCCACACTGAGAAGAATTATCGCCTAATCGCAAGTCGTCTCGATGTAGATGATAAGAGCTATTATACGTATCAACTAAAAAGTGCTAAAGGTTTGAATGTCATTATAAAGGGCATTGACAGTTCTGTTCCCACTGAGGAGATAAAAAGTGCCATAGAGGTGGAAGGTTATGTTTACAGACGTCGTGACTGCCGCAGCCATAGCTGCAACGCCAACAAAGCCATCAGCTAAAATAATAACGTACCAGGCAACAGCAGATATTCAGATGCTCGTCATTGAGAAAAGAAGACAATGGCAAAATAGTCGTTCTCCACACATAAAAATGCAAATGAACTAATGCCAAAAAAAACTTACGCAGTAAATTGAGACAGAAACACCAATTCGCTATCGACAACTTTTTAAAAAATTTGGATCCAATGAAAAACACGGATTATAGTCTGTGGAAAGCTGTAAAGCACTTACAATGCCCTATTTCTTACGAATCCCCACTAAGACTTGAAGACCGTACTTGGGCTAAAAACTCAAGTGAAAAGGCAAATGCACTTAGAGAAGGTTTTTGCACCACATGATATAAGTAATTCCACTATTCCAATTATTAGTGACATCGTGAATGATCCTATAAAATTTCGGTTGTCTTCTTTAAAATCGACAATTAAAAATATGGATATGAAGAAATCACCTGGACCTGATCGTATAACAGGATCAATGATAAAAAACTTACCTAATTCAGCTGTAAGAATTTTGCTTTACATATTTAATGCCATGTTGCGCGTCGGCTTCTTCCCATGCTCTTGGAAGATGTCTGAAATCGTTATGATCCCGAAACCTGGAAAAGACTCAAGCCAGATTACATCCTACAGGCCTATTAGCTTACTGTCAGTTTTGTCAAAGATATTTGAAAAATTATTCGTCTCGAGTGTAACTCCTTTTTTAAATGAACAAAACGTTATCCCAGATCATCAGTTTGGTTTTCGAGCAAGGCATAGTACGATTGAACAAGTCCATAGAATCGTTACCATTATTGGATAGACTTTTGAAAGAAAGCAATACTGTTCAGCATTATTTATAGACATTTTATAGAGCATTTGATAAAGTCTGCCATGATGGGCTACTTACTAAAATAGCTCGGGTTCTACCTGAAAACACCCACAAGCTTATAAAAAGCTATTTGTCAGATAGAACTTTTAAAGTAAGGTCAAAGGACCAGCTTTCAAGATGTGGGAAAATCAGTGCAGGAGTACCTCAAGGTAGTGCGCTATTATATATCATCTATACAGCGGATATGCAGACAAGCCCACATACATATACATCAACCTTTGCAGACGACACTGCAATTATAAGTGTCAGTAATGATCAAAAGGATGCATCTGAAAAGCTGCAGTCCCATATTCATAAGTTAGAAGACTGGCTAAAACAGTGGAGAATAAAGGTAAATCCATCAAAATGTGCTCATGTAACGTTTTCCCTTAGAAGGCAAAATTGTCCACCAATCACAATAACTAATACCACGGTTCCAGCGGAAACGCACGTTAAATATTTAGGTATCCACTTAGATCAGCGCCTAACCTGGTCCCGTCATATTGAGGCAAAAATAATGTCCATAAAGCTTCGAACAAATCAATTGCGTTGGCTAATAAGTCCTAACTCAACTTTGGCTTTGGAGTATAAAGTCCTTTTATACAAATCCGTTATAAAGCCAATATGGCCATATGGTATTCAGCTGTGGGGTACTGCCTGTGCATCAAACATCCAGAAGTTACAGAGAAGACAGTCTAGGATTTTACGTCATATCGTATGTGCCCCCTGGTACATAAGAAATGAAAACATACATAGGGATCTTAAAGTTCCCACTATCCACGAAGAAGTTAAAACGCACACGTCCAAATACGTGAACAAACTAGTCGCACATCCCAACACTCTAGCACGCAATTTATTGCAATTTGACGGCCACCAGAGACTAAAAAGAACTGACACATTGAGCCTGGCGAGGCGGCTCTCTCTACACAATAGAAGATAGGTTTTTAAGATTTGAAAACAAAAAATTAGTTATTACATTGGTAATAACTAGTAAATAATAATTTAGAAATAAGATTTGAATACTTATTGTGAATTTCTTTTAATAGAAAGATTGAATAAAATAAAATACAGTATAAAAAAAAAAAAAAAATTATCAGGAAATAGAAATAGTGTCTACTGCAAAGAATTTAGGTATTATTTTCAACAATTCTCTTACTTGGTCTGATCACATTAATTTTGCTAGTGGTCGTATTTTCGGTATGTTGAGAACCTTATGGTCCTCTCAGCACTACACCCCAACTAAAATAAGAATTATTCTTGCTAAAACATACCTACTTCCTGTTCTATTATACGGGTGCGAACTTTTCGCTAGTTGTGACTCTGCAAGTAAGAGAAAGTTAAACGTCGCCTTTAATAACATCATTCGTTATGTGTACGGTTTGAAAAGTCGCTCAAGAATCACAATGTATTCATCCCAATTGTGTGGAATTTCCTTTAATGATTTGCTTAACTTTAAAGTCTTAGCTTTCATGCATAAGGTAATATACACGCCCCAGCCTGTATATCTTTTTGATCGACTGTCCTTCGCAAATAACAGTAGAGGTAAAAGAATACGATCTTTTAGACACAAGACTCTTATGTCTGAATGGCATTTTTTCATATTTGCAGTGACTCTCTGGAACTCGATCCCTTATAGCTGTCAAATACAAAGTAACGCACGTATATTTAAGAAATATTTAATAACTCTGTTCTCGTCATAATTATCTTCCATGAACTTGATTTCATATTTGATGATAATAGGTTCATTCGAGTACTTTTTTAGTAGAGTTTAGTAAGTCCCCTTTCAGACTAGCAAAGTTTTCTTTGACAAAGTTTCTTGAATTCTCTTTTAAACTTTGTCTTGTGTTCAGACAGGATAATTTTACTTTGACAAAGTCTGTTTCTTTTGTTTGTATGTTTGTCAAATATAAAGAGCAGCCATATTAATTCGGTTTACGAACTAAAAACACAAAAGGAATTTGCGAGTACAACAAGTTTTGTACCAACCCCCGCTCTCTTTTCCTCTCTCCTCCACAAACTCAAGACTTTGCAAAGAAAACTTTGCTAGTCTGAAAGGGGTCTAACTGAGTAAATTTTTCAATTTACTCTCCCAAAATAAATTTTGCCCAAAAAGTACGCGAATGGAAATTTAGTAAAATTTATCCAACAGCTGATTGGAAATGAATGCAGTGTTGTAAAAAATGTATTCCTTTGACTACTCGACTCTTTTTGTTGTTCGTACTCGGTACAGCACAATTTATTGTCTACAATTCTTACAAAAAAATACGTAACTTGTGTTGCTTTATAAGTTTTTTCTTTTTATTTTATGTATATTGTAAGTTTTTCCTGATTAAATTTGTTAAATAGTTCATTATTACTAGTTTTTGTTATTTATTAGTATGAATATCCAATTACTATATTCCGAAGTATTCATCACAGAAGTAAATAAACAATGAAACAAAATAATTTTTTTTCCTAAATCCTAATTAAACTGCTGTGGAAAGGGTAACTTAAGCAAAAAACACTTATTCTTGTATGCAAACGTAAATTGGTACACTTTACTGTTTTCAAATCCCTATTTACTTGTGTTTGCTTTAGTTTTCCTTATTTTCATGAAAATTTTAACAACTCCGTAAAAATTTTTTGTTTGTTTACATTTTAAAACATGTTTTTTTCAGCCTACTAAATTCTACTAACAAAAATTTCTTTAGCAGGTTTTGCAATTGCTCAGTCATCGAACTGTCATTTTACGCTCTCAAACTGTGTTCTCATCTACTAAACTTTGTGTACTCGAACGCAGTTTAGTAAAGTTTAGGCATAATTATTGATAATTATTGGGTTCTCGAACGAAGCTAATATTTAATCTTTTTAATTTAATTATCAACGTCATTTTATACTCATTAGAATTAGTTTGCCTCACGAGCGAATCCAACGCATTCAGCGTTTTTATTGCGGTGGATATGAACAAGTCGTGGAGGACTGGATAGCAAATTGCACATAATGCAATGCCCCCAAAGGCACAGAAAGAAGAATTCGGGGACCGATGCAACAATTAAACGCAGAGGTACTATTTGAGCGCATAGCCATGGATGTATTTGTGGTGATAGACTACTTCAGCAAATGCCCAGAGGTATACGCCATATCCAACCAGGAGGCATGAGCGACTGTGTATACATTTGTGAATTAGCAATGTTTTATTCCAAAGTTGAAACTTCCTAATAATTTAGCTGTTTAGTATTCAACTTCCGAATAATTTCGTTCGTCGCTATACACGTTATCATCATTCTTCGTGTCTTATCTACAAATTGTGTGTCTAAACCTCTTCTACTTATACCAACATTTAAGACAAATGGAATACGAGAATGAGTTATTTCTCAATTTTTGAATTCTTCATATTATAGTCTTTTTTCCTTGGCATAGAAAATGCATTCCATTCAGCTAGATGTCTAATAGGATTAAAACTTTTACTGTTTTCAAGGTTGTCCATATTAAAATAAATAATTATCTTTCTGAATAGAAAGAAAAACGAATTCATGCCTAAAAATTAGAATTACTTAATAATTAATAATATTTGTAGTTCGAAAGAAAAAATAAAACTTAAAACGTTTTTATTTGAATATAATTTTTGAATATTTTTATTTGAATATGTACATATAAATTCTGATATAATCTCAAGTCCAAGGCTCCCCATTAAAATTTTTTTCGCTCAGCTGGGGTGGATATATACCGGAAATTACATTGAATTAAAATCGGCAGTAATTTATTTTCCAAATAAAACCAGTGCCATCGGGAGTAACATCGTTTATTTTATTGCGTTTTAAAATTAGAAATCGTTAGACTCTAAACTGTAGATAGACTATGTGGATCTCAAAACCGACATTCATTATTTTTTGGCCATACATTTACTGAATTATTCAATGATTGCATTTAGTGTGTAGATTTTTTATGTTTTTTTTTTAAATTGCTATCCGCTGGCTTTACGGTACTATCCAAACCAAACGATTCTCGAAATAATCTTAAACTTTGTTCGTGAGCTTCGGCGACGTCAGATAAATTTTTGGCAACACTTTTCCCCTGGTCAAATATATTGTTGCACTCAAATGAGTTGTATGTTTTGGGATCCATACTTGTTTGAGACTGATAGTAGTCATAGTTAAAAGCTGAAGCAATAGTTTCAGGATTAGGAAAAGCTGAAATAGTAGAATAGTTATCATCCTCTATGGGTTCATAAATACTTTGATTGAGAAACTGCGTAACTGATGATGCGTAGATATTTTTGTTGCTAAGTGTTAATGAATTCTGATTATAACTACTATTATTTTTGGAATTGAGTGCATATGCCGCAAAAGAACTGATTGTCGATGAGGAATTTATTGATGTGGGAGAAGTGAGACGCTGTAACACAAAATTATCTACAAAGGTTGAGCTTTGGCCTGGTCAGAATTTTAGATCTTTTATAGCCTGCGGCAAATCGGGCAATTTAATATCTTTAATTTGTTGAGGAATGTTCATGCTTTTTACTGCGCTCACTGCTCTCGCCGGAGCTGCCGATATGCCGGCTTCTTGTTTGACAAGTTTGTTTTGCTCCTCAATTCTTGCCATAATATCCGACATATTTGTCTGTAACACCATTCCACCCATCACTAGTTCGGAGAGTATATGATGCACTGCATCAGCATGGAAGATTAAATCTAGTTCACATACGTTTTCGAAACACTTATCTAGGGTTTCTACGAAAACCTGAATTAAATCTAAAATTCCCAACTCACTTTCAGAGGAGTCCACGCAAAACACAAAATACAATGTAGCATAATGACGATAAATTAATTTGTAATCCGAGCCTCCGATCAAACTGTAAAATCATGAATAATTAATTCAATCTTAGAAAACACATACCAAACTAACCTGCCTCCTTCTAAAAAATTACAAACATTATCATCTCGTTTAGACACCAATTGGAATGTCTCTTTAATTATCTGCTGTTGCATGTCTTCATTCTGTATAGAAATTAGCAACTGTTAACACAATGGAACCCAAATAATGATAACAAAAAATCAATAAAATTTGTGCTTTAAGAAAGTTTAACTTACAAAATATTGATAGAACTTTGAGAGGCGTGGTTTGCCATGATTATTAAACACTAAAATAGCTTTAATCATTTTTATTATTGTTTGATTTCCCAATGTTACCCGTGTTTTGCTAACTTATAAGTTATTATACGTATATATATTTAAGATGTATTTAATTTCTACTTAGTATTATCTCTAATTTAAAATAAATAAAGCTAGTTATTTCGGTCCTTCTCTTAGTTGCAGTTGCCAGATACATCAGACACAAAACCATGAATCCTTTATAAAATCTTACACGATTTTAAGTTCACTTGAAATATTTAGTAATAAAGTAATTTGTATAAAATATTAAATTTATATGTTCCACTAATTTTTTCATTTCATTTAAAAGTTTGATAACTAATACATTAGACATTAAAACTGCTACGTCTGGCAATAATGCTCCGAGGGCATAGACTATAATTAGATGGAACAACTCAAAGTACGGGGCTGGCAAATTATTAGGTATTGAGATTGTAAATAAGAAGTTTGTCGAAAAGGGATAGCACATCGTCTAGAAATTTATATGGTTATCTCTTTCAGATAAGCTTCGTAAATGTTATTTATTTGTTTTTTATTTGTTTACAAAAGTAAACTTTTAATTTAGTGGGAAAAAATTCAAACATTTGACGCATACATGTAAATTTTTATGTTTTTGAGCCAAAATGATCGAAATTAAAGACAAAGTGAAGTTAATAAGCGATCAGAAGGTGCTAAATACATATATAGTGGGGAAAGGGAAATAACTAATTAGAAAAATACTTCAAACTTACTTCAAACGTGATTTTTTTAGAAAAAGAAGTAACTAATACATAATATTGTTTAAGTTTTTTGTTTTGTGGGCGAAATATTCTTTAAGTATAAATTTGCATAATGGGTTGCCCAGAAGGGACTAAACTGAACGAGTTCCCGAAAAATGCCACAAGGTAAGTATTTGCTTAATTTATAATAATTGAAAATTAGGCCGGCAGATTTTGTACATTAGACGAACAATGTTCTTATCCAATGTGTAATTGATTCCTGTTGGTTATATAATAGGAAATTATTATAACCAAGTGGAATTTTCGAAACTTGGCGTGTTTTGTTTTAAATTCTATGTTTCTGGCGATCATGTTTTGAGCTCTTGTGCATTATGTATTGTACCATAAGCAAAAAGTATACGTAACAACAAAAAGAAATATTGTCATTACTAAATAGATTCCACTTGGTTATAAATGGTTATTGAGAAATTATTATACCCAATTGGAATTCTCCACATTCAAAATAGAAAATTACAAAAATAGAAAAGAGAAAATCAGCTAAAAACAGTCCTTGTCAGGGCCACCATAAAATTGAAAAAGAGAAAAATTCGTTTAACACGTTGAGTGCCACGTCAGTCACTGGTGACTGACCGACATTACCGTTTAGGCCGCGTCAGTCACCAGTGACTGACAGTATGAAATATGATAATAAAGTTAAAAATTTTAAATTTTTTTTAGAAAACTTTAATGGATTTTATTGAAACAAGGTAAATATAAAAATGGTTGACCCTCGTAAGTCTCACAAAATGTTATAACCTATTTGGTCAAATGTCGTGCTATTTTTCTGCCACACTGCCGTATTTTCTTCAGTGCATGATTTGCAATATTTTTGACCTACTGAAACTCGTGCGGCCTGACGGGGAAGTCGTTAAAATCCCGCGTGTCACTTAAAGTATTAAAACTGTCCTTGTCAAGGCCACTAAAAAATCAAAAAGAAAAAAATCAGTTTAAAACGGGCTGTCACAAAAATTAAAAAAGAAAAAAAAACATTTAAACCAAAATCTTACAGTAGTAGTAGTAATGGTGTAGAAATTTTTCATTTAATGTTTATTAAAATAGTTGATTTAAAGTCTACATGTAATAAAATTCTCTGCGATTTAATTTAAAGTTTGCTGATACAAAAATAAGGTTACTTGTAGACTGCACGAGAAACAGACTTTGTTTTATTAATTTAATTTTAAAATTTGACGATTTTTATTTCATTTTTGGGCTTAAAATGTAGAAAATAAATGTATACAATTTTAACAATTCGCTGGCACTAACAAAGAAAAACAACAAATAGATTGGCTAAAAATTTAAACAAACCTTGGTATACGTATACAGTGAATTTTATCTAGAAACTCTGGCAACACCATTTTGTATGTGCACAGCTGAAGGTAAAAAAATCTGGCTTTAATTTACGGTGGAATATAGTTTAAAACACTGAGAGATAAGTGCAAATAATATTTATATATTATATGTTTGTATTCTTGAAACAAAGAGCCGTATCAATACAATTTTATTATCGTTTAGAAATAAAAGATCAAGGCATATTAAAAAAAAAAACTCGAGTATTAAACAGAAGCATATAAAATTAAGATCAAACTGATGATATGTATGTTATGTATGTCAGAATAGTACATACATTTAACCAGTTTAATAACCTGATTCATGATTTTGCAGATGTCTGAAATACAAACTTTACTTTGTATTCAGATCTTTCAGCGTCTCCGGAAGTATACTGCTGCGAATAAAAGCTTTAATGAACATTGCGTACACGTTAATAAAATGTTTACCGTACAAACAATCATAAATATTTGATTGGAATAAAAGTGGAGACTATTTTTTTGCAAGCTTGAAAGAAGTGATATAAATTTATGTAGTTTAACAAGAACAATTAAACATTGAAGTAACCGTTCGAAAACAGTTGAAAATAATATATAACGCAACCTTATACACTTATCAAAATTCTACGACAACTCAAAGTTCGTATAAAATATTCATAGCTGTAACCGCTCCAATATTTTCCTTGTCGTCTTCATCCTTAAGCGCTATAGTGTTATCACTATTTTTGCCTTCCTCCTCCTTTTCAGGGCGAAAGCATATATTCTCATCTTTTGTAATGCTGGCTGATCTTGATGATAGCGACGAGCTAGACACGATTGCTGATGTTATGGGTCTACGATCACAAAGTAGACTGGACAATTTTAGAGAAATGTGGTATCATATATTTCTGTGGGCCCTATTCTCCTCAATATTCATACACACCTGTGCCGCACTGGTTGCATTTGTAACGCTACGCAAGCATAAATTTGGCCGTTTCTTCTCGATATTGATATTAGTCATGGGATTCTTGTCTCCTGCTTTGAGTGGTATTATTAGCAGTGCAGTTATTGCTTTCGTACATCGTGCTTCTAGTTTACCAATGTCACCAATCTATGCAATGGTTTGGGGTGTTGGGCAAACTATAGTGTCGGCGTGTTTGGGGTTTACACGTATTTTGGCCACATTATAAATAGGTACTGTAAATTATGAAGATATATATGTATGTATGTAACATTCTTGAGTTTATTTTTCTTCTATAAATGCGTTGTGTTTTAAATATTACGATTACTTGACTATTGGTCGAAATGCGACCACCCAATACGTCTAATGTGGGGTTAAAAATTAACTACCAAAAGGAATAAAAAAGATCGGTTGACAAACAAGAGAAAAAGTACTAAACATCATTTGTTTCTTTTTTACTTAAAGCAAACACACACAGCCATATTTAAAAATAAATCTTAAATCAGGTGTCCAATACATATTAGTTAAAATACATTTTAAGCCTTTAAAAAGGTTCGTTAAAAATTGTATTCATACACACATTTTAACACATATTTATGACTTTGTTATACTAGCAACACCATGATATTTTCCTGCTAATGTTGCACAGCAATTTTTAAATTTATCCGAATAGTCGAATTTGTAAGTAGGTTTTTATTGTTTTAAACCATATTAATTTCTATTTTTTTTAATTACTTTAAATTTGTGTATTAAGTGAAGTTAACACTAATAAAACGAATAAAGGACTTATTTATGTAAGACGTGAACAAAACCATTAGAATAAAGAGTGTTTATTTGTTTTGAAAGTTTGTACACCATTAAAATAATGTTTATACATTTTATAACAAACAAATGGAAAAGCTAAAACAATGCATGAAAAGCAGAGATTTAAATTATAAAGAATTAAAAATGGCAATTGGAAGATAAAGGGTATATTTATACTGATTAACATTGTCAGTTTATGGACTTTTTCAACGAAAAAAAGAAAATGTGTCCTTAAAACAGGTTTAAAATAGGTATGCACCTATTTCAAAAAGCTTTTATAATAAGCTTTTATGAATACAATTTTATCAAATTTTACTTAACAATGGTTTGAAAAGCTGTTTAAGTTTTCATGAATACGGACGATAGTTTATTATATGGGTAAGAATTAGTGGCAACTCTATGTTAACAGGCCGCACGCCTACGATCCACTTATCCGGTACGTTTGTGTTAATCTTAAGCCCTTATAAACCCTTAAATATTGAGCAGATTTTAATAAAATGTGAATTCCGCATATCTGCACATAAATACCTCGTAAATAGTGTCCTTTTTTTTTTGTTAAAATCGGCTGTATAATGTATGCGTAGAAGAATAGTAAAAAATCGTCTTGTCTACTATATAGACATCGACGGCTTATATTCAAAAGGCACTACTAAATATCGGAACTTTTCAGGAGAGCATAAATATTGTTTATTGTTAGGATATTTTAAAGTTTTTTTTTGTGTAGTATATCTTAAAATCTTTTACTCAATCTTATGAATAAATTGTTAACATTTTTCATTATTGGTTATTTTATGAAAGATAGCAGGTTTGGGTTATGAATTTAGTAAATTTTTTATGTTCTTATTTTTAAGTATACGAAAAAATTATTTTTAAAAAATGTCACTATGCTGTAATTCGTTATTACATATTAGACTTTTTAAAATTATTATATTTTTTTCGTAATTTAAATATAATAAAATGTATGATGTAATTGGATTAAAATTAATATATATAAAATATAAAACAAATTTAAATTTTAAATCAATAGTTTTGTTTCATATTTCTGTAATCATTTACTAAAATAATAATACAATAGACCTAGTGCTTAAAAATTATTGAACTGAAACAAATGATTTACTTTCGCCCAGGATTGTTTAATCGATTTTCAAACAAGTAAAATTATGTTAATTCGATTTTCAAAACACCAAATATGAAAATTGTAGGAGGGAGAAATTAATCTTCCTTTCTAGGAGGGTTATTGTGGTATTAGTTATGAACCAAATCACCAAATCCCGATATACGTCTTAGTTGGGTAATAATTTTTTATTGTTTTATACAGTAAAGGGACTAATCGGACTATGAAAGTCTTAATTGATCCTCTTCACTAAATTTATTAACAAAACTCCGCTATTTTATTTAAACGACTTTATAAGTCCGTGGTGCATAAGCGAATTAATTTTATTTTCAAAAATGTTTTACACTTAGCATCTCACAAATTTTATAAAATATAAATACCTTTAATCCTTTTATATTAATAATAAAATTAAGTTGTTTTAATTATGAGTTCATTTTAGATTATATTGCATTAGAAACAGAGGGAAAGATTTTGGTATATATATGCAAGAACAAACAATAATAACCAAATAATTTGAATAATGAGTACGTATTAACTGACTAGTTGAGAAGAATGTGTTAAGTTAAATGTAATAAAATAAAATCAAAGTCAAACATAAATAAATGCACTAATATTAAAATTAAAAATTTAATAAAAAATTAATTTATAATTTAAATTGATGTTGTTTATTAAACAATAGAACGTTAAATGAAATATAATTAATAGCAAATATAATGTACAGTTACAAAATTCGTTCTGAAAACGCCCTTCACTGCGACGCAGCGTACAAGAAACTTCAGGTGCGTGCCAATATATATTTTTTTAATGTCTTCAGTAATCTTAAATATGTGGTGACTGGATCAACTTTTTTTCGAACAACCCTAGTGTAAATGAAAATATTTCATCACACATAATTTTAATTCGAGAACTCGAGCATTTAGAAAGAAACTTGGCTCATCTTGAGGATTTGTAGTCATTGTCCTACCCTTTTCGCTTGTGAGCCAAAGACTTGTGGTGAAACCATAAATCGAATTCAATGTCAATAAAAAAAACATGTCGCTTCCACATCCAATATTAGGTCTGTTCCAGGTGCATAACAAAACAGTCGGAACTAGTCCGAATTAGTCCAAACTCCTTCCAGATAACAATTTTTGTGCAATTTTGAGAGAAAATGAGAGAGTAAAATTTTTCATTTCCTGTACAAAGTAGTACGAATTTTTTCTATGGGTAAGTTCGGACTAGAATTAAATTATCAGCTGTTTTTTGTTTATATTTAAAAATCAAAAAATTTTTAAATAATGGAAGAAAGTTTTTATTTTAAATTTATTAAAAAGCAAAACTGAAAATTTTTCCAATAAACTTGAAGTTGTAAGTACATATATTTGTGCATATTTATCACTTCATTTAATAAAAAAAATATGCTTTTATCGATCCAATGACGCAAATGTTTTGCTTTTAAAATATTATGTATTTTAAGCGTATAAAATTACTACAATAATTTTTTTTGGAGAAAGTAGGCACCATTAGTATATGAAAATGTTGAATTGTGTTTTTTTGCGTTCCAGCAATTTCGGACAACTTTGGCACATTCAGAGTGTAATTTTCTTTTTACTCTCAAAAGTCCGGACTATTTTGTTATGCACCTCGAACAGACCTATTGTCACGAGCATTTTCAATAATTTTGCTGTCTCATAATCACATCTCAATTTTTTAATTTTATTTTATTGAATATTCTATTCAAAGAAATTTAAAATATGTATTCAAATCTTATCTGTAAAATATCATTTATTAAGTATTACCAATATAATAACTAGTTTATTGTATTCAAATCTTATTAATCAAATATTGTCTACTGTTGGGTAGGGAGAACCGTCTCGCCAAGCTCAATGTGTCAGTTTTTTTTGAGTCTCTTGAGTCCATGAAATTGCAGTTAATCACGTGCTAGAGTGTTGCTTACGTATATGGACGAGTATGTTTTTGCTTCTTTCTGGATAGTGTCAACTTCTAGATCTCTCTGTATATTTTCATTTCTTATATACCACGGGGCGGCGCATACGATAAGTTGTAAAATCCTAGACTGTCTTCTTTGTAACTCCTGAAGATTTTATGCGCAAGCAGTACGGAATTGTATTCCAAAGCCAAGGTTGAGATAGAACTTTTTAGCTAGTGTAGTTGATTTTTTCGAAACTCTATGACCGTTATTTTTGTCTCAATGCGACAGGACCAAGTTAGACGTCGATCAGCTCGAACCGTGGTATTCGTTATTTTAATTGTTGGGCAATTTTGGCTTCTGGGGGAAAACGTTATGTGAGCACATTTCGATGGGTTTACCTTTATTTTCCACTTTGCAGACAGCTAGTCAAGGCCACCGCTGTTTTATATACTGTGAGCGTCAAATGAAAGTAAACACTTCATACTCATTGAAAAACACGTTCATTTTATTTATAAAAACAGCGTGTATATAGGAAACAATTTTTTCAAATTTATTGTTAAATAAAGCAAAATTATTATTATTTATTTAGTAGTATGTAACATACTTTAAAAATTTATATACATTTCATAATTTACATAGTTTACATTTAGAAATTTACATTTCATATTTTACAATTTGTACAGCCTCTCTTCTAAATACATTAATATTTCTTTAATTTTTTATATTTCCTGGTAACTGATTATACATTTTTAAACATTTTTAAAAAAGTGATCTCTTCACGAAAACAAGCAAAGTTCGGTTGGGGCTCGTAAAATCTTTATAGATTTGCATAAAAAGGCAAATCTTTACGCGAAATAAGTAAAATTGTAGGACGGAACCATTGTACCATAAAAAAAAATTATAGATAAGTACACTGAATAGAGAAATATGGAGAATTTGCCGCGTGGAAGACGACCAAAGCGTATTACAGACTCCGAAGTAAGACTTATAGTTAGGGAAGTGAGAGCTATTCCAGCATCAAGTGCAGTTAAAATAGCAGAAAATATCTCCCAAACTTCAGGAAAGCCAGTAATTGCTGGCACTGTAAGACGATCCTACACCAACACGGCTTGCATGGTAGAGTACCACGTAAGAAACCTTATGTGTCGAAGGTGAACCAAAGCAAGCGCATAGAATTCGCTAAAAAGTATATAAACATTCTCTACACTGATGAGAGCAAATACGAGGTATTTGGCGTAAAAAAGCCCTCAAAAATATGGCGAAGTAAAAATGAAGGCTTTAGTGATAAATGTGTTACCCATACTGTAAAGCATGGTGGGGGGCTCAGTAATGGTTTGGGGATGCATGGTGGCATCGGGAGTTGGCAATTTTGTGTTTATCGATTCAACAATGAAAAAAAAGACTACCTAAGCATTTTAAGACACAACGTTGCACCTAGAGTGGGTAAATTGGGATTATCAAATAATTGGGCATTTCAACAGGATCCTAAGCATACCTCCAAAGTTGTAAAGAAATGGTTGCTTTACCGTACCCCAAAAATCCTCGACCATCCGCTACAATCCCCAGACCTGAACCCAATTGAGCACCTGTGGGAATATCTTGATAAAAAAAATCAGGGAACGGAAGATTTGTGCAAAGATGACTTAAAGGTGGCCTTGCGGGAAGAATGGGATAAAATTGCCCCCGAATTCACCTAAAAACTGGTTGACTCGATGCCCAGAAGATTAGAAGCCGTATTAAAATCAGAAGGACGGCAAACAAAGTATTAAAAAGCAAAAAGTAAGAAGTTATTCGTCTAACCAAGTTTCCTGTTTACTTTGATTTGACGCGAAAAAATTAGTATATTTTTATAAAAAATGAATTATTTTATTAATGGTTAAGTTTTAGTTCTTAGTTTTCGTTTAAATAATTTTGCTTTATTTAACAATAAATTAGAACAAATTGTTTCCTATATACACTCTGTTTTTATAAATAAAAGGAACGTGTTTTGCAATGAGTATGAGGTGTTTACTTTCATTTGACGCTCACAGTATGTATGTATATGATACCAAAATGAGACAATGCCCATAAAATAGATACATACAGTTTGTAAAAAAAGTCTTTTCAATGGTAAATAAAATTAAAAACTCTGGTAGAAATAGTTTTTTTTTAAGTAAAACTAATAAATTTTATTAATTTTTTTTTTATTTGCACATTTTAATATTTTTTTAAATACATTTCACTAAAACAAACAAAAAGAGATCCATAAAAACAGTAATAATCCTAAATTAAAAATATAGTTCAGTTTATTCCCTGTAAAATAAATGTTTTCAAAATTGCACTATGATCAATTAAATCTTTTTTAACTAATTTAAATAGGTTTATTGATGCTAGTATTTAGTGTGCCTTCCTTTAGCATCAATTACAGCTTTCAAACGTCTACACATTGAATGAATTAATTTTGGTATATCATAGTCTGTGTCTATTTTTTCCCACTCTTCTTTTATAAATGTTATTAACTGATCTTTGGTCTTTGGAGACCTTTTACTAACTTTTTTCTTTAGGTGGACCCACAAATTTTCAATAGGGTTTAAGTTGGGGCTTTGTGCAGGAGTATCAATTACTTTTGTGCAGTTGTACAGCAACCAGGTTCTACATAGGTACGACTTATGTTTCGGGTCGTTGTCCTGGTAAAATTTATATTTTAACTTTTCCGGATTTTCCGGGTCTAAAAAACCAAATTTCCGTGCACTGGCAGCCAATTCATTTTTTAAAATATCCAGATAGACTTCTTTTGTCATTATATTATCTAAAATCCTAATTTCGCCAACACCTTTGCTTGATATACAACCCCACACCATAACAGATAATTTACCAAACTTCACAGTGGGTATTATATTTTTGTTTTCTAAAGCCGTCAGTGGTTTACGCCAAACTTTTTGAGGTCCGTCGTGGTAGTAGAGCATTACCTTCGTCTAGTCGCAAAAAATTACATCATTCCAGTGCTCCACAGGTAAGGAAATATGTTCCATAGCAAATTTATATCTTTTTTCAATGTATTGCATAGACAGCAATGATTTTTTCCTGGCAGCTCTAGAAAAGTACTTGTGATTTTGCAGCACATTTCGAACCGTCTGATGACTAATACTAACTCCACACTCATTGCTGATGTCAAGTGCTATTCCTCTAGTGCTAAAGTGTGGGTTTTCATCAATGGTCCTTAGAATTTTCTTCTCAATGCGACGAGTTATTTTTTTCGGTCTTCCTGGTGCCGGCTTTGGTTCCAGTCTTCCTTCTTTTTCAGCACGATTAATGATGTTATACACTCTCCTTAGGTTAAGGGAGAACATTTCAGCAATTTCTTTGTGAGATTTTTCCTTGTAATAATGAAAATACACTAGCTGTATAATATTTTTGTCAACTCTCTTTCCTGGCATTGTTACAATTTTCCCTCGTGATCACTTGTTACATATACGCGCTCAATTTGATAATTAAACGTTACTAACTGTCCTTTTCTTGAAACACCATCCGAAAAAAATACTTAGATGCAAAAAACAAACGGTTTTTGTTTGCTTTAGCTGTTTTGAAAACATTATTTTTACACTATACAAAGTAAAAAAAAAAACGTTATGGTGTTGTTGTTGTAATGTGTGCATCTATTTTGCGAAGTTTCGGCGCCGCCTCGTCGACAACATCACAAACAACAGTTACATACAAAAACAAAAAACAAACGGTGCGATCTTGTTGTTATTCTTTATTTAAAATGAAATTCATAGAGTTTTTTAGTTTTGAAAAGACTTTTTTTACAAACTGTACGTACATATGTACATTTATTCGTAATGACTTAAAAATTGTACGGTCATTCGAATAATTAATTTACAATATTTGCAATGGTACTTCATTCCGAAACAAAATATTTGGAAAATATGATCTGCCGGCAGACTAGCTTAAATTAGATTTAAGACTCTTTCTTTTTTCATAACAATTGCATTGACTTCCCCGCCAACCATGAATATTAAGTAGTACATGCAGAATACATAAACACTTATATATTTTTGAAACAAATTAACCACATTTATTAAGTTAATTCATTATTTCCACTTTGTGTTTGCATTCATTGTTGCAATATTTTTGTCTTTCGTATTGTAGTATTTATATTACAATCAGGTCGGACAACAAAGTACACTACTGAAATACTGAAGCGCCATTGAGCTAATAGAGCTCAACCAAGCACCATTTAAGAAAAATTCCACTGATCTACTGGCACAAAGTGAGCAACTGGGCTATTGAACTAATTGAGCGAACTTAGTTCAGTCAATTGAGCTGAACTAAAAAGAGCGCTCATTTCATAACTGATAAACCCAACACTACTGTAAGGCACTTACAACATCCTATTATCTACGAACTCCATTGAAAAGATTATTTATTAGGAACGGTTTTTACACCGCATGCATTAGTGCCACTATTCCAAATATCAGTGATACTGTAAATGAATCTAAGAAATCATTAATATATCCGCCAATTAAAACTAGATAAAGAAAATCACCCGGAACTGCTCGTATTACAAGATCAATGATGAGAAACTTAACTTATAATGCTGAGAATTTTACTATTTTGCCATGTTGCGAGTTGACTTCTTGCCATGCTCTTGGAAGATGTCTGAAATCTAAATCAAGGACTTATGTCCATTTACGTCATATAGTCCCATTACTAAGATCCGAAGGTTGCATCCGATTAACTTCACTCTCTTATTATAAAGCTAGATGACTGCCGCACAAGTGGATATAAATAGCACCGTTCCAGCAAAAACCCACGTTAAATATTGATGTATCCACTTAGATAGACGCCTGTATTGATCCCGACATATAAAGGCAAAAATAACGTTCATACAACTAAGAACAAGCCCTACACTGGCTTTTTTTTTTGTTATGTATTTATTAAATGTTACAGGTCAGGATTTTACGACTTATCGTATGCGCCCCTTGGTATATACGAAATTGAATTGAATTTTTATTACGCCTTTTTACCTTTCACAAAACTGAAATATTGTCATTCCGTTTGTAATTTCTACAATATTGGTTTCCGGCTCAACAAAGTATATGAATTCTGGATCTTTATAAGTAGGGAAGTTCGATTAACGATGTCCGTCTGTCCGATGTTGAAATCAACTTTAAGACGGCATTAGACGAACTAGGATCTTGAAACTTCGACTACTTGATCAGTGTGCTTTATATGTCCTCTTGCGGAAAAACACTTAAATCTAAAAGTCCCCGCTATCTAGAAAGAAGTTAAAATATACTCGATCAATACGTGAATAAACTAGTGCTCAATCCCAACACTAGTACACGATTTATTAAATTTGAGCCCGGCGAGATGGCTCTATCCAATCGTAGGTACATTAAGATTTGAATACAATAAATTAGGTATTACATTGGTAATAATTAATAAATAACACTGTACTGATATGATTTGTATACTTGTTGTAAATTTCTTATGGATTAATTAAAAACTTATTCTGGCTTGGAAGAATTTGCAAAGAAACGAAACTATGTAATTGGCTCTGAGGGGTTTCGAATCCTTAAGTATAAAGATTTAAGAACAATAAATACATAAGATTGAAAAAATTACCATATATCATTATCCTATTAAATTAATGCAGTGCCGTCCCTTGTGTTATAAAGCATATTGAGTTTATTAGATAATACATTCCCTATTCGACGATCGGTTTGCAGAGCTATCGGCCCGGAGCGTTTAATTTTTAAAACTGAAATTTCCTTTACAGCATCTTGATTGCTTTTAAGGTTTTCTATAAGTCTTTTAGGACATGAATATTTATCTATAATGGTTCCTGCTACTTCTAGTGTGACCAATGGCAGACGATTTAAATGTTGTTGCCATAAACGCCGAAAACCATTAGTACCGTCCACACGAACACACTGTTTTTTGTCATTCGCAAGATATTTTTTAAATGTGCCTAGAATTTCCGATTTTTGTTTTTTATATGGAATCTCTGATATGGCTTTCGTTATTCTTTTAATTTGGTTGACCAATTCCTTGGTAGAAGGTTCAACTTGCAGAACTTTCAATTGATGAATGATCTGTAGTTCTATTAGCGCCGAAGATATTGAAGGTGAATGCTTTTCGTTGGAGCGAAAAAACAACACTATATGCTGCATATTGGAATAATGTTCCTGGAAATGTTCAGCTATTTTGTGCAATGTTTTGCATTTTATCATTTGCAACAATTCAATATGAGTTAAAATTTTTACAATCTGAAGCTCTTTTTGCCATATTTCGCTTAAGGCAATAACTTCATTGGATGTCAAAGCTAACTGGCTCATATTGCGCTCCCAAATAATAGATTCTTTAATAGCTAAATTTTTAACATCATATTTAATTTCACCTGCAGCATTATTAAGCTCTGTTATGAATTCCTGACCATAGGAAGCCGACAATATATGTGAATCTATAACCACACGAATATATCTTTGGCATTCGCCTGGTTTTATACGCTTTTGTCGATCCTGTAGTGTTTTTTTCCACAATTTATCAGGTTTATTGTTCATATTAAATTATTCACAAAAATTTGCCGCAATTAAACAGTATAATTATTGCGACTATTTGTTGCAGGCCCTGGCAACTCTAAAGAAGACTAGACACGATCAAAGCGCTTGATGTTAAATTCGTGTATGTGTGCTTGAAATACACACTTGAGCCGTCAAGTATTACGCTGGATTTACCTAGCGTTTACACATGCCACTAGGAGTTCGAAAAACTCAATACACTCACACATTTTCACTAATCCATTTACATTTTTCGCAATGGCAGCTCCAGTGGCAGCTAAAATTGCATGTGAGTGGAAATTTGGCATTTGCATGCAGAGACCTGCGCCGACTAATTTTATCGACTGCGGCGGCTTTCGCAAAATGGTTTCGGCGGCGACTTAAAATCGGCTGCAGCCGACTGAAAATACACACACGCATAATGGGAATTTAACAGCTAGAACGGGCTGTTAATTTTTCCTGTCTTTTTAAATAACTACATAGTATGTACATACTCGTATATGTTGAAATACAATGAATTTACATATAATTTTTAAAATATACATTATTTTAAATATTTCTAATAAAATGTTACAAATACATTAATATTTCTAAAATTTTAATACAAAATTTGTTTGTGATCAACATTGAGTAATTGACCAATTTGATATAGTAATTGAGGTCAATTTTTAAATTTAGATGATCAAAAATAATTGACAATTATTGAGTATTATTTGTAATCAATACGTTGCTTATAACACAAAAAGATGTATTTTAATATGCATTTTATTGGATCTAAGGAATTAAATGGTTGAACATTTCATAATTGTCATGTATAAAAAGAACTTTGTTTATTGTTAAGGCGCTTAAATTTGACCTTTTTGATGTTATTAGTGACCCAGCACTAGAAAAAGCTTCTTCAGCCGAGGCGCTGGTTGATGGTATGCTAAGTATTGCTGCAGCTAAATTTGCTATGTTGGGGAATTCCTACAAGTACAGAAAAGAGTTTAGGTTAAAAAAATCAGAATTTTTAGGACCTTAAACAGAATTTTTAGGACCTTAATATTACACGTGATAGTTATTCATTAAATTGGCTTGCCGAAGAGAAGATTAAGTAATTTACCTTTTCATGTTTTTTCCACCAAGTAAATGTTTCACAGTCATGTTCATGAGTTGCATCAAAATATTCTTTTATTTCCTTTTCCAAAGGGTTTACGTCTTCTACTGTAGATGTAACTGCTACAAACGAGGCAATGCTGTTGCGAATTTGATTGGTTTCTAATCTCTAGAAAGTAATGTTTGAATTAAATATAATGTATTACAATTTTTATTATATTGCGTAACTTACTTGTTTCTTTGCGCTACCAGACGTCGTCGGAACATCGTTTTTAGATACTTCATTGGGCAAATTCATTATTTCTGTTAAAATCAATGATTGTCTAGAAACTAATCCTTTCGGGTCATCTTCACCCAGCTCCTCGAATAAATCCATAGTTCGATCGAGTGGAACCTTCCGTAGCCATTTATTTAATCGCGTCCAATTTTTTTGAATTGGATCCAGCAGAGCTGCTACTAAATGTATCTTGTGAATTTTAAATCTCTGATGAAATTTTTCTTTTGCAAATGAGTATATGTTCACCGACTCTTCAAAGCTTACGGTTTGCTCGTTTTTTTCAATAGTGTCGTGGATTTTTTCAAAAAATACTATATTTGTATTTATTGTAGGGTACTTAATCTCTAAAAATTTTAAAAATTCTTCCATCAAAATTTTCTCCATTTCACTTAGTACTAATTCAGTTTTTCCAATTTCTACCAAAGCTATATTAATAACCTTTTGGTTTTTGCAAAAACTTTTAAACATGTGACATGAGGCATTGAAATTTTAGGTTTGATCGCTTTTATGTAGTCAATAAACCCTGGTTGTTGAACTATGTTAAACGGGCGTAGGTCCCTACAGCACATCTGTACGAGTAACCGCGCATTTGCAAATTTTTCCGTTTGAGGTCTCTCTAACATTGTGTTATTTCCACATAAAATTGACTTAGTTTTGACCCTGGAAATTTCGGTATTTTTTGTATTCAATTCAATAAAATATACGCTTCGCAAATGATTTATAAGATTTGTAGTGGATGTTGAAAATTTAAATCTAAAAGTATTTATTACGGTTAATTCGAAGTCTCATTTTATTTCTTATAATTTTGCCAGTTGTCCCATTTTTTTTAAATATTTGCAAAAATTGTAGTCTTCACTTACCCTTTTAAGCGCATAGGGGTCTCATCAAAACATTCTTTACAAAATTGGAAGTTTTTCAATATTGGTTTGTTGGCAATAACCATTTATCCAAAATGGTTCCAAACTTGGGACCCTCCTGTCTTCATTTTAGTTGAAACGATTTTTGCTTTTTTTTTAACTTCAGCTTTAGTTTTTAGTATCTTTTCATATTCGGTTATGTCCCTTTCATACTCCTTGTTTTCCCACAAGTCGGTATCACTTTCACTGTCCGAGATTTTTTCACCGACATTATTTCCATATTTAAAATAACTTGTTATTTTCTTATTTTCCATTTATTTAATTAACACAAAAAACCAACCGATCGTAAAGAGCACCAAATTTGTTTAGTAACGTACAAATGAAGTAGTTGCCATCATAACTGCCAGCTTCTACGATTTATCGTCGCTTTGACGATAAAAGGTGTTGACATTCGACGTTTTTTCCTCATTTTGACGTTTTTAAAAAATCAAATTTATAGTAAAAATATCGTTTTGCATATTAATTTACAATAAATAAAGCAATATCGTATGAAAAGTTATTTTTTTTAAATTATATTATTAAACGTAAACGTTTATCTTTGTTACATTAATTTTAAAATTTCATAAGCCTTCAAAAATTTATTTTTCTCAATAAGCTTCTTTTGTTATATATTTGTTTTTTTTTAATATGAAATCAAAAAATTTACGAATTGAAAACGAATTATTTATAATCTAAAATTATTTTCCAAACATATGTTCAAAACCCCGTTTAATATTTCAAACAATAGAGATGAAATATAAAAATATAACACTTCTTCCGATAAATTCGTTTTAAACGAGAAATTTTATAAACAATGTAATTAATAAACCATTTTAAAATTGTTTGCAAATTTGTTCAAATTAAGGATTCTGTCTACGTAATGTGCACATGGGACATATGGTTTCGGAAGTGGCAATTAGACTTAAAACTCAACTCATAAAGGGTGTATGCATACTAGCTCTGCTTCTGAGAACAGAATTAAAAAAGAACAATATTTTCTTGCACTATATGGCATATTAAAAACGCTAAAACTTAACACTAACGATTTGCAAGAGTATATTTGATGGCTTCCAGGAAATTTTGCGATTTCTGTATACAAATTTTACTTGGTAACTGCGGCATAATAATTAAACGCTAAAAATTATTAAGTATTGCCAATATGTATTTTAAAACGCCGTTTGAATAAACGATTTTTTATTTCGCAATTATTAAGAAAAAATTAAAAAGGAAGTCATTCGTTCACTTACATTAGTATATACGAGATTTCGAGCAAAATCTATTTTAATTTTAGTAAATTTTTATTAAAAAAGAATATTATACTAAAAGTGCCTGCATGAATTTACAAAAAATTTAAACCCTAACCGGCGGCTGTGTTTAAGCCGATTAAAGCCGACAAATTTCAGCGGCGACGGCTGTTAAGACGATGTATCGGCGGCTCGGCTCAGCCGGCTTTTAGCCAACCGGCGCAGGTCTCTGTTTGCATGCCACTAAATGTCAAAACGATAGACAAAGTTACGCCGTTCAATATTAAATGTAAATTTACTGGATTGCTGTTAAATTGTAATTAAAGTTATACCTTTTTAAATGATTTATTATTACGATTATTATGCTGTTATGATTTATTTCTTAAATTGCGCATAAAAAATTCAAGTTTCTTAATTAAAAAGCAATAATATTAGTAATTATAATAAAATATTACTATTTATAATAAATGTAAATCGTTTCCCCAAAAATATGCCTATTTGATAAACTCGGTAACTCTATTTTAAAAAGAAAACAAAAAGTTAAAATGGAAGCAAAATTGAGCCAACAGAATATTTTAATATTATTAAAAGTGTGCTTCGATGTCTAAATCGCACCTTTTAATCAATAGGGGTTTTACCCAACATCTCCTCTTAATAACATTTTTCTTTAATTTTTCTTTATCATTTTCTGATCAAATTTTTTTTAATATTAAAAGTAAACAAATTTTTTCAAGTTTACGCTTCGACGACATTTTAAAAATGAACTTACACTTGCATGTGTAAACTCAAAAACGAATGGCATGAGATTCGTGTTTATACTTACATGCAAGTGTAAGTTCATTTTTAAAATATCGAAGCGTAAACTTCAGAAAATTTGTGTACTTTTAAAATTAAAAAAATTTTATCCGGAAATGAGAAATAAAAATTTGGGAGGACAATGTCAAAGATTTAAATAATTTGTTTAATAATCTGTTGGTTCAATTTTGATTCCATTTTAACTTTTTGTTTTCTTTTTAAAATAGAGTTACCGAGTTCACCATATAGGCATATTTTTGGGGAAACGATTTACATTTATTATTAATAGTAATATTTTATTATTATTACTAATATTATTGTTCTTTAATTAACAAACTTGAATTTTTTCATGCGCAATTTAAGAAATAAATCATAGCAATGCTAACTTTAATTACAATTTAACCGCAATCCAGTAAATTTACATTTAATATTGAACAGGGTAATATTGTCTATCGTTTTGACATTTAGTGGCATGCAAGGTGTATTTACTACGACAACAATACAACAACAACTTTGTTTGTGTAATATGAATGATTACTGCCAAAAACATGTGACAACAAAAAGTTAAGTACGCCTTGGTATTGTGCATTCAAGGAAAAAAATATGCTGACGAATCAATTCCTAATACTACATTTACACCTACGCAAAATCTAGTAGATTTCAGCTCAAATCTCGAAGAAAATCTCTGCCATTTACACCAATGTTTTTTGACGTATTATTGGATTTTATTTTCATAACAAAAACAGCTGACTGAAGAAAGAATAAAAAATTGGCTCTAAACTTAATATAATTCGTGCTACAATTGTTTTTATACACATAATTACATATGTAATATTACTTACACTTTATTTATTATTGTTTCATCCATATTGAAACCACTTGTTTTACACTTTTATTATTTTTTAATATTGCTGCAAATATTTTGTTTGTACCGCGTTTTTTTTTTTTTTTTTGTTACAAATGTCAAAATGTTCTTGTTCAGCGCTGTATATTTCAGTACATTAGCAAAAAATACATAGTTGCATCGTTCGGTATTGCAAGATTTTGAGAGATTTTGCCAAAATCAAGTTCGTAAGTAGATTTTGTTTTGTATGGCTAATCTCTTAGAAATGAACTAGATTTCGCTCAAAATCTCATAATTACCAGATTTAGCGTAGATGTAAATGTAGTATAAGAGACACTTTGGAGATGGAGGCGAAGAAATGTCTGATGAAATAACTCAACAAACGCTATTGCCTGGTATTATTATATCGACAAATCCTCTGTTATATGAATATCTACCTAATTCTCTCTTTTCAGGTTATCTTGCCAAACGACGCTGCCACGATCTTATCTGTTTTTGGGACTCGAGGATAGTTCTCCTCCCTTCTTTTAATATACATACGGGACTCGAGACAATTTGCATTATTGTCTCCTCCTTCGCATTCGCTCTATGGCCTGTCCACGCAACATTTTTTTTTATTTTGAGTGCGCTGTGTTGCATTTCTTTTCCGGCTGCGTCTGTGCCGACTTGGTTGCCTGGCGGTGCCCGCAACAAGGGATATATTTACATTGAGTCATTCAAACAAACTCATGTGAAAAGCACTCTTGAAAATGTTGGTAACCTTAGAATGGGCAAATGGAAACAAGAAATGATACCCATCAAAGAAATGGCAGATGTGTTAAAAGTCGTAAAAGAACAAATTGGCTTAAAAATAAAACAGTGGCTGAGATTAAAAGATGATGTAGCTCAAGTGAATTTGGCTCTAAAAACTCCACTTTAAGGTCAGGAGAGTGGGTTGTGGCGTTAGGCAGTCCGTTGGCTCTTAGTAACACTGTAACTACTGGAGTCATCAGTTCAACACAAAGGGTCTCGTTGGAATTAGGTCTGAGAAATAGGGATATAAATTACTTACAAACAGATGCTGCCATTACATTTGGCAACTCCGGTGGTCCATTGGTCAATTTAGATGGGGAAGCTATAGGTGTAAACTCAGTGAAAGTTACTGCAGGTATTAGTTTTGCCATACCGATTGATTATGTAAAATTGTTTCTGGAAAAAGTGCCGGAACGTAGAAAGAAGGGCTCAGTGAGCAAACCCATGGAGCCAACGAAGCGATACATGGGGATAACAATGCCAACATTAACCAATGACATATTAAATGAATTAAAAAACCGATCAGAAAGTTTGCCGGCTAACCAGCTCATATGTGAGTTTGTTGCAGCACATAATCCTCAGTTTTTTATATTTTTTTTATTTACTTGTAGTGGTGGCTTAAGTCCTGGTGACATTGTTACCCATATAAATAAAAAATAAATCAAGACTTCATCCGACGTTTACGAAGCTTTGGGTGACAATTCCAACACTTTAGAAGTTTCCATATTCTGATGGCCCAAACGTTTCAACTTAAGTATTACTCCTGAAGATCCTTAAACTGCACCATAATAGGGAATTTCGTAGAATATATGCGTGTTTTAATTTGACATGGCTGTTAAAGTTTGCTTCATTTTTATTACCCTTGCACTGCCAAATAATTCAAAGTTTGTTATTAGAATGTATGTGAAGACCGTACTGAGAAAAGAATTTTATTGTAAATAAAACCTAATTTTTATTTTGGTTATTAAAAAGAAAAAGAAACACAGCAGAGGATAGAAATCATAGGATATGTAGACTCTGTTATGTATTTTGCTTCGGTATCTTGAAAAGGTTAAACATTTAAACCAATCATATTGGGAATCCTTTAAATTTACTTAGTCATGTTTATTTATTTTTAACCTATGTAGTAGATGTTTTTCTGTATAAACGTTTGTTGAGAATAATAAATTTGTTGCTTAAAATTGACCCATTTAGTTTAATATTTTAAATTTTTCTTTTCGTTTTACATAATTGTGGTATTAACTTAACAAAATTTGGGACTGTATTTTTCAAGTTTCATTTAACCATGTTTGAAATTTTGAATCTCTTTTTTAAATGTTATTGGTGGTCCTGCAGAGGACTGATTGGTTGTTGTTGTTGCACCTAACTCCTGGAATTTAATAAATATTTAATATTTAGTGCTAACACTTATTAATATAATTTTACAAAATGAAATTTAAACATTACCTTAGGAATCTACAGCTTTACTTTTAGCAGTTTCTTGCAGCCTAATATACGCTGCTTATACTTTTGGTATGCATTTCACTAGTATGCATAATGGTTTCTTGTTGCTGCACTACTGGCATAGCCTTAGGCATTAAAAAAACCAACTTCCCGCAGTTATTACATCGCCCTTGGAAAAGTGGTCAATGCATATGCGAGTGCTTTGAATTAACTTTTTTTTTGCACACTTTACTCCACTGTTCTCTTCTTTTTGGGTGTTGTGGAACACTAAAAAATGTACCACTTCCAGGACCAAATTTCTTATCGCACAAGAGACACCGCATATTTATTAAAAACGATAACTCTTCACAATTGTTAATTTATGTATAATTAAAAAAAACACTTATGAAGGCACTTGCTTGAACTTATTAAGGCACTTGGTTGAAATTTTTTGATTATTTTCGTAAACAAAACAAATCTTTGACATTAACAATTTGTAAACAATGAAAATTAAAAGTAGGCAAAAAATAATCACCTGCAGTAGTGATGCCACCTAGTTAAATGTGCCTTGGTGGCATGCAAATGTCAAATTTTCACTCGCATGCAATTTTAGCTACCAGTGGAGCTGCCATTGAGAAATATGTAAGTGCATTAGTGAAAATGTGTGAGTGTATTGAGTTGTTCGAACTTGTAGTGGCATGTGTAAACGCTAGATTATATAAAAGTAAAATTACTTAGGATAAGAATATACCTATAAAGACTTCTTTGATATTGGTATTTGTTATGATTATTATACATACATCAATATACTCTCAAAGTGATTATAAACTCGTCGTCTCTTTTTCCGTCCGACATCTTCAACAAACGGTATCTTTAAAATCTCATAAAAAATCATCACTGCTGCAGGTGATTACTTTTTGCTAACATTTCATTTTTCTTTGTTTACAGTTTGTTAATGTCAAAGTGTTTGGTTTTGTTTACCAACAAACCTTTTTTAAACTGATTTCCTTTTAATTTGCTTTCTGTTGCCACATGTTTTTGACAGTAATCATTTATTTTACACAAACAAAGTTGCCTGCTGTTGTTGTATTTGTTGTCGTAGCAATGGCACCTAGTTATATATGCCTTGATGTGTACGTTCTTGATCAAGGCGTATCTAACTAGGTGCAATTGCTACGACAACAAATACAACAATACAATAACAGCAGGCAGTTTTGTTTGTGTAAAACCCAATATTGCTGTCAAAAACACGTGTAAAAAGAAAGAAAATTAAAAGGAAAAAAGTTGAATAAATTTTGTTTGGTACATATTACAAATTTATTTATAAATTTTGTACAAATTATAACACAAATTGATCATTTATTTTTTGTTTTTACTTCACTTTCTAATTTATTTATACGCAAACTATAAAAACACTAAGGCACTTGAATCAATGAGAATTGAATGTAAATAAATTTTTTGATTATTCGTAAACAAAACAAAATAGTTTGACATTAAAATTGGGTAAACAAAGGAAAACGAAAATTTAAGCAAAAAATTGTTGTGCAGTAGTAATGCCACCTGCTTAAATATGCCTTGATAGTGGTTTAGTGAAAATTTCTTTGCATGCACACCCTGTATGCGTCACATTGACGATGCATGAAGCAAACTCAAAATCACAAAGTAGTAAACAGAGGTGAAACGAGAGTATAGTGATCTTTTTCTCTATCCGTCTCGTTCCCTCAGAGCCTTAGTTTTGTTTTTAGATTTTTGTTTTTATTTTCATTTTCTTGCCGTGTTTTCCAGTATTTTTTTCTGTATTTCGTCACAAAATGCTATATTTGTCTCTTTCTAACAGACCCCATAGTAAAAAACGGAGTTTTTTTATTTTTTATGTGTCAGAGTCTTCACCTCTGGTTACCCTGTGCGCATAGGCTATTAACTAGACGCGACAATCTACAACAACATTATCTCGATTATATAAGAGAGATAAAAAACCTTATCTAAATAAGCAATCTCTTTCATATAATCGGGTTACTTTAAAATTTTGTACGTAAAAACGCTTAACACCTGATTACATGCTTTTTCAAATGTCATTGTTGGGTATTCTGTTTATATTCTGTGATTTGACGTGTATGGGCTACAATCTTCATGCACGTGTTTACCCTACGCCCTAAATTTTTTTCGCACATGATGAGAGAATAACGGGCAAAAATGTGTTGGTGATCTTCTGTGTAGAGAAAACATGTAGATGTTTCAGTTCAGTTTGAGTATAATTTTTTGTTTCTCGTCGAGTTTTTTCCTATGTTCTTAGCATAGTTTACATTCCGCCTTGATTATTCATAGGCCTGTTTCGCCAACAGATTGCTATTCGAACATAAATTTAGCTCGTGAGACAAGGTCTTGACTGGCTACAAATAACGGGGGAAAATGTGTTCGTGATCTTCTGTGTGGAGAATGTCGAGTTTTTTGCATCTCATCGAGATTATTACAGACGAGCGCATATAAACTATACAAAAGCATCCATACAATCTCGATGAGAGATACAAAATTATGCCTAAATTGAACAGGAACATCTATACATATTCATTAAACGGAAATTCACGAACACATTTTCTTTAGTTATTTTGCAAGCGCTCTCTCAATGTGCGAACTAATTTATGGCTAGTCAAGACGTAGTGTTTATATCTCAATAAATTAGAAAAAAACAGCTGTGTCATAAACACTACCTACATATGTATATTACCCTGCATTTACAAAGGAAAGTACTTTCATCAAATTTCTGTATACGTATTACAAATAAAAATTTCAAAAAAATCTTCAACTTTCATGAAAATTTCTTGTTCACTTGCAGAGGAAAGTGAAAGTTCATTTGTAAAATGTTTTCGAAGAGAAAAGTTGTTGCAATAATTCTACAAATGAAGAGACTAGAATTGGAAAATTATAACAAAACGAGAGTGATGTTTTGTTTATCACTGAAGTAGAATTGCCAAACCATTCGCACACACAAATTTATAGGGCAATACTATTAAATGATTATTATCGTTAATTTTTTTTTATGTGATGAAAAATTTTTAAATATATTTTCGTATGTGTACAAAATTAAATTTTGCAATTATTATTTTACCACAATCCCGCAAATTTGTATATCTCTCTTGATAGGCAACAGTGTTAAGCTGTTGTCATTTTACTTTCCAGAAAACGTAAAAAAAGCTCTTTCATCTAAATTTTGTTGAAAGCTGAGTGGAAAGAAATTTGAATGTGTTAGTGAAAAAATGTGAGTGTATTGCGACTTTCTTGCAATTACTTTCCTTTGTAAACGGTAGGTTAATGTACTTTGGACCACGATTCGTTCATGTTTGTATAAAAAATAAAAAAAAAAACCGCTAGGTTCTAAAATATGTCGCCTATAATGCTCCTTGGTGTGTATCTAGCAATAGTCGTCATTTTTGTACAATATCAATAACATGAGCAGTTTTTTGAGGCTACTTAAAAATCCATGTAAACATATTTCCCATAAAATGTCCATTAGTTTCTCTAGTCGACAACTTCTTTTACGAAATTTAAAAGAAGAGTCCTCATTGGGCATCAAAGTATATTGTTTACGACGAGCACCACTTTTTACGGTATTATATCGTTTAAATTGTACTAGAGCATATGACATAAACACTAATGTAACTAAGGATGTTATATTATACAAATATGAAAATGACAGATTTTACAAAATTTTAAACATTTTCGGCATATGTCAATTTATATTTTGGTCGTATTTGTCTCATTTCGCTTTTACCACGTTGAGGGACGCTCCAGTCGAACAGAAAGACGCAGAATTAAAGTGGTATGAACGTATAAACCTGGGTGAAAATAAATATCGTAATGGGATTACGGTCTTAAGTTTCCTAATTGGTGAGTGAAAATGTATGTAAATAAACAAACTTTTTAACAAAGTTATCGTTTCATTACAGGCTATGGTATTTTGGCAACTGTCTGGATGTTTACATTGCGTTCTGTAAGATTTTTAATACTACGAAAAGGTGGACAAGATGTCACGCTTGTTACATATGGGCCCTTCGGACATAATCGCATAATGACAGTACCTCTCAAAAGTCTTTCCGCGCAACAGCCCAGAGAAATGGCGGCAGTCTTTCTGCCCTTGAAAATCCGTGGTCGTTCACTGTTCTATGTGCTAGACATGAAAGGAGAATTTAAAAACACCCACCTTTATGATTATACTGCTGGCCTTCATAGACACTTTTAAGTTGTACTTTAAATTAATTTTATTGATACGCTTTAGTGTGATTAAAATTTATTGGTGAAAATAAGCAAAGACTGCTATTAATTCTTACAACGAACTATGTACGTTTAAGTAACGTTTCGCACTCAGATATTTCAGTAAACTGGTTCAGGCCTCTGTGTTAAAAGCAAACCAAAACGCTTCTTAATGGTCAGACGTTGCCGAGAATACTTATCTTCCGGCGAGAAATGGGCAGGATGGGCTGAAATTGTTGGTCTGCCATCATCAGTCCGTTTCTAATAAAGAAAAATATGTTAAGTCGTTGCTATTATTCAAAATAAATTTACCTTTAACGTATATACACGTTCACCATTTTCGTTTAATGTGTACATTAAATACATATTTATTGGCGAAAAATATTTGTTTACAACTTAACACGTGTACCATAAACCTGTGCTGCCATTTATCAGCTAAAGGCGTTATGTAAAAATGTATATGTGGCGGCTTAAAATCGAATCTCTGCCGTCTTCATTCACAGTAACAACAAATATAGAATGTTAAATAACAATCTTAAAGCGGTTACTACAACGTCAAAATGTAGTAAATCTGTTCTGCCATTGTACAGATTATTGATCGCACAGAATTTGGCTTGTGAAGACCGTGGCTGTTCATGTTGAAGCAATGATGACTGAATATTTGTTCGCACAAAGCTATTCTACAGCAAACAAACAAAAGTCATGGCAAAATAAAAATTTCCGCGCGACTGTAAAAACCTTTAAATAAACTATGCTTTGTTTTGATGGGAAACAAAAAATTCAAAATATTCTCCACACAGAAAACCCCGAACAAAATATTTTTCGTTAAGGCCCATTTAGCCGAACGTAAATGTAGAAACGTAAATGTAACTGAATCAGCTGATAATTTTTGTTATACGAGTAGCTATGAAAATGCTTATCTGACTGTAGTCAAATGTGACCGTAACGTCTTAACCTGTAGAAAATAGATTTTCATTACGAGCTTACGTGACAGATGCAGCCAGTGATGGTATGTATTATTGTGAATGAGAAGACGGCACAAAAACCCTTTTGCAGTACTATTTGTTTTTTGATATTTTAAAATTTCAAATGATGAATTTACGAACACGCATGATATATTTTAATAAATTAGCGGTGTTTTCGTTTCTACGTAAATAATATATAGTATGTTGCGGATAATACATGCAAATTTAAAATATTTCTGCAATAACAATAGGGCGAAGACTTTATCCGCTCGATTTCCAAAAGTATTTGATACGCATAAATTTCTTTAAAAAAAAATGAATTTTGAAAATCGTTCTAAAATGCAAATTAAATGCTGCTAAAAGCATAAAGAGAAGTTCAAGATTAAATTTAGACCTGTGAAATATAATGAAAATAATATACGAGTACATATGTATGTAATTAAAAGATATATAAATATTTTTAGCTGCAATAAATATGTATATAATGTAAAAATAATATGTATGTAATTTAACTCTATAGAAATTTTTTTTTATTAAAAAATGTAAATTTAATTTTTGGTACTATTTAAATAAGTTACGTACTTTTGGCGAATATACTAAACATGATGTACTCTCATCATTGTTTCGAACAGCTGTATTGCTTTTTATTTGTTATTTGTTAAAAAAATGGATGATGTTTTTTCTTTATGCCCCTGTACATTTTACGAATACGCAAAAGGTTCAAGATAATAAACAAATCTTCTTCATCCATTTGATTTTATATTTTTAATAAAAACACTCGGAATAAAAAGTAAAACACACAGTTTTCTCTTTTATTTAATCTGCAAATATTTTTGATTTTTTTGTTTGTGCCGAAAACACCTGACACGGATTTAGGCATTCTATAAGCGCTCAAACATTTACATTTACGTTGCATTTACATTTACGTTACATCTACGATTTCAACGGTAGGCTAAATAGGCCTTTATTCTACACACGTTCTGTCCATGTACGAACAAATGGTAGATACCGTTTTGACATGCCACAGATCTGTTTTCCCAACGTATAGGCTGCAGTTCGCACAGGAATATGACTCCTAAGGACAATTCGCTGTTGATGGTCTGTTCGTGTTCAAACAACTTTGTCTGAACAGTTGGTCACAACACGTTGTTCGGCAATCACACGAACAAAATGCATGAAGATTTCAACCTATACACGGTAAAAATACAAGTGTATTAATGCATATTGTTTTATGGAAAACCAATAAAAAATACGAGTGACGACTGAAAAGGAGTACTTAAAGTATGAAGATGTAAAAACGATTTATGAAAGAATATTGCGTCGGAAACAATTGTTTCCCAAAAGAATAATATGTTAATTTATTGCAGGTGTCTACATACTTTAAACCTATAATAAAACTCTCTCATAGTTTCTTGAATACAGTGTCGCTGTTTAATGCCTGTGGTAATACTACGTCATGACTAGGCATAAATTATCGCACATTGAGAGAGCGTCTGCAAAGTATAGAGATAAAATGTGGTCATGATCTTCTGTTTGATGAATACGTGTAGTTGTTCCTGTTGAGTTTGATCATAGTTTTATCTGATCGAGATTGCTTTTAGCATAGTTTATGTACGGGTATTTACAGGTGTGAACTTTGTTTGTGTACTGGCATAACCGAGTTGTGCGAACAATTGTTTGGACAACTCTGTTTGAACATGTGTCGATATAAAAAGCAAGAATAAATTTTATTGAATGAATATTATGTATACACATTTATATGACATTAGTTTCAAAGCCATTGATAAAAGATTGCTTTATTTAAATGGATTATTCAAACATTCACAATATCCCACTTGAATAAACCATTTACACAATTTGTTACATAAAAGTAAATATATGTTATATTCACAGAATATAGAATTAGTAGTCTATGGTTATATTAATCCAGATTTGGCACTAAATTCATTAAGCTTATTAGCACCAATAGCCTTAGTGAGAAAATCAGCGACGATATTACTAGTTTCCACATATCTCAAAGGACTTCCTTCTTTCCAATTTTGCTCCAACGAACTTCATTTTTAGATCGACATGTTTTGTTCTATTCGAGAATGAGTTGTTTTGAACTATTAGTATAGCGCTTTTGTTGTCACAATATAAGGTTATTCATTCCTGTGGACCCTAAACAAATTCTCCCTGTAAACGTTGTAACACTATTGTATGGCTGATACCATAGCCATATATTCCACTTCGGTTGAGGAAAGAGCGACTGTGTGTTGTCTTGTCACCACGAAATTGCGCATCATCGACATTACCTGCCCAATCTGCATCCCAAAAACCAGTCAAGCTACTTGAATCACCACCGTACATTAAGCCCTTATCTATAGTGCCCTTTAGATACCTCATGACACTTTTAAAAAGATTTACGGCATAGCTTATATCTGGACGAGTAATTTGAGCTGCAAACAGAAGACATCTCACAGCTTGCACATACGGGATATTTTCCATTTCTTGTTTCTCACTTTCATTTGAAGGCCTCATTTCTGACGTTAACTTTTGGCCAAGATCCATGGGAGTTGACACAGGTTTATAACCAGTGCTTTTGAATCGATACAATATATCTTCGATATATTTTGTTTGGTCAAAGCTGATTCTAGAGCCTGAACAATCACGAGTGAGTTTTATACCCAATACGGAAAACGCTTCACCTAGATCTTTCATCTTAAAATGAGTCGATAGGTCCATTTTCAGGTGATTTATCAAGTTCAAGTCGTTACAAAGAACCAAAACATCCTACATAAATAGCTACATAGCTAGTAAACACACTGATCAACTTCGCTACGCTGCAGGCCAAAATTTAGAAGCACCTCATTAAGTCTTTTGTTCCATACGCGGCTGGATTGCTTTAAACCACAGAATATAAACAGAATACCCAACAATGACGTTTGAAAAAGCTTATTATCAGGTGTTATGCATTTTTACGTAAAAAATTTTAAGTTAACCCGATTATATGAAAGAGATAGGTAAATTAGAAGCGATAAGGTTTTTTATCTCTTTCATATAATCGAGGTAATGTTGTTGTGAGTTGTCGCAATTAGTAGTCTATGCTTTAAACCATAGAGCGATTTTTTTAAGAAACAGACTTGACCGCTGCCGTCGCTGAAGCCTTCCGGTTGCCCCATGAAGATCTGCTCTTCGATATCGCCATTAAGGAAAGCGTCACTGCATCTAATTGGTGAGTCAAAAGCTTGTGTTTTGTTGCCAAGGCAAACAAGTAGCGTAATGAAGTATAACGCACTACAGGTGCAAACGTCTGTTCTTAATCGATGCCTTTCTGCTGACTACAACCTTTTACTACCAACCTTGCCTTGTGGCATATTTGCGTTGACCTTAGTTTTAAACACCCACTTGCATTTAATGGCCTTCTTCCCTCGAGGTAAATCAGTTAGGCACCAGGTGTCATTGGTCTCTAGTGATTCCATTTTAGAAATCATTGCTGCCTTCCACAAATCAGCCTTCGTAGACAAAATGGTTTCTTTATAACTCTCGGGTGTATCCTGGATGGTATCGTCATCACTTTGTGTAACACACAAATTATATCTACGCCGTGGTTTACTTGCTATAAGTGCTGAACGACGGACATTGGATTCATTTTCTACATCATACCGAATGTTATCATCACTGCGTCTATTTCTCTTGTCGCTATCACTACTATCGTGTGCGTCCACAAACCCATCACTTTCGAAGCCAATAAAATCTTCAGTGGACAATTCCACATTATCTTCTTCCCCTGAATTGGGAACATCATGCTCAACACCAATATCAACAAATTACAATTAGTAGGAATATTATCAGCGATACATACTTTGCCATTATTTTCTATAAAAACTACATCGCGGCTGATGATAATTTTTTTTAGTCATTGTACCTTGCAGGCTTTGCATTAAATTTACCTCGTTTTTGTTAAGGTACTTATATGCACAAAAGCTCTGCTGCCGAATACACGTCGATGTTTCAGAGTAGGTTTTCTACCCGATCACAATTTTTCTAGACTTTTTTCGTTATCACAGCCTCCGCCCAATACACATCAGCTAAACCTGCGTCCAATAACATACAGCTTATACGCTCAATAATGGTACGATGAATTCTTTCAGCAACGCCGTTTTGCTCCGGCGTATATGGCGCTATTTTCTGAGGCCTTATGCCAAAATCTGCCAGATATTTTCAAACTTGTTGCTAGTATATTCGGTGCCGTTATCGGTGCGTAGGAGTTTGATTTTTTTATCACACTGCTTCTCAACAAGTTTTTTGAAACGAACAAATTCTTCAAAAACTTCAGACTTGTGTTTGACCGGAACTACGAATACCTTACGTGAGTAGTCATCAACAAAAGTTAAAATAAAACGATTTCCAGAAAAAGATTGCGTTGGTAAAGGACCCATTACATCCGAGTGTACAATCTGTAGTAAACTCGTCGCCCTGTGGTCAAGGTGATTAAACGATACATGTGTTTGCTTGCCCTTTATGCAAACAACACATTCCTTACTTAATCGTCTTTTTAAGATTATTATCACAAATGTGTGGTAGCCTTCTGTGCCACAACTCAAAATCGCTTGAAGCAATTAACGCGCTTTCACTTTTGTGTTCACTTACAACACAGTGTAATTTGTACAAGTTCTTCAAAGCTTCTGCAGTTGCAATCAATTCATCACTTTTGTTAAAAATGTTACACTTGGCATCTTCGAAAACCATTTTGTCCCCTTTCAAAGTCATCTGTCTAACAGATAGAAGATTAACTGACATTTTGGGAACATATTCAACATCTTTTAAAAACGCATCGGTCCTCTTTTTACCTGACTGCAAAATACCACCAACATCTCCGGTACATTCAATTGGCATTTTTTCATTATTTGCAATTATTATATGTTTAGCATTCACTTGTTTTGAGTTGCGCAAAATACTTTTGATGTTCGTCATGTGTGACGTCGCCCCCGAATCTTCCTTCTAGGCTTTTCTTCTTCAATGTATTTGTACAAAACCTTGCAATATACCCTTCTATTTTGCACGCATATCATTTAAGTTTACGAGTTTCTTGTTTCCTACTGAAAACTAAGGCCTTTTCTTCTACCTTGGGGCAATCAAACTTTCAATTCTGCAGAAGCAAAGTTTTTTACCATATCGACGGTTAATTTAGTTTTCGAGTTCTCTACTGCCATCACAAGCGGTATAAATTCTTCCGGTAGTCCGGCTAGCATGAGTGATGCCACTAACTCATCATCGAGATTTAGGCCAGCTTGTTGTACTTTAAACGACATCTAAAATCTGATAACTTCATCTGCACTAAGCGTTTCAAAAGCTCAACCTTTCTGGTTAGCCCTGTATCTTCAGAGGCATTTCAGAATGCATCCCACGTTTCTTTTGCGGTATTTGCCGTCGCTATATGAGCAAAATTTCCCGGCTCTATCATGTGCGTAATTTCAGCCAGGGCTCGCTCATTCTTATCAACATCGTTAGCAGTAGGAGGACTTCCAGAGAGGCCCGCTACTACCATTTGCCACCAGCCTTTAATTACTAAAGACATTGCTTTGTTTAAAAGGATTATTGAAACATTCACAATAGAACATGAAAACACCATGAACAGCGACGGTCTTGACTAGCAAAATCACCCCTATCGCGAATAATTATTCCCATGAAAAAACTCCCAATTTTTGTTATTTTCTATCGTGAATCATTCCCATAACAATTTCTTTGGGAATAAATTCCCAAACTTAAAAAATATGGCATCGCCAATGTTTACTCACATGTTTTATTTCACAACAATTTTTAAAGGGAACGAGAAGAGGAAATGTAAGTTATAATTTGAATTGTATGGTAGAATTCTTTTAAATTATGTTTTATCTTTTATTGAAGGAGCGTGAGCGTCAATAAACAACAAATTAATTGTCTGGTGGAGGCGAGGGTTGCAAACACTATATTTCAGAAGAAAAAAGAGGTTGTAGCAAAATTTTGGAGTGAGTTACACATGACTTTGGTAGCTGCCTTCTGCCAAAAATATCAAGGTGCCAGCCAATTTCACTACGGGATGTACCGCAAAAATTTTACCGGAGGGAGGCAAGTTTTCTTCCAATATGGTCAAAAGATATTTGAATCCATCTTTATTGAGCCGGTAATATTCCTGAATTCTTTAAGAATTATTTGATTTACTTTTACTAATTGGATCTGTATTATTCATACTTTGTCTCTGGTAGCGACAGCGGATCTGATTCATTGCGCAAATGTCTTCGCTGTAATCTCTGTATAAACAGTATTAACTTTTTTAAATTTTACGGCCGTTTTCACAAATTATGATTATTTATTAATTGAGACTTTAATTGACAGTTAGCTGAAAATGTATTTCACAATCTATGGTTACCATTTACATAATTGACAGAATTTAACCGGTAAGTTCTTGTTAAATTTAACCGACAAAATTCTCTTGGTTATGATACTAATTGTCACTTGGAAAAAAAGCAAAATGGATAGAAATTTTAATAAACACTTGTATTTCTTCAATATTTTCAATCAAAATAAAGCAACAGCTAAAAAACGTGTACTTGAACGTCATAACCACTTGTCTTTATCTAATGAAGAATTTAGAAAAAGATTTAGGTTGCCAAAATTGGCAGTACAATACATTGTGGATGCTATAGGCAATGAAATCCATTATAAGATATCTGGGATAGTGCTTATATTTTAAATAACTTTCGTTTTGTGTATTTAAAGAAATCGTGCTTTGATTACCATGCAAATGGTGTTATTAACGTTAAGATTTTATGCGACAGGAAACTTCCTAATATCTATAGGAGATTATTGTCGGGTAGCAATTGCAACAGCTTGTCGTGTCATAAAAAAGGTGTCCCTGGAAGGTTTATTAAAATGTCGCATTCCCAAGAAGATATGAAAAAGACAGTCACAGTTTTTTATAATATTTCTATGTTTCCTAAAGTAATAGGAGCTATAGATTGTACTCATGTCAAAATACAATCTGCAGGTGGTGCTGATGCAGAAGTTTTCAGAAATCGCAGAGGCTATTTTTCAATTAATGTTCAGGTGAGATACATACTCTAATGGATTCATACTTACATAAATATATATATTTTTATATATTTGCTTAGGCTATTTGCAACGCAAACCTAGAAATAACAGATTTAGTGGCAAGGTGGCCTGGGTCAGCGCATGACAGCTATATTTTTAGCAATAGTCGTATTAAAGCCAGGTTTGAAAGTGGGGAATTCGGTTCCTATCTCCTTTTAGGTGATAGCGGCTACGGTGTCAAATCATATTTGATGACGCCATTATTAAATCCCCAAACTGAAGGAGAAAGGCTTTACAATGAGTCGCAAATTAGAATACGAAATGCCATAGAACGTTGTTTCGGAGTTTTAAAACGTCGTTTTCCAGTACTGCCGTTGGGAATGAGGCTTTCGCTTACCACAACTATGCAAGTTATAGTTGCATGTGCAGTTTTACATAATTTATGCAGGCTGCTTAAAGATGACATTGATTTTGAAAATATCATTGTTTCAAGTGATGAAGAAGAAATGACTACACAAGAATATCCCAGAACGCGTTATAATCTTATTGAAAACTGCTTTGCAAAACTCTAAAAATTTACACTTCTTAAAATTAAAAGCAATTGAAACTCAGAAGCTGATTTATATTTTTAATAGTAAGAAAAAGAATGGGAAGAAAAATGCCTAATGAAACCTTTTCTGAAATTCGAATTATTCCAAATGTCTACAAACCTTATTTGCCCTTAAACAACTTTTGCAGTTTGCAGAAATAAAATAACAGTGAGAATTCTTACAAAATAATTCACAGCTTTTAGCGTTTTATTATTGATAAATATCACTTTAAAAATTCACAGTTTGGGAAATTATATAATTATAAATAAGTAGGTACTATACTATACGACTATAATGAGTTATAAAAAAAAATTCAGTCCATTTTTTGTCTTTGCAGACTTTTAATTTCAAGCTTTTTCAAAGCAATTTCTAATTGCAGCAGTTCTTTCAGTTTAAATTCATTTAATTGGTGCTTATGCCGCTCCTCAGCTCTTTTGTCTTCGTTTTCGAAGAAACTTGCCTGCTTGTCCAATAGGTGGTCATTTTTGTCTGGAACAGCACTCAACTTTTCAGATTTTTTTTTCTTCAATATTGAGGGGTTCCACTTACTCCATAAATTGGACTGAAAGCACATATAATATTTCTTTATGAAAAAAGGTTGATATACATACATATGTACTTATGTAAGTAATTAATTTGTATGTAACGAAAATTTATCTCGTTTACCTACCTTGTCATCAACTTTCTCAACAGGTTTCGAACTCTTTTCAATATTCAACTCATCTTCTAGGAAGTCGAGTTCAATAATTTCATTCTCCCCTTGGCCTGAAAAACCAACGTTTATTAAGAAATGTGTTTATATGCGTAAGTTGTTTTATAGCAGCAAAACTTACATGCATCTGAATCCATATCATTTGATAGTCCTGTAGCAGATTTTCCCAACAATGAAACGATTCTTTCATCATTATTACTTATATTGCTACAGAACGTACCTTCAGCTGTTTTGTTTTTTGTTGTGCAAGATCAGTCTTCGCTTTTCTCTTCATGTTCTCGTACTTGTCTTTCAGATGTTTTGAGGGTCTGAAAGACTGGCCTTGAGCTGCAAATTCGTTGGCGATTAGCTCCCAAATATTTTTCTTCTGCTGCCAGCTCACGCCATTTGTCTCTTTGATTTCCAAAATCTTTGACTGCTTCTCAACAAGAGTCATCAAAATGTCTTCTTCCTGCGAAGTGAAATTGGATGCTCTACAAATATAAGTATTTTCAAAATTAAAAACTGCCCTACTCATAAAAAACACATTTTACCTGCCACGTTTTGGTTTGAATTCATCCACATTTGGGGAGCTTTCGCGTTTGCTATGCATTTTGTTCTTTGGCACTGGAAAACAACTATACAAATATAAATATGTACATAGAATTTTACAAATTAAACACTTACCTTTAACTTTCTTCTCGTTTTACATATAAATAATTATGTACATACATTTAAAGTTTTTTGTTATTTTAAATTCAAATATTTTATTTTAATAAACTTTAATTTAATTTATTTTAACTTAAAATTAATTTTTGTATAGATTGGTTAGGTTGAGTTTGTGTTGTGCTTTATTATCTGGTCCGATCTCGGTGTTGTCGCTTGTCTCGTTCTTCAGGAAATGGAAGAAAATTTTTTACGCCATTACAACGTGGGCGCAGCAATGACAGCTTACGACAGGGTTGAAATTTTCGTAACCTATCAGCTGGTGATGGCAGGCTGTCTCAGTGCTAATGACAGGATGCCACAGTACTCCCCTGCTAGATAAGACACTATCCATGTCTTGCGTGGAACCTGACGTGTCTTTTGAATCTCGAAAATCTTGACAGAGGGGCAGATTCTTCATGTACGGCCTGTTGCGGAGTGGTTGCTCGTGCTGGTGTTGTTGATGCTGAGTGTGTTGAGTCTTCTTGAGTGGTTGCTGTTGGTGTTGTAAAACCCTCGTTTTGGTTGGAGATGGCCGGGTTGAAACTAGCGCTAGCTTGAGGACCTGGTGGATTAGGATGGTCGGTTGCTAGAATAAAGGCCGGTTTAAGTCGGTCGATGCTGGTGTTGACCAAACGACCTTTTATGTTGACGGTGAAATACTTTGCGGTCCTGCGCATTACGGGGTAGGGGCCGTCGTACGGGTGCGTAAGAGACGGACGCACTGAGTCGTTGCGGACGAAGACTGTAGCTGAAGAAGACAAAGCCGGGCTGATGAAAGCTTTGTGATTTCCATGATGCGCTGTTTGCGTAGGTCGAAGATTTCGTATAGCTGATTTAAAATGTGAGATAGCTTCGCTGGTGATTTGAGTATTTTTAGGCGTCTGGAAAAATTCGCCTGGCAAGCGTAGAGTTGTGCCGTAGACGAGTTCGGCTGGTGACGCATTGATGTCGGGCTTGACGGCGACTCTCAGACCAAGGAGGATAGTTGGAAGACTGTTCTATTATGCCGTTAGACTGGGGGTGGTAAGGTGTTGTGCGCAGATGCGTTGCGCCGATTGTAGCGGTTAACTCGGCGAATACGGCTGATTCAAATTGTCTGCCGCGGTCTGAAGTGATTTTGGCTGCAATGCCAAATCGTGATATCCAGTGCGATAAAATGGCTTAGCTACAGTTTCTGCTGTCATATCCGGTATTGGCACGGCTTCTGGCCAACGAGTAAAGCGGTCGTTCATTGTTAGGCAATATCGTTATCCTTCGCAAGGTGGAATCGGACCCACGATGTCGTTGTTGATGTGTGCAAACCGGTCTTTGGGAGGCTCGTACTTAGAAATCGGAGAGTTTGTGTGTCGCTGTACCTTAGAACGCTGGCACGCGATGCAACTGCGAACAAAATTAGCGGCGTCTCTTCTCAGTGATAACCAAACGAACCTTGTTGAAAGCAGCTTGGTTGTAGCTCGAACTCCAGGATGTGATAAACCATGGACGGTGGCCAAAATTTGCATGCGGAATTGTTTTGGAATGTAAGGACGTATGTTGTTTGGGGACGTGTCGCAAACTAAATCAAGCGTAGTGCCTGAAATAGCAAAAGGGGTTAGTTTGAGTGAACTTAAGGTTATACCTGATTGGAGTTTTTGAAGTTCGTGGTCATCTTTTTGGGCTTCGGCTATTCTGGCATAATCGATGGCCTCGAGTGAGTTGATTCGGGACAAAAGGTCGACTGGTGCGTTTTGTTCACCAGGTATGTGTTTGATGGTGGTGGTGAACTGTCCAATAAAGTCCAGTTGTCGAGCTCTGCGGGGCGATGCTTTTTCGGGCTTGTGTTGAAAAGCGTATATGAGTGGGCGATGGTCAGTCATGATGTGGCACTCCCTTCCTTCCAGCATGTATCTGAAGTGACACACGCCTTGGTACATGGCTGGAAGCTCGCGGTATTTTTGGTGCGTCGTTGTTAATTTTTTGGAGTAAAATCCTAATGGTTGAAGGGCACCGTTCACATATTGGTGTAGAGCAGCACCGACTGCAACATCTGACGCGTCTACGTAAAGCGCTAGTGTTGCATTTTTTGCTGGATGAGCCAAAAGGGTGGCGTTGCTTAATTCGTCTTTGCATTTTGTAAAGGCTGCTTCCGCTCCAGGTGTCCACGCCAACAAGCTGGAATCGTTTTTAACATTTCCTTTTATTATAGCTTGAAGTTCTGCCTGCGTTTCAGCCGCGCCCGGCTGAGTTGAGTGTAGCGATAAACCTCTTCAATTCCTTAACCATTGTTGGCTTTTGGAAATTGCTGATTGCTGCGACTCGCTCGGGCAAGGGGCGTATGCCATCTTGGTTGATGCAGTGTCCAAAAAAGTTAAGCTGTTGCTTACCAAACTCACATTTGTTGATGTTGATGACTAAATTGTTGACCCGTAATCTGCTGAAAACCTCCTTGACGTCTTTAATATGTTGCTCAAGTGTGGATGATGCAATACAAATGTCGTCGATGTAGGGGAATGCACATTCTAGACCTCGTAGTACTTCGTTGATAGGCCTCTGAAAAGTTTGCGCCGCGTTGCAGAGTCCAAAGGTCATGTAGTTAAATTCATACAGACCAAACGGTGTTATTATTGCTATTTTAGCAACGTCATCGGGATGGACTGAAACTTGGTGGAACGCCTTTTGGAGGTCAACCTTAGACAAGAATTTTTTTCCCTCAAAGGTTGCTGGAGAAATCTGACAAGTAGGGCAGGAGATAACGATCGCGTATAATTTGGGCGTTTAGAGAGCGGTAATCACCGCATGGTCTCCACGAACCGTCGGGTTTTTCGACCATGTGTAATGGGCTGCACCAATTGCTGCTTGATGATCGACAAATGCCGGCCTTAATTAATGTGTTGAATTCGGCCTGTGCCGCGGATAAACGTCGTGCCCGTGAGTGTACGGGTTGACCCGTCGTCTCAATGCGATGAAAAATCGTAGACTTCGTTGGTGTTCCATAGGGCCTCATGGTTGTGATATCGGCAAACTCTCGCAAAATGTTTTCGAAAGGGTCAGCTGTTCTGATCTCGGCGGCAAGTATTCGCTGGGATTGAGATGGCGTTGGTGCATCCCTGGACTTATTTTTTATTAAGCGATTGCGGCGCAAGTCTACTAATAAATCGAAAAATTTTAAAAAATCGGCGCCAACTATACGACTGGTAACGTCGGTCACGAGAAAGGACCATTCGAGCGGTTGATTTAAACCGAGGTTTAGTTTGATGCGTTTTTTTCCTAGAACCTGTATTGGCATTCCGTTTGCTGCGTATAGTCTCGTAGACGTTGGCTTCATACCAGTAGACTTGGATGAGAGAGGAAGGACAGACACATCGGCGCCTGTGTCGACGAGAAAAGTTTTGTTGGAATTAGAATCTGTTACCTGCAGGCGGAATAAAGTGCGGTGCGTGGTAGACTTTCCGCTGTTATCTGCCACGCGCACTTGGCTTCAGTCCGATTGAGTTGCGGTGCTGGCAACCGTGTTGATTGACCCGCTTTAAAATCGACATGGGCTTTTACATTTACGCGTCCGTCGGCTGTATTTTCTATGGAACCAGCATTCTGCCTTTTGAGTATCGCCGTTCCTGTTGTCTGGTCCTCTTTTTGTAGAGAGGTTGCGATTACGTTCGCGTGACTTAGGGCGGCTGCGAGAACGTGAGCGTGAAGTAAATTTCTGAACTTGTTTCGTCAGACTATTTACCTCGGCCCGCAGCTCGTCTAATTCGCCAGCGTTGCTCTTCGTTACAGCACTCACACTATTCGATGACATGACGTCGACCACGGAGTCAGCTATTCTGGTAAACTCAGTAGCGTTGCCACTAGATGCGGCGACCACAGGCTGAACGACATCTGGAAAACGCTTAATCCATAAACCCTTTAAGGCGGCATCGCCTAGTGATGACCCCGCAAGGCGTTTCATCTCGAAGTAAAGCTCTGACGGTCTTCTATCTCCTAGAGGCAATTCAAAAAGGACGCGATTAAGCCTCCTCTGTTCGCTTTCCGCAAAGTGAGCGATGATTTGTTGGCGTACGTAATCATAACGATCGTTTTGAGGCACCGCTGCTATAACCTCGGACAGTTGGGAAATGACGCTCGGATCCAAAGCTGCTAACACCGTAGCCGTTTTTTGTTTATCGGCCGTAACACCGCTCGCGGTGAACCAGAAGTCTATTGTGATGAACCAAGACTCGATGTTTGTTGAAACCATTTGCGGTAAAGGGAGACGCGAGTATACCACGGAGACGTTGGCGGCGTTGGGGGGTCCCCTCGAAACTGCTTGATTACTGCTGCTTTGACCGAACGTGGCGTCCGCGTCTGTTAGCTCACTTTCATCAAATTTATTCATCGTTGCAACCCAGTAACTCTTCTAAATGTTGTTACTTATTTCATTAGCTTTTAGTGAAGTTAAACTTCTTTACGCACGCTGTACAAAATTCGACTTGGTAGTACTGGTGAATGCGTTATGATTACGTTATCCAAAATCGTTATGATGATGTATGACGTATGCCCTTTGTTTCTTTAATAATTTAAATTGTGTACTAACTCGCGTGCGATGTTGTAAATAAGGAAAAAAATGCGCGAACAAACCTAATAATCGCTTTGTTGAATGCTTCTTTTGCTTGGTTTCTTTATTAAAAAATTCGATTAGGAAACGCGTTGACTTTTAGCCTGACAGCTTAGAATTTTGTTGAATATGTGAAGATAAGGTTGTAGGCGTTGATAATATGTGTTAAAAAATTTGTAGATTTATTTGTGTTTGCAAAAAAAATTTTATGAGCAAAACGCCATATCTACTGGAATGTACTGTGTCGACGAATTTAAAGCCTTTTGTAAACACATATAAAAAGCAATATATTTTTGAGGTTAGCTTTTCTGTCCTTATGTAGAAAATTGCAAGGGAACTTCAGCTTAACAATGTGATGAAAAGGTGTCTCGTTGCTGCATGATGTTTTGTTGCTGGTTTTATTAACATGTACATCAATCCTTAAGTTAGCTGTAGTTGAAGAAGATATTAAATTGGCTGCAGGTCGGGGGTGTTGCCAGGTCGCTTACGAGTGGCATCACTCCGATCATTACAATCTCGGCCGACCTGACAACACAATCGACCCCGATTGTCATCCACTTTTACAAATTCATTTGATACTATTGTGATTCTAATAAATCATCATCTAAAAATTGATAAACTTCGTAGTCTGAAGTGTTGCCCTCAGAGCCCGAAAGTTGTTCAACCGAATCATGCATTGGTTCCAGCCACCTCCTCAGCTTACTAGCATCAACAATTCCGACGTATGGTATTTGAGTGATTTGATAATTATCAACATCAGAAATTTCGTAACGGCCATTACCTAGCTGCTTCCGAATAATGTATGGCCCACGATATTTCGGAATAAATTTCTTGTTTACCCCCGCAGTTGTGTCAATATTCTTCAATCCTACGAAGTCCCCTACGTGAAACACCCTAGCCGGTCTATGATGTCTATTGATGTATTCCAAGTTGTACGCTTGTGACTTCCTAATGGCTTCAGCTGCAGACTCCCTGACAGAATCTATATCTACTGGTTCACCTCCATATCTTTCCTGTAGGTATTCAGACAACTCATCTACGACTTCCTCCCTCTGTTCTGTGCCGAATAGCATTCTGCTAGGTAACTCTTTTGTGGTGCAATGTACTGTGTTATTAATCGCAAACTCTACAAGTGATAATTTTTCCACCCAATCACTGTGTTCAATAGGTTCAGTCTGTTTGGATGGCATTGCTCTCAAATCTCGGTTCTCTCTACCTGGCCGTTCGACTGCGGGGAACCTACTGAAACCTTCACATGTACCATGCTGTATTTGGATATGAACTCCGCAAACTCGTTCAATGTAAAACATGCACCTCTATCACTAATTATTCGTCTCGGTCTGCTATAATATTCAAAATATTTACGTAGGGCACAGCATACTTCTTTTGTTCCTGGTGAATTCACAGCGTACAATTTCGTAAATTTTGTAAAGGCATCAACGACTACGAAAACATACCTTCTCTTCGACCTTACAGCAGGTAAAGGTCCGTAGTGGTCAACATGTAATGTATCAAATGGTGTCGGTTTCTTCTCTATGTTATATAGATTTCTCTCATTTTTCCCTCCAAGTGTCGAGTAGTATATGCATTTCAAACAGCTCCTGATAAATTTTTGTAATTTGTCCCTCATATTTGGGAACCAGTAGTTCCTTTGTATCTGATATATGCATTTTTCTACACCTATGTGACCATATTTCTCGTGAACAAGACGCATAATATTCTCCTCTAATTCCATTGGCACGTACAACTGTTTCTGTGCGTGTATTCCACATCTGAAAACCAAACCATTCTCCAAACTGTATCCTTCTACATTTCCCACCTCAAGCCTATTCCGAATATCGCTAATCCTACTGTCCCTCGACTGAGTAATTTGTATGTTTATGTCCACCTCACTCTGTTCAATAGCAGCTACAGCAGGCATGCGACTTAGTGCATCGACATGAGCCATTAACTCGCCTTTCCGATGTCTCACTTTGTATTCAAAATTTTCCAGCTCCAATGTCCACCGAGCTATTCTTGGGTTTATTAATCGCTTACCTAATGTTAAGACCAAGGAGTTACAGTCTGTTACTATCGTAAATGAGATTCCCTCCAACTACACTCGAAACCTTCTTAGAGCGTATATTATAGCGAGGGTTTTCAGTTCAAACTGTGGTATTTTGATTCCGCAGATGTGGTGCATTTCGAATAATACGCTATCGGGTGAATCTTTCCATCCTTTTGTTTCTGTAAGAGAACTGAACCATAGCCCTTCGTGCTTGCATCCGTGAGGAGTTCTGTCTCACTTGTTGGGTTATATACTGCGAGAACTGATGAATTGATTAGCTTTTCCTTTAAAATCAGCAATGCTTGCGTACACTCCTCTGTCCAGTCGGATTTCCAGTTTAAAAACCGTCGAAAAATTTTCCACAAATCGTCTAAAAAAGGAGAAAAGTCCCATACAATGCTGCAATTCCTCAAAATCATTGGGCATAGGGTACTCTTGGATTGTCATTACTATTCACTCGATATCCCAAATAATCTAATTCCTAATATGCTATTTTACATTTTTCCAGATTTAATTTCAAGCCGTTTTCTTTTAAAGTGCGCAATACATCTCCAAGGATAGTCAGGTGTTCTTCAAACGTCTCGGTGGCTACACTTATGTCATCTAAATAAACTACAATCTTTCCCGAATCTAAAAATTTCCTTAAAATTTTAATAATAAACCGCTGAAATACAGATCCTGCATTTTTCAAGCCGAATGGCATATAGCAGTATTCAAATTGGCCTAAAGGTGTCACAAATGCAGTATATTGAATTCTTCATGCATTGGTACCTGGTGAAAGCTATTCTCCAGGTGCAATGTAGAAAAATACGTTTTATTACCAAGGTAATCCAAACAGTCCTTTATAACCGGTAGGGGATAGTTATCTTTCACAGTAATTCTATTCAACGCGCGATAATCTATACACATACTCAATCCACCGTTTTTCCTTCTAACCAATACGATTGGGGAAGCATAAGGTGAATCACTGGGTCTGATTATTCCCTTCTTCAAAAGTTCCCTTAATTTCATTTTTACCTCACCTCGTTCACGATAAGAAAGTCTCCTCGGGCCGCAGTATATAGGTACGTCGCTCGTCAATCTAATCTTCATATTAAAATCCGTCGGTATATCGGAATCACTGGTATTATAAAAATAATCTGCATTTATAGTTGATTTAAGCAACTCCGAATCCCTTCTGTTTAACTCACTATTTATATCCATCCTCTTATCATCCCCCATGGCGCAAACCCTTTGTATAGATTCTGCGCACCCTAAATTTATCTCAACTACTTCTAACAGTGACCCGTCATTATCGATTGGCACATTCACCTCGAACACACCCAGACCGCAATCGTCTTGCTTATCCTCAATTACCATTTTCTCTTCTTCTTTCACAAAATCATTTACTTTATTCCCAGTTACCAAAATATCTGATAAGATATAACTATTAGTGGTAGCTGGAGCCATGAACAATTCTTTCGGGTCTCTATATAATTCGAAAAATACAAGCGCACTCATAACATTTTTATTTAGCTTTTTATTTAAATTGGAATTCATGTTTATCAAAGAATTTTTATCATAACTTACATTTTTTATTTTGATATAAACTGATATTTATTTTCTTTAACAGGTCCCGCCCTATTAGGAGCGGTACCACTGATTCTTCGTCAGGTAAAATAGAAAAATTATGAATTAATTTTATTTTGCCGAAGATAACTTCACATTTAATTAACCCAAGTGTACTTAATTTATAATTTCCGACTCCGCGATAAGATGACAATTTTCTTGAATCTTCGGTAAAATATGGTATAACGGACTTTTTTATGAAGCTAATAGGGCTACCGGTATCAAAAAGAGAATAAATATCAGTTACTTCAGTGCGCTTATATCCATCGAAAAAGGCAACACTTACCATTTGGTATGCTCCTAGGGCCCCGTCAGATTCGTCAACTATTGCAGCCGCAACCTTTTTCTTCTTCGGACAGTTCTGATGAAAATGTCCTATTTCAGCACAAATGAAACACGAGTTCGGTGACCACTTTGGCTTAGGGCAGAGGTGCTGATAATGACCGAACTGAGAGCAGTTGTAGCATCTCACCTCAGCATCGGAATTTTTGGCATCTCGACTTCTGATTGTTGCTACCTTGGATTTATTCGTTGTTATAACGCTGTTTGACCTGTTGGTTTTGTTTCGCGTCTGATGACGCCGGTGCTCGAAGCGGTCCATGCGCTTCACCAACTCATCGATGGAGTCAGCACTGTATAGGTATGTTGTGGCTAAGTTATCTTCTGGCATTCCATCCACTATGATATCGACAAGCTCCCGCTCTTCAATGTCGGACTGTGAAGCTATAGCCTTCATCTCCACCACATAGCTTAAACAGGACTTATTAGGCTGTAATATACGTGTGCGTAGCTGTCGGTAGACATCCTGCCGTGAAATACTGCGCTTAAACATTTTAATCAAGCTTAGTTTTAGCTGATCGTATTCTAGTAGACCTATATTCACAACGTATATCTTTGCCGTACCCTCTAGTTTGCGGCGGACACCAATGCATTATTAACATCAGCAGCGGTGTCACTGGCAGCAGCATCGGTATTTTTAACAGCAGCAGCGGTATTATTAAAATTTACAACAGGCACATCCTCATCGGTTTCGGCGGCCTCCACCACTATGGCGTCAACATTAACAGCACCGACGGCAACATCAAAAGCACCGGCGTTATATGACAGATTAGCCGCTTCGGGATTTCCAACCACGGCATCCAACATGGCGCCAGTATTAAATGTTTTCGATGTGGAACATTCCACTCTCGTCCCTGATTCGTCCCGGAATTCCAGCGATTTACCTTCATCTTTGTTGTGCAACTCATACAAAGCCTTCAATTGACTTAATGAAGCTGTCTCAGGATAAACCACCTGGGCTGCAGTCAATGCGGCTATTAATGTACTGCGAGATGGGCGTAAATCTATGGATTTTGTTGTACGAAATATTTTTACATTAATTAAATAGCGTGTACAATTCCTCTGCGTATTTTATTTCTTTAAATTTTAATTGATGTTATCACAGTTGTACCCCACACCTGAATTTTTAAGATGACCCACGAGTTCTCCTTATTATAATGCAACGGAAATGTACATCAATCCTTAAGTTAGCTGTAGTTGAAGAAGATATTAAGTTGGCTGCAGTTCGGGGTTTTGCCAGGTCGCATACGAGTGGCATCACTCCGATCATTACACTAGCTGTAATCATACTTTGTAAAATCCCCCGTTACTTGTTTTCTTTTAAAAAAATGCAATTTATATGTGCTGACAAGTAATTCACAATAGAAAAAATAATTCACAACATAAACATCTACTCCCAAAATATTTGCGATACTGATTTGTTGGGAATGGGAATATAGTTTTATTCCCAAAACAACTATTCCCATAACATTCGCGATAGGGGTGTGCTATGGCTGAACAGATTTATGGCTAAACAAGACGCCATATGTAAGTTTTTATAAACACGGCCGTTAACATGGCGTCTTGACTGCTCGCACATGAATTTAGCTACTCAATTCGTGTTCAAACAGAGTCGTTGGAACAATTGTTCTCATAACTCCGTTATGCCATTACACAAACAAAATGCACAGGCAAAATAACAAATGTGTGTGTGTACGCTCGCCTTTAAACACCGGTTCAAAAACTATGCTAAGATCAACGAAACGATTTTGATGAGAGACAAAGCATTATGCACAAACTGAACAGAAGCATCTACACATATTCTCTAAACAGCAGAGCCCGAACTTCTTTTCTCCCGTTATTTTGCAGACGCACTCCCAATGTGTAAACAAATTTATGGCTAGTCAAGGCGTAGAGTAAAAGTTATTGAACATGTAAATTATTTAATACTACATTTACACCTACGCAAAATCTAGTAGATTTCAGCTCAAATCTCGAAGAAAATCTTTGCCATTTACACCAATGTTTTTTGACGTATTATTCGATTTCATTTTCATAACAAAAATAGCTGACTGAAGAAAGCAAAAATTGGCTCTAAACTTAATATAATTCGTGCTACAATTGTTTTTATACACATAATTACAAATGTAATATTACTTACACTTTATTTATTATTGTTTCATCCATATTGAAACCACTTATTTAAAACTATTAATATTTTTTAATGTTGCTGCAAATATTTTGTTTCTACCGCGCTTTTTTTTGTTACAAATGTCAAAATTTTCTTGTTCAGCGCTGTACATTTCAGTACATTAGCAAAATATACATAGTTGCATTATTCAGTATTGCAAGATTTTGAGAGATTTTGCCAAAATCTAGTTCGTAAGTAGATTTTGTTTTGTATGGGTAATCTGGTAGAAATGAACTAGATCTCGCTCAAAATCTCATAAGTACCAGATTTTGCGTAGATGTAAATGTAGCCTAAAACATTTTATAATATAGGAAACTAAAATATACTGATTACTAGATTATATTTAGTGAAGTAAACTGAACTTTAAGTGTTGAATTGAACAGTTACAATTGCGGAAAGAAGTAGTAAGTCAAGGACGATTTTATATGCATTGGGATCGCAAGCAAAATCTGCATAACTTATCGCTAAACTAAGGCCTGCCCTACTGGAACATTTAAAATAATTTAATCGTGCTATAAACTAAAATAATTATGTTCCTAAGGCTTTATTTGTAAAAAATATGGTTTTTATTAATAAACAAAAGGCAGCTGGTTTCTACCGGTGCATATAAAAGAAACGAAAATACATGAAAACAAAAACATTGGCAATAATGTTCTCTCATGAAAGAAAAAACTTTATCTACTTCAAATTGGAATAGACACCAACTTTAAATTCTCTTATGAAACCCAAATTTTAAACGTTCTCAACACAGTGTGGGAATACATAGCTACTACAATTTGACTACAATTTGGTAAAATATTTGTGGCCTACTGTGAATGCTAAGTCATAAATTCTGCCATAAGTTTTTTATATAGCATTTATTTTTTTTTGGATTTTTGTTTGTCATTTTACACATTCTATATTAGTTAAATATACTTACATATTTGTCATTTTTTTTTTTTAAGTTGCATGTACTGTTGAGCACAAATATTGCTTCAGTATTTGGTCTTGCTAATACCGGTGCTGCACTCAATAAATCTTTGAGCATCTAGAGCGTGTACTTCGCCTAATTGATAGGTCGTGATTTCTTGGCCAGCTAATTCAGGCTTGCCGTTACGCTTGCAAAATTCAGTACGAAGCGTCTATAGTATGATCAAAGGCCCAGAAGGCAGCGCAGTTCATGAAGATTTTGTGAACGAGGCCAGCCCTTTACGCCTCGTATTTTCTCATTATCTGTTGAAATGCCGTCTGCTGTGACGCGCTGACCCCTCTATTTGACCTTTCCCCATCACGATCATCTTATCAAAGTACACCCTGCATGTTTTTCAGAGATGTCCCTCCAATACTCGTTCGACAAGCCGCTCAAATGTTGCCAAACCATTAAATTACCACAACCTGTCGTTCGTACTAGAGGCAGTTTTCTCCTTGCCCGTCTCTGCTATCCCTACTTGCCAATATCCGCTTTGCAGATCTCATGTGGAGAAGCATCTTATTCCAGCCAGCGTATCCAGGGTGTCATCAATTGTCGGTAGCGGATAACAGTCCTTCTTGGTAACGTCGTTCATACGCCTGTAATTAACGCAAAATCGGGTACTGTATCCACAAAGAATACATGTGAGCTCTAAGGACTAGGATATGATTCGATCATGCCCCTCTGTTTTATTTCTTTAACTAGCTCTTTAGCCACTTTTCGCTTTGTCAAGGTAATGCTTCTAGGCGCCTGTGTTATTGGTCTTGTTTCGCCCGTCTTTATTTTGTACTTTCCTCAAATAGTTGACTGTCCTTAGTAGTCATCTTAGCAGATTCTCTGGAACTTCCCGTAATAACTTTTTCATGGTTAGGTAAATTGAGCACTCTTACCGGAAATTTCTTGCCTCCGCAGGTTTTGACGAGTGTCTTTTCTGTTATTATATCATTGCTTTCTGCTGGTTCCTCTACCCACAAACGGTGGTGCTCATAATATGCTCCGTGCGTTCCCTGTGGTGGTATCTTCTGGTCTCAAACAGCAATAACTCTTTGTGCATGGATCAGACTGTCCTACCAATATCTAGGGTTATATCAACATTACGTCAGATCATCACTTGTCGCCCCATATATAACTTGATACCATGCCTTATTAAGAAATCGGCGCTAATAATTACCTCGTTACTTCTAATCACCTAGTCCTCGACTTTACCATAGACAAAGGCACGCTCCCAGTAGCGGAGCATACCACTCCTTTATAATATCGGGCCTTCTGATGGATTGCGAAGCTCCCATGCGTATAGTAAAAATTTGTTTCCCGCCATTTACATATGTGTCCACACGCCGTAATATTGCTGTGTTCCTGCTGCATTCCTGATGCGAAGACTGAGCGGGCATCGCTTGTGTGAGCTAGCTCTTGCTTCTTTGTACGAGTTCATTTTAATTCAATGGGGAGTGCCGGGATGACAGTTGGTTCGCCCGTTTACCGTCCTGGCGAAACGGATCTCGCTCTCAACTTTGGTGTCTTATAGTTGCGTTGGAAATGGCCCACACAATGCCACAGTTGTAGCACTTATCCTTTTGTTTGTTTTGTTTTCCGGTTAGTGCTTCTTTTACGGAGGTGGCTATTATTTCCCAACGATCGCTAACAAAATCCCCGTCTTCATCGCCAAGTAGCTCTAGACGTACGGCACTTTCCAATGCCAGAATTCAGCGAATATTTTATGCAAGCTACATCTATAAATCTTACTGATTTCAAAATTGCAGTCTCATCATACTTAATAAGCTGCCAGATCGAATTGACTTTGCCATTGTAAAAAATATTACACATGATCAATTAGTAGTCAGTTCGTCCTATGTCATTCACCTACAATCGTTATTTTACAGGAGAGTATTAACACTGCACAGGAAACCCTTATTTCCTATCCAAATAAAAACACTAATTGGTTGAAATATAAAATGTATGTAAGCTCTCGCTTACCTACGAAGATCCTATTAAGAAATCCGGCTGATATTCAAGCAGCTGTGGATTACTTTACGAGCGTCCTGATGGCCGCAGTAAAAAATGCAACACCAAATAAACGATTAGTTAAAAGAAATTTCTACCAATCATCGGCTGATATACAGACACTCGTTAGTGAAAAGAGAAGGCTCAAAAGGCAATGGCAACATAGTCATTCTCCTGACATCAAGACCCAAGTGAACTTATGTCAAAGAACTTTTCGTAATAAACTAAGACAGAAACAAGACTCCACTATTGAGATATATTAAAAAAAATTAAATCCAAGAAAAACACTGACTATAGCCTGTAAAAAGCTGTAAGGCACTTAAAATATCCTATTGCCTACGAATCTCCATTAACACTTGAAAACCGCACTTGGGCTAAGAACTCAATTGAAAAGTTAAATGCCTTCGCAAATCACTTAGAAAAGGTTTTCATACCACATGACATAAGTGTACTATTCTAAATATCGGTGACACTCTGATTGTTCCTATGAAATTTCGGCTACCGTTATTAAAATCGACAACAAACTATCTAGATATGAGAAAATTGCCCTGCCCTGATCGTATTACCGGATCAATGATAAGGTATTTGTCTAATTATGCTCTGAGAATTTTACTGTTCGTATTTAATGCAATGTTGCGAATCGGCTTCTTTCCTAAACCAGACAAGGACTTAAGTCAGATTACGTCGTACAGACCCATTAGCTTCCTATCAATTCTATCAAAATTGCTTGAAAAATTATTCGTTTCGTGTTTAAATTTGTATCTTACTTATCAAAACATCATTGTTCAGCTTTGTTTATTAATATATCCCAGGCGTTTGATAAAGTCTGGCAATGATGGGCTACTTACGGAAATAACTCGAGTTCTACCTGAAAACTCTTACAAACTTCTGGAGAGCTATTTAACAAACAGAACGTTTAAGGTAAGGTCAATGGATAAATTTTCTAGAAAAGGGGAATCTCTGCAGGGGTCCCTCAAGGTAGTATACTAGGGCAGCCATTATATCTCATCTATACAGCGGATATGTCAACAAGCGCAAATACATATACGTCAACGTTCGCAGATAACACTGCATTTATAAGTGTTAATAATGATTCGAAAGTTGCATCTCAACAACTTCAGTCGCACATTCATGAACTATACGACTGGTTAAAAAAGTGGAGAATAAAAGTAAACCAATCGAAATTTGTACACGTAACCTTTTCCCACAGTCCACCAATAACAGTAACAAATACCGTGGTTCCAGCGGATTAATATATGGGCAGGTTAATATATGGGTATCCACCTAGATCGACGCCTAACTAGGTCCCGTCATAACGGCCATAGAGCTTCATTGCTAATAAATTCTAACTCAAACCTGGCTTTGGATTACAAAGTGCTTTTATACAAATCCATAATAAAATCAATATGGACATATGGCATTCAGCTGTGGGTTACTGTCTAGGATTTTACGACTTATCGTAAGAGCCCCCTGGTACATAAGAAATGAAAATATACACAGAGATCGAGAAGTTCCCATTGCCCAGAAAGTAGCAAAAACATGCTCGTCCAAGTACGTAAGCAAACTAGCGATCTATTCTAACACTCTAGCGCGTGATATACTGCAATTTTATGGGCACCAGAGACTGAAAAAAACTGGCACATTGAGCTTGACGAGGCGGCTCTCGCAATAGTAGTCTTTTGTTATTAAAATTTAAACACAATAAAGAAGTTATTATACTGGTAATATCATTTAAATATTAATTTAAAAATAAGATTTGAGCACATATTGTAAATTTCTTTAAATAGAAAGATTCAATTAAACAAAATTAAGTTAAAAACAAAATTTGTACTTGTTAATATTATATGGTTTTTGTTGCTCTGTGTGTATCTAATTTCTAAATGGGGCTGTATTTTTTGTTGTTTAGGCACAGTGCGTTCTGAGGCCACAAATATTTGTACCCTTCAAACCTCGAACTTTCTTTACAGTAAGTACCATTGCATTTTTACTGTCAAGGATAATTATTTACACTTATCTTCGTAACAATATATATAGCGGAGTGAAATCTTATGCATATAGTTACATACGTTTGCGAAAGTTGTTATGTCTAGACCCTTCGCGGCGCTGAAATGTTGTAGCCGGCCAGCTATAACGCATCACCAGGGTAGGTTCCAACCCTCATTTTCAGCCCTGAGACAGCACAACAAAAAAAAAAAAAAAGAATGAGATAAGCAAAACAAACAAAAAACTACAAACAACCGGAAACACTTAAGAAGGAAGACCGATGTTTTTGTCCCCTACTTGCCCTCTCAACCTGGGGCAATTTTGCTCCATTATAAATTTAAGTTAAATAATGCCCCCTATATTCACACACACACTTATCCCAGTGCACTTACCTCACATCTCCAACCTCACGCTAAAAAAAAAATTAGTTAGTTTACTAAACAAATAACAACGTTTACATATTTATTTAAAAATACTTAAACCTAATTGTTTTCTAATTATTTTCGCTTAAAGTAGAATCCTAATGACAAATATTTATAATGTGCCTAAATTGAAAAACAAAAAAAAAAACGAAAAAAATCTCTTTTAATGCCTAAGATAACTTCTATTTGCTTAGTTCCGGCAAGAAACTAACAAGAAAATTTAAGGAATAAAAAAAAAACACTTTTGAACACTGTTATATTCTGTCTTACAACCTACCTAAAAAAGCTCCCTTAGATGGTTTTGGCAACACTTTAAATGCTAGTCCTGACTTATGCAAATATTCCTTCTATTTTTCTCTACTTAAAGTTTCCTCCCTTTTGAAATCACTAACAAATAGAAATCTTGACTCTTAGCACGTAATTATTTTCTTATTTTTAAATTAGGCACTAACAATAACTTTATATACTAACATTTTCCTTACACTAAAAGTTTCTGCTTCCTCTAATAAATTTCCTTTACACTAAATATACACACAATTTACATAATACAATTATTAAAAAATACGATGTAATAAAAAAAATTTTGTGTTTTTTTCAAAAGTTTAAAATGTTTATATCTGTTTTTCTCTTTAATGTTTTAGGTGCTAACAAAATATTTTTTCTAATGGCGGACCGATTTTCTGGGCTAATTTTGGCGCTTGCCCAAGCGTAAAAATGGCGGTTTAAGGCGCGCTTTCGATAGTAAGTCTCTAATATATACATATGTATACTAAATATAGCTGCTTTCGACTCACACAAATCAACTCGAAAAAAATTTTTGTTACCTGCGACTTTCTGTACTTTTTTTTTATTATTTTCTTTTCGGGTTCATATATAACCAGCCCGCTGTATTTGATTCGCTCTTCTTCTGGGCGCCTCTAAGGACCGAACTTAGCCTGCTCCACCGTCAACAGTACTGCTTAACTTGGCACACTGTACACTCACCCGCTATTTCTTTAAATTTTTACTATTTTAATTTAATTACTCAAAAATATTTAGCCATACCACATTTTTAATTACCTATATTTTGTTTGCACTTTATTCGGCTTAGTTTTCTTGTTAAGTAAATCACGTAGCCGGATATATTTAAGCCTATGATAGCGTAAATGATAGCGACTCATTTTCCCTATAGAAAGCTTTTATATTGCTTCTAACTAACCTATTTACCTTATCTCTTTCCCAGTCTGATAAATGCCGAAGGTCAATTAATTTTGTTGAATCATGTGGCATTGCTTCATTACTAAAAACTTCAGTGACATTTTCCTTGTATGAATCGCGGTAGTAGGCTTCTTCTTCCTTTGCGAAAAATAATGGCAACACGGTATTTATAGTAACTAATCGTCTGTTAGGAAAGTCTGTAACTGTATCTAATTCATTAAAAATATTATTCCCAATTAGGTTATCAAATTTCCCATTAAAATTCATTTCCAAAAATTCGCACGATTCATTATCCAATTTAAATTCTTTAAACAATGGGAAACGACACAATTTTGTCAACACTCTCTCTTTTCCTAAAGCCTTTATTTTTATTCTAACATTATGTTTCCATACAGGGATATATACATTCGGATTGACTAAACTGAATTCGGCGCCGGTGTTTATTATAAAGTATAAAGTTCTAACAGGGGTTTATATTGTTATATAGGGCAATTTTGGTGGGCTCGGTCCCGAAAATTGCCGAATTGTTTCCAATCTCCATTTGCGTGTCGTTTCTATTTTGCCTACTGTGGGGTTATGTTAGTCTTGTTCTGTCTGTTTGTATACGACTTACCGTCGAGCTGCGATTGTCATTCCGGTCTCTGTACTGACGACTATTTCTGCCTCGGTCTGCATTATCCGCGATTGGCGCATTAACAGTGTTTGGCCCAAAATTCTATCCAAAACGTCGATGATTTACTGCCTAAAATACCGTGAATTATTAAGATAATTACTATTTCGATTCCGATAATTTAGATTTTCCAGAGAACGTGTGAAATTTTGATTGAGATTATTATTGCTCTGTATGCGACTATTCATGTTACTAGAACGCGGACCTTGAGCGCTAGGTAATGGCCTACATTCCCGCACGTCCTTAGATCATTGTACAAATTTCCTGGCACGAAAATATCCCTATTTTCCCGCCTATTGTTATAAGCATCGCTAAAATTATAATTCCCATTGTCATTGTCCCTCCTACTAGAATTTTGTACGAAACGCGTATACGTCTGATGCCGAGCTTCAAGTATGATTCTATAAGCTTCATCTATACTTGAGGGATTTCTGGTGAAAATCATGGTTTTTGTTGGTTCCCGCAAATGCTCCTTAAAAAGGTTAAGTGCAATTCTATTAAACTCTTCTGAAGAGTAAGTTTCTTCACTGTGTGTCCTAATAAGATTCAAGATGCGTACGATCAATTTCGTTAGCTTATAAAAATAGTTCTCAATTGTGACATCTAATCGACAGGGTTTTAGCTTATCCATTAGCTCACTGCTCGATTCTTTCTCGCCGAAATGTGTTACTAATCTTGTCTTTAAATCTGGCCAATTTGGAACAGGGCCGTATCTATTAATAGTATCTCTGGCCCCGCCAGCTATACTATTTTCCTCATTATTGTATAAATGCTCCCAATCGCCTGGATAAAATCTGCCAATCTATTCAGATCTGATCCATCGAAACTCGCAACATCCCTAATACATGTCACAACGACACTAAACAATGAATTCGAGATTTCCATCGCCATGGCTTTTGGTATTTCCCTTTCCCCCAATTAATGATTTACCTTTATGTTTGGTTTTCGGAAATTGTTACGCGGTTGAAAATTATAAAATGGTGAATAGCAAAATTAAACCACAAATATTTCGTTTCTATTTATTTTGATGCGTTTTGTTTTACTGCAATATTCGTAATATCGCGAAAGTTAAATAAAACTTTGTTTTTATCTAATTTGGTTTCTTTTTGTTCTCAATATTTCCAAAGTTAATAAATTTCAGTACAGAAATTTCGTTTTAATTCAAATTTTTTTGTTTTATTTTTAATATTCTCAACATGAATAAGGTTTAGTAGGGAAATTCCATTTTATCTAAGTTGGGTACTTTTTTTTTATTTTAATCCGATATTTTCAATGTCGATAAATTTAAAATAAAGAAACTTCGTTTTCATTTAATTTCGGTATTTTTGATTTTACCCCCTTTTTTTATGCTGATAAAATTAAATAAAGAATTTAGTTCTTTTATTTAACTTCGGTATACATATACATATGTACATATATTTTCAATACTAATATATTAAGGGAAAAGAAATTTGTTTTTGTTTAATTTTGGTATATTAATTATTATATTAATAAAGCTAATTGTGCAGCCAGTATTCTGGATTTACACAATGATGGTGCGACCCATTATAACTTACGCATCCGTGGTGTGGTGGCCGAAGGCCTCTCAGGGCACAATTAAGCGTAAGTTGGATGGGATTCAGAGGGTTGCCCCCATCGGGCATAAGAGTATCCTGGATCTCGTTGGGAAAGAGGTTAGGGCTGTTCAGATGCCGATGGAACGCATGAGTAGAAGAAAGGTAGTCGAGAGGCTGCATCGGACACTCATTGCGGAAGGCATCATACACAATGAGCGTATGGAGAACGACATCAGCATTTTTACTGATGGTTCTCTTATGAGTGGCAGGGCAGAAGCAGGTGTATTCTCAGTTGAGCTGAACTTGTCCTGTAGTCTGTGTCTGGGGAGGTACGTGTCAGTTTACCAGGCAGAACTGCTTGGTTGCTGCATTCGTTGGATCACTTGCTTGAAAGCCGAGTGCATGGGAAAAGGATTCTCATTGCACTTAACAATCAGTCAGTTATAAAACGCATGAGGCAAGTGAACGTATATTTTAAAGTGGTGCTGGAATGTGTTCTGAAACTAAACATATGTGCCTCGTTGAACGAGGTAACGTTGACGTGGGTTAAGGGACACATAGGCACAGCTGGGAATGAAGCAGCAGACGAACTAGCAAAAAGGGGATCTGATGTGGATTTCTGTCTACCAGAACCCAGGGTTGCCCTGGGGAATGGCCTAGTGCGATCTAAAGTTCTTCAATGGGTAAACTCATTACACCTGAATAGGTGGAGGGAGAATACCACATGTAGATAGGCTCGAATGGTGCTAAAAGAGCCCCTCGGCAGGAAGGCCAGCAAGGTGCTCGGATATAATAGGGCTACTTTAAGCTGGATCACTGCGTTAGTGACAGGACATGGAAACTTCAAGTACCATCTGGCTAAGATGAAAGTCGTAGAAGATGATACTTGCAGACAATGCCTGGAAGAGGCTGAGACGGTAGCGCACATTGTGTGTGAATGTCCAGCACTGGCTAGCATAAGGTTTAAGATCACGGGCAGACACTTGTTAGATGTGAATGCCATGGGGGAACTAAGCCTTAGACAAATGCTAGCAATTACAAAAGACTCTGTGATGAGGAAGAGTGTCGACAGTTACCAGTCGACAGTCTGAAATCACTTTAGTCAAGAGTAAAGGCTAGGGCTAGCACGAGACTCAATTGAAAGTAAGGTGGTTGTGATTACAGATCCGTTCCCTGAAATCAATTTGAGGAGCGAAATGGGGGTCGAAAAGGGACCCAGAAAGTAAGTGGTCTGCTTCGATATCCCCCCATACATGAATAATAATAAATATCTAGTGTTTACTGTAAAGTTCTATACATAAATGTAATTTTGAACATTTCTTTATATAAATATATGTGTTAATGTCACATTAACTAACTTGCATTCAAATTGTTCATCGTCATTAACGTTGTCATATCGCCTGTGTAACTCCTACTCTTTAATATAAACATAAGCTGAAAGATATATTTTGCAGCATATCTTCTATCTCCTTCTAAAAGTTTAAAGCCTAACTGAAATGTAGAGTATTAACGACACCTCACGTAACTACTTCCGCATAAAAGACAATCTTGGTTGTTCTCTTCTGTTTCAACCTTTGGTGAGTTTGGTACGATTTTCTTCCTGCAGTTAATAAACAAAATCTAATTTCAATTTTCATACTTTGTTGTTTCATTTCACGCATTGGATTCTTGTTTGTATTCTGCATTGAGTAACAAAAATCATTTATTTTGTTTCGGCTCAGAGAAGTTTTATATCGGGTTCCAATCAATCCGGATTTCATCCACTCAACCAGCCCTGAGCTAAACAATATGTATTAGTGTGAATGCTTCTTTTTTGTTAACTGTAAATATATACTTATCAAATATTTTCAGTTGTCTTTCGTTGGTTGCTTCTCCGGTCGTTGTCTTCTCTCTTTTCGTTTGCTCTATACTGGATCGTCTTCATTCGCTTTTCCGTTACTTCTTTTTGAACTTCTCCCGTTAGGCTTTTGATACAGACAGCGTCTTTAAACTTCATTACACATCAATAAATTCTACTTGTATTATTCTTGTTTAAACTTTGTTTTGTTTAAATTTTTGATCGTTTTTATATATTGACATTTTTTGTGTAAGTAGTTTTTTTTTGTTATTTTTATATGTGTTATTCTTTTGCAAAGTGAACAGGTTGGACAAAATTTCGTCACTATTTTGACACCAATCAAAAGCATGTTCTCTTTTGCTATAAAATCTTTTCGCGTTTCAACGAAGATGCAAGCAAATTTTAGTTTTATATTTGTTATATTTATTATTTTACAATAGGTTTTTCTTTATTTACAACGCACTCCCGCAAAAGTCATATCGAAGCCACAAGTCTACAAGGTGCGGCAACTTGAACCTGTTCGGGATGAAAACGCTTAAGTGGGCGGCAGTGTTACGAAGTAATAATCAAAGATGTGTGAAACGACCTATTGTACAAATACGCAGTATTATAACATAAACCAAAAACAAATTGCGTAGCAGAAATTCTCCGAACCACGATTCAACGTAGAAACGAAAACAACTTCTACAGCAAGAAAAAGTAAACAAAAGACACACACAAACACATATACAAGACTACTAAGCCAGCAAATGAAATAAATGATGCGCAATTTCGCGTATGTTCGGGGCATTGCAAGAAGCGGCCGTGATCTGTATATAAAGGCGCCGTCCACCTCAGAAGGCATAGTTGACTTTGATATTTCATAGGGTGAATATCTGTGTGTACAAACAAGTGTTAAGTGTACAGTGTAAATTAGTGCTGAATAGTTATAAATAGAATCTTAATTGCCGAATAAAGTTGTATACTGATAAAACCATTAAGGACTGTGCATTTTAATTTTGGCAATTAAACGAACCCTACAAATTAATGTTTATTGTGGTAATAAACGTAACAATATAAAAATAAAACAATAGCAAATAGTATACATTTTTGGAAGGATTTTCCGTTATCCTTTGTAAAGTTTGGTTTGGAGATAACCCAGTTTCGGCTATGTGCCATCGTAAGTGTCAATTTTCGTTCTCAAATATCAAATCAAGCATCAATAGCAAATACATTTTAAATTGAATATGTGCTTAAAATTTAAGATCTAAATGGCTGTAAATATTTGTTTAATTCTATTAAGAACTGTTTTTCGTCTTTTATTTTTAAGTTCCGAAAACGTCAGCCCTTTTAAAAATTGTTGTCATGCACAACACTAACGGGTTGACTAAGCTTCAATAAGACGATGAGAAAATTCAAAAATGTTAATATTTGTATAAACAGGCGTCAAGTGGCTTGTGAAATAAGCAAACACATTTGTTTGCACATCCATAACATTCCAGTTTTTTTAATCAAATTACAATTTTCTTACATGTACACTAGAGTGGTTCAATTTGTTCGGGGAGAAAAAACGTGACGAAGAGTATAGCAGAAACATAATCTACGGAAAATTGGGAGAACATTTTTTGAAGAATCCATGGTTTTAAAATTAAAACGCAACTCCCGATTTTTCACGAAACATTTTTTATTCATTTTGAATAATTTTGTATCTATTTGCTCTTAGGTTGGTTTTTTGTAATTATTTTTATGGATAAATTATTTCTATGGATTGCAAAGCAATGCTCTGCAATACCGGCTTTTTATTCATTTGTCCGTAGTTTTAAGCAATAAGCGTGTTTAAAATTTGTGGTATTTTACACCAGTGCATTTTAAAGTTTAAATAAAATTTGTTTAAAAAACGGATTCGGCAGTAATGTCTATTGTTTCTTTGAATTTTGCGTTGTATGGCAATCCTAATTGCAGGAACCATGCGCACAACGCTGACAAAGGCGCCTTTCGCCATGTTGAACTGGTTACCAGTGGACTTACTAGCAAGAAAGCTGGCAATAAATACAACAGTACGGCTAAGCGCCACAAATGAATGGAACTTTAGACTTTGGGAACATTCCACCATCATAAGGATTTGGAATCGGCTCGCTCTTGAAAAGTTCGGGTTCTCCAGAGAGCACAGGATCCCTAGTCGACTATCTGGAAACATACACAGAAGGTTCCAAGTGGGATAAAGGCATAGGCGGTGGTGTCTTCATAGTGGAACTGGGGATCAAAATTTCAAAACGATTCTAAGGGCGGAACATTGGATGTAGTATTACCGAATATTTGATAGAGATATTCGAATCTTTACCAACAGCGGTGCTGTAATTATTTCCCTAACAGATATTTATACAACATCCAAACTGGTCCAGGAATGCTGCACATCCTTAAATCGGATGGCGAGATATTTAAAAATCACTCTAGAGTGGGTGCGTGGACACAGGAGTAACAGGGCTAGCAAGGCTGTAGGAGTCACACATTAATGAATTATGTGGTATACTCCTCTCAGCCTGCAAATGAAATGAAAAATACTTCGTTTATATATTGTTTATTTTAGAGTTGAGCTTGTGCTCTGCTCGCTGGTTCTTTATTTAATTATTTTAAATGTTTCTTGTTCCTACAAACTAAGTACAAATATTTTTATAAACAATAAAGCTGTTCATGGATTTTGCTGACAAGGCAAAATCCCACGACCAGCTAAATATGATATTTGTGGAATGTGTCGTCTGATACCCTACAACCAAACCGTAGGTAATGGTCGTGTGAACAAATAAGCGACTGATAAGGGTCGTTCAGACAAGCACAGTACACCTCCCCTTTTGGGAGAATAATCAATATAATATTGATTATTAAATGCTCTTTTTTTACAAAATTTATCCTTCAGATTAATAACTTTAAAAAAATATTTTGTTTTGTTTGTTTTCTTAAAATTATTATATAATTGTATAAATACAAAAATTACCATATAAGTATTAAAAGAATATATATGTATGTATATAAAAATATAAATTAAAACTTCTTAAGTGGCTAAAAGGACTTTTAATTTGTGAACTTTTTTATCCTGTTTTTATGAACAACGAATGGTTTTCCGTTGTCATCCAGGAGTTCAACATTATTATTGTCAAGTAGTCCTATGACCATATAAGGCCCTTTGTACACAGGTTCCAACTTGTGTCCTGCTTCGTTAGTAGTTAGTACCCAGTCATTCAGAGCTATTGTGACTGAATTAGCCTTTTCGCTAGAACTTTGGTGCCGTTTTAGTTTGGCATTTTCTATCAGGCTAGCAGCTCTACGGTGCGCAACTTGGAGTCTGAATTTTACTTCCTTTTCATATGAATCTATATTATACAGTGGAGCTATGTTATTGTCCCTGGTGAAATTCATGGTAGGTGGAATTTTTCCGAAGACTAGTTCAAATGGACAATATTCATGGGCTGTTGATGGGGTTGTATTATAACAATATATAAAAAATGTTAACCACACATCCCAGTCCGATTTATCTTCAGACACATATGATCTTAGATATTCGTTGAAGGTTCTGTGAGATCGTTCAACAGTACCTAGCGTCTCATGATACGGAGTAGAGTTAATTTTTTCTATTTTCAGGAGACTGCAAAGCTCTTGTAAGATTTGATTCATATACTCAGTACCCATATCGGTAACAATCTTAGTCATGGGGCCATATATTAATATGAAGCCTTCCATGATTGCTTGTGCAACACTTCTTGCAGATTTGTTGCTTATGGGCACGGCTACTAGAAATTTAGTGAGGTCGCACATTATGGTGACTGCATACTCATTTTGAGAGTTTGACCGGGGTAAGGGTCCAATGGTGTCTATAATGACAATCTCAAAAGGTTTGGCTGGAGTTGGTGTTAGGACCAAGGGTTCTTTTACTTTTATTGCTGGCTTATTTATTTGGCATGCCTTGCATTGTTTGATATATTTAGTAATGTCTCGGGTCATGCCTTTCCAATAATATAGAAGTCTTATTTTTTTGATCATGCGGGTTATTCCGTTTCGACCTCCAATGATGGGGTCATCATGGTACGTTTGCATGATTAAAAGTTTTTCTTCATCGGTTTCAAGTTTAATTAATTTAGGTGTGAGCACCAAGGTCAATCTTTTTAAGAGACCATTACCTTTATTTTTAAAGGATTCAATATCTGTTCTCGGGATATTAAAGAGACGATCACCCTGTGAAAGTCGTAATGTTGTTAGACCAATGTTATCAGCTATTTTTTCAAGCTTTGGAAAGAGGTGACCTAAGTCTACTTTTCCATTAATAACTAGATCATGCAACTTATGTTCGGAAAGCTTTTTCTTTCCTTTAAGGATAACAAGTTTATCCTGAGTAAAATGCATCTGTGGCATTCTAGGGTGCTCTTGGGCATTAATTGCCTCATATACTTTTAAATTAACCGATTTTTCAATTTTATTCCTTTTTGTCCCTTCGACATTATCCTTTTTTGCCTGAAGTCTAGTTGTTACCTTCAGTACTTGTTTGACTTCTATATTTTGTATATCCGAAAATTCTATGCGGGACAGAGCGTCTGCCGCATGATTATCTTTTCCCCTTAGGTATTCTACGACGGAGTCGTATTCCTCCAAATCTAGCCTCATTCTTGTTAGTTTAGATGACGGATTTTTAAGGGAAAATAGGTAAGGGAGTGGTTTATGATCACTTCTGATATCGAACTTTCTTCCATATACATATGTTCTAAAATATTGAATAGCCCAATGTATAGCAGTTAGTTCCAGCTCTATAGTAGATTTATTGTTTTCGCCTTTTGTAAAAGATTTGGATGCGAAAGCAATTGGCAATTGTATGCCTTCGGTTTCCTGACTTAGGACGGCACCACAGGCGTATTTACTAGCGTCTGTAGTTATAAAGAATTCTTTATCAAAATCTGGATATTGTAAAATGCGTGGGCTCATCAGGTGATTTTTAAAATAAATAAATGCATCTTCGCATTCTTTAGTCCAATCAAACATTACGTTTTTCTTAGTTAGTCTAGTAATGTGACGTGAGTGTTCTGCAAAATAGGGAATAAATCTCCTGTAATAATTGCAGAACGCTATGAAACGTTTAGCTTCATCACCATTTTTGGGTGTTGGATAATTCTTGATTATCGAGAATTTACTGTCATCTGGTAAGATTCCATTATTTGTGCATTTGTGCCCCAAAAACGTTACTTCCTGACGGAAAAATATACATTTATCAGGGTGTAGTTTTAGGTTATATTTTCTGCACAATTCAAATACGTCTTTTAAATTATTTAACATATGTTGAGTGGAGCACCCGATGACAATTAAGTCGTCCATATATACAAAAGCTTGTACGGGAGATAACCCTGAAAAAGCTAATATCATCATTCTTTGGAATGAGTTTGGTGCTATTTTTATGCCATATGGTAGTCTTTTGAATCGGAAGGAACCGTTATCTGTTGAAAATGAAGTTATGTCTCTTGATCTTTCTTCCAACTCTATTTGATGAAAACCGGATATCAGATCAAGGCAGGAAAAATATTTTGCTCTACCTAACTCGTCTAATATGTCATCTATTCGAGGTAAAGGAAATTTATCAGCTATGAGTTTTTTATTAACTCCTCTGTAATCAACTACTAGTCTCCATCGTTTTTGGTTAGTACCTGGTAAAGCTTTCTTTGGTACTAAAAGCAATGGACTGTTGTAGTCAGAAATAGATGGTTCTACTATATCGTCATTTATTAGTTTTTGGACTTGTTTGTTTACCTCCTCTTTATGAGTGTGAGGAATTCTATAATTTTTAATGTAAACTGGTTGTTTATCGTTAAGGCGCAATCTCTGTTTATAAAAGTTGTTTGTTGTAATTTTTTCGGACTCTAATAAAAAGACATCTAACTCGTTCTTTACAAAGTCTGGAAAATTTTTTCTAAGTTTTTCCAACTTTTCTTTAGAGTTTTTGTTTTCATGGTTGATTTGTGCAATGGTATAATCGCTAAGTTTTTCAACCAGAATTTTATTGTTTTTTAGGATCAAATCTTGGTCCGTTGTGTTAACAATTTTGACCAAGGGTTTTGATTTTCGGGTTATTGTATTGGCGATGTATACGTCAGGTTTTATTATTTGTTGTGGAACGAATACATCTTCATCTTCGATGTCAAAGTTGAGAGGTCTTATGACTTCTGATCTAGCCAGAAGTGAAATTGAACTAAGTTCTGGACGGTCATACAGTATGATATTGTAATCATAAGGGACATTATCGGTCAGTATTAAAGAATCTTGTTCACCGCTAAAGTCCATTATACATTTGTATATGTAATGTAGTTTCCACTTTGCCTATTGTATTTATAAAACCTTTACCTATCACGTTTATTTTTATTTTAATATTTTCGAGTATAGAGTCATAATGGACTTGAGAAAGTTTAATAATTGATATATCGGCGCCTGTGTCCATTAACAAAGTTGACGTAGTCGTTCATTGTTGAACCACATTTGAAATAGCTATATAAATTTAGGTTGACAGTATATGTTTTTATTGAATATCCTCGGGGGCTTGTCCGTTTTCCGAATTATCGTAAGTATTCATTGTGTGTACCCTAGAGTGCACTTGGTTTCTACCACGATAATTATTGTTGAGGAAATTATTATTTCTGTTTTGGGTATTGTTACTATTGGCATTGTTATTATAATTGCCATTAGAGTTCGAAATCCTACGGTTTTGGTATCTGTTACCATGATTTCCTTAGGATGCTCTGTTATAGTTTCGTCTATTTGAAGTTCGGCCTCTCCGTCGTTTATATAGGATGTTTCTAGCTTTTTCGTGAGGTCCTCTATCTCTTTTGCGTAATTGTTCGCCGTTTTGCCTAACGTTCATGAGTTTGGCAAGTACGACGTCAACTGATTCTCCTTTGATCGTGGTTCTAAGTTTGTTAATAACTTGGAGAAGAGTAGTTTCTGTTGATATTATATTGGGCGCAGAACCTCGTAATTTTGTTTTAACTAGATTGACAGCGGTTGCTTCATGAGTTTCTTTTATTGAGTCTACTAGATTTAGTGCATCTATGAAACTCTGTAGGTTGTCAGGAGACCCATCAAACTCGGGCAGAAGCCTCGAAGCTGTGTTAAGGAATTCTATTATTGTTTGAGGCATGTTTTTATTTTTTGTTGCAGGTTTGTTTGTATCAGAACTTTCTTCTAAAGGAACGAAGATAATAGGTTCATGGATACTTTGTGGTATTTCTATTTTTATTCCTTTTCATGATGATACGGCTAATAATTTTCCCGTATATAATAACAAAAGGAATCTGCGAATGTTTTATGAGCCTGCCTCTTAATTGTTCTAATTTTTCTACAAGCACGTTTATGTGTTTATTAGTAGTTTCCTTTTTTGTTTCCCTATCAGTGTTTACACATTTATGGGATCTAAGGGACGATTCTTTTATAAGTCGTGCTTTATATAGTATGTTGTCCCATTCCATTTAAGGTTGGAGATGTGGACAAATAAGGTGATTTTTCAAATTAATTCCGTTAAGGGAAGAGTGAAATGTGTTAGGATATGTTGTGAATTCTTTCACAAAGTTACTCAGAACACATTATTATTATAAGGATGAAGAATTAAAGGATCGGACTTAGACCTTATCCAAGTCTGTTGCCATTGATCTACGTATGTAGGTTTTTTTATGGACCTTCTGTGAATTTGGCATAATGTAATTACTAGTTGTAATGCTAGTATACCAATAATTATTCCCAGATATACTACAGGGTATTCAATGGAAATTTTAACCTCATTGATCACGTTTGCATTTGGATTATCTATCTTGGAATCGTGGTTACCCATTTTATGCTGTGATTTAGTTGATGCTAAAAGGGGATATTAAATAAATGACGGAGCGATACATACGTGTCGATAAAAATACCCGTGCTTTAGGAATGAGGGTTTGTCGCAGCATGTATTTCACCTATTGACCGCGAAGGTATTAAACGAGAAAATCCTGGTAGTAAGGAGACAGAAGTCGCCCGAAAAGAATGCGAAAACTCAAAACAATTTAAGGATTAAATCCTTTCCAGAACTGTCTTTGTTCGTTCTTTACGTTGTTGCTTACAGGTTTCAAAAAAACAAGTGTACAAGTTACATCTAAGTTTACTTATAGTTAAGTTTATGCAACAACGCAAAGGTTAGTAGGTCTTTCAGTCGGGGGCGTGTTAGTTCTTATATATAAGGGTACTTATCCCATCACGACCGTCACCATTTTTTGATAGTGAATAGTGGAAATGGCATATGTCGATCATCACCAATTGATGATCGAAACGGTGCAATCCTCTTTTTTTTTTTTTTGTTATACCAGTGCAGGGACACGTATGTTTGCGACCGGTGATTTATTTTTTTTAGTACAAGTTTTTGTTAAATTTTTATTTTTATTATACCACATTGATTGTGGTTATTTATTTATTTATATATATATTTTCATATACATGTAAATATATATTTTGTATTTAGTGTTAGTTTACTTAAAATCTATAGAAATAATAAAATTTTTGAAATATATATATTTTGTTTTGTTTTTATTTTTATATATTTAACAATTAATTTCCAATTTTTAACAGTATTTCCAATAAAATTTTGACACCATTTTAATAAAATTATATTTAATTTTTTTCTTTTGCAATTAAAATTTTTATATTTCTTAAAATTCCGTATATTTACCATTTTGGTTGGTTTTGCTGTTGATGATGATGATAATGTGGTTGTCTGATTAGTTACTGCCCAGAAATGGAAAATGTTCCCTTTATGATGCGGTAGAATAAATTTTACTTCCTTCAATTTTGTCAATTTCCTCACGGGATTCAAATACAGGGAGATCAAATAGCTAATGGCAAAGACTTCATTCAATCGCTTTTAAGGATTTTTCTTTTGTGTTTGTTCACTGATATTCACAAGGTTATTTCTGTTTTTTTTTGTTTTATTTATTTTTGGCTCCTGGCCTGATCGCCATGTAAAATGAAATGAAAAATACTTCATTTATATATTGTTTATTTTAGAGTTGAGCTTGTGCTCTGCTCGCTGGTTCTTTATTTAATTATTTTAAATGATTCTTGTTCCTACAAACTAAGTACAAATATTTTTATAGACAATAAAGCTGTTCATGGATTTTGCTGACAAGGCAAAATCCCACGACCAGCTAAATATGATATTTGTGGAATGTGTCGTCTGATACCCTACAACCAAACGGTAGGTAATGGTCGTGTGACAAATAAGCGACTGATAAGGGTCGTTCAGACAAGCACACTACAATACGATATATAATATCTCTAAGGCTAGATGACTGGAAGAACCCACATGCAGTATCACTATGTTAACCTGGCAAAGTTTGTACAGGGCTCGAACCAGAGCTCTGCTAAGTTTTCAAAGGACACAATTAAAGGAATTCGTTGCAACGATTACCGGACATTGCAAATTTGGTAGCGAAAAGAATGAGGCTGCCTGCAAATGACTTCAGTAGAAGTTGTCAATTGAAGAGAAAACGATATATCTCCTCCTGTGCCTATGTCCTGCCTTGGAGGATGAACGCCTGACTCATATCGGGCGGAGGCCCTTTAGCAGCCTCTCCGAACTACCGGAGGTGGGACTGTGGAGAGTTAATTCCTTCATTAGGAGCAGTCGCTGGTTTAGCAGAGACTCCATACCGACACAGGTTTAGTGACCCTTCTTCAATTCCCCTGAATTTCTTCTACTCTTTTATCCACGGCGGCCTGATCACCTAACCTTACCTACATCGGGAAATGCCAGTGTAATTTAAATTCCTAAACATATAGAGAATACATGCTATACCAGCACATTAGCAGAAAACATACAATTCCTGAACCTGATACAGAAATTTCAGAGTTGCTTTCAACACACCCATCAACTAATTATGAATCGACCAGCTCATTGAAAATAGATATTGGCAATGAAATCGAATATCAAGCACCTTTTATATAAGAAGAATATGTTATAAAACAAAGAGCATATTCTCTTCTTAGAGACTTTAGAGTTAAGGAGAAAAGGGAAGAATTCATTGTTATGGATAAGGCCAAAGTAGCTCGAAAAAAAAAATGCAGAGCTTTTGTGCGGCAACCACAAACCATATCATAGCGTTTTCCTTTGATGGAAAAATAGATCATTTCTTAGCGAGGAAAAACATTGGTGGCCAGTATCACACAAATTTATTCAAAGAACCACACATAGTTGTTGTCACTTAAAAGTTAATGCTGAGAACGCTGGTCGGCTAAGAAATCGTATTTCTTTGAGATTTGCTGTGATGGTGAAGAAACCAATATTGGAAGTGAAAATCGAATAATTCAAAGGTTCGATATTATGTAACGCTGGATTTACAAATCCAAATAGTGGCATGCAATTGTTGTGTACGTATTGTCAACGAAAAATTCTTCGAAATAGTCGAATCTCATGCCATTCGTTTTTGTGTTTACACATGCAAGTGTATGTTCAGAGCGTAAAGTTCAGAAAATTTGTTTACTTTTAAAATTAAAAACTTTTTTATCAAGAAATGAGAAAGAAAAATTTGGGAGGACAATGTCAAAGATTTAAATAATTTGTTTAATAATCTGTTGGCTGCATTTTTATTCCATTTTAACTTTTTGTTTTCTTTTTAAAATATAGTTACCGAGTTCACCATGTAGGTATATTTTTGGGGAAACGATTTACATTTATTATTAATAGTAATATTTTATTATTATTACTAATATTATTGCTCTTTAATTAACCAACTTGAATTTTTTTATGCGCAATTTAAGAAATAAATCATAACAATGCATTTAAAAAGGTAGAACTTTTATTACAATTTAAACGCAATCCAGTACATTTACATTTAATATTGAACAGGGTAATATTGTCTATCGTTTTGACATTTAGTGGCATGCAAATGCCAAATATTCACTCGCATGCAATTTTACCTGCCACTGGAGCTGCCATTGCAAAATATGTAAGTTTTTTAGTGAAAATGTGTGTGTTGAGTTTTTCGAACTTGTAGTGGTATGTGTAAACGCTAGGTTAGATAGACCCTTACAATTGTTTGGCTGTTTATTACATTTCAATGACTTACCGTTTCGACATTTATTCGCCGCGCTAGAGAAATCAACCTCAAGCGGTTCTAAAGAATCCAGTGGGATTTTTACTAAGCCGATAAAAACATGCGAGCAGCAAAAGGTGGGCAAATAAACAATATAAGCCTAAGTATTAACTATTTAAATGCAAAATACGTTGTTGTAGACTGTATCGAACTTTTAACCAATTTCTTTGGCAATCATGCTACCACTAATGGAAACTGCAGTCCAAAAGGCAATTTCGACGGACGTTAAATACTTGTCACGCATTACTAATGCAGTTTCTAGTGATTTCTGTTCTTAAGATTTCGGCAATATAAAGCCTTGACCAATAGTCCATATTCGATAGTTGACAATGGCCAACAGGCTTTGAAGATTGTATGTAACAACAAATTCTTCATCGGAAGACTTGAAAGTACTAGCAGAATTCATTATTAAAGTTTATATGCCAATGTACGTATATTAATGTGAAGTACTATAACTCCCTGATATATGGTAGTGCACTTTTATGTAAGTTCATACGGTCGAAGCAATATCTGTCGCAGAGTCACACAGGGATTGTAAATAATGTTGTGCAAAACAATGCGCCATTTACTGCACACATCCTCTACGGACATTTGTTGGGATACATAGAATTTGAGAACCCACTACTACCTGATCCAAAAATACCAGCACATATTCAGGGAACTGAGCGCTTCGGCCAACTGCTAACCAATGTTTCTCGGCGTCTAGTAGACAGTAATCTAAATTGTAATACAAATTTTTTGTTTCTTATAAAAAAAAATTTGTTATTATACAAACTTTATCATGAAACATCGGGGGCTCCATTTTGATTTTAGAAATACTTATGGTTTCTCTTAGGAAAACTTTCGCTGATTACGGTACTGCAATACTTTTGGTTGACAAAAAAATTTACCCTGTACACTGATATCTTGATTTTATATCTTCTGTAATGTTTGTTCGTGTGCTCTAAACGAAGAATTTGTTAAAAATTTGGATATTAATGATATATTATCATCAAAATTTTTGTATGAATAAAACTCATTTTTTCATTATATTTGTAAAATCCACAACAACAAAACATATTTTTAGGTGGGGTGCCATAAAGCCATAGGACATAAAGACATAATGGCTTTGCCTCGATTCAAACGGACATAAAGCCATAATTTTGATATGGCCTTAAGTCTCATATCAATTTTATTGGAATGGGACATAAAGCCATTATGGTTTTATGTCCCATTTGATGTTTTGCGTTACAAATACCATTCTTCCTACTTGAGGAAAAATGGCCCCAAAATTTTACATACCTTAGGCCGGGCGGAGTGGTTTTTACTCTACGGTATGTCGAACTCCGTCTTCGCTAACAAAATATTTTAAGTAACCGGCCTTCGGCCGGCCGGAGGGGTTTTTACTCTATGGTATGTCGAACTCCGGCTTCGCTAACACAGTGTTTTAAATAGCCGGCCGAATGTATTTTTACTCTAGGGTGCGTCTAACTATGGACCAAAAAGTAAGAAAAATTGTATCGAAATTCATTTTGTTGTTTTGTATGTATGTACAATTTTGGGGACATTTTTCATTGGGGTCATTTTTCCTCAAGCAGGAAGAATGGCCACATCATTATTATATTTGTATTTATATTTATAAATTTGCTGTTCTTTTTCTACGTATACCAACTTGCTATTTTTCCATAATCCGGATATTATATTATATTCAAAAATATCTTCCGAATTTTCCATATTAGTTATGTAAATCTATAAACACGTGAACCACCTGCAATGTCGAAATTTGATTGATTGCCAACAACATTTTGACAGACAACACGGCGACATGAAACAACAACGCATTTTCTACATTAAATAGAGTGATATGCAATCATTATCAAAAATATGGCTTTATATCTCATTTTCGGGAAAAAATTTATGGCGTTAAGTCCCATTGTATTGGGACTTAATGGCATATGCTCTTATGTCTCAATGGAATGGGACTTGAAGCCTTATGGCTTTATGTCCTATGGCTTTATGACACCGCACCTTATTTTTATCTTACACTACGACTTGACTAGCCATGAACGTGTTCATACAAGCGTCTGCAAAACAACGAGAGAAAATGTGTTCGTGATTTTCCGTTTGAATAATACGTGTAGAGGTTCCTCTTCAGTTTGATAATAAATTTTGTTCTCTCATCGAGATTGTAAGGATGCTTTTAATATAGTTTATGACGGGTGTTTACAGACGAGCACACATACAAATACTTTTATACTACATTTACATCTACGCAAAATCTGGTACTTATAAGATTTTGAGCGAAATCTAGTTCATTTCTACCAGATTACCCATACAAAACAAAATCTACTTACGAACTAGATTTTGGCAAAATCTCTCAAAATCTTGCAATACTAAACGATGCAACTATGTATTTTTTGCTAAAGTACTGAAATATACAGCGCTGAACAAGAAAATTTTGATATCGATGTGAATAAATCAAACTCTGAAGAAAACGTCAAACCTTAACAGCTGTTTTTGTTTACATTTTTATTTCTATGATGGTGAATTAATGTCAACAGTGTTACCTTATCTGAATATGAGATCAAAATTTATGAATTGTGGCAACAAATTACTGACACAGGGATGGAAAACCTGCACTATTGTACTTGTTTAAGTTATTAAGGTACAATTTTTGTCATTTTTTGTTTTCGTCGTTGGATTTTATTAACACGTATTTTTTTGTAAGAATTAAAGTTTGTTAATGAATACTCCCTATACTAAAGTCTTTTTGAATAATAACTATATGCCAATCAATTAATACTGTTTTAGGCTCTCCATTGCCGTGATCGATTTTGGGACATTGTTTTATAGGGAAAATAGTATTTTGGGGATTTTGACCTTATTTTGGGAAAAATGAAAGTTTGTTAGTGAATACCCCCTATACTGAAGTCTTTTTGAATAAAAACTCTATGTCATTCGATTACCATTGGTTTTAGCTTTACACTGCTGTATTCAAATTTGTGGGACATCGTTTCGTTTAGGATTTATAGGAAAAATAGTATTTTGGGGATTTTGACCTTATTTTGGGAAAAGCGAAAGTTTGTTAGTGAATACCCCCTATCCTGAAGTCTTTTTGAATAAAAACTCTATTTCGTTCGATTACTATTGGTTTTAGCTTTACATTGCTGTATTCAAATTTGTGGGACATCATTTCGTTTAGGATTTATAGGAAAAATAGTATTTTGGGGATTTTGACCTTGTTTTGGGAAAAATGAAAGTTTGTTAGTGAATACCCCCTATACTGAAGTCTTTTTGAATAAAAACTCTATTTCGTTCGATTACTCTTGGTTCTAGCTTTCCATTGCTGTATTCAAATTTGTGGGACATCGTTTCGTTTAGGATTTATAGGGAAAAATAGTATTTTGGGGATTTTGACCTTATTTTGGGAAAAATTAAAGTTTGTTAGTGAATACCCCCTATACTGAAGTCTTTTTTAATAAAAACTCTATGTCATTCGATTACTATTGGTTCTAGCTTTCCATTGCTGTATTCAAATTTGTGGGACATCGTTTCGTTTAGGTTTTATAACTAAAATATTTTTAGCTTTCCATTGCTATATTCTATTAATGTATATTGCAAACCTAAAGACGTGATTCAGATTTTCTGAAGAAAGTTGCTCTGTACATGAAGATAATATAGTTTACTTATTTTAAATTAAATCAAACGTCCATGATCTTAATTATAGTAGCAATTTGTTGAACAATTATAAATACGGCATTACATTTCGCTCGCTAGTATTACTTGCACGTGTTAATGTTTACATATTTTCAAACTCACCACGTTAAAAAAAATTTGTAAACAAAAACAGCTGTTACGGTTTGCCGTTTTGTTCAGAGTTTGATTTATTCACACACATAATTTTGATATTTGTAACAAAAAAAAAGCGCGGTAGAAACATAATATTTGCTGCAACATTAAAAAATAATAAAAGTTTAAAATAAGTGTTTTCAATATGGATAAAACAATAATGAATAAAGTGTAAGTAATATTACATATGTAATTATGTGTATAAAAACAATTGTAGCACGAATTTAATTAAATTTAGAGCCAATTTTTTATTCTTTCTTCAGTCAGCTGTTTTTGTTATGAAAATGAAATCCAATAATACGTCAAAAAGCAGTAGTGTAAACGGCAAAGATTTTCTTCGAGATTTGAGCTGAAATCTACTAGATTTTGCGTAGGTGTAAATGTAGTATTAGTTTCTCTGTGTACTTTGTTTTGCGTAATGACATGAGAGATTTGTGCGAATTATTGTTCGGACAACTCAGTTTGAACATGAAGCGACCATGAACAGCGGCGGTCTTGACCAGCCATTATTCTGTGCGCGCAGCAAAATATGCGATAGCTGAACATATTTTTGCCTAGTCAATACGCCATGTTATGTACGGCAGTTCACACACGAGCGCACACAAACATACATCCTTTTTATTTTAGCTGTGTATTTTGTTTGTGTAATGTCATAAATAAGTTGTGCAAACTATTTTTTCGGACAACTCTGTTTGAACTTGAAGCGACCATGAACAGCTACAGTCTTGACTAGGCATTTTTCTGTGCGAGTCAAAATTAATCTTTACCAAAATGGCGGTATAACAAAGTACATAAATGCATAAAGATTTATACAAAATAAATAATAAAAATTAACAATCTGCTAGATACATTCTTTTCCCAAACCGTGAAACAAAATGCGGATGGTACATTTCAAGCATATTCAAATTGTATATACATTCCGTATTGACTGGCCATAGATCTGTTTTGCCAACACACAGATCGCTGGTCGCACAGGTATTTAGCTGGTGAAGCCCGTTGCTGTTGATTGTCTGTTTGTTTTCAAACAAAGTGGCCTGAACAGTTGTTCCACATCGCTGTTCTGCCATCACAGAAACAAAATACATGCAGCAAAAAAAAACCTATGTTTGTATTCGCTTATCTGTAAACACCCGTACATAAGCTATGCTAAAAGCATCCCCACAATCTCAATGAGAACCAAAAATTATGCTCAAACTGAACAGCAACATCTACACGTACTCTCCAAATAGAAGATCTCGAATTTATTTTTCCTGTTATTCTTCGGACGCTCTCTCATTGTGCGAACAGATTTTTACCTAGTGAAGACGTAGTGTTGTTGGTATCAAAATTGGTATGCATCACATACAAATTAAATTAAGTATGGCATGTACTATTAAGTTGACAGTGTCTGTTTGTTTGTTGGGCAACTTTGTTTGGTAAAAGCAATAAACAGACCAGCTTTTATTGTCTGGGTGAGAAGCACAAAGTAACGTGAGAAGTGCGGGGTTTACTGCGTCGGATAAACTTTGTAAAATTTGTAGAAAGCTAGTGAAAAAAAATAAACAAATTTACTGTATTCACGCCAGTATTACTGTTTTTTAATATCTTTTATAATTATATATATACACGTTGGAGGTAAGCTTATATGTGTTTATTATGATACGTACTAGGTCATATAATATATTTTTTTAAAAGTTGTTTATGGTCGTAATTAGGGTTGCCAGCACCGTTTATATAAAATAGAATGAACAATTTTTAGAATGCACTCCGGGGGATCACTGTGTATTTGGGTTGTGACCCTTGTTACAACTCGATTGATAATGGAATGGAAAGTTTTGCCCACAGACCATGCAATCATTACACCATAAAAAAGCAATTTTAAATAAAATATTATTTGCTATATGGTCGCTACGAAAAAGAGCGCAAAAGAGAATGGCGTTGTAAAACAGCATTACTGTTGCGACCGAGTTGTACAACTTGCCAATCAAAACTTAGGTTTTTGTGGAACCAAGCCACAACTTCATACAACAAGACCACACACTGAAAAATCGTGCACAACCACCACGTTTGCCCATCAGATTAAGTTTTTTTTGTATCAGAACACTTGGCTTTTATAATATAATTAAATAATATATGTGTGACGTTTTTCAGCCCGATAGAACTTTAAATTAAAAAAAAATTAATCAATGAAATGTTTTATTCGAAAGATCAATACATGGCAATAACATTTGAAAATGGATTCGGGCATATGTTCACGGCGACTGTTCTTGACGAAGCGCGAGCTCCGGCTTCATTTTTGTAAAAATAAGGTCCAAGGATGTCACAGCGCGTAAATCGCACAAAACAGTGCATTTTTCTGTATGTAATGGAGTCTGTGAGGTTTGTTGTGAATTGGTTTCACTCCTTATGCGGGGATTTTGTTTATTAATAAAACCGTCAAAAATTATGTGAGTCAAAAAGTCACGAAATTGTTCTAATTGGTGCGTATGACAGTTGGTTTGACAGTTAACCCATTCGTAAGTTCTTTCGAGCTGAAAAAATACCATAATTATGCAAATATAACATATAAATAAATAAATTTCATTTAGGATATGCAAACAACGTAATAGTTAATATACTAAAAAGCTCGACTATAGAACAGTTTATATCATGGCGAATTAATTATGTGGTGGGCGCAACGCGAATTCGGTTTCGGGGGTAATTCAACCCAATGTCGAAATTGTTTCGTCTCGAGTCCACTAATGATGTTTATACAAAAGGAAAGACACAAGCAAACAAACGAAAATTTATTTAAGGCGTTAACATATTTATACTATTACTAAAAACATAAATTTTATTTAAAATTCATACATAGATAAACAATTTTTGACCTTACATTGTAACGAGCGAATTCATCACCTGCGCTCATGAGGCCACCTTAAGTTAATTCGCCGTGGTGCATACTAATTACTCTTTGTATGTTTAAAGTCTTAGTTTAAGTATTGTGCATTATTGCATACATTTAATATTATTTTTAAGGGTATTTTGGCGAATTCGCACCTTCACTTTAGGGCTGTACAAATTTTAACAAGTAACTCTAGAGAAGCTAGTGCCTGCTATGAGGATACCAAATACTTAATTATTGGTCATAATCATATACATATATCTTTTTTTCGCTCCGAATTTATATGTATGTACATACATATGTAAAACATAACCTAAAATAATAATATTCACGGATTTTTGAGTATTCTGTTTATATATCGACATAAGTATGTACTTACAAAATGGCGAGTTTTAGTACGGAAGTTGCGAAAAAGCTTTTAAATGGGCATTAGATAGTTTGTCATAGTTTTCTGCTTTAATTTTCTTGCATAATATGGCCGACGCCTAAACGAGTTATAAAACAATTTAAAATCTCTTCATACTACAATTAATACCTATCATATGTATGTACATACTAGTTGTCGGATACAGTTTTATAAGATGTACTAACTTGACTATGGTTTTTGCCAAACATTTTTTTTACTTTTTCATCGCTTGTTAAAGACCCCAATTCTGCTGCATTTTTGTATGAGCGATTTTTATCTTCCCTGTCTTTATTTACGTGTTTAAACTTTGGTCTTCCTCTCTGTTTCTCGTTGTTTCAATTTTGACTTTCTTTGCAAGGTTTTGTTAAAAAATGGCTTTATTCGGTTTTTTGTTTTATTTGTTATTGATTTTTCATTTTTATATATGTATGTATGTAGATCGAATCAAAAATAGCATTTTTCAAAATACATACATATGTACATATGTTTGTGCGTAGGTATAGAGATTTAAATTTTTATTTTTCTATGTAAATATCATTTTAGGTTCCCATATGCAATACATATCCACATACATATGCTCGCATATATATACATATGTATATATATATAAATATATATATATATATATAAATATATATATATATATATATATATATATATATATATAAATATATATATATATATAAATATATATATATATATATATATATATATATATATATATATATATAAATATATATATATATAAATATATATATATATATATATATATATATATATATTTATATAACTATGCATATATGTACATGCATAGGTGCATGAGAATAAAATATTTTTATACGCCCATTTATTTTCCTAGGCTTCCTTCTCCCTTATTATTTTGTATTACTTATCATAATGCAAGTGTTTATACATACATACCTATTCTCTTATCTGAATTACATAATTATGTAGATACCCATATATATACGATGTACATTTGTACGTATATACATAGGTAGGTACCTTTAAAAATTCTGTAAATTTAGAAATGCGTAGGTATCTGTTAATTTTTATTGAAGTTTTGATAATTATATGTATGTATGCCAATAATTATGTACATATGTACATACATATAAATACATATATAGATATATGTATGTATATACACCCATTCATATGTTCGCAAAATATTCCTTTATTGCACTGACCAAAAGTTTTGTTTTTTATATACAAACATACATACATATGTATGTAGGTATAACAAAATTTTGTTTCTTTAAATAGGTAAATATGTAGCTATGTTTGTATTTATGTGTGTATGTACATATGTATACACATACCCATATTGATTGCTTAATATTTTGCCAATTTAGTTAAATTTTATGTTTTGATCTATTGTATAAAAACTAGGCTGGACCAATAAATTCTTTAAGTGTACATAATTGCATATCCATACATATGTACATATATGAGAATTAAAGTTATTTTTGTTACATATATATATATATATACATATATATATATACATATATATATATATATATATATATATATACCAATATCGCTGAAAAAGAGTAGACACAAAAGAGAGAAGAGAGTAATAAGATGTTTATAAATACATGTATGTATGTACTCATGAACGTATGAATGTATTGTTAAAAAAAAAATACGATAAGTAATACTATGTTTGTTAAAGCCAGTAAATAGATACCATATTAATTTTGTATAGACACATAAAGGCATGTACATAAACTTTTTTAATTAATTTCACTATAAAACATTGTTTATAGGTATACATAGGGTTCTATATCTTAAATACTTGGGTAGGTATAAAATAAGATTGACAGATTTCTCTGGAAAAGCAGACCACAGGGAAGATTACAGCATTCGATATTGTTGGAAATTTGAATGAAATTAATGGTCGAGTTACGTACATATGTATGTATGTATATTGAATAGGGTGCACATGTTAACATGTAGGTATTACAGGAATACATTTAATTTAATATGTTTAGAATCAAAATAAGTATTTCTTTATACATATGTACACACATGGGTGTATATACATTCATGATTGTAATACATACCTACCTATTCGTTTCGTAAAGCTTTGTGTATGCAGACGCCATGTACATATGTATACAACAAAAAGCGGTGTCATAAGTGAAAACACACTACTGAAGTATCTGTATCTGCTGTTTGCATTTTGTTATTTATAATATAGGTATTGCTTATACCTTATTTTCCGTATTTTATACATACTTACATATAAAGACCTTCGAGAATCGTTTCTTTTAAAGTAAAGAAATTCCCTTTAAACACTTTTCCACACTTGTATTTAAAATTTTTCCGAAAAACATTACTTACATATGTATGTAGGTACAGACGTATAACTAATACCCATTTATTATGAGAAAATTTTCAGTTTAATTTGTGTATGTATCCACTAAAAATACAAATACGCCCATGACTTACATTCACAGGTTTTTTTTTGTTTTTCCACAAAACGTGGTTTTGCTAGTAAAATAACATTATACCAGGAATTTGAAATAAAAAATATAATTAAAAAAATCTTACCAAAAAATTTGAAATTTTAATATTGTACATATATTTCTTCATTTAAATAACATACATATCTACATACTTACATATTATACCTAGGTACCTATCATATGTTTTCTTGTAAAAACAGCTTTTAACTTTGTGGTTATTACAGCGATAAATAAACATTTAAAATAAATTGTATAAGGAATCTTCTCTAAGGAATAAAATAAAGGCATTCTTGACATTTTGTACTTTAATTCTTTAGTGCTGTAAATTATTTAATGTATAGAATTCAGAAACTATTTCCACATTATATATATATATATATAAATATAAAGTCAGTTTAATTTTATTTCTTTCTACTCCGAACAACCTAATCAACTATCCAGTTTGTTTTGTTATTTTCCTTTTGTTAGTGTTGCTTGTGTCATTGCGGCATCATCTTGTTGGTGATTATTGTGTTGTGAACATAACATATAGATTTTTATATAGCACGACTTAATCGTTTTTTTTTTACCTAGTACTATCAGCGTTGATATGTTTTAAATAATCAAACGTTAAATTCTTTATTATTACCTATTAGTTAAATAAATGTACACTTGCCATGTCCATAAATTTATTTCTGTTGTACATTCTATGTCCTATCACCCTTGTACAAAAACAGTTCCGTTGACTTGTAAAAAGTTTATATTATCTAGGACCTATTCATATGATGAGGTAATTCCATTCTTTCCTAAATTTACTGTTTTGACATCTCTCAATTGTACAGTCTGAAATAAATCCATAACCCGAACATATACGAATGTAGTAAATTCGTGTTATGCAAGTAAATATCTTTCATTTTGCTTTGTATAGTTGTTGTTCAGTTCTCTGTTTCACGTGTAAACGAACGGTCGCGATTATATTCTTACTGGGTGTATTTTTTGTGTTTTTCTTTACCCTGCAAAATACTTATTTTGGGTAAAAAGTTGAACTAGAAAAAAAAATATTCGTAAAATATAAAAATGTAAGTCGAAATTTTGTATATTAAATTGAATTATTTTCATATTTTGTTTTGCTCTCCCTTTCTTCTCTCACTTCCTCTCTGTTCATATTCTCCCTTTGCGACACTGTAAAACATTAAGATAGCGCCATCTTGTTTTTGGTGCAGTAAAAAATATTAAGTATTTAATTCTGTGTCGCTTTCCATTTGATTTCTAAATTATATTACGATTTGCAATTTTGTTGCCCCTCTACTAAACAAACATTGGCATTCATATGTACACATGTTCAATCAGTTGTTAATATTTACATACATACTTAGGGAACGAAACAAACTGAAACATTTGATCATCCATATATTGATATTTAAGTATAGCAAGCCAGCAATACTTTTTTTTAAATCCCAGCTTTGATAGCAAAAAGTATTTGTAAGTTTTGGCTAAAATCACTGTCGCTTTGATTGTTTACTTTTGTATCCCGCGTACATATGTATGTACTTCGTAAGAAACCCAAATGCCGTCGGCATTTATGGACAAGTATGTAACTTCATTCTACACAAAAGGTAAAAAAAAAATAATACGTATAGGTAGGTATGTACATATTTTGAAACATTGTTATAAATATTGTTATAAATATCTTTTGCTAAAGAAATAATATATTTCTTTAATTGATCCAATAATATTGTCTATGCACTAGTGATGCATTGATGTAAATAACCGAATACAAAACTGCTTAACTATTATATATCGTGCACCCTCCATACAAGAGGCTTAACTTAAAAGTTGTAATTTTTCAGTGAACGTAAAAAACTGTTTTTGAGCTAATAAAAGATTTTTGGAACGAATTTCTGTCATCTCTTGTCAAGTTTTGTTTGTAAAAAATCGGTTTCGGTTATGTGCTATCTTAAGTGTCATTATTCGTTCGAAATATAAAATCAGGCTAAATTAAAATTGTAAAGTGAAAATCAATTAATAAAATTCTTCGTTGATAACGTGTGTTGCGGCATAGAAAATGCATTTCATTCAGCTAGATGTCTAATAAAACTAAAAATTACTGTTTTCAAAGGTTGTCCATATTAAATGAATAATTCTCTTTCTGAATAGAAAGAAAAAACGAATTCAAAATTAAAATTACTTAATAATTAATAATACTTGTAGGTCGAAAAAACAATAAAAACTTAAATTGTACCTATATATGAAATTTGAAAATTTTATTGTTTATTTGTATAAGCAAAAGTTTCAGATTTGTAAATTGAATATTTAAAAATACATATATGTACGATATGTCTGTACGCAATCGTGTATGTATATAATAAGTCGACTAATTATAATTGTGTAAGGTTTATCTAGTGCCATATTTACCTAACGTATAAAAAACAATCTATGTATGAAAAACAATCTGCTTTCTTAGCGCCAAAAGCTCGGAAAAAGTAAATAATCGGTAAATTTCAACATCTCTAGTATTGTATCGTAGAGCAGATGCTTCTTGTTTGTTTCAAGTAGTATGTTCAGTCATTGAAAAAACAAACGAAAACTAGCAACAAACATGTATTGGTAATATTAAAATAGGCAACAGTCGAATGTCATGTTAATTAGTATTAAATACTTTTTGTTTGAAAAAACAAATATTACAATAAAGTTTTTAAAGTTATTTGGGAAATATAATATTTTTAGATTATATAGTTAATGCAGACAAAAAGTTTGGACATAACTAAATAAAAAAAAGTCAGCCGAAGATGATGGAGGTTAAGCAAAATCCTGCAATTGATTTAAACGATTTGTTGACAACAAAACATATGGACACAGATGTAGTTGATGCTGTAATGACAGATTTGTCCAACAGAAATACCAATAATTTAGTAAACTGTGATTTAGTAAAATCAATTGGTATGTTTAATTAATTTATACAATATTTAATGTTTTTTAACGGAACAAAATTTTCAGATGAAACCGTACACAACAGCACAGACGTAGACAATGTTGATGTTGCTGTGTCAGCCCTTATTAATGATGTTGAGGTTGGTGTAGATTTAAGTACAACTGTTAATTCAGAATTGGAAGATGCCCTTTTAGCAGAGGATGATGATGTACCAAAAATCGTAAACACCAAAGCGATTGCATCAACATCATCGGTAACTGACGACATTTTAGCTGAAAAAGCAGAAACGTCAAATTCAACAACAAGTTCTAATAATGCCCGGGATCCAGGCGATGACTTAGATACTTTGTTGTCGAAAATTAATGATATTGTTGAAGATTGTATTGAGAAGGAAAGCGAAAATACAACTAGTGATGCACAAAAAATTACAGAAACTGAACAGGAGAAGAAATTAAACGAGAGTATACTAGTAATGGAAAAAGCAAATATGATTGAAGAAAAATTAGAACCGACTATTAATAATATGGTTCAAAGTTTGGATTATAGTGAAACAATAGAAAATCTAACTGATAAGGACACATGTTCTGCAGATTTACCCAAAGTTGCACATGAGGTTTCGAAGAGTGTAGGGGAGTTGGTAAGGAAAGAGAGTACAGATGAAAGCGAAACATCAATTGCTAAAACAACTCTCAATAACGATAAAGTAGCCATTCGACGAAATAGTATTGACACTATAATAAAAAATAATATAAACACAGAAAAGTCTGAAGTATCCAATGCAGAAGTTCAAGATAACAAAATAACTTCAAATAGTAACGAGGGATTTGAAGCTACAAAATCAGAGATTACAACTTCTTACAATGGTGAAAAAATGTCCAGTCCAAAAGCTTTTCATAGTGCTGAAATAAATAAAACTCTACCAAATCATGAAGAACCAGTGGATACTAAGGAACAAGCACAAATAACAACGAATGAGAAAATAACTGTAAATGAAAATCCAATAACTTCGGAAAATGTGGAAAACGACGATTCTGATGATGAAATTGTATTTTATGTTGACAAACCTCCAGAAGTAGAGAAATGCAAAGAAGTAAATGCAAAATCATTGGAGACACACATTCAGACAGAAAATTCTTTGTCAACAAAAGAAACACACTTTGAAATGAAAATAGCTCATGAAGACGACGACGTCGTGCTTTTGTTAGATGACGATGACGAGGAAATGGATAAAATAAAAAAAGGACTAAATAAAGAGATTTCCTTAAATAGCCAGCATAAGCAACACAAAGCTGAACAAGGTATTCTTTCTATTAATGCCAATGCTGTAGCGGAAGAAAAAGCTATTGTCATTGACAATTCGGATAACGCTCTTGATGACTTTGCAGTTGAAAACTTAAATGAGAATGAAAAGTCAGTAGACAAATCTCAAATTACCGAGACACCCGAAGAAACAAACAGTAACTGCAGTAGTAGTAGTAATCTGTTACAGGAAGCTAAATCCGTCAAAACCACTGCAGATGAACCTGCCACTGAAGAGGCTGAAAATGAAGAAGATGAGGACGATGGCGAAGTAGAACTGATCGAAAATGAGGTAAAAGCCTCCGAAAAAGTAGAGGACCCTGAAATAGCACCACCAGCTAAACGGATACGATTAAGTGAAGAGGGTGAAGAAGTATCTAAAAAACAGGAGTCAAGTAATGTAGCCGATAAAATTGAACCGTTAAAAGATGCTGAAAAGAAACATGAATTTAATGAAGACTTTGAAAAGGAAATTAGATTTGTATCAGCACAATCTACACTTAAGCGCTCTCATGATATTATTGAAGTAGAAACTGACGACAAATCAAATGATTCAAAGGCTTCTGATGAAGAAGGCGTTAACAAAAAATTAAAAACAGATTGTTTTAAAACTGATGTGGTACTTTCCGAAAAATTAGATAGACTCAAGGACGACAAACAGTATAATAAAGACATAAAGTATATAGAAGATAGTAAAAAGAGTATAAAAGCTGTTCCTTCTTATGAACCCATACGTCTGTATCCTGCACCTAAACTTGGAACTTTAAAGTCTGAACTACCAATGAGTCTCGATTTTTTGAAGAAGTTTCGCAAGTCCTTTGACAATATGACCAAACAAGATCTCGAAGAGCTAGTTTTACAAAAAGTTGTCGAAGCCATTATTCACAGGAGTGAATTTTCAGAAATGCGGGAATTAATCGAAAAACAAGAAAAGTTAATTAGTGCACACAGAACTAAGATTTCCGAACTCTCAAAACAATTTAGAGACCTTGAAATGGTTCACAATCGTGTAGTTAAAGACATAGAGCAACGTAATTCCCAATTTATAATGCCAGTCAAAATTACACGAGCAGTTGGGCTTCAAGTCTATATACCCAATAAAAAGACCCCTGGAGAAACTGCTTCTACCACTATTGGTACAAGTATATCATCGTCACCGCAACGTGCCGCATCATTGCAAGCTTCCTCCACCACTAGCACTTCTATAACTCCACCGCAAAGACAATTTTTGTCTTCACAGACAGAAGTACAGCAACAACGACCGCCAGGAATAGCATCCAGTGGGCCCGGAAACTCTGCTAATGTTCGTAGAGGCTGTGTACAAAAAGTAACACCAATTCGTCCAGTTCCTGGAACTAACCAACCGGCATCAGCTGGATCTGCCTCAGTTACTTCTGCAACCTATCGCAATACTCCGAATCATTCAACATCACAGCCAAGGATTTTGAACAAAAATGCATCCACTCCAGCAAATGCTAATGCTATTCAAAGGTCACGATATTTGGGTTCTAATCAAGATGGTCAACGTATGTCAACACAACAACAAATATCTAGAACGCCCAATATGCCACCGAACAGGTAAGTGTAGACTTCCAGGTGAAATTAAGTTAAGATACATCTATTTCCTATTTAATATTCTATGTTGAATGTCTATAAATAATACATATCTAATGTCGTATTGCAATCGAAAAGGGTAGTCAGTTAGTATATTGTATACAGAAAATATCTAAAGAAAAAGAAACTTAATTCGGGTTTTAAAATGGCTAGAAAAAGCTAATCGTTCGAAAAAAGAAGCGAAAATGATTTTAATTAAAAAATGTAACCTTGTAAAACAGGTTCTTTAACCCTTTGAAAGTAATAAAACTAAAAATCTATTAACAACTGAATTTCGTTACGACTATAAACACGGTATTTCGTACATACATACTATTTTTTTTTTTTATTAATATTTATGTACATCTATAATTATCGGTCATCGATCAGAATTCAAATCACAGATTTTTGAAAACGCATCTTCCAAAAACTGGATGGATTATGATAAGATTTGGTGTAGAGCGAAATAATATGTATAAGCAATAGAATTTTATATGAAAACTAGGTAGTATAAATAAAAGTTAAATAATATATTATTGAGTCTCTTTTTGAGATGGCAGTGGAAAATCGATTTTTTTTCAATGACAATTATTGAATATTTAAGATTTTAATGTAATGTCTTAAAATTAGTAAGTAGCGAGAAAACGTATAAATAATATAGAACTTTTTGAAAAAAAAAAAATGTGAACGCTAACGCCTTTGCTCCTAACGCTAATAGTATTTGTGAGTGTACATCTTAAAGCAAATAAACTTAATACTAAAATTAATAACTATGACAACGTTTACATAATGATATTTTCGATACGTCTACACCTTTTATCAACAAAAATTCCATGCCACAAATTTCATGAAAATTATTATGAGATTGTGTAAATCAAAGAAATCCGGTACTAAGAAAAGCCATACAAACATTTTAATTTTGTAGCCAAAGCGCAGATAAGTAAGAAGTATTAGTCAAATTGTAACCGCTCGGAGACTCACTCATTCCTCTACTAATATAATTTTAATAAACAAGTATTCTACATATATACTAGAAGGGCGCCGCACAGTGGCACATATTTTGAGAAGGCGGCCAAAAATCATTTTTTTTGTGGTTACCGATCTTAGTGTTTTCTTATTCATTTGAAAGTAAATACCAGTAAACCTCGAAGGCAAAAATTTAGAACTCTGTTCCAACTATAACACACAGAACAGGGTAATCCAAAATAGACTTTCTGCATATTTTTTTAAAATGAAATTTTTTTTAGTAAATTCTAATTTTCAAATTACTATAACTTTTTTGTTTTAAAAGATATCAAAATAAATTGTTTTTAATTATGCAGTTTGTTAGTTATCAGTGCTGGTAAAATAAAGTCTTTACGTTTTTTAGAAGTTTTTAAATATTTTATTTTAAAAAAGGTCAAAATTCTTCAAAAATCCCGTGCTTAATAGGGCATAACTCCCTCCCGTCAAACCACGTCAAAAAGATATTTCTCTGTGTTATAGCCCAAAGCCTCCCCTACACACATATACCCCATTATATGTGCGTCAGGTTGCGCCCGTGTGCACCAGAGGAATTTTTCTGACCAAAGATCAGGTATTTTGTACTAAAATCATCAATACATACGAAATTTTTCAAAAAAAAAAAAACATTTTTTCTACAGTTATTTTTGAATTACTTTAACTTTTTAACACAAAGGTAAAGCCAAATTTTTTTAAAATCTCCTTGAAAGATGGCGTTTATAATTTTTGCGATTAAATCTAGTAATATACAAATGCACTATTGCACCTTGTTGCTTTTAAGCTTAAAAATATTACGGGGGCCAAAATTTGGTGTTTCCTGACAAGATTTAGTTTACAAAACTATTAATAATTATAATTTGTAACAATAAGACTAGGACATATGAAAAACAATTTTTTTTAAATGCTTCAACACTCCTCTCTTATACACTCAAATTCAATTAATAATGGTAACGAATATTAAACCATTCGTAACTTTTTTTTGTCGGTAGACTTTTATGCTTTTTATTAAAAATTAAAGTTTAAAATCCCACCTACCAAACAAAAAAACGCATATTAAAATTCCAATCCTATCAAAAGTTACGGATTTTTGACCGCCTTCTCGCCAAATGTGCGCCGGTAGATATACCATAAGCTCTCGTATTTTTAATTATTAGTATTGAAACATATATGATGATATATGTTTAATAGATTTTGTAGATTTTGTACAATCAGGAATTTCCACCAGTGGATCGTTCATCTTTGAAACCGGGCAAATTGTTGAAATATGAGAGATGGTAAGGATTAGATCACAATTGAAATTTTTCGCAGGATCAGCTATTTCGAAGTAGTGTTGGGAGTTAAAAACGCATTTTCCTATCCTTAAGCGGGCCTGCATGATACAATTCTTTGTTATATTTTAGTCTGCTGAACCCTGGGTCTTGTTAATTTCATGGGATTTCTGTAACTTGCCGTAAACCCAAAGCCCTTTTCGCAGCGCAGTCTGCACTTTTTCATTACCTAGAATTCCAATGCGGTCAGGAATCTAATATATCAAAATTTGATTTGCTCCATCTCGCAGCCATAACATCTCTTCGTAAGCACCATTGTGATTTTTAATTAAAGACCTTGTTGCACTTAGGCTATCCCACCACGTTCCACGGCAAAAGTAATTGCTGTTGTAATGGTAGCAATTTTCGCCGTAAAAATACCAACATGGTCGGGTGACCTAGTTTCTTGTATGGTTTCAAAAATTGAGCTAGAAAGTCGCTTAACTAAAGCATAAGACGTTAACCCATTTTGGCGGCAAGCATTTTTTTGAATCATGAACTGCCTGCGTTATTCTTACCCAAGCAACTCAAGCTATCATCTGCTTTGGAGTTGATCAGTGACCGTGTTTGAGTATAGACGTAGTCATATTTAACGCATAACAAATATATATTTTTTTAAGAATTCAATTGAACAGTGAACAGTTAGTAATAACAAAGAAATAACAAAAAATAAAAACAATATAAACTGTGTGTAAAAAAAAAACAACAACATATAGTGCATGGTTAAACCGGTTTGAACAATTGATAGTGAGTATATGAGCGCACCAAATATTAACGAAAAAAATATAAAAGGTAATAACAACAATGCTTATTACTCTTTTTCTTACACAAAAGCTAATAATGCAATGAATACAAATAAAAAAAGGTGACAGTGCTTTTTTAAGCGCCAGGCCAATTGACCGAACGCGTTCTTTATCCGGAAATATAGACTTATCTTCGCAAGTAATAACACAATAAAACAAAGTGTAAACAGGTATGTATCGTTATATAACCATAACCAAAAGGAAGGCCAGTCCTAAGTCTTCGCAGCAAGAGCGCACTGCTAAACAATATAAAAGCTCCCCAAGTACTGTAATGCCGGTAAGCGAAAACAGATGCTCTGTACTTGCTAAAGCGGATGATGAAGCTGAACCCGCTGTCAAGGAGCAAAACCTCCGCCGATTTACTTTCGCGAGCAAACATCTAATGAAATTGTTAACATGTTGTCTCAGCTTGTAGGTAAGGAAAGCTTTTATGTGGCTTCTATGCGAAGAGGTCAAATTCAAGAAACAAAGATCCAAGCTCACACTGAGAAGAATTATCGCCTAATCGTAAGTCGCCTCGATGCAGATAATAAGAGCTATTATACGTATCAACTAAAAAGTGCTAAAGGTTTGATTATCATCGTAAAAGGCATTGACAGTTCTGTTTCCACTGAGGAAATAAAAAGTGCCATAGAGGTGGAAGGTTATGCCGTAAGGTCAGTGCACAATATTCTAAATAATAATAAAGTTCCCCAACCTATGCATCGCGTTGAAATCGTATTTAACGCATCTCAGCTTAAATAAAAAAACTCGGTTCATCCAATATATAATTTGCGCTACCTTTTAAACAGAAGAATAACGGTGGAAGAGCCTCTAAAACGTAACGGTCCCCGTCAGTGTACCAACTGCCAGGAATTCTGACACACGAAAACCTACTGCAAGCCACCATCTGTATGCGTTGTTTGCGGTGATGCGCACCGGACTTTGGAATGCACTTCTCCCAAAACAGACCCCAAGGTAAAAAAATGCAGCAACTGTGGTGAAAACCATATAGCAAATTACAGAGGCTGCAAAGTATTTCAATATGTAAAAAATAATGCGAAAGTCGTGCTTAAATCTGAATATGAGCAATATAAAGCTTCCCAATTTCCTCGGCTTCATGCTGGTTCTATTGCTAGTACACAAGCTACACAGCCACACACTAAGCCAAACTTTTCATATGCCCAAACATTGAGAAATGATTTACCTAATGCGAATGCCAAAAGCGCATAAACATTCATATGCCCACGTCACCAACAATTCGAGCTCGATCGAAAATTTAATACAAACAATGAATAATTTCATGACAACTATGCAGGGTATGTTCCAGGAAATGATGCGAACCCAAAACATGCTTCTGCAAGTTTTGCTTGGCAAAAAATGAACCAGTTAAAAATATGCTTCTGGAACGCTAACAAGCTCTCCCAACATAAATATGAAGTAGACCACTTCCTGCTAGCACATGATATAGACATACTATTAGTCTCTGAAACACACTTCACTATAAAAAACTGCTTTAGAATTGATGGGTATTTTATATATGACACCAAACACCCAAGCGAAAGGGCATGTGGTGGGACTGCCATTATAGTCCGAAAAAACGTAAGGCATTTTTCATTGCCTGAATTCAGGGAAGACTTTTGGCAAGCCACGCCTATAAATCTCACTGATTTTAAAATTGTAGTCTCATCAGTGTATTGCCCGCCTAGGCATGAAATCGAACACCATGTATTTACCAGATTCTTTGCTACGCTAGGACAAAAATTTATTGCCGCTGGTGATTACAATGCAAAGCACACATATTGGGGATCCAGACTCCTTAGCCCTAGAGGTAGGCAGTTGTATTATACAGTTCAAGCGAACAAGCTGGACGTCGTATCTGCCGGTAAACCCACCTATTGGCCCACAGACTTTAATAAGTTGCCTGACCTTATTGATTGTGCTATAGTAAAAAACATCAAACGCGACCAACTGTTAGTTAGTTCATCCTATGACCTATCTTCTGATCATTCACCTACAATTGTTATTTTACACGACAGTTTTGTCACTGCACCTAAAACCCTTAGTTTCTACCCGAACAGAAACACGAATTGGTTAAAATATAAAATGTATGTGAGCTCTCACTTATCTTTGAACATCCCACTGAGAAATCCAGCTGATATTCAAGCAGCTGTAGATCATTTTACAGAATTCGTGACTACCACAGCCATAGCTGCAACGCCAACAAAGCCATCAGCTAAAATAACGTACCAGGCAACAGCAGATATTCAGGTGCTCGTCATTGAGAAAAGAAGACTAAGAAGACAATGGCAAAATAGTCGTTCTCCACAAATAAAAATGAAAATGGGCTTATGCCAAAAAAAACTTATGCCGTAAATTGAGACAGAAGCACGAATTTGCTATTGACAACTTTTTAAAAAACTTGGATCCAATGAAAAACACGGATTATAGTCTGTGGAAAGCTGTAAAGCACTTACAATGTCCTATTGCTTACGAATCCCCACTAAGACTTGAAGACCGTACTTGGGCAAAAAACTCAAGTGAAAAGGCAAATGCGTTCGCAAAGCACTTAGAGAAGGTTTTCACACCACATGATATAAGTAATTCCACTATTACAATTATTAGCGACATTGTGAATGATCCTATGAAATTTCGGTTGTCTTCTTTAAAATCGACAATTAAAAATACGGATATGAAGAAATCACCTGGACCTGATCGTATATCAGGATCAATGATAAAAAACTTACCTAATTCAGATCTAAGAATTTTACTTTATATATTTAATGCCATGTTGCGCGTCGGCTTCTTCCCATACTCTTAGAAGATGTCTGAAATTGTTATGATCCCGAAACCTGGAAAGGACTCAAGCCAGATTACATCCTACAGGCCTATTAGCCTACTGTCAGTTTTGTCAAAGATATTTGAAAAATTATTCGTCTCGAGTGTAACTCCTTTTCTAAATGAACAAAATGTTATCCCAGATCATCAGTTTGGTTTTCGAGCAAAGCATAGTACTATTGAACAAGTCCATAGAATCGTTACAATTATTAGATCGGCTTTTGAAAGAAAGCAATACTGTTCAGCTTTATTTATTGACATTTCCCAAGCATTTGATAAGGTCTGCCATGATGGGCTACTTACTAAAATAGCTCGGGTTCTTCCTGAAAACACCCACAAGCTTATAAAAAGCTATTTGTCAGATAGAAGTTTTAAAGTAAGGTCAAAGGACCAGCTTTCAAGAAATGGGAAAATCAGAGCAGGAGTACCTCAAGGTAGTGTGCTAGGGCCGCTATTATATATGATCTATACGGCGGATATGCCGACAAGCCCACATACATATACATAAACTTTTGCAGACGACACTGCAATTATAAGTGTCAGTAATGATCCAAAGGATGCATCTGAAAAGCTGTAGTCCCATATTCATAAGCTAGAAGACTGGCTAAAACAGTTGAGAGTAAAGGTAAATCCATCGAAATGTGCTCATGTAACGTTTTCCCTTAGAAAGCAAAATCACAATAACTAATACCACGGTTCTAGCGGAAACGCATCAAACATCCAGAAGTTACAGAGAAGACAGTCTAGGATTTTACGTCATATCGTATGTGCCCCCTGGTACATAAGAAATGAAAACATACATAGGGATCTTAAAGATCCCACTATCCACGAAGAAGTTAAAACGTACACGTCCAAATACGTGAACAAACTAGTCGCACGTCCCAACACTCTAGCACGCAATTTATTGCAATTTGACGGCCACCAGAGACTAAAAAGAACTCACACATTTAGATTTTTAAGATTTGAATACAAAAAATTAGTTACTACATTGGTAATAACTAGTAAATAATAATTTACAAATAAGATTTGAATACTTATTGTGAATTTCTTTTAATAGAAAGATTCAATAAAATAAAATACAGTATAAAAAAAATCTGCTTTAGCGAAATTTTTAGACCATGTAGTCGTATCTGTTTTTTTTTTTTTTTTTGGTATAGAGATGTTCAATTTTCTTAGCATTGATATTATATTATTTGTAGCTGATGCCGGGCTATCAGACATACGATTAATACTCTTCCAAAACGATTCATGCATCCAATCAAAAGAAATAGTAAGTAATAGTTCTTTAAACCATATTAACAACCGTATGCTCCAACAGTTTTCGAAAGTCTGTATAGTTAGCCTCCCTTCTCAAATTGTCCAGTGGAGTTGAATTTTAAAAATTATACGAAAATAAAGGAATTATTATATTGTTTTCGCCTTTGTATGTTAATATTGAGACGTATGTATCCCATAGTTATTTATCCTATTCTCTCAAAACCTTTCCAGCTCCTCCCAATTGTATCGCGATTGGTTAATTTTCAGAGTACCAGCAGATTTCTGGATTTTTTCTATAAGAAATTTACAATAAATGTTCAAATCTTACCTCTAGATAATTTATTAATAATAAATTGTAATAAATCCCGCGTATGATATTGGGATGGACCTCTAAGTTGCTTATATATTGGCACGTGTATTTCTTTATATCTTGTGGACTTTCAGATCTCTGAATATTTTCATTTATTACAACCAGGGGTCGCAGATGAAAACTCCAAAAATACTAGACTGTGTTCTTTGTAACTTCTGGTTTGATGCGTAAGAAGTACCTCACAGCTGAATGCCATATGTCCATATTGGTTTTACAAGAGATTTGTATATAAACCTTTTTACCAGTGTAATTGATTTGTTATATGGCAGTTATTTTTGCTTCAATATGGTGGCGCAACCAAGTTAGGCTTCGATCTAGCTGGAATATTGAACGTGGTTTTTCACTGGAACACTGGTATTTGTTGTAGTTACGCGTCGACAATTTTGACTTCTAAGGGTAAACGTTATGTGAGCACACGTCGTTAGATTTACTTTTATTCTACACTTTTGTAGCCAGTCCTTCGTTTAGTGAGTAGCCGATTATGCCAGACTTTATCGAATTATTTTTAAAGCACAAAATACTTAAAACAATTTTTTAAATATTTGTAAAGATAAGTATATTTCAAAATCATTGGCTGAGTAATCGAAAAACATTAAGTTACGTCCTTACTTTTACAGTTCGTTGATTTATAATAAATTATCCGACGTATTAAAATTTGTTAAGCTCTAAATTTTTTTTATTTAATTCAGATGGAAATATAAGGATATTAATAATGTATTTTGTTATTTCTTTTTAAATCTTGTTAGTCAACGAGTGGTTGCTAATGCTGTGGCACAGGCGAAACCAACATCTAATGCTGTTACGACGGTGCAACGACGATCGGATCCATTACCAGCACAAACTCCTAACAGTTCAACGAGTTCAATTGTGGATAATTACATAAATACATTGACTCATCTGACTGGAGGTAATACTGCAGTTAGTATAACTCCTGCCAAACCTAAAGAGAAAGCTGTTATCGATTTGACCGATGAGGATGAAGCACCAGCACAATCTGCAGGTTCCCAACCCGTTGCTCAATCAACTGGTGCCCAAGTAGCTCGAAGAATCGTGCCTGCGGCAAACAGTTCGAACTCTCAACTTCAATATGGAAGAGCAGCACCATCTCCAGTTCGCGTACTTCCCGCCAGTCAGATGGCGAGCAATAAAAATCGACAATTGTCTTCAATGCAAGGTTGTATTTTTAAAAAAGATTATCATAAAGTTTGACATAAGTAGATGTCATAAATAACTTTCTATTTTAATTACAGCTCAAAAGAATAATTCTTTTACATCTATTAGCACACCTCCTGGTACAAGCATAACCCGTATAAACGTAGCTCAAACGCCAACAAATGTCCAGAGGGTTAAGTACAGTCATCCAGCACCGTTACCCGCAACTCCTCCGCAAGCATTCAATCCTGCCTGGAAACTACCACCTCCTCGACCAACAATACGCATTAGTAATCTTGACAACGGTATTGTTATCTCTTGGACTATGGAGGAATCTATGGATCGTCATGCAGAATGTGTAAGTTATCAAATTTATGCCTACCAGGAGACTTCTGGTCCACCAATGGTTGATTCTTGGCGCCATGTTGGAGATGTGAAGGCCATGCTTTTGCCTATGGCGGTTACTCTCACTCAATTTCAAGAGGGTCAACGTTACTACTTTGCCGTGCGTGCTGTCGATTGTCACCAGCGGTATGGTCCGTTTAGTTTGCCCAAAACCTGGAGTTAAATTTATTTAGTGCATCCTACACTTAAGTGCGTCCTACACTTAACTCCTTCATACCGTTTTCTATTTTACATCGTTTTAAGTTTGTTTTTAGTTTTTATTAATAGTTATATCTTTTCACCAGAGAAAATATTGCAAAAAAGAAAAAAAACATATTTGTTGATTTTTTCGTTTATATTATTCTTTTTAATTATTTGTATTTATATTTAAATCATCAATTAATTTATAAACGCACATGCTTTTCCACGAATATTAAAAATTCCTAATATACCATACACGCGACCATACCTAGTTAACAATAAATCCATAAAAATAAAAACTGGAAGCTTGTCAACTTGTTTGATTTAAAGAAGCTTCGAAATAGTGGAATATTTTAGTTTACATTTAGTACTTTTACTGATTATTCTTAAATTATAGTCGTATCACTACATTTAAAAAAATTATTACACAAAGGCATACATAGTTATACTGTAAGAAACACTAATACAGACATTAGATTTAAAAACATATAATTTTTACCTAAAACATAAATTATAATAAATAATGTAATGTTAAATATGAATACATATTCTGAACCAAACCTTTTATTGATATACTTATATTTATGTAAATATAACTAAAACAAGAGTAATTTATATTTAACCACCCAATGGACATGATGATTGAACGATGATGAACGAGGTTAACAATAGAGCGAGATAAACAAAAAAGGCCCGATTTATGTTTTGTGTGACGTTTTTTCATATTCCTCTACTCAATTTCTCTATTCTTCTTAAGCAGATGCCGCCAAAGCTTAAACTGTGGTTGCGTTATAGAGTGAGTTACCCAGCAATCATGAAGTCAAAGGTTTGAAATATGATGCTGCTTCTAAGGTATATTTTACGCTTTCAAATTAAACATATATTTTTTTAATTTTTAGAAACAGAAAATATAGAGGAATAAGTAGAACAAGCTGGTATCCCGCATCACCTGTTAAAAATACGATTACCATCTGAAATTTGCACACAGTTTTGCGCAAATAAATACCTATTAGGCAAGTGTTTCCCTTCGTCCGGAATCATGGCTGCATCCGGGAATAGGTTATGGCTTTTTTTACCTTTCCGTACTTCACTGATGAGTTTATTTAATTAATGTACCCACAATATATAATGCTTATTTATTTTAATTATTAAATCGCTTGTTTTTTCACTAAGTTTCGCTTTTTATGGGAACATTTCAAAAACGGTTTCTATTTCACACGTTCCACAACGAAACACCTGGGTTTAAAAATACCCTTCGTCTTCTTACGATTCAGTTTTTTCTTGGAATAATTTTTTTCGATTTTTGCGTAACGAAATGCGAAAACATAATTGAAATGCAGAGTAGTTTTGATTATATCCTTAGAGAAGTTTTCTACATTTTCTAATTGAAAACAGATAATATCCCGGACTTTGTTTCTGGGGTTGCTAATTTTTTTTTTTTTAAGTACGCCGCGAAATAATCTATGAGAAAAATTAGGTATTGGTGATTCCTGACTAATAGAATCTCTAAAAGTGGATGTGTCATCAGAGTTTATTGTACCTAAATTGTTAGTTCCAATAAACTCTACTAGACTCTCATACCGCTTATTGTTGCGATGTGCGTTATTCTTGGCAATATTTTACCTGTTCTCATATATTCGAAATGGGAGCACAACTTCGCAACCCCTGATCGGTAGACAGAGGTTAAAACCACTTCGAGTTATTCTGTCATTAATGGGGTAATTACCCGTACTGCCACTAGATCTTTCAGTAAAGTCTTTATAATCTTGGCAGTTCTTATATTAGTCGGTATAGAAAATACATTAAGTTTGTTTTGGTTCTTTTTGAGTAAAGTTTGGCAAAATGAGAAACAAAAATTACTTTTACTGAAAGGGTATTGTGATAACTAAAGTAACGCTAATAGTATGTTATTAATGCCCTTAACCCCTACGTTAATACAAACGTCAACAGTATTTTTAATATTTCGTTCTTCAGTTGTCATAACTAGGAATTGACATAAGTAGTTCCACTATTACAATTATAAGTGGCACTGAAAATGATCCTATGAAAATTCGGCAATTCTTCATTAAAATCGACTATTAAAAATACAGGTATGAGGAAATCATCCGGAACTAATCTTATTACAGGATCAATGAAAATAAACTTACATAATTCAGCTGTGAGAATCTTAATATTCATATTTAATGTTATCATATAATACGTCATATTTAGCGCATAATTGATATTCGTAATAGGCGTATTTTAAAAGTAGTAATAGTTTTTTGATCTTTTAATCAAAACAGATTAATTAATTCGCAAACTTGAGGTCTTTAATAATTTTTATTTATACTCGATATTTCGCTACGCCTTTTTGTAACATCATCAGAAAATTATATTACAAAAACTTCATTTAACAGTCAATAAAGTACAGTGGACCCTCGGTTAACGAACGCCCCGCATAACGAACACTTTTTTTTGGGAAAAAAAAGTTTCTCTTAACGAACGAAGTTTCGCATAACGACCAACGAAAAAGGGGGAAACCTTAATTGCATGTAAAATTTCTGTCTGAGCTAAACAACGAAACAGGGGAAACCCCGAATACACATTATAGTGCTGTCTGTGTTTAGCTTTTGTTTCATAATTGTGCATTTTGTTTTATTTTTGTGCATAATTGCCTGTGTTCGTAAAATTAACAAGACGTGTTGAAACATACAAATGTTCTATTTTTAATTTTGTTTTTATAAAAATTGCAAAATAACATACGAAAATGCCTTCAAAAGAAGATTCGGAGAAGGAGAAAAATAAAAGAGCCGAAATAACTATTGAAATGAAACTCAAGATCATTGAAAAACATGGTTTGGGTGTGGCTGATTTAGGACGTGCGTTCAACTTATCGAAATCAACGATTTCTACTATCCTCAAGAATAAGGACAAGCTTGTGGTGTTGAATGCTTCAAAGGGAGCATCAAGAGTTTCTTTGCATCGACCACAAATTCTCGATGATATTAAAAGATTGCTTCTGATATGGATTAACGAAAAGCAAATGCAAGGTGACACAATTTCGCAGAATATAATTTGTGAGAAGGCTAAAACAATATTCACCAATCTTATTGAAAAGTCACCAGGAACATCAATAGGGGTGGTTCGAGAATTAAAAAAAAACGTACTGGTATTCATAGCGTTATGAGACATGGTAAAGCAGCAAGCTCAGACGCTAAGGCAGCAGAGAGTTTCGTCGGCGAATTCAAGAAGCTTGTGGTTTCTGAGGGTTACTTGCCCCAGCAGATTTTTAATTGCGACGAAACGGGTCTTTTTTGGAAAAAGATGCCCAAGCGAACGTACATAAGAGCAGAGAAGAAAGCAATGCCCGGCCACAAGCCAATGCAAGCGGCGACTTGAAAATAAATCCATTTCTTGTCTATCATTCAGAGAATCCACGTATAATAATGTCGGCAAGAGCAAGCTTAATGTGATGTGGAAGTCCAACAGTAAAGCTTGGGTGACACGTGATCTTTTTACTGAGTGGATCAATACAGTTTTTCTACCCTCTGTGCAGAAATATTTGATTGAGATGGATTTGCCTCTTTGTGCCTTACTTATTATGGACAACGCTCCTTCACATCCACCAGGTTTACAAGATGATCTCATTGAAGAGTTGAAATTCATCAAAATTCACTTTTTGCCTCCTAATACAACCCCATTGCTTCAGCCCATGGATCAGCACGTAATTTCGAACTTCAAGAAGCTCTACACTAAAGAACTTTTCCAACATTGCTTTGACGTGACTGAAAAAACCAATCTCACTCTAAAAGAGTTTTGGAGAGATCACTTCCACATTGTTGGTGGTCTCAAAATTATTGAAAAGGCATGGAAAGACGTTACTAAGAGAACACTCGAATCTTCCTGGAAACTTTGGCCCGAACGCTTTGCCGAATGCACATGTGAAGGACTCGACGCAGTATCTACGGATTCAATAACCAACGGAATTATATTTTTGGCTGAGCAGGGGGGTTACTGCGTAATTGGATTCGAAAGCTAAAATTTTTCGATAGCAATTTCCGAATCGAAAGTTAAATAGTACTGCGTAACTCGTTCGAAACGATGACAGAGTTGTATTTTTAAATAAATGGAAAAATATGACAAAAAGTTGGCAGCACTGCAACTTAATTATCAAAGTTGGTAAAAATAACACAAAACAAGAGAAGTGAAAAAAATAAAGTTTAAATATAGTATTCTGTATATTAAATTTTGTTTTTTATTGTAATAATGGATTGTGTTTCGTTTTGGATTGAAGATGATGATTTAATTCCAGAAAGAGTACAAAAGGTATGATACAATAAATATTATTGTATAAATTATATTAACCGAATGTATCGTTTAGTTTTGCGAAAAACTTCAGACTCAGTAAGGATGCATTTGCATATGTTCTTACTAGCATAGACGGTGAATTAAAAATATCACAAAGATCCACTGCCATTACACCCACCTTAAAACTGGCAGCCACTCTAAAATTTCTGGCACAAGGTGGGTACCAACACCAAATTGGGCAAGATCGGCACCTTGGAATTTCTCAGCAGCCAACTTTTAGTTGCTTGTCAGAAGTATGCCATGCTATTGAGAAAACTATTTCCCCAAGCATATAGCGTTAAAAGCTACAGAGGAAAAACGGAAAGAGGCCAGAAAATATTTTTATAATATAAGTGGAGTCCCAGGTGTAATCGGAGCTGTGGATGGTACTCACACATCAATGCTTTTAATGTGATTTTTGTAGTCTGCCCAAACCTAAAAGATGTTTGCAAAAATTTTACTCAAAATGCATAGAGCCATATTTAAAGAAATTTGCCTTTTTCCAGCCTTTAACATCACGCTCAGGTGTTCCAAATGTATTTAAATCTGTGCTCAATTTCTGCCACATATAATTTGATTTATCCTTAGCATCAGGAACAGTAAGTTAACCCTTTTCTATGTCTGAATGCTTGAACATAATTTGAACCAATTTTTCATACTGCTTTTTATATGTATAAGTACTTTTTTTTAGTATTTCTTTAAAAGCATGCAATATCAAAATCAAAACATTAAAAACTTTTTTATTAAAACCAACATTATTAAGTTTAATTTATTTATTATACACTTTTTATTTATCTTGAAACGTTCAAATACTTACATTTTTAACTTTTCTTTTAATTTGTCACTAGCAAAATACATTTCGAACAATTTCCTAACGCCTTTTTCGTAACTGACGCTTGTTTTCGTACTACAGAGTTGACCTTTCGAAAGGGATTTTTGTTTTTCGTAACAGAGTTGCTCTATAGAAAGAGAATTTTATTTTTCGTTAGAGTACAAAAAAAATCTTCCGCACTTTCGTAACAAATTGTACGAAAATCGTAATACACAGTACGAATAGTTCGAACTCGTACATTTTTTCTTTCGAATCGAATTACGCAGTAACCCCCCCCAGATTGGGCTAGAGGTGGATAGCAATGACATCGTTGAGCTTGTGGCATAGCACAGTGAAGATCTGACTACCGAAGAGCTTGTAGAATTGCCATATGCTTTACAGCAAGATTTTGAGAAGCAGACTATCAGACGAGGAGATAACAGAAGAACAGCAACCGTCTAGTGCAATCAGAGAAATGCTCAAATCATGGGAGTATGTGGCATCATACGTTAAAAAGTATCACCCCAATCAGAGGGTATATGTGCAACAGAATTATTCAACGATAATGCTGTGTCTCATTTTCTACAAAGTTTGAAGCGACGTCAGAAACAAACGACTCTAGACAGTTTTTTGTTTAAAAAAACTAGGTATGCATGTACCAATGTTACATTCTTTCAATAAAAGTTCAAATTGAAACATATTAGAGTGTATCTTTTTTGACCTGGAACGCATTAATTCATTTTGCATTGATTTATATGGGAATAATGGTTTTGCTTAACGAACGTTTCGCATAACGAACAAGATGCTGGAACCAATTGTGTACGTTAACCGAGGGTCCACTGCATAAAATTTTATATAAAATCTATCATAGGTTTAATAGCTAGGACACAGGCTAGTAAACTTATCAAACATTAGAAAAATAATTTACAAAAATAATTTAGAAAAACACCCCTATGCCCACATCTCAAAAGAGGGTGCACAGATAACGTTTACAAAAAATTCGAGTCCAATCGAGAACCTAATACAGACCACGAAGTAAACACAAAGTTTACATCTCTGGTCTTCTCTGTGATACAGACAATGAACAAATTTATGACAACAATGCAAGATATGTTTCAACAAATGATGCGCACCAAAAACATGCTTCTGCTAATGGGCTCTACCACCATAAATATACAGTCATGGACATAAGTATAGGCACAAACAGAACTTCAATAAAAAATATGAATTTTTACGTATTTCAAAAGACAAAATAATAATTTTATTAACTTACAATAACTACGTAATATATAAATTTATAAAATAATAAGGAAACTTAAACAAATTTTCTTCAGGAACAAAACAATAACAAAAAATACTAAATATACTCTGTTTTCTATAGGACAAAATTATAGGCACAGTTATTGTAGTGCAGGGCAAAAATTTCAGAAGTTTGAATTAATATTTTGTTGGCAATCCTTTTTGTTTTATAACAGCCTTCAATCTATTTGGCATGGAATGCACTAACTTTTTTGTGGTATCTTCGCCAATTTTATTCCATTCTTCGACCAAAGCTGCCTTTAGATCAGCTTTACTTGATAATTTCCGTGTTCGAATTCTTCGATCCAATTCTTCCCACAAATGTTCGATGGGATTTAGATCTGGGGACTGCGGAGGGTGTGGCAAGACATGTGCAGTGCTATAAGCGAGCCACATCTTTACGTTGTGAGCCGAATGTTTCGGGTCATTATCATGCTGGAATGTGAATGACCGCGGTAAATTTAATTTCTCAGCGCTTTTTTTAACATTTTCTTTCAAAATGCTAAGGTAAACAGTCTTGTCCATTATTCCCTCTATAAAGACAAGTTCCCCAACACCAGCAGCGGACATGCAGCCCCAGACCATTACTCCTCCCCCACCATACTTTACCGTTGGTTTAAGATTTTTTTCGATATATGCAGTGTTAGGCTTTCTCCACACTCTAGAATGTCCATCAGGTTGGAAAATATTAAATTTACTCTCATCAGAGAAGAGCACCTGATCCCAGAAGCTGTAAGGTTCATTTTCAAATTGTTTTGCATACGACATTCTCTTCTCTCAATTGGTTGCAGATATCAGTGGTTTTCGTCTAGGCACTCTTGAATTGTAACCAGCTTCATGCAGCATTCTTCGCACAGTTTTAGAGTGCACATCCTTACCAAAATCTTCCTTTATATTTACAACAAGTTGTGTGGATGTTATTTTTGGATCTACCTTAACTTTCCGTACTACTTGAACACATTCTCTAACAGTTAATTTACGTGGACGTCCACTACGCTTTGCACTTTTAAGGTTACTTTCGCCTTTAAAACGATTAATAATTGTCCGAATGGTAAAACGACTACGATCCATTAATTCTCCAATCTCGGCAAAAGATTTGCCTTGGTTATGCAGATGGAGAATAATTTTTCGTTCGGATTCTGTTGTTTCGCTTAGTTTAGGGCTCATTGCAAAAAATAAGTCAATAAAAAATATTTTTAATGAATTCTTGCAAGTTTTTACGAATGAAAACAAAATATGCAAAAAGTATAACGGGACTTCCCAGTTCTAATAAAATGTACAACGTTGCCAGATGGGTGAAAATAATAATCTTCGCTTGCATAACAGCGGCTGTGCCTATAGTTTTGTCCTATAGAAAACATCGGTTGTTTAGTACTTTTTGTTATAATTTTTTTTCCCGAAGAGAATTTGTTTACTTTTTCTGGTTATTCTATTAATGTATATATTATATAGTTATTGTAAGTTAATAAAATTATTATTTTGTGTTTTGAAATACGTAAAAATTCATATTTTTTATTAAAGTACTGTTTGTGCCTATACTTATGTCCATGAGTGTATATTTTTTAATCTTAATTTTATTTTATTTAATCGTTCTACTAAAAGAAATTTACAATAAGTATTTAAATCTTATTCTTAAAATATTTTTTCGTTATTACCCATTTAATAACTAATTTATTGTATTCAAATCGTAGTAAAGTATTTACTATTGGGTAGAGAGAGCCATGAGCACATTTCTATGAATTTATCTTAATCCTCCACTTTTTTAAGCCAGTCGTCTAGCTCATAAATATTGGACTAGAGTTGTTCAGATGCAAACTTCGGATCATTATTAACACTTATGTATAAATGCAGTGTCGTCTGTAAATGTTGACCTTGAGGGACTCTTGCAGAAATTTTACCATTTTTAAAAAACTGATCTTTCGATCTTACATTAAACATTCTGAGAAAATTTAAAAAATCGTCTTTTTCGTTTTAAAAAAACGTTAAAAAATCGGACAACTGAAAATGTAGTTATTAAGTAACTTTTTATTTCGATTTTTATTTAAAACAATCAAACAAAATACAACAATTCATAGCTATTTTATACATATGTACATACATAGACTTAGAAAATGTGCAGAAGTAAAAAATTCAAAATGAATGATACACATTTATGCATATCTACATACTGAAGGTATAAAAATATACTTGCATATTCATATAAAATTTATAATGTACCTAAGTATTTAAAAGCTTTACAAATAAATGTGTGAATTTAACATTTTTAATATGTGAGGTGGAATTAAAATACTGTAACAATTTGAGTTATTTACTTTTATATATTCTTTGGAATAAAGAATGCCTTCAATCGAGTCATTTTCTAAAGAATTTCGGAACTTTGTTTTATTTAAATTGACTTGACTGAAGTTTCTCTTCACATTGGCAGAAGAATGAGGTAATGTTATAACGTTATGAATAAATTTCGATAAAGTAGGAAAAGCTCTACATTAATTGCCTCTTCTTATTTCAGATATCTTGTTCCAAAAACTACATACATTAATATTCTCAGTTTTAAACATTGATTTAAAATCTAAGAATTTTAGTTCTCGAAATTCTGAATCTAAATCTTGAATTTCGTTTTCAGAAATAAAATAAGGAAAGTCTTTAAGCATCTCAAAAATTGAGTTATTGTTTTCATTAATTATATTAATAGGATTTATTATATTTAAACATTTTAAATTACTTTTGAAATCAAATCTTTTTATTATTTGATCACTATTTCATTAACTTCAAAGTCGCTTAATTTGGTTTTTGAAATAATAATTTTAGCGTATATTCCTAAGTAAACTTGGTTATTATTCAGAAAATATTTGGAATCTATATAATCTATTAAATGTATTTTTTAAATTTTTAGTGAATCAGATTTTATAAAATTATTAACGACTGTTTTAAAAAGTGTTTTAATTTGTATGTGTAAGTTGTGGATTTCAGTATTTTCACTTTGAAAGATACGATTTATTTTATTTAGAACACCAAGGATGTATTTTAAGAATTTGGTTTTTCTCCTTTAAATTTTCAAAAATAGTTTTTGAGGTATCGATATTGTCAATATTCGCAGCGAAGGAGAAATAAATTATTAAGTGTTCGTATAATTCCAATACGCGTATGACAACCGCCTCTAAAGATAACCATCTGGTTTGGCTTGGGTGTAAAATTTTTTTTGACTTCAATTCTAACAATTTCTGAACGTCGTTAAATTGATTGCATATTTTTGGACTGAAGAGAGCAACTTAAGGCAAGCGTACGATGAACATAATGCCAAGGAATGGCACGTACATTTAATAACAACCAGTTCAGAAATGTCATTTTTGAGTAGCTTTGCAACTGAATGTGTTTTCCCTGTCATAACTGGGGCTCCATCGGCGGCGAACCCTATCATGTTTTGTTTATAATTTATGTTATTTCTTTGAAAATGATTTACAATTAATTTATACAAACTATTATCGTCACATTGATTCACTTCTAACAATCCAAAGAAAAGATCTTGTATTTTGAAATCAATGCCCACCCTTACAACAAAACATATGGACTAAATTATATGGACTTTTTGTTTGAAATATCTGTAGATTCATCTACGCACAAAGAAAACGTATTATTTTTTAATAAATCACAAACATTAAGGAACTGGTATCTTCCGATTACGTTTTTTATGATGGCCTTGGCTAAAGTAATATTTTGTGCACATTCAGAATCCGAAAACGAATATTGCACACTTTAAAAAATAAGTAAAATCTTCACTTTCGGGACATAAAATCGTCCAAATGACGATAAATCGTCAAATCTGGCAGCCGTGGTCAGGAATAATATTTTGTTCATTAAGATAAGGAGTTAAACTCGAGACGAAAAATTTTTGATACTAAAGAAATAAGGCTAATCTAATGGCTTGACATTTTTCCTGGATAAGGGATCACAACAATTTCAGACTTCTTTCAAGAGCAATGGAAATAAAAACAATATATTATACTGTGTGTAAAAAAAAAAACAAATAGCGCATGGTGAAACCGGTTTGAACAATTGATAGTGAGTGTATGAGCGAACCAAATATTAATGTACTCTTTTACTTACACAAATGCTAATAATGCAATGAACAATACAAATAATAAAAAAAAGATGACAGTGCTTTTTTAACCGCCAGGCCAGTTGACCGAACGCGTTCATTATCCGGAAATATAAACTTATCTTGGCAAGTAATAACACAATAAAAAAAGTGTAAACAGGTATGTATCGTTATATAACCATAACCAAAAGGAAGGTCAGTCCTAAGTCTTCGGAGCAAGGGCGCACTGCTAAACAATACAAAAGCTCCCAGAGTGCTGTAATGCCGGTAAGCGAAAACAGATTCTCTGTACTTGCTACAGCTGAACCCGCTGTCAGGGAACAAAAACCTCCCCCGATTTACTTGCGCGAGCAAACATCTAATGAAATTGTTAAAATGTCTCAGCTTGTAGGTAAGGAAAGCTTTTATGTAGCTTCTATACGAAGAGGTCAAATTCAAGAAACAAAGATCCAAGCCCACACTGAGAATTATCAGCCTAATCGCAAGTCGCCTCGATGCAGATAATAAGAGCTACTGATGAAATAAAAAGTGCCATAGAGGTGGAAGATTATGTCGTAAGGTCAGTGCACAATATTCTAAATAAGAATAAAGTTCCCCAACCTATGCATCGTGTTGAAATCGTATTTAACGCATCTCAGCTTAAATCAAAAAACTCGGTTCATCCTATATACGATTTGCGCTACCTTTTGAATAGAAGAATAACGGTGGAAGAGCCTCTAAAACGTAATGGTCCCCGTCAGTGTAGTAACTGCCAGGAATTCGGACACACGAAAACCTACTGCTAGCTACCGTCCGTATGCGTTGTTTGAGTTGATGCACACCGGACTTTGGAATGCATTTCTTCCAAAGCAGACCCCAAGGTAAAAAATGCAGCAACTGTGGTGAAAATCACACAGCAAATTACAGGGGCTGCAAAGTCTTTCAACATGTAAAAAATTATGCGAAAGTCGTACGTAAACCTGAATATGAGCAATATAGGTCTTCCCAATTTCCTCGGCCTCGTGCTGGTTCTATTGCTAGTACACAAGCTACACATCCACACACTAAACCAAACTATTCGTATGCACAAACATTGAGAAATGATTTACCTAATTCGAATGCCAAAAGTTCTAATGCGCTATGCAAGGTATGTTTCAGGAAATGATGCAAACCCAAAACATGCTTCTGCAAGTTCTGCTTAGCAAAAAATGAACCAGTTAAAAATATGCTTCTGGAATGCTAACGGGCTCTCCCAACATAAATATGAAGTAGAAAACTTCCTGCTAGCACATGATATAGATATATTATGAGTTTCTGAAACCACTTCACTATAAAAAACTGCTTTAGAATTGATGGGCTTTTTATATGTATTTGACACCAAACACCCAAGCGAAAGGGCATGTGGTGGGACTGCCATTATAGTCCGAAAAAACGTAAGGCATTTTCCATTTCCTAAATTCAGGGAAGACTTTTGGCAAGCCACGCCTATAAATCTTACTGATTTTAAAATTGTAGTCTCATCAGTGTATTGCCCGCCTAGGCTTAAAATCGAACACCATGAATTTGCCAGGGACTTTCCTACGCTAGGGCAAAAATTTATTGCCTTAGTCCTAGAGGTAGTTGTATTATACAGTTGAAACAAACAAGCTTGACGTCGTATCTGCCGGTAAACCCACAGACTTTAATAAGTTGCCAGACCTTATTGATTTTGCTATAGTAAAAAACATCAAACACGACTAACTGTTAGTTAGTTCATCCTATGACCTATCTTCTGATCATTCACCTACAATTGTTATTTTACACGACAGTTTTGTCACTGCACCTAAAACCCTTAGTTTCTTCCCGAACAGAAACACGAATTGGTTAAAATATAAAATGTATGTGAGCTCTCACTTATCTTTGAACATCCCACTGAGAAATCCAGCTGATATTCAAGCAGCTGTAGATCATTTTACAGACGTCGTGACTGCCACAGCCATAGCTGCAACGCCAACAAAGCCATCAGCTAAAATAAGAACGTACCAGGCAACAGCACATATTCAGCTGCTCGTCATTAAGAAAAGAAGACTAAGAAGACAATGGCAAAATAGTCGTTCTCCACAAATAAAAATGCAAATGAACTTATGCCAAAAAAAACTTACGCCGTAAATTGAGACAGTAGCACGAATTTGCTATTGACAACTTTTTAAAAACTTGGATCCAATGAAAAACACGGATTATAGTCTGTGGAAAGCTGTAAAGCACTTACAATGTCCTATTGCTTACGAATCCCCACTAAGACTTGAAGACCGTACTTGGGCTAAAAACTCAAGTGAAAAGGCATATGCGTTCGCAAAGCACTTAGAGAAGGTTTTCGCACCACATGATATAAGTAATTCCACTATTCCAATTATTAGCGACATCGTTAATGATCCTATGAAATTTCGGTTGTCTTCTTTAAAATCGACAATTAAAAATACGGATATGAAGAAATCACCTGGACCTGATCGTATAACAGGATCAAGGATAAGAAACTTACCTAATTCAGCTGTAAGAATTTTACTTTACATATTTAATGAAATTGTTATGATTTCGAAACCAGGAAAGGACTCAAGCCAGATTACATCCTACAGGCCTATTAGCCTACTGTCAGTTTTGTCAAAGAAATTTGAAAAATTATTCGTCTCGGGTGTAACTAATTTTCTAAATGAATAAAACGTTATCCCAGATCATCAGTTTGGTTTTCGAGCAAGGCATAGTACGATTGAACAAGTCCATAGAATCGTTACCATTATTAGATCGGCTTTTGAAAGAAAGCAATACTGCTCAGCTTTATTTATAGACATTTCCCAAGCATTTGATAAAGTCTGCCATGATGGGCTACTTACTAAAATAGTTCGGGTTCTACCTGAAAACACCCACAAGCTTATAAAAAGCTATTTGTCCGATAGAACTTTTAAAGTAAGGTCAAAGGACCAGCTTTCAAGATGTGGGAAAATCAGTGCAGGAGTACCTCAATGTAGTGTGCTAGGGCCGCTGTTATATATCATCTATACAGCGGATATGCCGACAAGCCCACATACATATACATCAACCTTTGCAGACGACACTGCAATTATAAGTGTCAATAATGATCCAAAGGATGCATCTGAAAAGCTGCAGGTTTGAACACTCATTGTGAATTTCTTTTAGTAGAAAGATTCAATAAAATGTATAAAATATAAGTATAAAAAAATGGATTTTTATATACGTCACCAAACACCAGAGTGGATGGGCATCCGGTGGCACTGTCGTTATAGTGAAAAAGACATCAGCGAAGGCTTTTTAGAAGCAACAACTATAAATCTGCTTTTAAAATTGCCCGCCAAGACATAAGATTCTACACGATCAACTTGCCAGGTCCTTTGCTACATTAGGGCAAAAGTGCTTTGCAGCTCTAGACTTATTAGGCCTAGAGGGAGGCAGATGTATAACACAGCTCAAGCTACTAAGCTAGATGTTGTATCTGGCGGTAAACCCACGTACTTTTTCCACAGATTTCAATAAGCTGCCCAACCTTATTGACTTTGCCGTTATCAAGGTATCTACTATTATGTAAGTAGTTTATTCTATGATATATGTTTTGACCATTCTGTTAACTGAGTAAATTTTTCAATTTACTCTCTCAAAATAAAAATTGTCCAAAAAGTACGCGAATGGAAATTTAGTAAAATTTATCCAACAGCTGATTGAAAATAAATGCAGTGTTGTAAAAAATGTATTCCTTTGACTACTCGACTCTTTTTGTTGTTCGTACTCGGTACAGCACAATTTATTGGCTACAATTCTTAGGGAATTGTATTTATTTATTTATATTGTAAGTTTTTCCTGATTAAATTTGTTAAATAGTTCATTATTACTCGTTTTTGTTATTGATTAGTATGAATATCCAATTACTATATTCCGAAGTATTCATCACTTCTACAACACTAAAGAAGTAAATGAACAATGAAACAAAATAATTTTTTTTCCTAAATCCTAATTAAACTGCTGTGGAAAGGGTACGTCAATTAGTACACTTTACTGTTTTCAAATCCCTATTTACTTGTGTTTGCTTTAGTTTTCCTTATTTTTACACAAATTTTAACAACTCCGTAAAAATTTTTTGTTTGTTTACATTTTAAAACATATGTTTTTTTCAGCCGACTAAATTCTACTAACAAAAATTTCTTTAGCAGATTTTGCAATTGTTCAGTCATCGAACTGTCATTTCACGCTCTCAAACTGTGTTCTCATCTACTAAACTTTGTGTACTCGAACGCAGTTTAGTAAAGTTTAGGCATAATTATTGATAATTATTGGGTTCTCGAACGAAGCTATTATTACGCTACACGACATACATATATGTCCCTGCACTTGAAAGCATTCTTTCCTACCAAAATAAAAGTGAAAATTGATTAAAATATACAGGCATGTGATGACACTCACGCGATAGTCAAATCGCATGTGAGTTGCAAATCGCCAAACTTTTTTCAGCATGTGATGAAATTCGCACGTTTTACTTGCGAGTTGCCATTTTTTGAAGTTGTATACGAATAATAAAACATATGTTATATTAGTACAAAACATAAACAAACGCTATAAGAAATAGATTAAAAATGGCAGCAGCAATTTTGTTAAGCATATTAGCTTTAAAAAGCGTTCATTAAGAGAAGACAAATTTAATAAAATCTTAATGGTAAAAAATATTATTAGTAATGGTTCAAAATAAAATAAAACATATCAAATTTATTTTATTCATCATTTATTTGTTTCTTTAGTGTTTGGTTCATACAAAATACAATAGTTCACTTGAGATTGCTCTTGCGATTTGAAGTCGCTAAATTTCTTGTGTGTTTTGTGTTTTTTTTTCTGCGTCTATATCCTTTTGGTTTTTACTAGCGGATGAACACTCTGGTAATCTAAAAATTAAGGAGTTATCCACACCCTCTACGGACTCCTTCATGCCTACCAGCTCGTATATAAATTGTTCACTTGCTGAAAGGAATTTGTTTTTATTTGGGCCACCTCCTGTCACTTTTAGATTTTTTAGGTTCGCTGCAGCTTTTGATCTGTCCACACCTAAAATGCAGTACATAAAATCAAACGCAAAAAATATACAATCGGTTTACAAAACAAAATGCTACCTTCTTCCATTCCGTTACGTTTTTGATGGAAGGGCCAGCACTGTTCAAGTCTTCTGCAAGGCAATTTCAAAAATCTGCCAACACGTCTATTGTGAAGCTTCACAAAGCCGCAGGCAATTGATCGGTTGCTTTGAATTTTTTTAAGCATAATGTCAGTTTGTGTCTTATTAACAGATCTTTCCCTTACAATAAAATTTGCAAAGTTAAATATTCAAGTAATAATAAAAACTACTTACATTTTTTGTTCAGTTCACCACCAAAATCAAAGCGAATAAATTAATGGGAAAAATGAAAAAATTCGCGGGAAAAAATCATTCACGATAAGGGGAATTTTTTGTTAGCATGAAATCATTCACGGGGAATGTCTTCACGATTGTAAATTTAGGGAACAGGGAAAAATTCCGAGGTAAAAAGTATTCATGATAGGGGTGAATATATATTGATAGTCAATGCATGAGTGTACCAAACATTCATAAAAAAAATATAAAAGGGAATAACAATATTGCTTATTACTCAAACATAAATATATCTTCACAGGTAACATCGCCTGAATTAAATAAAGCTCAAGAAAAAAACGAGACAGGTGCTACACCAAGAAGTGACACAGGTTACACAACAACTCCTATGCAAAAAGTTCAAACAGGTATGGATATACATATAACCACAACAAAAAGAAAGGACATTCCTAAATCGTCCCAGCAAGAGCGCACAGAGAAACAATATAAAAGTTATCAAGTAACTACAATATCGGTAAGTGATGAAAACAGATTCTCTGTACTTGCTTTCCTGGACGAAGAAGAAGCTGAAAACGCTATCAGGTAACAAAAGCTCCCACCAATTTACTTCCGCGAGCAAACATCAAATTCCATTGTAAACATGCTGTCCCAATTGGCAGGAAGGCAAACATTTTTATGGCGCACACGGATTCTATACGACAGGTTTTTCTCTGCACCTGAACCCCTTATTTCTTACTCAAATTAAAAAACGATTTGGTAAAAATATATGTTAGCTCTCACTTATCTCAGAACATTTCTCTGAGAAACCCAGCTGATATTGAAGAAGCTGTAAACCACTGTACAAACACCATGAGACTGTGGCAGCCACAGTTGCAACGCTAACAAAACCAACAGTTGAAAGAAATTCGCACCAGTTATCAACTAATATTCAGATTCTTATCAGGGAGAGGAGGCTTAGAAGGTAATGGCAAAGTAGTCGTTCTCCTGACATAAAGATGCAAATGAACTTGTGCCGGAGAACGTTATGTGAGAGTTATTTAAAAAATTTGGATCCAACAAAAAATACGGATTATGGTATGTGGAAACCTGTTAGGCGCTTAAAATGTCGTATTGCCCACGCATATCCACTTAGACTTGAAAATCGCACATGGGCCAAAAAATCGGTTGAAGAGGTAAAAGCATTCGCTAACCACTTAGAGACGGTTTTCATAGTTCCACCATTCCAACTATAAGTGACACTGTAAATGATCGAATGAAATTTCGGTTCGGCTTATTCAAAACGGGTGAAAAATCACCCGAACCTGATCGTATTACAGTATCAATGATAAAAAACTTACCTGAGTCTGCTGTGAAAATTGTATTGTACTGTTGCGAGTTGGCTTTTCCCATGTTTTTGGAAGATGTCTGAAGTTGTCATGATCCTTAAACCAGGAAATAACTCAAGCCAGATTACAGTTTCATTAGCCTACTCTCAGTTTTATCTAAGTTATTTGAAAAATAATTCGTCTCAAGCTTAAAAAAAAACCTTACCTTAATAAAAAAAATATTATGCGAGATCGTCAGTTTGGTTGTCGTGCGAGAAATAGTATTCTTGAGTCCATAGAATTGTAGTTCCGAGGCGTTTAACAAAGTGTGACATGATAGACTGTTCGCTTAAATAACACGTATTTTTCCTGAAAACTTCCACAAGCTTCTTAAGCGCTATTTGACAGAACGTTAAAAGTAAGGTTAGAGGATCAGTTTTCTAAAAATAAACAAATTCCTCCAGGAGTTCCACAAGCTAAATACTAGGGCTTCTATTATATACCATATGTACAGCGGCCATATAAGAAATCAAGCGCACTGGTTAATAGGTCCTAACTCAACCATGGCTTTGGAAAAAAAGTCCTTTTATACAAATCCATTATAAAACCATTCAGCTTACGCATGTAACATCGGGAAGTGACAAAGCAGTTAGTCTAGGATTTTACGAGTTATTGTCTACGCCCCTTGGAGGGTACGAAATGAAAATATCCACAGACTATACATAGTAATTTGACAATAAATTATTTATTTAACATTGGTTTTATAATTAAAAAACTATGATCTAGAGGTAAGCTTCGAATACTTAATGTAAAGTTAAATCTTATACGCAACGAAATTTTAACAAAATCTTTAAGATTTTAGCTAAAAGCATAAGTTTATGGTGAAAAGTGCTCTTCCAATTACACAATTAGGAACATCGGAAAGGTTTTATATATAATTTTATTTCATATTACACCATGCCATGGACTTCTACGGATTTGTTTGTTCAAACTTTACGTTGCGTTTCCTACCGACGAAAGAGACAAATATTGGCGGTTGAAAATCGTGGTTTAATAGATGATCAAGAACTTTAAGAGGTGGGTTTAAAGCAAATCGTGAATTCATGCCACTTAAGAAGCCAATAATTTGGAGCGAAGAAACAAGTTGAAAAGATTCAGGAAATCATTCAGGAACTTCTTCTTGCCTATAAAACTTCGTCCCTAAAAATAATTTTTTTGAACTCGCTCATAGATTTCTTTCCTCAAAATCTTTGTGCAGTAAAAGGTGTCACTAAGGCGGCAAATGATCAGATTGCAGATTGTTTTCTGCTAATTTTTTTACTTAAATTTTATTTAATTTTGAGTTTTATATCCAGCAAAAATATCAGGCTGGCATTGCACACAAATATGATATTTGTTCGCGATATCCCACTTTGCAGCAGTTCTTGTTAACATTTTATTTCAACGTTTAGTAGGAATTTGGAGATTTTCTGACAGTAGTGCATTCTGGGATGCTTAACTGTAAGCGAACGTGTAAAAATATTAGTTTTTTTTCTGCATTGCTAAAAATCTGCCTACAAATATACAAAATTTCACATTTTGTCATACAGTATTGCATTTATTAAGGCAAATATATGTGCTTCCTATGAAGTGCATTTGTGGGCCAGAAAATCTGCTTCCAAAATTTAGATTATTTTTTGCTCGGTATTTAATAGACTCTATTGTACGTGCCACTTTAAGGATGGTATCATTAGAAATGGGCGGCACAATAATTATATGACTTCTTAACAGCAAAATTTTTTTACATTTAATCAGACTTAAAATATTTCTTGTGTCGTGCTTTTAATGTAACTTTAAGAAACAAAGTCAGCAAAGTCCCAAAATTTTTTTAAATAAATATTTTGTGGTTGTACATCGAGGAATGTAGCGAAGAAATTGTATTCAAAACAATCCGCGACGAATTCTTCTTCCATCGAAAATGTAGAGACCATACCGATTACGAGCAATATTTGTAACGCTTTTCGCATAATTCTCTTCCATATTAGAAAATTAAAAAAAGATATTGCCAAGTTAGCAAGTTGGATAGAAATGGGATGGCATTGAAGAACTCTGTCCTCACTTTGATCTCAGTACTTTTAACGGCTGAAATTTTTGGGCAGGAACTTGGCCTTATTTTAATTAATTATTTTATGATTAAAGAAAGCAAAATTATGAGGGGGTACAACACCGCTATTAGTTTCGTGTATTCATGTAAATATACACTGTGGACTTAGCCTGGAGCACTACCATTTCGCTTCGAAAACGCCAAGTTTCGGTAGCATTGAAGAGAATACCTTTGCCTTTATAATTATAATGTTTTATGCATATATTACGTATTTATCAGAACTAAAGATTTTCTTTTCCCGGACTTTTTCCGTTCCAGGGGAATCGGGATAAAAATACAGATTTTTCGAGATTCCGGGAATTCCTGCTCCGAATAAATAAATAAGAATAATATCTATTTTTTAATTAATAAATTCATTTTATTCAAACGTAACATTTATGTGATACATTTAAAAGAACAAAAAACATACAAGGATAGAAGTAAGTGCAGTTTCTCTTAAATCATAGAAACATTTTAAAGCCCAACATTTTACAAACTAACATTATTTAACGTTGTTGTCAAGTGACTTTTTAAAACAAAGCGTGTATTCAATCATCCGAAAGCGTTTAAGTTACATGTTGCTCTGTGAAAGAAAACACACACTCGCTTTCAACGAATGTAGACAAATCCTCAAAAATTTGTTAAATACTTTATGGGTTGTTTAATGGAACTCAATGTTGCCAATTTACTTGATTTGGGGGTTTCATTACTATGGTTTATTGCACCATTTAAAATCTTTTCGAAAGTTTTATATTGTGCAATATGACAATCATCAGACATTTCAAGCTAACAATGGTGCTAATTTAGCTATCTTCTTGCCATATCTAGTGATTTTTAAAACGTTTTAGCTGGGAAAATCGCTGTTTAGGTTTTGGAAAGAAATGTTTTGATTTAAAATAGTTGGAAGTCTAGCGATTCTAAAGTTTCAATTGGCAGGGTTGCTGGTAAAAAGTGATTATCAGAGGTTGGTAAAATTCCCGGGAGTTCCCGCACTCACTTCCCGGAAAATCCGGAATTGAACATTTTTACATATTCCCGGGACATGAAATCTCGTAAAAACTCTAAGCAGATTACTCGGACGGCGAAATAATATTTAATTCTTTGGTAAAAAATAATTCTAAATTTCAGTTCTTACAATTTTCCTGTTTGAACACGTTATAAATTTAATTGTCCCACAACATCGAAGAAATAGAAATTGTTTGTAAAATATGTATATCTTAAAGTGAAAGATATGTCCCGGACATGTTGTTTTTAAATGTTTTCGAGGACTACTTCAATATGTACATTCGAATTACATTAATTTTTACTACTGTATATTTAATTTCCTCGACTTTAAACGCCTACGTGCCACTTTCTCACTAAAGAGCTGAGCAGTACAATTTAAAAGCGCCTTAGCTTTGTCAGTGTAAAATTCCACAGCTTGAAATTGCACAATAAAAGGTTAAAAATATGTACATAAATATATTTTACTGGTCTTATTCCACAAGAGATAAAACTTCCGCTCCTTGAAACTTTGTAAATATATTTTTTTAAGATCATTATTTTCCGCATTCTGCTACAAAAGTTGCTTATTGCACTAATAATCTGACCTTCCTTTAGATACATATATTTGATTTTTTTTTCACTAAACATTGAATTATATTAGCACATCTTATGGGTTAGTAGTGCACCCAAAATATTTTGTCCGTCAATCGAGACACATTTGGATGAGCTGTGCAGCCCATATTGTTCCATTCCGATACAAAGAAATTGCGATATTACAAGATATGCATAAAAATTCTGGGAAATCGTAAATCGGAAAGTGTTGGTTGAGGCAGATTTTGGCAGTGACTTTTTTCTTTAAAATAACGATACACTAGATTTGTTTAAAGAAGAATTTTTGAGATTTTATTATTTCTATTTCGATTTTTCTTTGCGCTAATTTTATCCCAACTCAATTAATATAAAACTGCAATTTAATTGTTGAAGGTAGATAATAAAGCTAGTCTCTATGCATATTTCGTTGCTTTTGTTGCTTGATTTGAACTTCATCCAACTTTTCAATTCGTTACTGCATTGGTAATAATTCATAAATAATATTTTAGAGATAAGATTCGACCTTTTTTAATTTTTTTTTACCAGAAAGATTCAATAAAATAAAAACTGAAGTATAAAAAATGTTCCTTAGGACAACCTAAATTCCTTAAACCAAATGAGAAATCCTTTTATTTTAAAGCTTTAAAGTTTTTGTCTTGATATTCTTTGGATTTCTCATTTGGTCTAATTAATTTCGAACATAAGACGTTGAAGTTTTTCTAGAAAGTTGGATAAGATTCGTGATGAGCTGGCCTAAGCACCCAGCAAAATGCGCATAGAGGCTAGCTCATCCACCTTCAACAAATAAATTGCATTTTTATTATAAATTGAGTTGGGATAAAATTAGCTAGAAATAACTATTAAAATAGAGATAGATTTGCTTAATTATCAATAACACGTTTGTTATTTTAATAAAGTTATTAACAAAAGCTAGAAAATACTATTAATTAAATTGTAACAAAAGCGCTGTGCCCCCGAACCCTTTTATATTTATGTTATTATATTTTCAGCAATCGGCTTACATTTTTTTTTTATATATCTTCTCCCAATGTAGTTGCGTGCGTTATTTCAAATATCATTTTTCCTATTCAGTTTTTGTATCTTGCTTCCCGCTGGATCCCAATATTGGGTACGAGATTGGCCCTTATGCCTAAGTTATGACGTCAGTAAACTATAAATATGCTTTTTTATATTTTTGAATGGGCGGAACCGATTAAATTAAAATTTCCGAAACGAAGAATCTCAATCCCATCTAAAACAACTAAAATTATCATGCTCTGGCACACGACCAAAATGAAATACCGCGGCATAAAACAGAAGAAAACCATAAAAATATAGAGTCGCATTTTTTCAGTTAATCCGATTTACCTTATTTCTTTTTGCCTACTTATTTTTTTTGTTTGCAAACAAACGCAAAATATGGTCACCTTGCGAATAAAAGAAAGACAACTAGCGTTTTGATAAAATTGCTAATGTCCTTAATAAGACTGCACCAACAATAATGCACTTCGAGTGCCCAGAGTTGGTTTTATTAAAAAAAATTATAAGTGTTTGTAAATTTTTGTGAGCGTGTGAAAAAGTATAAAAGTCCTAGCTGTAGTGCAGAAGAGTGTGCATAGAGAATTTTCTATTAGTTGAAAAACAGCAAAAAACCTTGACATTAAAGAATGGCGAAACAGTGTAGCAGCAACAACAATACCAAACCAAATAAGGGCATCAGGAGCAAATCAAACATTCTAGATAAATACATATGCACGCAGCTACTCGCACAAACTTAAATCCGACTCACAGATTAAGGCAAACAAAATTATTGACGCCACTGCACCTGAAAGACCCACACAATTTTTGTTACTTACCAGGCCATATATTTTGATATTGCATTTCTTGAAAGTTCAATACAACGGTATTTTTGATATAATTTTTCGTAAAATTAATAAAAGAAAGTTTTATTTTTCCTTTGTTTATTTGTCGTTATTTTATTCCTGTCGTGCCATTGGCCGCGAAATTGAATGACAAATAAATGTAAGGAACAAACTAGAAAAAAAGACTTGTAACAACTTTAACTCCGGCAAAAACGATATAAGTTCGCAGAATTGCGTCGAACTCAATCCTTTCGATATCAAAAATTAGGACGGAAGCTGGCATAGAAACATGTATCTCCACAATATCTCCACAGCAAAATAAATTGAAGAAAAAGCTAGTATGGAATGAGATACACAAAGAAAATAGATTACAACTTGCAATTCAATCGTTAAAGGCTGATATAATTCGATACATTAACGACATTGATCGCCAATTATGTCTCAGCGTCATTGAAATTATCGACCATATGATAGAGGTATGGCATCTAAGCTGTGCATTTGGACGATATTTAGTTTCACACATAATTGTCATAGATTCTTCTATCATAATAAAAAATATTAAGATAATTCTCTGACAACTTTTTGTTTTATTTACAATTAGCATCATGCGTTTTGGTTGGACCCCCCTTTATAATACCAAACATCTGCCAACACCATCCCAAAGTCCTGTCATGAATTCCACTGAAAACCTTTGGTCTTATTTGGACGGAAAAGTCCGAAAACACAACATTTCCTCTAAAGCTACTTAAACGGATATTGGAGGAAGAGTAGTACAAAATCCTGCCAGAAAATTTTGAAAACTTAGTAGAATTAATGCCGCAACGTCTGAAAGCAGTTCTAGAAAGCAATGGATTCCATACAAATTATTAAAATTAACATTTTTATTGCTAAAGTAATATAACGTATGGGGAAATTAAAAGAGCGAAATACTTTTGTGACCTTAAAAATTGCTATCTAGTTTATATTATTTTAAATATCTCATGCATTTTAAATATATTTTAAGTTTAAGAAAAACAGAATTAAAGTTCAACTTAGCCTTTAATAATATACAATAAAAAACTCGTATATTTTTAGAAAAGTTTGTTTTTATAAAGCATTTTTTTCTGATATTTACTTCATTTCATATAAGCAAAATATTTATGTGAGTAACTGTATATTTTGCAGGTAAAGCAGTTGGTAGCGTTGGACTCCTCTCTTTTATCCTTTGCCATAGGCACTACCTTTGCTATGTCCGATCTTGTCTTTTCTTGATCCTTTGTTTTCAAATATTGTTAATTTATTTTTTAGCCAACCTGAATTCTTTTTTATACATTCTCTTGTCCGATTACACTCTTGCCATTTTGTCAAGCATTAAATAGTGTAACGTTTGGTTTTCAGATTCAATTTCTTTTTATCTTTAGATAAAACGTCCAATTCTTCCAGATAACAGATAATTTAAATACATCTTCATATTACGAGGTACTCAATTTATAAAAGATATAATCGCGCTTTTTTAGTAGCTATTAGATTTATTTAATTCAGTTTCTTTTACTTCCCGTTTTCCCGGAAATTTTATGCGAGGTTCTTGGCATTTAATAAGTTCCATCTAAATTTGATATTTATCATAAATTGAAAATATATTAATTTTTAGCTAAAAAAATTTTAAGAATTCGGGAATACATTCAATAAAACAACTTAACTTGTTCGAAACCAAAAATGTCAATAATTTAATTATTCGCGCGCATTCTTTCGGGGACGAAAGCGTTTTTTCAGTAACTGAAAATCTTATCTGGCGAAATAAGCATTGAGAATATAAAACAATAATCTTCGCAAAGAAAAGCGATTACAATTTGCTAGAGAACATATGACATGGGTCTTTCAAGTAAGAGGTTATGTTGATGATTGTGACGAAAATAAATTTAATTTGGATCACCATGAGACAATTATATTATGTATGCGAGTACGTATGTATGATCATAAACGAGCTACATAATAATTTTGAAGGTCCACAGAATAAAAATAATGCGAGTGGAAAGTGGACAATAATTTTCCATTAAAATGAAATTGAAAATATGTATGCCAAGATTTCGGTTGTCCACACATTCCAACACGTTTAGGTTTTATCCAACAAAGTTAATCCACAACTAAAACATGTTTGTTTTAAAATTTGGAAGCTAGATCTGTCAAAAATCGAGCGTGTGCTCAAAAGTTATAGTATAAAATGTGAGAGAATTACATTTGCGAATCCTTTGAAAAATTGAATGAAACAATATATCGTATGGGATCAGAGTTGCATTTTGTTTTAATTAATTTCCTTTTTGTGTGATAGTAGGGCATCGAATAATAGCGAGTGGGACCGAATTCTGTCAAATTTTTTCCTGATTCAATCATACGACCTCAGCCTCAATAGTCAAATAAGCTACGCTATTGTGTTTAGTCTGCCCATTTATTGGCGACGAATCGATATGCTTGGTTCGTTAAGCACGCTAACACAAACTCGGTCAATATTCTCTTCCGGACGATCTGGCTGAGCATGTTGAGGCGTTTTCATGTTACATACTTAACCAGTTTGTTGCTATGTCTGCACAAACTTACATCGAATTCCGCGCTCGCATTAAAATATGCACGCAAGGCACGGTTTAAATTGGATAATTCAAACACATTCTTTTGTTGTGCATTGGAAATATTCATTTCCAATGCTCAACACTCATTTTAAATCACCCTTTATAACGATTTTATAGAAGGTTTAAAATTGTGGCATGGATTAGAATGATGTTATTGTTGTTTAAAATTTGATTAACATTAACTTCGGCTGAATGTTGATGGCTTAACCAGGTATACTGAGAAGACGAATTTTTAAAGATATATTGAATATAAAAAGTATAAGCATCATTGTGATGCTTCATCATGACTACATCTCATGTCACACGGTTATTTAATGACTTTTCAAATTTTTACCGCAAAATGTAATCATATTATTCCCCAACTCTCCTATTCACCTGATCTAAATCGTGGTGACCTTTTTCTTTTCGCGAAATTGAAAACTGCGTTCCAAGGGCAGTCGGGACTCTGAAAAACATTCAAAGTAATGTGCCTGACATATTAAAAGCCGCTGCAGTTGAAATGTAAAAAAGACTTTGCCTGTCTATAGCTGCAGCAGTGGACTACTTTGAAGCGAACAATATTGTAGTTTGAAGAGAAAATAAAAACATTTTTAGATACAAACTTAGTCTCATTAATTTTCTCCCATACCTCGTACTAGTACGAATAGTCATATGTATAAATATATACCCACATGGCCAAGAATTCCTCTACGACATAATGCGAACACTTGAGCCAATTATTAACGACTTTTTCGAACAAGTGATAATATGAGCGACAGTGCCATGGACACAAATTATAAATAGTTCTGAAGAAGTCATCGCTGAAATTGTCGTCTATGACTACCTGGCCAACTGGGTACACTCGTACATATGTATGAATGTATGTACAAGCACACAACAATATTTAAATACTGTTCTGTTTAAATCCTTTGGCGCAAAGTTTTTGTTTTCTTTATTTAAATAACCTTGGAGTCTTTTCAAAATGTAAGAAGTGGAAATCAATAAGAACAACTACTTATATAATTGTGGTGAATATTTCCCCCCCCCCCCCAACAAAGTCACACCGCAACGAACAGAGTACACAAATCTGCAATATGAAAATGCAAACATACTCGTACAATGGATAGATAACTGTTTTCTAAATAAATATTGCCTCAATAAAATATTTACGTAATTTTAGTTCAGTCTGGTGAAATCGTTCAAAGTGTCACGTGCTTAAATCTGTTGCCAACATTTTGTATTCGTCGGAGAATAAAAAAAATGTTTGATTTTGGTGAGGACCACGGTTAGGTCGCATTTGAAATTGATATCTAGGCTTAAAAATACGCATTTTCTTTTCGTTGGTCATAACATCCCAAAATTACATTTTAAAATTATGTTAATTTCTTAATTTTTCGGAACTCTTATTGTTTCTGTCTTTTATTTTAATTTAAAGTTATTCGCCATTTAAAAATAATTACTTGATATAAAAAACGCGGAAAAAATTATTTTCGCTGCGGCCGTAAAAATATTTTTTGTCGAATAGAATTATAAATTTAATTTAAAATTATATTGCAAATATCATCTATTTAACTCATCTAATGATGAAAAATTGAATACGAGAACTTTTCATATTTTTCGATATTTTTTTTGCTGCGGTTATCTTCCGCCAAGGGCCTTCAAGGAAGTGTCCTCCAGGAAGAGTTTCTCAGAAAGAGCTTTCCAGGAAAACTACGCGTCTCTCAAGAAGTGCCTTTGTTATTGGAAGTGTCTTTCAGGAAGAGTCTCTGAAGAAGTGTCTTATAGGAGGAGTCTTCTAGTTAGTGTCTTCCAAGAAGTGTCTTCGAGGGAGCGTCTTGCAGGAAGCGTCTTAACAAAGAATCTTCCATGAAGAGTCTTCAAACAAATGTTTCCCAGAAAGAGTATTATAGTTAGTGTCCTCCAGAAAGGCTAGGGCTAGCACGAGACTCAATTGAAAGTAAGGTGGTTGTGATTACGGATCGGTTCCCTGAAATAAATTTGAGGAGCGAAATGGGGGTCGAAAAGGGACCCAGAAAGTAAGTGGTCTGCTTCGATATCCCCCCATACATTAATAATAATAATAATAGTGTCCTCCAGGAAGACTCTTCCGGGAGGTGTCTTCGAGAAGGGAGCGTTTACCAGGAAGTGTCTATCAAGAAGTGTTTTCCAGAAAAAGTCTTCGAGGAGGAATCTTTCAGGAAGTGTATTCTATGAAGTGTTTCTAAGGAAGTGTCTTTCAGTAAAAGTCTTCTAGGAAGTGTATTCACGGAATAATTTGCAGGAAATGTGTCCAAGGGAGAAATTTTTAGGAAGGGTCCCAAGGTAAATCTATGATGAAGTGTCTTCCAGGAACAATCTCCAAGGAAGTGTCTAATAGAAAGAGTCCCCCAGAAAGTGTTTTCCAGAATGTATCCCAGAAAATGTCTTCCGCGAAGAATCTCCCACGAAGTGTCTTTTAGGAGTGTCTTCTAGGAAGAGTAAGCGTTTGTAGCGGCACAGAAGATGCATGTATTCTTTTCTGCTGGTATTCAGAACTACATTTTTTCAATATTCTACAAAAATTATCGTATTAATTAAAATAATTTTTCTTTCGTAATTGAAAGAATAAAAAACGCGTTTTAGCCAGAATAAATTACTCGCTTAATTATTTAATTTAATATTATAAACTAATTTGTTTATATTTATAATCTACTTTATTTTAATTTCTTAATTTTGAACAGGAATAATATATGCTTTTTTATATGCGTAAGATCTTAAAGAACAATAAAAGGTACTTGGTTTGCATATATGTATGTTTGAGGTAACCGTAACTTAGGAGCAACATGTTATGTTCGAATTGTATGGTCACGATCCAAGATTGCCAATATGTAAATAAAATGAAGTTTTTCCTTTCTAAACAAAATTGTTGAACATTGTAAAATCATAGTTTTAGGTCGGGGTGTGTAATTGGCGGATTTTTTGAGCAACTTATTAATAACGGTACATTTTTGGATAGGCCAAATCGTAGAACAACTATTGTTTTCCATTATATTTCTTTTCCTTTTTCTTTTTTTTTTTGGATTAGATTAAAAAGAACCGGACTATTTTTTTTTCGATAATGGTCCACTGTTAGTCAATAGCACTTAGCTAAGCCCCTGGAAATATATTTCGTACATATGCACGTATATGTTAACAATATCAAAAACTCAATAAGTGTAGAAATTTTTAAGTATTGACATTAAACTAGGCTTAAGCCATATGGAGGTCTATAAATCATAAACTAAAACTTCTTTAATAATTTTTCTTTTCATTTCCCCATTATACTCGTACTTCTATAATCAAAAAACTTCTATTGCTTTTTTTAGTTAAGCGTTTTTGTCATTATTTATTCGCATTTCAAAATTATGAAGTTTTTAATAAACGTAACCCAAACCAAAACGAGGTATGTTGTGGGGCTTATGGAACCGCTAAGTTTCTATCCATATTTTAAGTTTTAGACAAGAAAAATGCAAATCAAATTAACTCTCCGAGGATATAAATGGAATTTCACTACTCCAGAAATGACAAATTTGCTTGCGAGGCAAAAAATTAGCCTCGGCCACTGAAGAAAATTCTTTGCGAAAATCGTTATTCGAATGAGGTTGTGCGAGCACCCTATCAAAATAATAATTAAAATTATAATAAGGTTTTTGTTTGAAATTTTCGTACAAAATATACAAATAAGAAAAAACTTATGGTATGGTAGTAGGTGCCTTAATGATTGTCACATGGAAATCAATCATTGGTGAGCAGGTGGCAGATAAAACTCGCATGCAGGTGTTTTTGTAGGAGTTGGTGATTATTTTATTATGACTAATTTCTTCCAATCCCTAAAAAATCCCATAAAAACTCTGCCTATAAAATTTACTTGTTACTGGCAAAAACAAATTTCACCTACTATTGTCCCACATGACAGATTGCTACTTCACAAGCAATAAAAACACCAACGAATTAACAGTCAGAACGAAAAATTACACTGAAGATGACACATAGACGAAACCGGTTTGTCACCAAACTAAACGTGCCAGGGGATGACGTCAACTTGTTCCAACTATTAATTGTCAACTTACTATAAAAAGTGCCACGTAAGATCTAACGTAAAGCTATTTTCAAAGCGAGGAAACAAATTATTCAAGAAAAATGTCGGCCCGAGATTGGCCTAAAAGTAGATGTATCGAAAGCTGGGCGTGGAGATACCAGTGAGGGTAATACGTGTAGACGATTTTTCGCCAATTGCGAATTATGTGCGAAAATGACTGAATGGGATTCTAGTTTGATTGGCTGACTCAAAGTTATTTTCGACATAATATCAATTGGCCACAAAGTCCATTTGCAGAAGTTTTCAGATTACTTCATATATAAATTTGTATCCGTGGAAGCCTATGACACCTACAATACATAAGATATTGGTAGGTGGTGCAACTATCATAGAAAAAGTATTGTTGCCAATTAGGTTGCTCGCGGATGATGACGCTTAGGCACAAAACATGCGAGATATTTCTCAAGAGTTCAATATAATATCATCGATGCATAGATTGTTACTCAGCTCTCATCCACTTAATACTGGCATCAGTCGAAACCACAAAAACAAAACATTGCCATTCCCAAAAGATGTAATTGCTATGAGGCTTTCTGCTGCAACATTGCTCGGATTGTGAATTATAAGAGGTTCCTGGAGATACAGAAAGTGATCAGGATAGTGAGAAATTACATTACTGTATCACTTGTATATACATATATATTAAATAATTATAAGCATAAACATAATAAATATCAGTAGCATAAATTACTACAATATATAGTTTTATTACAATTTTCCCTATATTTTTTAGTAATAATTCTTTGCAAAATAGTTTCGATACCTTAAAATTGACCAGGGAGTCGTTATTAATAACAATTTTGGATGGCTAGATAAGCAAAATAACCCTATGTGCAACGCTTTATTTTGATCAAACATATTCAAATAGAATATAGCGATAGAATAAACTTCCGACAAATTCATTAATGACTGTCAAACCATTGAGTGTAACTTGTGTATTGGGTTATACGCTCGATGGCTAACAAAAACAAAAAACATATGACTGCCAGCTAAGGAATTTAAGGAATGCATTAGAAATTTAACCACTGTAAACAAAAGGAGGATTCGGCGCACATTAAGCAAACACATTTTCACTCATTGGCACTCTCAAAAGTAAACTATGCAGAATAAGAAGTAAGAACAAGCAGAAACTCACCTTTACCGTCGTTTTCTGCCATCATTAATTGTAGTATAAACGATGTGATTGTAACAAAACTACAGTTATTCGTGAAATAAACATTGCAAAGGGTTGTGTAGGGCGTACTTTTGCGTATAAAAAATAAAACAAACAAAAACAAAAGTATTGGAATTAATTCATGTTTTTCCTTCTAAAGCTTGTAACGGTAAATCTCATTTAAAATGTTTCAGTTAAGGGCGTATTGTCGTGTGTAGCGGACCATACAAAATGATTTAAATTCAGGCGGAAGTTAAAGAAAGTGTCTTTGAAATCGAAACAATTACAATTGTAATTAAGTGTATTAAATGTTTGAGGAATTTCATTATTTCATTTATGTAAATTTTAATTTAATAGAGTTAATTAAATTAATATCATTTAAAAGCCTAAAATTGCTCTTGTGTTGTTCGGTGACTTTTGTTTAATTTTTTTTTAAATTCGCAAAAATCAAATATTTCTAAAATATACACACATACATATGTACATACATTATGTATTCATGTAGATATGTAAACGGCCTTCTACGTTGTTGACAAAGTGCTTGTGTTAAGTGCAGATTCGCTAATATTCAACTACATGTTTTAAGACATGTTGTGGCTTAAATAAGAAGAATATAGAAAAGTATAAGAAAATCAATTGTATTTAAAGTGTTACGCAAATTACGAATTACATTTTTCTTACGGTTTCTTTCAAAAGTGAACAACAAGAATATTTGCATTTATTAATCTTCTATCAATTTCGAATTCAGTTGTTTTACACATTTTACGTTGCCAATACTTTATTACCGGTGTTCATTAGTGTGTCACAAGAGGAAAATGGAAATAAGATGAATTTGTAATCAAATATTATAAGCAAAGTTTTGTCTCTAAAGGTTTCTTGAAATGTTCCAAAGAAGTATGCGATTACACGGATTCTACATATAAATAATTTTTTTGGCGTTAAACAAATACTGACGTAAGTTTTATATTTAAATAACATGACTTTCATTACTTGTTTACATGTAAATGGTAATTATTAAAACTAACTAAAAGAAAAGATACCTGCGAGTTTTTTGAGGGCGACTTTTGAAGAGTCTAGGGCTTGTTATGTCTAAGAGTGAATACGAGATAATATAAATAAATACGCATGAAATATATTGGCACTTTTTAAGTCATGTCCTTCCGATCGGCTTTTAACTCTATAAGTTTTCGATTTATTATTTGTTTTGTGAACCAACGCTCTACTTTGACAACTGAACGAGGGTGCCTATAACATTCCTAGAGGTGCAGTGGAAATGTTTACTGTATCGAATTTCATGGATGCGTGCTGGCAGCCCCAAATCTTTGATCTAATGTGGAATTCGAATCAGCTATTTATTCTAAACTTAATGATTACTTTTACTGATGCGGTCCTCTACAGAAAAACACTTAAAGAAAAAACATGGCAGCAGCATGATCGCTGCCAACCATATTATGTTCTTTACAACAATATATAATTGTGGCAAACATATAATGGTTATTTGAAAACATTTTCAATATTACTTTAGTTCCGATAAACAAGTTAAAATTTAATCGATTCTTGAATTGATATTCTGACAGGGTGTTTTGATGTATGTTTTTGGAACGAATTTCTGTCATCCCTTGTCAAGTTTGGATTGGAGACAAACCTGTTTCGGCTATGTGCCATCTTCAGTGTCGTTTTTCGTTCTCTCATAATGACAAGGGATAACGGAAATTCATTCCAAATACCTACATTAAATTTAATCATTAAATGATTACCTTGCATAAAAATTGCAAAATGGTCACTATAATATGTAATTTTTACTGAAATTCTAAAAATTGTTCTGGTGTTTAATCTTTAATTAATTTTTTGCTTTTCTATCGTACTAAGATGACCATATTATTATTATCTACAATAATAATATGATTTGTTGACAACCATATACTGAAATTATAATATGTACATGTTTTACTCTTATATTATAGTACGAGGGCGGACCAATAAGTCCGTGACTTTTTGAATGAAACACAGTTTTTTTTTTTTTGCAAAATAAAAATTTATTTTCCAATATAATCTCCTTTTAACTCAATACACTTAGTCCAACGTTTCTCCAGTTTTTGTATCCCTTCCAAAAAATAGGATTTTTCGAGTCCTTAAAATAGGCATTTGCTTGGTCAATAATTCGTTGGAGCTAAATCTCTTTCTACCAAGCCATTTAGGTTTGGAAAAGGAAGTAGTCACTAGGGGCTAAATCAGGAGAATATGGCGGACGAGGTACTAATTCGTAGCCCAATTCATTTAGTTTTGCCATTGAGACTGCACACGTGTGCTTCCGTGTATTATCTTGATGAAAGAGAACTTTTTTCTTGGACAACCAATTTTTTTACCATTGAAATCGATGGTGCAGATTCCCCATAGTATTTATCAAGCTTTTCCTTGGTTTGATTGACCGTTTTTTTTAGCAAAAAATAATGTTATGTAATGTACTTAAGCTTACGCGCAAAGAAGGTATGACCAATAAATTTCGAAATTCGGTGCCTATGTAACAATTGTGTTGATAGTACTGGCACTAATATAAATTCTTTAAATATTTGTTTCCTCGAGAAATTTGCTTAAATAAATCCAAACAGAAGCCTTCGAAAACAAAAACAAAACTAACAACTTTAGAAAACACTTTATAAATTACTTTTGTGAATATATTTGGCATCAACAAGACGAACAAAAGTTGTTCGACTTCGAAAAACCCATTTTAATCGCCATCGTTTAACCTTAAAGAAAGTTCTATGGAATAACTTAAAAACGGGAGTTGTCATATATAGCTCAGATTCTTCTTTCTATATGCTTTTTGTCCGGCTACAATATGTTAAAAAAGTGTGTCCGCCTCCGGCCAAGGGAGCGTCTGGCGATGAGAGATTGATTTTTTCCACAAAAAGCAGGAGATCAAGAAATTCGTCTGTCAATGGGAACTGTGCGTTAGTAGAACTTTTACTTTGTATGTAAAGAAGTGAGTTTATACTTATCCATATTTAATTTCGTAGACATGCGTCTATGGTTACCGATTTAGCAAAATGAGGACAAATATTTTAAGAGTAAGAAATATTTAAAAGGTTTTATTTAATTTTTAAAATAAAATTTTGCAAAAACTTTAATAACGATATTATAATCGAACTTCTCTTGAATCTTGTTTCAATTATACGAGAAAACTACTTCGTTATATAGAAACTTTATGAAACAGACATTTTTTCCTACTTTTATTTAAAACTAGCCAAGCCCAGCGCGCGTTGCTACGCCACTTAATTAGCTCAATATGTGTGCAAAGTTTCAGAAAAATCGTTCCAGTACAAGTACCTTTTTATGGGCGTGGCCCGCCCACTTTTCTAATCACGAAATTATATAGTTATGACAGTTTAATATGTGTGCAAAGTTTCAGAAAAATCGGTCAAGTGCAAGTATCTGAAAAATTAATATTTATTTTGTATGTTCGTATTTCATTTTTATGTATATGTAGATGGGCGTAGCCCCGCCCACTTTAAAAAAAAATTATCACCCATAAACACTCCCGGGAATGTGTACAACTACTCGCCAAAGAAATAATTCACAATTTGGAGACAAAAAAGCAAGGCAATTGAATTAACATCTGCGAAATTACTTCATTGTAAAGTCAAATTTATTGTAAGGAAATTCATTATAAGGAGATTAATCAAATTATAATATCGAGGACTTCGTTGTATGGAAGTTCACTATAGAGAATCTCGACAGTATTATAAATACAAGATATAAAAAATCAATGAAAAAATGGTCATAAAAGAGGCAAGTGTGTGTATTAAAAGATGGGAAAATTGTTAATTCTTGATTTGATATTCCGACAGGGGGGTGTTTTGATGTAGATTGTTACTTTAGTCGCACAAAGGTAACGCTGCATGTTTTTTGTTGTTAAAATGTATAGAAAAAGTAAAAACCATAGACAACACAACACAATCATACATAATAGCGCACAACATATAACAATTATAGTGCCATCAATATATGTAGGAGTAAAACTTGCCAACATTTTTTACAAAAACAAACAATCAAACTTTTTACATAACAACAACACAATTAGTTCAAAAAGCTTTAAAGGTGTGTTGGTATAAGACGATGTATTACACATGTTTGAATGCACTAATTAGCTTCGTTCGAGAACCCAATTTTTTTTTTTTTTTTTATACTGTATTTTATTTTATTGAATCTTTCTATTAAAAGAAATTCACAATAAGTATTCAAATCTTATTTCTAAATTATTATTTACTATTAGTACCAACGTATTAACTAATTTTTTGTATTCAAATCTTAAAAATCTATCTTCTATTGTGTAGAGAGAGCCGCCTTGCCAGGCTCAATGTGTCAGTTCTTTTTAGGCTCTGGTGGCCGTCAAATTGCAATAAATTGCGTGCTAGAGTGTTGGGATGTGCGACTAGTTTGTTCACGTATTTGGACGTGTACGTTTTAACTTCTTCGTGGATAGTGGGAACTTTAAGATCCCTATGTATGTTTTCATTTCTTATTTTATGGACGTTATTTTTGCCTCAATGTGACGGGACCAAGTTAGGCGCCAAACCAGGTGGATACCCAAATATTTGACGTGCGTTTCCGGAACCGTGGTATTAGTTATTGTAATTGGTGGACAATTTTGCCTTCTAAGGGAAAACGTTATATGAGCATATTTTGATGGATTTACCTTTATTCTCCACTGTTTTAGCCAGTCTTCTAGCTTATGAATATGGGACTGCAGCTTTTCAGATGCATCCTTTGGATCATTACTGACACTTATAATTGCAGTGTCGTCTGCAAAGGTTGATGTATATGTATGTGGGCTTGTCGGCATATCCGCTGTATAGATGATATATAACAGCGGCCCTAGCACACTACCTTGAGGTACTCCTGCACTGATTTTCCAACATCTTGAATGCTGGTCCTTTGACCTTACTTTAAAAGTTCTATCGGACAAATAGCTTTTTATAAGCTTGTGGGTGTTTTTAGGTAGAACCCGAACTATTTTAGTAAGTAGCCCATCATGGCAGACTTTATCAAATGCTTGGGAAATGTCTATAAATAAAGCTGAACAGTATTGCTTTCTTTCAAAAGCCGATCTAATAATGGTAACGATTCTATGGACTTGTTCAATCGTACTATGCCTTGCTCGAAAACCAAACTGATGATCTGGGATAACGTTTTGTTCATTTAGAAAAGGAGTTACACCCGAGACGAATAATTTTTCAAATATCTTTGACAAAACTGACAGTAGGTTAATTGGCCTGTAGGATGTAATCTGGCTTGAGTCCTTTCCAGGTTTCGGGATCATAACAATTTCAGACATCTTCCAAGAGCATGGGAAGAAGCCGACGCGCAACATGGCATTAAATATGTAAAGTAAAATTCTTACAGCTGAATTAGGTAAGTTTTTTATCATTGATCCTGTTATACGATCAGGTCCAGGTGATTTCTTCATATCCGTATTTTTAATTGTTGATTTTAAAGAAGACAACCGAAATTTCATAGGATCATTCACTATGTCGCTAATAATTGGAATAGTGGAATTACTTATATCATGTGGTGCGAAAACCTTCTCTAAGTGCTTTGCGAACGCATTTGCCTTTTCGCTTGAGTTTTTAGCCCAAGTACGGTCTTGAAGTCTTAGTGGGGATTCGTAAGCAATAGGACATTGTAAGTGCTTTACAGCTTTCCACAGACTATAATCCGTGTTTTTCATTGGATCCAAGTTTTTTAAAAAGTTGTCAATAGCAAATTCGTGCTTCTGTCTGAATTTACGGCGTAAGTTTTTTTTGGCATAAGTTCATTTGCATTTTTATGTGTGGAGAACAACTGTTTTGCCATTGTCTTCTTAGTCTTCTTTTCTCAATGACGAGCACCTGAATATCTGCTGTTGCCTGGTACGTTATTTTAGCTGATGACTTTGTTGGCGTTGCAGCTATGGCTGTGGTAGTCACGACGTCTGTAAAATGATCTACAGCTACTTGAATATCAGCTGGATTTCTCAGTGGGATGTTCAAAGATAAGTGAGAGCTCACATACATTTTATATTTTAACCCATTCGTGTTTCTGTTCGGGTAGAAACTAAGGGTTTTAGGTGCAGTGACAAAACGGTCGTGTAAAATAACAATTGTAGGTGAATGATCAGAAGATAGGTCATAGGATGAATTAACTAAGAGTTGATCGCGTTTGATGTTTTTTACTATAGCAAAATCAATAAGGTCTGGCAACTTATTAAAGTCTGTGAGCCAATAGGTGGGTTTACCGGCAGATACGACGTCAAGCTTATTTGTTTCAACTGTATAATACAACTGCCTACCTCTAGGACTAAGGAGTCTGGATCCCCAATATGTGTGCTTTGCATTGTAATCGCCAGCGGCAATAAATTTTTGCCCTAGCGTAGCAAAGAACCTTGGCAAATTCATTGTGTTCGATTTTATGCTTTGGCGGGCAATACACTGATGAGACTACAATTTTAAAATCTGTAAGATTTATAGTCGTGGCTTGCAAGAAGTCCTCCCTGAATTCAGGCAATGAAAAATGCCTTACGTTTTTTCGGACTATAATGGCAGTCCCACCACATGCCCTTTCGCTTGGGTGTTGGAGAGCCCATTAGCGTTCCAGAAGCATATTTTTAACTGGTTCATTTTTTGCCAAGCAAAACTTGCAGAAACATATTTTGGGTTCGCATCATTTCCTGGAACATACCCTGCATAGTTGTCATGAAATTATTCATTGTTTGTATTAAATTATCGATCGAGCTCGAATTGTTGGTGAGGGGTGTCTGAAAACCCTCTTTTAAGACGTGGGCATATGAATGCTTATGCGCATTAGAACTTTTTGCAATCGCATTAGGTAAATCATTTCTCAATGTTTGTGCATATGAATAGTTTGGTTTAGTGTGTGGCTGTGTAGCTTGTGTACTAGCAACAGAACCAGCATGAAGCCGAGGAAATTGGAAAGCTTTATATTGCTCATATTCAGGTTTACGTACGACCTTCGAGAACCCAATAATTATCAATAATTATGCCTAAACTTTACTAAACTGCGTTCGAGTACACAAAGTTTAGTAGATGAGAATACAGTTTGAGAGCGTAAAATGACACTTAGATGACTGAGCAATTGCAAAATCTGCTAAAGAAATTTTTGTTAGTAGAATTTAGTCGGCTGAAAAAAACATGTTTTAAAATGTAAACAAACAAAAAATTTTTACGGAGTTGTTAAAATTTTTGTAAAAATAAGGAAAACTAAAGCAAACACAAGTAAATAGGGATTTGAAAACAGTAAAGTGTACTAATTGACGTACCCTTTCCACAGCAGTTTAATTAGGATTTAGGAAAAAAAATTATTTTGTTTCATTGTTTATTTACTTCTTTAGTGTTGTAGAAGTGATGAATACTTCGGAATATAGTAATTGGATATTCATACTAATCTATAACAAAAACGAGTAATAATGAACTATTTAACAAATTTAATCAGGAAAAACTTACAATATAAATAAATAAAAAGAAAAAAATTATAAAGCAACACAAGTTACGTTTTTTTCCCTAAGAATTGTAGCCAATAAATTGTGCTGTACCGAGTACGAACAACAAAAAGAGTCGAGTAGTCAAAGGAATACATTTTTTCCAACACTGTATTCATTTTCAATCAGCTGTTGGATAAATTTTACTAAATTTCCATTCGCGTACTTTTTGGACAAAATTTATTTTGGGAGAGTAAATTGAAAAATTTACTCAGTTACTGTACTCTACTAAAAAAGTACTCGAATGAACCTATTGTAACAATATACTTAACAAGAGTATACGAAGCAGACAACAATAAAAAACATGGTAACAGAGAATATTTAATAATGGCGGCAATACAAACACAATTATATGCATGCACCAGGCATGGAAAATTTACCACTATTTGAATTATTTGTAATGAAAATAGAAATAAAAAATATATGATGATAGTTAAAAATATAAAGCTACATATCTGCATATCTGTATGTTTGTTTGTTGATCGATAAAGTATCCTTGTGAATGAGTTTAATTTTGTAGTTTAACGCTGATGCTTAGGTTGTAGTTCTATGTAACTCATCAAAGTTTAAAGTATTTATAATACTATTTGTGGATTTGGAACTATTTCTTTTTTAACTCAGAAGCTTCAAAAGCTTAAATATTTCCTAATAAAATTCACAGCGGGGGTTTTAAATTTCAATTATGTATGATGGAATGGCTACATAATTTATTTACGCGCTAATTAATATATTTAAACATAAACTATAACGTATCAGATCTCCATATAAGTCTGTGGAAAACAAACAAAACATAGTTTAATATTTTGTAGGTGTTTCCACTCAGGTGTTAGATTTTTAAAAAGTTACTTCAAACATGTTCCGTACCAAAATTGCAATGAGGTTCTTAATTATCATTAGTACATTAGTTTACAAAATGTTTAATCTATGATATGGTAAATCCCATCCAAAGTAATCCATATTTTGTAAGCAGTATGTATATATGTACATGCATATGTATTTGCCTGAACGTAAAAAATCTGTCCGTACTTGGGTAAGAATGTGAATGTGAATTTTACTTCCGTGTCAAACTTTATACAAAAACGTGGCGAATATGGTAAACATATTTTATATATAGAGTTTGACAACCGACACCAATGCGAATTGAAACAGGTAAACTCACCACCACATCTGATGACTTTTATTAAACTGATTGGATGTCAAACTTCATAAAACAGCAATTTTATTGTATACATATGTATTTGTATATTCCATAAAAAAATTTTTTATATGGAACTTGACATCTGCAACTGAGCACGAAATGCCTTAATTTCGGCCGTGAGTCTACCTGTTAACAATTATCCGGCTTATCCGATGCAGAGGCGGAAATTGATGATTTCACCCGTTATTAATTTGCCTTCGCTGCTCACGTAGTTTCGCAGTCATTGAAAGGGAGCAACGTTGAAGTTTTAAACAATATGTGCTAAATGACCTTCGTTTGCTAATAAAAAATTATTATTTCCATAAAACGCCATCTCTGAAACCAAAGCAAGGTTTAAAAGGAGTCTGCACCACTTATTTCAATGATAAAAAGTATTGGATGAATTCCGTTGTAATCATAGCAGTACAAGGAAATATTCACTTCGCCAAGAAAAGATGGCCACGCCCTGCTTAAGATGGCCATCACCATCTAAGGCAGGGCGAGCCTGACGGCATCTTAACTGATTGGGTACATTACATAACAATAATAATAATACCGAAAGTACAAATCAGTCGGAACTACAGTTTGTGTGATTTATAAAGTGGTTTTGCTTATGGTATAAACTATAAAAAAAAATTGTTACGTGACTTTGAATTCCTTGAAAATATAGCAGTCAAGACTATGGCACATTTGTAGAGTATTGAAACATGTCCTTCCTGCTCTTTCCTTGATAACGAAATTCAAGGAAATTTAATATTGTCTCCATAATGGTGACAGTTAGCAATTTATATTTTAGGCTTTAATTTGTATTGCCACATTCTTGTTGCAGCAATAACAATTTAAATGGAAGGAGAATAAAATATAGTTTTATTGATGACCTTTTACTTTTCATAACGATATTTGCATATTGTAAGTTGAGGTTGTAACAACATTTATGAAAAAAACTAAATGAAAGTATGATTACGATAACAGAAACTAAACACAAACACAGGCACACACATTCGCTTTCTGCTTGTGTTGAGCAACGTTGGTCATTCAATTGTTTAGCAGGCAAAAAAATCAATCGATATTTTAAATGATATTTCAGTAGGTAGGGGTATAGGGGAAATATGAGTAGAAAACAATATTTTTGCTGCTGTTCTTCGCTTCATGAAATGATTACACCAGCAAAATATGTATTTTCTCCATTTCCCATTTAATGAAGAATCAAATTGTCGGATAAGTTTGCTGAGCTCGAAAGTTTTACAAATATGGACCGGTTTCGATGACTTTTATTTGTTCGTGAAGTAAGCATTAAATGAAAAAAATTAAACAGTATTTGGTAGATAGCTTAAGCAATGAGGTGGTTATTGGCAATGATAAGTCGGGTAATTTTAATGATTTGGAAGATAAGCTCTCTGCCTTGGGAAAAAGATGGTCACATGTAGTTAAATGGCGCGTCTTAAGACACGAAAAGTTACTGCAATACAAATGCCTTACGAAATGGCTGTATCCCAAGAGAACAGAATATTAAACATATGGCGAGTGAAGATTTTACTGATTTAGGTAGCATTACGGAAAGAATGATTGACTTGAATTACTGCGCCAAGGACTAATTGGAGTTTGAAATATATTTAATCGAATTTAAAACAAAAGGCGGCGGCTACTCTACAAGAAAGTGATGTCAATGGAGAGCAGGTGTTGATGCAGTTGAAAAATTTTGCAGATAGACTAGATGCCTTGAAGCAGTTAGTGGAGGTTCAGCCAAAGGGGTTGGAACAAAACGGTTTAAAATTCGGGCGCGATCGATCTTCTTATGATGATTCTAGGGTGGTGAAGCCTGACAAGTGGACAGATTTCAAATGATTATAAAGATTGGAGAACATAAGAGGAAAAAGACCAAGAGCAAATCAAAAGAATGACCGAGCTTGCACTCTTGGCTAGCAAGAAGCGTAAGATAACAAATTCAAATTATTTCTATTTGTTACAGGGTAAAATGTTGGAAGTTTTTGGTTTCATATATGATTGTGAAGATCATCTCAGTCAAACACAGCGGCAAAGTTTACGTCATCAAATGGAATAACGTTATAAGCAACTAAGCACAACATTAGAAAAACAATCAAACGACTCTCAACACTTGTTGGAGAAAGAAAAATTCTACATTAGTTTGGAGGGTTTGAAACTAGTGTTAGCCGATTCACGCGATTGGTATGATCTAGAACAAAGACTAAGTGATATGGAGTGTCTGAGCATGGAGATCCAAGAAGCCAAAGAGAAAACTAATTTTCTTCTCAAAGACTTGCTGGAATGAAAGAAGGATTTGAATATTTTCTGTGAATTCTGGAATGATATGAAAAAGACAATTATTACAATAACACAGGACACTACTCAGTCAAAAGTGCTAAAGCGCAAACAATAAAAGTGAATTAAAAATATTTAAAATTCTTGGCTCGCAAATTTGTTAGAAATATACTAGGGCAAACGAAACCTGGCTATTTAAGCAAAAAACGAAGTAGTAAGCCAATTCCTCTGGTTGGATAAATCGACCCTGATAGCCACGTAATAGTTTGTAGTTACTTTTAGAACCATCTGTGTGCCGAGCGAAAAAGATTTAACATCCAAAAGGAAAGAAAATATATCAAAATATCTCGCTGAGATTTACGAAAAAATTAAATAAATGAAGAGGGCTAGTGCAAATAAATTCAATTGTTGAGAGTAGTACTTCGAATCACTCGCGTATTACTATTTTTGTTGCCAATGTTAATAATTAATTACCGGCTAAATATGTATATACAAGAGAAATCATCATAACAATTCAAGCAATAAGTTAGCAGAATAAGTTAGTGTTAAGATACGGTGTTATCGTGAACAGATTGTGTAAAATGTGTGAGTATTTAGTGTTCGTTAATTAATTAAGCTCATCGAAAAAAAAGAAAACTTAAAATATACATATGTATATACCTGAATAAGTTCCTAAGTAGTGATAAATTGCTGCGCTAATTAGATACGATATGATACAAAAAATAAGCCCTAACTTAAGACAATAATACGCTTCAGAGGGCTCCTTAAGGTGTAGGAAAAGTAGTAGTAGCGTGAGAAGGATTTGCTGATAATTTGGGCTGCGATATAAGAGAAAGAAATAAATTTGGTTTATTAAGAAATAAGAAAGGGGGGGGGAATATTTACGAAATTAAGAATTTTTTGTTATTATTAAGGTAGAGAATGGCAGTCCATTTATTTTAAGATTACTAAGGTTTGTTAGATTATTAAGTGTCTTATACATTAAAAATTGTTTAATAGTGTTTTTAGAACAAGTGTCAATAAAAACGTATGAATGCTTATATTTATTTTAAGAATAGAAAAAAATTATGTTTGAGTAATTTTTAGAGGGTAATGGCAAAAATGGACTGGGACGTAGTGAAGTTCGGTCTAGCGCATACTGGCTCGCGGATAGAGAATAAAAGGATTTCGCTTGCGACACTGTTCGGACGGCTATAAGGAGACTGTACAAATAGGATATCTAGTGGAATTAAACTCAAACGTTTCGTCTGAATTTACACTATTTTGTTTTCCTATGTCTTTCTAGTACTTGAACTGAAAGACTATAAAATAAGGAGACGTGATTTATGTATGAAGACTGTAGAATCAATGCGATTTATTTGTGTTATTATTCATCTTTTTATACAGTATTTAAAATTACTTAATGCTTATAATGCGGAAATAAGTATAAACTTATAATCAAAATAGGTAAGAAGTTGACCTAAATTAAAATGCAAATTAATAAAATGGAATTTTATTACTTAAACTAATTTAAATGTATGTATGTATTTTGTAATTTTATTAAAAACAATGCACGCGTTGCAGTTTAATTTAAGTTGACATAATTTAAGTAAAATGTATGTTTTGCAATTTTAAATAATACAGTGACAAACAAATTAAAATAAATAAAGTGAAATAAATAAAGTAAAATAAGTACATTCTCCCCGGCATTGACGAGGAGTCAATTAAAAAATGCATTAAATTTAAACTTGAATTGTGAAGTTCTGGCGTGGTTGTGGTGAGGGTGTTGACTTATCTTTGGATGGTTCCGGAGTAGAATAAGATGGTTGTGTCATTTTCTTTGCTTCAATGGTACTAGATTTCCGACGTATTGCAGCTATAACTGAAGCCAGTATTATGCCTATTATGCTAATGATTAATGCGGAATATGCCATTGTAACACCGTGTTCTGAAGTTGAATGATGTTGAAAATTTGAATTGTTTATTGTTTCTAACCTTTGTTGCAAGTCCTTTATTTGATTGAGTTGTAGCGAAATCTGGTCTGCCATGAGTGAATAATTGGCCCTTTTAATGTTGTTACTATTTGCAAGATGTTGATATGAAAATTCTGAGATGTTTGCTAGGCTTGTGTATGATGACCCAGTAATTGTTGATAACAATTGTTGTCCGGTCATATGGATATCATCATGCTTAAGGATGCAATCTGGACTAATAGTTAACAATCCAGAGCCTTCAAGATAAAATGTTGCAATTTCTTTCCCACAAACTGCTGTTACTTGTGTGGTTGATGATGATGAATATATCCATTGGTTTTTATGATTTAATGGTTTCCACGTTACACTGGCCGAGAGCTTCTGTAGGTTGCAATTTGGAGTAGTAATATTGTAAAATAAGTTAATTTCACATGAACACCTCTCTGCTCCGAAGGTATATTCCAGTTGAATATTATAGCATATGAATGTGTCCTTTTCGATGATGTTACATGACTTAAGTTGATCTGATGATATTGGGAAGTGACGTCTCCGGTTTGTGTCTACCGCTAAGATAGGACTACATGTATCTATTGTGTTGTTAACTGCATTAGGAACAGGAATTAAATTATACAATTTAAATTTATCCCGCTCTATTAATGGTAGCATTATACTGAATACTACGTGTTTCTGAGTAATTCCACCCTTTACCTTCATTAACTTATAAAACGCTAACAATTCATTTTCAGATACGGGTAACATCAATGATTCAGGCATATGTGTTTTTATTTGATTTATCTCGACTTCTAGCTGCAATGGAGTTACCAGCAAGGGGTTGATTTTTCCATGATGGGTGTCAGTTAAAGAGTTCAAGATACAGGCTTGAGTTTTTTGTAAATTGTTTGCAATAAGTGATAGTTGCATAAAACCCATGTTGAACAGATGAGCAAGCTTGATTTGGTACAATTCTTCATTGCGTGATTCTTCGTTTTTCAGTAGTTCATTTATGGTTTATTGAAGACTGCCAAATTTGAACTTTGCTGCAGTAAGACCTTGTTTAACGATGTTCAAAGTTGAGTTTACAACTGAAGTTTGTTCTTTTATGAGGTTTAGCATGAATGAGTCGTCTTCTTGTAGTTTCGTGATAGTTGATGAAATTTTCTCGGCATATTCAGAATCAAGTACACCAAAGAGTGAATGTGCAACATTTCCTACAAGATCAATAGCACTTCTTTTTTGTCGAGATTTGTATAGCAGTCTGTTATCTAAACTAAGATCGATTTCAATATGCTGCAAATGTTCTATTATATTGATACAAGATGCATTGGACTCCATTTTCTTACAAATCTGTTTAAGTGATTTGGTGCCATCTGCTAAAAATGATGTGTCAGTCCAGTATTATTTTCATTTGTTGCATTTGTGTCCAGTTTTGTTGGGTTTGGCTGTGAATTCTCTTCAACAGGAAGCAATGCGAGACGATGTATAGGCCTTTTACATATTCCAGATGCGGTCTTGACATCAGCAACCCGAATGGATCCATCATTAGCAGGATAAACCTTCAATGTTCTTCCTAGCGGCCATTTCATCGGTAATGTGTTATCTTCTTTAATGATAACCATATCTCCTGGTTTGATGTTAGGACTTAAAGTTTTCCACTTATGACGCTGTTGAAGTTCATGCAGGTACTCAGTTGACCATCTTTTCCAAAACTCATGTTTTATTTTTGAAACTAGTTCCCATCGCGATAAAAGTGATATTTTTCTTGAGCTGGCTGCGGTGTCCATCTGAGATGTAAGAGCTTCACCGATCAACAGATGTCCTGGAGTTAATGCAGACATATCAGAAGGGTCGTTAGACATAGGTGTTAATGGACGAGAATTTAAGATGGCTTCAATTTCTATGATAACCGTTTCTAATTCTTCATAAGTTAATGAAGTTGTACTTAAGCTCCGTACAAGAAGATTTTTGGCTGATTTTACTGCTGCTTCCCAAAGTCCTCCAAAATGGGGAGATCTCGGTGGAATAAAATGGAATTGTATTTCTTTTGAGCTACATGTTGAAGTTATTAATTCTTTCCCATTATCAGAGAATATTGATTCTGAGAGTTCAGTAAGTTTATTGTTGGCTCCCACAAAATTTGTTGCGTTATCACTATAGATATTTTGGCAACGTCCTCTTCTACAAATAAAACGTCTCAAGGCACCGATATAAGCATCAGTTGATAATTCGCTAACCAGTTCAAAATGAACTGCCTTTGTTGCAAAGCAACAAAATACAGCCACATATGCCTTTGTAGGTTTTTTCCCTCTTATTTTGTAGTGGATCCATATCGGTCCAAAGTAATCAACGCCTGCATTAATGAATGGCCGTGCAGGAGTAACTCTGTCCCGTGGAAGGTTTCCCATTAATTGTTGACATAGCTTTGGACGGGCCCTGCAACATTGTATGCATTTTTGTTCAGTTAATCTGGCAATGGATTTTCCCTTGATCGGCCAAAACCGTTGCCTCACGATTCCTAATAAAGCTTGCGGACTGCAGTGCTTATTTTCTTCGTGCATTGATTTAAATAAAAGTTTCACTAGTGCATCATTGTATGGAAGAATAATTGGATGTTTTGCATCGTAGGATAAGGCTGATTCTTCCAATCGTCCTCCCACTCGCAAAATGCCTTCCTTATCAATAAATGGAGTTAAGCTGAGTATTGGACTTGTTTTTGCGACTTCTTGTTGTTTGTTTGATTTCATTGGAGAAATCATAACTTTGAATAGCACGTAATATTATTTCTAGTGATGTCTCAAGTTCTATTGTACTTAAGGCATTCAGTTGTGACCTCGGTGAATATTTTCCAGAGGCGTTTTTAACGAAACGGTGGACATATGATATTATTCGCTGTAACTTCTTAAATGAACCCTTATGATCAATATCGTATACAAAACTGTAGTTGTTTACAGTTGATAAAACAATCGTTGAATCCTTTTTTCTTTCTAGATCAGAGGTAATTTGTAACTGTGGCCGAAACTCTGCAGGCCAGCATTCTTGCCTTCCGTGTAAAAATAATGGTCCTAAAAACCATAAATGACAAACTGAAAGTGCCTTTGCTGTCATACCTCTTGAAAGAATGTCTGCTGGATTATCCCTTGATGGAACGTGTCGCCATTGTTCTGGAAGAGTCAAAGTTTGAATTTTTGATATCCTATTACCCACAAATGTGTGGAAAGATGATGATTTTGACTGTATCCATGACAACACAATCTGAGAGTCTGTCCATAAGAAAATTGGTAAATCTTTCACTTGCATAACCTTCCGAAGGCGTTGAGCTAACTCTGCAGCCATAAGTGCTGCACAAAGTTCTAATCGTGGTAAAGTTTGTTTTTTGATTGGTGATACGCGAGATTTAGCACAGAGTAACTTTGTTATTATTCTCTTACCTTTAAACGTTGATCGGATGTATGCTGCTGCGCCAAAGGCTCTTTCGGATGCATCTGCAAAGATATGAAGCTGAGTAGTTAATGGGATGTTGTCCTTGAATACGTGTCGTGTTAATTGAAGGTTGTTCAATGAGACTTTCACGGAAATTTGACCACGTTGAGCTTAGATCTTTAGGCAGTACTTCGTCCCATGTCAATTTCATCTGCCATAAATGTTGAATGAATATCTTTGCTTTCACAACAATTGGTGCCAACAGTCCAAGTGGATCAAAAAGTTTCGCCAAGTCGGAACTAACTGTTCGCTTAGTAATCATATTTGCAGGTTCCACCTTTACCTTTATGCAAAGATGGTCTACTTTAGGAAGCCATATTAGACCTAAAGTTTTAATAGATTCCTTCTGTGTGCTATTGAAATCAAGATTTACCTCCCGGTCATCTTGTGGAATGTTTTGAAGTAGTTGTTTATTATTCGCACTCCATTTACGACAGTTGAAGCCATGTTGTTTTAAAATGTAGTTAAGCTGTTGTTGTGCTTCGATTGCAGTACTTAAACTATTTGATCCTCCAAGACCATCATCTACATAGAAATTTTCCCTCAGCATTTGAGCACCTAATGGATAATCTCTCTCATTTTCGAAAGCAATCTGTTGAAGACATCTTGTTGCCAAATATGGAGCAGATCGTGTGCCGTATGTGTTGAGCTGATAATATTTTATTGGAGCAGAGGGATCATTCCTCCACAGGATAATCTGGTATCTCCTGTCATCTGGATGTATCAAGATTTGTCGGTACATCTTTTCAATGTCTGTAGTAAATACAAATCTTGGTAAACGAAAACGGATGAGTATTGAAAATAGATCACTTTGAACCGTTGGACCAGTGTACATTAAGTCATTAAGCGAATAACTGGACGATGTTTTAGCAGAAGCGTCAAAAACGGCACGAAGTTTAGTGGTGGTGCTATCTGGTTTTATAGCACAGTCGTGTGGAATGAAATAGTTTGGAGTTGATATTGAGTTAATATCTATTTCTGTCATGTGTTTCATTTGTTCATAATCATTCATAAAACTTATGTACTGATTTCTGGTCAATGGATCTTTCATTAATCGTCGTTCAAGACTAAGGAATCGCTTGTAGGCTGTTGCCTTAGAATCCCCTAATACAGAAGGATTTTCACAGAAGGGTATCTTGACAACAAAACGCCCGTCATCGTTTCTTTGAGTATTTTGTACAAATATTGATTCACATTGTTGTTCGTTTTGCGAAACGATGGATCTGAAGATCCATCGTCTTCCATTCTCCAGAGACGTTCAATGACGTTACTTAATAACTCGTCCTCAAAATTTTCTGGATTATTGGTGAAAACTGCACAAGTTGCAGCGTCATTTGCAGCTTGACTTGAGGACAATTTTCCACTGATAATCCATCCAAGTGATGTGTTTAACAAGATTGGAAGATTGCTTGACAATTCTATCTTTTCTCTTTGTATCAAGCTAAAGTAATATTCAGCACCCAACAGAATGTCTATTCTCCCCGGTAGATTGAAGTGTGGGTCGGCTAAATCTAAGTTGGGAATTTGCCATTTGGAAATATTAATATCTTGACTTGGTTGCGGGGGAATAATTGTCGGGATGACAAATGCTTCTAGGTTTGTTTCAAACTTATTGTTTCTTGAGTGTAGCTTTACATTCACCCTTTTTGTAACACGTTTCTTGCCATTTCCTACACCATTAATACATAATGATGCTGTGGAGGTTGAAACGCCTAATTTTCTGATCACTTGCTCGGAAATGAGATTAACCTGTGAACCAGAATCAAGAACAGCGCGAAACTCTGCTGAATTTCCGTTAGATGCTGTTATCTTCACTCTTGCTGTTGCAAGTATTACATAATCCCTCTCTTATGATAAGGCATCTGTAGAAGCAGATGACACCGCTACGTTGGAAATATTACGTTTTACGTCAATGTTCGGGGCGGAAATTGAAGTCTGCTTGACTTGTGGACTTAGTTTCGATTCAATATGTAGCAATGTGTTATGTTTTTTGCTGCATTTCCTACACGAGCCTGATGAACAGTCTTTTGAGGAGTGGTCTCTTTTGAAGCAGTTGAAGCAAAGCCTTTGTGATTGAACAAATCTTAGCCTTTCTATGGCTGATAAATTTAAGACCTTCCACAGAGATATAGAGCATGACATCCATTACTACAGAAATTGCACCTAGTTGCTTTCTTCACCATAGTTGCTGCTGTTTTATTTGAAGTAAGTGTCAATTTCTCCCTGTGCGTGATGGATTCGATGGTTTGGAACTGGAATTCCAGAAAGGATAAAAGGTGTTCAACTGTTGGTAACTCCTTCGGCTTGCTAAGAGACTGCTCGAACCTCATATGCATGCTTCGGTCTAGTTTTTTAATCAATATTTGGAACAGGAGAGGGTTCCAGCCCTTTGTCTCAATCCCAATGTTATTTAGTGCAAAAAGACATTCACGAGTTGTGTCGTGCAATTTTTTAATAGTAGCAGAAGTTGAAGTGCATAATGGTTGGGTTATGATTTTCTCGATCAGTGTTGTTACAATAACCCGTTTGTTATTGTATCGTTCTTGCAGCATAGTCCATGCTGAATCATAGTTGCCCTCTGTTGTTGATAGATGGCTGACGAGTTTTTCAGCTTCCCCTATTAAATTTAAGATACCACATCTTTTGGACATCAGGTATCGGTTGCTGATGGACCATATGGAGAAACATGTCGTAAAATTGCGTCCATTTTGCGTAATCCCCGTCAAACTTGGGGATTGAGATCTTCGGCAGTGGCAATGATGTTGCCATGACTGCATGTTGACCTGGCAACCTAGCGTTTGATGTTTGATTTGACATCACTTGTAACTTCGTCAAACCATCAATAAACATTCCCCTTAGGTTTTCATAAGCCTCTTGATTTAGGCCATTGGCCAAAGGGTTTGAACATCGATCCCATATTTGATCGTATAGTTCTTCGATTTGGCTCCATAATTTGTTTATGGTTTCAATTCTAATGTTGTAGAATTGTTGAGGTTCATCGCTATTTGCTCCTGCAATTCCGATTAAGAACCTCTCTAACGCTGTCATCCTTGCGTTTAATTTGCCCATCAGCCCATGTGCAGAATTCATGATCCGTGCCACCAAATGCTTGTGCCATCCCTTTCGATGGTTGTGTATGTTGAGCTGCGTATTGGTTCTTTAGTTCTTCTTCTGCCTCTTCCTGGACATCTGAAGCTCTTACTGGGGTTTTTTCTCTTACGGATGGCACAGGCTTGGTGTTTGATGGCATAAATTTCTTTAACTGTGACTCAGTGTACTCCATTGTCGTGCTGTACTTTTCACCAATGGATTTGTAGAGATTCTTAATAATGTAAGGATCTTGTTCCGACACCGTGACATCACTACGAATTTGGTTCTTTGTTCTTTCGAACGTTTGCCACAAGGTGATAGAATTCCTGTGTCCTTCTGTCGAGTGGAGCCTTCCTTATGATTGAAATGACTCTTTCAATTTCGACGGCTTTCGCTACTTGCTGCGTCATAAGTTCCTGGACCGATGCCATGGTGAATTTTGTATCGTAGCCTTTTTTTTTCTGTAAATTGATTCATTGTAGTGTAGCCTTGTGCTACTGCTGATGATTTGTTGTGGTGTAGCCCTGTGCTACTGCTAACTTGTTGTAGTGTAGACCGGTGCTACTGTTGATAGGTCCTTCTGAAGGGTCCTTGACGATTTTTAATGTTCACCAAATGTTGTGAACTGCTTTGTTGAGGAGTGGCTGCGTGTTGATTTTTCTTTAAAAATTTCTAAGAGTCCCTTACCACTGGTGGGGGGAAACTCAACGAATTTCTATCACGTCCGATAACTGCTAGCTCGCTTAGTCAAATCGCAATTTGTTTACGTGAGATTGATCGTGCCTTCCTACACAGATCACGTCGGGGTCACCAATGTACAAATAGGATATCTAGTGGAATTAAACTCAAACGTTTCGTCTGAATTTACAATATTTTGTTTTCCTATGTCTTTCTAGTACTTGAACTGAAAGACTATAAAATAAGGAGACGTGATTTATGTATGAAGACTGTAGAATCAATGCGATTTATTTGTGTTATTATTCATCTTTTTATACAGTATTTAAAATTACTTAATGCTTATAATGCGGAAATAAGTATAAACTTATAATCAAAATAGGTAAGAAGTTGACCTAAATTAAAATGCAAATTAATAAAATGGAATTTTATTACTTAAACTAATTTAAATGTATGTATGTATTTTGTAATTTTATTAAAAACAATGCATGCGTTGCAGTTTAATTTAAGTTGACATAATTTAAGTAAAATGTATGTTGTGCAATTTTAAATAATACAGTGACAAACAAATTAAAATAAATAAAGTGAAATAAATAAAGTAAAATAAGTACAGAGACTAATACATATCTTTAAGATTTGTCCGTGGTTGAATGTGTATTATAGAGTGCCTTTATTTCGTTGTTGTTGTGAATCTTTAAATAAATTTGTGTGTTACTTTTTGATACCCGATATCCAATAGAGCTAGTCGAAAACGTTGTCTTTTTTTTTGGAAAAATTAAAAAAAAAAACACTACAAGATTGATAGTTAATAATAAAATTTAACTTTGACACTTCATGAAATGGTTGTAAAAATGTTCGATTTTTGAAAAAAATGCCTACATCATTTGTGGAAAAAAGTTCAATAAATCAATATTTTCTTTATTGCTTTAAAAATTGTTAAGAAAATATTTATTCAGATTAATTTGCCGCCAGCTTCCCCCAGTGCAAAGCTGTATGCCTCCCCTAGATTTGCGACAATAATTAAAATATTTCATTAGCATTTTATCAATTGAACGAAAAAATATATTCGGAGATTTTTTTGCTATTCTGTTTTACTCATAATTAATTAAGAAAATAATAATCTTTCCCTTGTAAAATCGATTGCATAAAAATCATTATAAAAATCGTGCAAATTTCTTACCGATACCAAAAGCAATAAGTTTTGACAGTAGTTCGCCATGCCACACTTTATGAAATCTCATAGAAATGAACAGAGTGAAAGATTTCATCAAGAAATTTTGCAATTCATAAAAATATTTAAAAGTATAAATTAACCCTGTTAAATTACCTAGTTATCGTTGTCCATTTAAACGACTAATTAGCAGGGACTGTAACGATTATGAGTTTTATTCAAAAAATTACTTTTTAATAATTATTTTTCAAGTTTAAATTCTTTGTTTGGAAAATATGTGAATGCTGGAGACAATATTGGCCGTAAATCAGTTAATATCAGTTTTAGGCCAACAATTGATCTTTCTACAGTAACTTGTTAACTGCCTTATTGGGTTACCATTTTCCGGTCCTGCTAACACCGTCGGCTTATTCTTTAGTGGGGGAGTTCTCAGCCCTGAGGCTAACCACGGATGTAACAAATAAAATTTTGCATGGATACATAATTGCCACAAACCCAAATAAAACAAGATAAAATTACTTTTATTGCCCAAGAAAAATTAAAAACTCAAAATATAACTATTATATTTCAAGCAAAAAATAATTATTAAAGTTGATTTTTCAAATAGAACTCTTACAAATAAAAATTAATGCACCCAATAATAGTCCGTGTAACAAAGATTACTTTGGTGAACTTCTTAATCTTGTAGCATTTTTCTTCAATTCTGATTTTATTTTTGATTCTAATTTAAAAAATAATGTTTGTTTGCGATCCTTGCTAACTAGTGACTCATTAACAGGCATATGCACACACATACATAACCCTACGTAACTATAACTTTTCTACAAAACATCTCTTCAAAAACGCGGCTTCGGTTCCAACAAATCTGGATTTTTTTCTCCCTGCATAATACGTTTTGAAAATAATTAAAAAATTAATTTTTAAATTTCATTTGATCAGTTAAAGGGAGAGCTCATCTTCTCCTCTAGTCAGAGCATTTAAAATTCAAAAATCGGTGCAAAAATGGCTAAATTAACAATTTTTGCCGACGAGGTCGCAAAAATCGTACTTTATCGATAATATTCGATTTTATTAGAATTCTTCAATAGAAACTTAAATTTCTTCAATTTGGTCACATAGTGTTGACTATAAGTAGCTGACTTTTTATTGTCACGACATACGCTTTTTAGCAGTTTTCTTTATTAACTTTAACAAATAATGTTATCAGTTATGTAATTTAATCAGAGAATTAAAAAAATTTTAACTAAAACACAAAAAAAAACACGTTTTATTAGGACTTCAAAATATTGTAAACCGAGAAGATGTAACCAAACATGAGCTTCAGTAATAATTTTGAATAAAAAAACTAAAAGTTAATTTTTTAAAGATTTCGTTTGTTTTGCACACGGATCAGTAATTTAAAACATATTTTTAACTATTATTTTTGCGATCGGCCATAATGCGTGACGCTGGCTACAATGTTTTCGTATTATCGTTCGACAGTTACAAGCTTCACTCACATGGTGTTGCTTTCTTTACTTAAAAAATCAGTTTTCTAAAAAGTCTTCCTATACAAAAACAAGAAATTACGATAATTATTATGCGGCGATAAGAATCAACATTGTTTTGCTATGATTTTTTTAAATAGTAGTGAAAAAAAATTGTAGTGTTGAGTGAGATACTTTTCTTATCAAAGTCGGATAATCATATCAAGGTCAACACTCCACAAATTTGGTGCCAAAATAAATAAGTGAAAATTTGGATGTCATACAGTTTCGTAAACATAATTTCACAGTATAAAAGTAACAACACTTTTTGAAATTACCTCAGTACCAAGTTCTAGTTCTTATTATTCGAAATGAAATTGATTCTTATAATTTTTGCCTTGTGCTTGGCGTTTGTAAATGCTAATAGTCCTCGATACAAGGTCGAAAAATTTCTAAATGAATCGGCTGAAATCTCGAACAAAACTGCTCTTGCCTTTAAAAATCAAACTGATGAGATATTTTTGGGTCTTTTAAAACAAATTGAAATTCAATCGGAGCGCTTTAAATTTGTAGCTAATACAGGTATGTGCTGTCCAGTTCCGAAAGAAACGGTTAACGCTACGCTGGATGCCATACAAAAGGTTGTTAACAATTGTAGTGCTGCAGCTGATAAAACTTTATCTGAAGTTATTACTATTATTGAAGCTTCCACCAAGCGCTTGGTATATAATGGGGCACACCTGTTGCAGTCATATGGAAATTGCGGTTATACCAAAGTAGAAAAAGATAGAGAGTTTTGCTATTATGCTTTATTCCCTCTGGCGGATTCTTACTTGAAAGAAACCCTACAATTGAAGCAGATCATTAAGCACCATATTGATGCAGCCACACGTGAAGCTAAATCCTGCACTCGTACAAGTATGCGTGATATTACTGAATTGAATAATATATATGACAATGTCTGGAAGTGCATATGGGACCACGTAGGTCAACATGATTAATTTTAACACTGTGCGTGCTTCGCGTTACACCAGTTAGTACAGGCTGCACTTTTACAAAAGAACAACATGTGAAAGCCTCGTTAATTTAAGTCAAAAATATTATCGTAGCTATTTTTATAAATAAATAATTGAATTGATGGGCTTTAAATTTTTTTAAGTTTTACAATTTCTATTCTCATGAGATAACATTTCTTTTTATTTCCGTAAGTGTGCGGTTATTAATTTTTCTCAAAGTGAAAATTTGGAGAACGTTTTATTAGAGCACAAATGTATATTTTAGAGGATGGTTAAGTTTAAATTAATATTGGAACTTTCAAGCTTTAGTTGCAAAACGTTTCTATATTTTAACAACGGCTAATAACCAGAAATGGATTATTTATGGTATCGATGATTATACAAGAAGCAAACGGCGCGGCGCAAAGTATATTTTCACATTGACAAAAATTATAAAAAATGTGTCTTGCTATAAAAGCCATACTGCTCGACAGATGACAACAGAGGTTAAACTAATTTAAAGAACCTTTTCGGTTGATCGGTTTTTGTCACTACTGGAAGATATTAAAGCCAGAGAATCTTCGGTAAAAATATAATTAAACATTTTTAGTTTTAAGAAAACAATTTTTAAAAAATTTTATTTTGGCATATAACATCTTTATCACATTTGCAACTAAATGTATAAAGATTTCATGACCAATAATTAGTTTTTATTGATTTCAAAAACGCGTTTTATTCAATTAAACTCAAAATATTGTTAAAATTGAATGGAATATTAATTGGTGATCTCCGATTACTAATGACATGTAATGGGTAAAATGTAGTTGAACTTCAAAAGAATTGCTGAAAATTTTGTGATGATTTCTTTTAAGGTATTTATTACCAACAATTTAATTACACCAAACCTCGTACATTACACAATATACAAAGCATAGAAAAACTTCTAATAGAAACCAAATATGTGTATTATTATGATTAAATAACATCATGTTTCAATACTACTCAAAATGTCATTGATATTCTTTTTGTCGCTTCATTATAATTTATTTTGTATAAATTCGAATTTTTTTAATTTTGCTTAACAAATAAGCAAAACTTAGATAATGGAACATAATTGTAAATATTTATGTGGCTCTTAAAGTTGGTGTTTACTGTGTTTTATTGTATTTACTGAATTCTCATTTAGCACTTACGACATGCTTATTGTTGTTGTAAAGTAAAATCGTCATTTGCTTTCTTACAAAAATATCGTTTTTTCCTTATTTTTAAATTGCTGTGTAATAAATTTCATTTTAATTTCTGTATAAACTAAAGATAATAAATTAAATTAAACTGAAGGACAACAAGACTATATAACTGAAATCCTTTTTGGCCTCAAAATGATTTTTGCCTTAGAAAACGTTTTTTTCTTTCCTTAAAGGTTGATCCACCAAGAATAACGCAAGATTTGAATTACGTATAATTGGTAATTGGCATTTGTAAATTACTAAATACTTGTAATTGTTATTGGCAATTGCGAATTGTCAATTTTAACTTTGATTTTATTTTATTGAATCTCTCTATATCAAGAAATTTACAATAGGTATTCAAATCTTATTTATAAGTTAATATTTATTAGATATTACCAATGTAATAACTAGTTTATTGTATTCCAGAGCGCTAGAGTGTTAGGATGGACCACTAGTTTGCTTACGTTTACGCTTTTGATGAGTATGTTTTCCCTTCTTCCTGGATAGTGGCAACTTCTAGAACTCTCTGTATGTTTTTGAATAAGAACCTATTAACCATTATAGTTGAATTGTTCTAAGTTTTATGGCCACAATTGTTACCTCAATATGCCTGGACTAAGTTAGGCTGGACTAAGTTAGTCTGTCTAGGTGGATGCCCAAATATTTGACGAGTGTTTCCGCTGGAACATGTTCAATAAATTGAAGGCTCGCAGGTACTCGCAGTAAATTTTGGACATTTTGGACACACAATGGTTTACACATATAGGAAAATTTACAATTACACTGAATGCAGGTGAATTTTGTAAGTTCTACTCCACGAAAGACAGGTGTACGTTACTGTTGAATTAATTTTAAAAAACACAAGCAAATCAGTTGGCGATCAGTAAGAAACTAAAGAATTTTATTTGCATTATAAGTAACAAAAGTAAATATAAATTACAGTTAGAATTCAATAAAAAAAACGTAAACTGCTGCATATATATTTATGCATAGCAATATGTATGTACTGTACATTATAGAAAAGAGAGCGTATATATACATTATGTATAACTTAAGTAATACAGTGGGATGAAGTTTGAAAAGTTTAAACAAATATTTCCAACACGATTACGTTTTATAAATAACATAAGTATACACAGATCACAACCACAGTTTTTTTTATATAATATATACCTTGGCGTTAGTATATAACAAAACTTTTAATGAAAATAATAAAATTTGCAAGTTTAACACGAATAGCAAAACGATGATCAAAAAGGCGGAAATATTTTGCACAACACTTGCAGAAACATATGCTGACTTTGACAGCTCACAGCTGTTCATCACCTATAAGCTCAGCTTTTAAAAATCGATACAAATCTAGTGAATGTATTTGTTATCGATTGTTAAAAAAAAAATAACGGTTTTTCAAATTTGAAAATTTGGATTTAATACCGCTAGCGAAGCCAAATTGGCCACTGTGGAACAGTGGTATTTGTTATTGGTGGACAAGTTTTCCTTGTGAGGACGTTGTGATGGAATATGGGACTGAAGTTGTTCAGATGCAATCTCTGTAGCATTATTAAATCTTACAAATACAGTGTCGTCTGCAAACGTTGACGTATATGTATTTCGGCTTGTTGGCATATCGGTTGTATAGATGAGATATAATAGAGGCCCTATTATCTACCTTGAGGGACCCCTGCAGAAATTTCCTCCTTTTTAAAAAGTTAATGCTTTGACCTTACCTTAAACGTAAAAGTGCAATTGAGTTTGTAATTGGCCAACTTCAAATACAATTACAAATAATTTGTAATTAGTACTTTTGAATAGGCCATTACATGTAATGCAATGGAAAAATGTGTTTTACTCGCTTTTAAAGCAAATTAAAAAAGAACTAGAATTTCAAACAAGGAGTTCCAAAAAAATGGCGCCAAATTAACTTTATAATTTATTTTTGGTCATATTAAGTAATTTAATTCTTACGCATAAGTTCGTTCTTCCTTATTCTTTTCTATACAGAAAGAAAATTTATTTGACATGATAACAACTTTGAATAAAGTAAAAATTAAAATTTTATTAGACAAATACGTCAAACAATAAATTTTTTAATCATGTTTCTTGAAAAGTTTGGTCGATTCAAGGTTGTTTAAATGTAATACGGAACTTACCCTCCAGTCAACACCGTCGTCAAAAGGAAGTCCAAAAATTTTATTTTATCGATAACTTTCAAGGGTGTAATCGAATTTCTGAAAATGTCAAAATTAAGAGAATGAAAAAATATTGTGTTAATTTTTGCTGAGTTTTTCGTAAAGAAAACCATCAGAAGGTTCCTTTGTGACTCGAATTACGTCATTGAGTGCGAAATTCCAACTAACTTGACATGCTTGATACATTGAAATACATTTTTAACAAAGTATAGTACACAAATAGCAAAGTGGTAGTTGTATAATAAATTGAATAGTTCAATAGAGTAAAAACAATAATATAAAATGTGTTTAGATATTAAGTATGGTGTGTTAGGTACATTTATAGTTGCTGTCCTCTGGATGGTTTCAATGAACGTTGTATTATTGTTGTTGTAGGGGATGCCGCAACTCTCGTACCATAAATATGTAAACTTGCTTAGTCGAGTTGTCATTCAATATTGCAAAGAATTATATCCGAATATTGTGTAAATAAAATTACCATTTTTTGAGAAGGGTAATTAACCGTAATATTGTCATATAGGAGTACGTATCCATAAGTCACCATTAACAAGTGGCGTGTTTTCGAAACAAACAAAAAATTAGGAAGTTAAAGAAATCCAAATTGCTACAAAAACCGAAATTTCATCAAAATAAAAGCCAAGTTTTTCGTGGACCTGTTGTGTTTCTTCATATGCAGTTTTGGTTTAAGGTCATGAATATTAAAAGAAAAATAGTCAGAAAAACACATATAATTATTTCCTTTATTTCGCTACGTTATTATACAGAGAAAAAAAACGTATATAAAATAAATATAAACACAAAAGTATGAACTACTAAAAATGTACTACAGATTTTTCCTCATGCACAGGATGGTTTAAAATATTTAATTTTGACCTCCGTCCTTAGTCGTATTATTTTACATTTAAACTCTCTTTCGTCCTAATATAAGCATTTTCGATCGGTGGTGAATTGTCAATAATAGCGTAATTTAATTTTTTATTACAATTTCTAATATTTGATAAAATTTAGAGTTTTCAGTGCAATATCAGCCTTTAGGCATTATGTTTGGAACTTGTGTAACATCTGTGTAGTTAAAATTTCGAACTTCTTTATAAAATATTGATTTATTTCCCAATTTTTGTTAATATTCAAAATTAGTTTTGAAATTTGAAATTTGTTACATATTGGTTTCTGTCTTATTTTCGGAATTATTTTGTTATATTCCAATTTTGCTAAATTTTTTATCATACGTATTCATTGTGCAATTTTAATTTTCTTGAAACTTTGCTTTTTTGGAAAATTTTGTAGTTTTGGTACTTTAACATTTATAGACTATAGTTTGGTTTTCTGCAAAATTAAAAATTTTAGTGAATTCCTACACTGTAATTTTGGGTTTTGATTAAAAACTAATTTTATAGCAAGTCAATTATTTTAATTCCAGTTATTCGATTATGTTTTAGTTTCGCATTTTTGTTGTATTTTAAATTTTGCCAAATTTGTAGTTTTAGTAATTTCTTGGTGCATTTTCGATTTTTTTGTTGGAAAATGTTGTTATTTTTAAAAAGTTAAGATTTTTGGACTTGCTAGCTTGGATTTGTAGTGAATTTTGAAATTTTTTTTCAGATTATTTTCGATCTTTGGTGGTGAATTTTTTAATTTTTGATTTTTTGTTTGATATATTTGTTAAGCATAGATTTTGTTAAAATTTCGTAAAATCTTGATTTTTGCAAATATGCGATTTTTTGGTGAAATTTCAAAGTTTGTAGAAATTAAAATTTTTGTGGTAATCTTTCAATATTTGAAAAGTTGTTTTTTTCCTACTTTTTGGTAAAATTTCGTTTTTTTATTATTAAATATTGATCTTTTGGCAATTAGTTTTTTATTCCAATTTTATTCCAATTTTATGGTGAATTTTCGAATTTATGGTAAGTTTGAAATTATGGAAAAATTTCGAATTTCTGGAAATTTTTTGTGTAGTTCCGGTTTGTAACTTAAAATTTTATATACATAGTTGGTATTGTATGGAATTTATGAATTTTGGTGAATTAATTGAGATTTTTTTGTGAAATTCATATTTTATTTTCATAAAATATTGATTTTTTTACAATCTTTACAGCTTTTACGGAAAATTAAAAATATGAGGTAAAATTTAAATGTTCGTGTTAATTATTCAAAATTTTGTGAATATTGTTTTTTTTAAATTTTGATTTTTAGACAAACAATAATTGTTGTATTCTAGTTTTTCGATTTTATGGTGAATTTAAAGTTTTGAATAGATTTTGTAGTTTGTTAAATTTTTTTTGGGAAATTTTGGGTTTTATTGGAATTCGATTTCCTTTTTTAGTTTTTGAAATTTTGAATCTATTATAAAAATATGTAGGTACGTAAGTTATCTGGGGCATCGGATTGATAATTTCTGTAAGGGGACTTTATAGCAAATTTAATGAGAATTCTGATAATGTTAATTTTATCGCTGGCGTATAAGCGTTTCCCCGGAAGAAAAACTGCCGAAAGCGCTAATCAAATGATCCATATTTCAAGATCCTATCGTGTCTATTGCCGTCAGAAAATTCATCGTTATTTGGACTTTCCTACCTATAAGGATCTAGAATATATATACTTTGTTGGGTTGGAAATGAATATAATCGAAATTAGACACGATTGACAAACCTATATATATTTTTTTATTTTTATTTTTGTGAAGGGTTTACAAATATTTTATAAAATATTTACTTGGCTAAACATTTAGCAAAGGTCTAGCTAGGTCTTAGTTATTCCATTAGTTTCCGCCAAATAACGTCTGTGTAATTTGATTGTTTTTACTGTAATTTTTTTCTACTTTTCTGTTGCTGAAATTTTTGTCTATGGGCTGTTGTTTTACAGCTGCTAGAGAATATTTTTGCTTGATGGGTTTATCAGTTGCCTCCAGTTACTATTTATGTGAGGCAAGTGTTGTTGTGCTAAATAATTGGTTGACACTATTATATGTTTTGAATGCTAGCTAGCTCATATTTATTTTAATCATAAATATCAGTATTCCTAAATCTCTCCGGTAATCTAGGTATTCATCCTGTATATTTGTAATTTCTCGTTGGGCAATTTTATCAATTCATTAATTGTCCTGTTAGGAAACTCGGTTTTTTTGAATATATCTGTTATCGTGCTTATATTATACACAAAAATATTTATAATAAAAAAAATCAAAGCTTAATAAAAAATAATGAAACTATAAAATTTTACCATTTAATTAAAAAGGCGAAATTTCACCACAAATCAACATCTTATGACAAACGTTGAAATTTTACCAAATTCGATAATTGACAAAAATTTTAAATTTCTCTACAATTCTCACATACATATTTACAAATTCACAAAATAGTTTAAACTCACAAAAGCAATATAAATATATTACAAAAAATCATAAAAAATTAAGATTTTACCAAAATTTGGAAAATTAAAAAATATCTAAAATTCAACAATAATCAATAAAAAAAAATCAAAATATTAAAACCAAAAAAAAAATTCCAAAAATAGATTTTCGTTAAACTTGGAAATTTCACCAATGTAGAAATTATACCAAAATCCGATTATTCGTAGAAAACAGTTATCACAAAGTGCAATTTCTCAGTAAATAGAAAACTCGGCATAAAATCCTTAGTTCACCATCAAATTTTAAAAATTTAGAAATTTACCAACAACTGAAATAAAAGAGAAAAATAATGAAAAAGTCGAAATTTCACCAAAAATATCAGAAAATTCACAAAAATTTTAAAAATTCAGAAAAATCTGAAAACCGCAAAAATTTACAATTAGTAAATAACCTTTATTAAAAAACCGTATTTATACTAAAATTCGATATTGTACCACAACATTGAAAATTAAAAAAATCAAAAAATATAAATGTTCCTAAAAAACTGGCCAAAATCCGTAATTAAATCATTCAAACGTTTAATTTCCACAAAATGTTAGTAATTAACCAAAAACTCAATAAAGCATCCGAGAATCATCTAAATTGTACAAAAAACAAAATTTTGAGAATACACCACAAATTCCATCAAAGCTTTTCACAAAAAGTTTAAATTTTACTGTAAGATCAAAAATTATTCCAAAAAATTCGGAATTACGCGAATATTTGATATTTCACCAGAAAGTAGCCAAATTATAAATTTCTCCATAAATCGGGTGATTCGTTCAGAAATCGAAAGCTTCCCCAAAAAGTGGAAATTCCACAAAAAAAATAATCAAATAATAGCAATTCACAAAATTTCGAAATGTTACCCACGGACCGAAATTTCATATCAAAAATCATAATTATTCTAAATTGGATATTGCACCTAAAAGTCGCCAAAGATATGAAAATTCACAAATCGAAAATTCACCAAAATAAGAATTTAAACTAAAAAATTTAAAGTAAACAGAGAGATTTTAAATGTATTAACAAATAACATGTTCGATAACAACTGAAGTTAAACAGAAAAATAACAAAAAAACAATATTATGAATTCTATAAGAATTCGAAAACTTTGCAAAAAATTAAATCCCACAAAAATGTCACAAAATCTAAACCTAAATTCTGTCCAAAACAAATCATTGAAGAAACCATGAACCAAATTTCACTAAAAACTACAATCATATAATTTCACTACTAAAATTCTGTTATTAAGAAAACTATAAAAATATAATTTTTTAACAAACCTTCAAGTTTAAAGAATTTTAATAAATTAAATTAAAAAAGGTCAAGAAAATCTATAATTTTAAGAAAACTTTACTTTCACAAAAAAAGAAGAAGTCGAAATATCACAAAAATTTGAAACTTCATATAAAGTTTAGTTCCATTATTATCAGAGCCAAGAAAAGCTAAAACATAAATAAATATAACGTACAGTCAAGCGACTCAAATCGGAACCGAAAATAAAAGATCGTCAACAATCCTTTATATCGTAAAAATTTAATTGCTGTTTTCAACAAACGCTCTTTTTAATACATTATTGTTTTGGAAAATAAAGGAAATTAAGTATGTATTAAACATTAAGGGAATTACGTGACACTTGATGATGCATGATGCATGATGACACAAGACACAACAAAACTATTTAAACCAGAAAAGTACAAGGCCACGCAGAGTTGGCGTGGTTACATATTTAAAATACTTTAATTGAATTTGTTTAGAAACAACAATCGCACTAAAAAGGCTTGGATAACAACAACTACAAAAAATTTTAGGAGGAATTTCATACACAATGCTGGAGGAAAATGGATATTTATTTTTATTAAATTTCCGTCTAGGAAAAAAGGAATAAGCGATTACTATTTTCTTTTCATCGTTGAAATTTCCCAAAAAAGTTTTTTAAATTAAACTTTTTATGATTCAAACTTAAAAAAAAAACAAAATAAATTTATGAAATAAAATTCAATTCAATTTCTTCAGATGTTGCAAAATCCACGCCCCTGGACTCATTGTTTTTTTATAGTGTGTCATAATCTTGTGCCTTTGGTGTGTTTTCAATCAATTCAGGTATCGACGTCTAAAATTTGGCATCCTTCCCAACAATTTTTTTTTGTATGTCGAGCGATCCACTTTAAAGTTATACTCGTATTATGTATTAGAAGTGTTTAAGCTCTTAGGCCCTGCATCTATCAGGTTTTGTAAACTGCCGTCATAGAATATTCGAAAACCAGTCAAAATTCTAGTAACCTGCTCGTTCAGATCTCGATTCAGACTATAACCGCTTTCCAATTGCTATGTTTCAGTAATTACCAGCTGTCAAAATAATCAGTAAGGTTTGCCATTTCATTTTGTATCGTTTTACATCTGGCAAACGTGAGCGAAATTTTAAAATATATCGTAATACCGGCTCTGCTGTAAATACGCAAACCGAATATCGTCAATGGGCAGGCTAAATGTAGAGCGCCGCGGAAAAGCTTAAGCATGAGTATACTCTTTTAGTCCTAAGCCACTAATAAGAGTGGATGGCATCGCCAGAGAATAAATCGGTTAAAACCGATAAAAGCAGAGATAGAGTCACAATCGATTTGATATTCCATGCCGTTTTTTTTTTAATTTAAATTTCTTTTCTTATCGTTCGTTCTACACCATATATGCAAATGTTGGCTACCGAAAATGCACTAAATCTCGTGTGATTTGACCCCGTTAGACTATTTTTGTAGGTTTTTCCGAAGTGACACTGTCTACTTTCCTGGAAATAAGGAAACCCTCAATGTATTGCTTTCATTTATTAAATTGATTTTTCTAAAAAAAGGAGTTAATTTTTTTTGTTTTAGTTGTTATGTGATTTATCTCTTGGTTGTGATCAAATATCATGGAAGTTAATTTTTTTTCGATTCGTTGCTGGACAATTCCCAAAATTGTTGCTAGTATTATTGTCATTGATTCCCAAAAGTATGCTAAAATTCCCTTCTTTTCATTCCTATCGATGCTATCTTGGCGGACGTAATTTTGCACGTAGCCAACGCTTTTCATACACCATTGTCGGGCCATGAAAACAACGTCGGCTATCAAATGCTAATAGAGTAAACTAAATTCCATATGAATGAACACCAACGTTTATGACTCAATTTAAAATTTAATTAACTTAATTAAGTTTCATGTCTGACCACACTAGAGGTGTTTTGTTATTTTCACGCTTTGAGTACAGTGATCACTTCCTTTGAAATAAATTGTATGTGTGTTCTCTTGCTATAAAAATGCTTTCGAACCATTTACTTTGAAATCGGCGGGAAAAACTAATAATTGTGTTTTAGGGTCCAATTTCAGTGTGATTTGTTTTTTCGTTTTTATTTTGGCAAAACTATTTTTATTAAAATAGGGCCCAAATTGAAACAAAAATATATTGTTGTTTTTCGCTTGTCTCGGAAAAAATAAATTACGAAAAGCAAAGTTAACTGGTACAGTTCTATTTATGTGCTTGTCCTTAAGAGAATGACACGTATTTTGTTAGAATAAATCATAATTGGATCCAGTGATAGCAGCGCGTTCTATTTAGATACCATTTGTATTGTCACATGAAACAAAAATTTTAATAAAAGTTTCAGGATAAAAGAAGCGTTTCCCAATGGGTTAACATTTTTCACTTTTTATGTTTGAATCAATTATTAACTCAAACAGCAAAATGGAAAACATGTTTCTTAGATTTACTTTTTGCAATCGTAACAAATGGAATATGTCGATTTAGATTAAAACTAATTTACAAAGAACTTTGCTCCAATGTCTGACCTCATCGATGAACAAAATACATTCGCTGCAAAAAAACACCTGGCGGTAACTTTTACTATATTTAATGTTATTGCGTTTTTTGCTCAAATATTATTGGCAAACACTTTAAAGGTGTTCCATTTTGTTGTTGAACCCTGAGCGTTTGAGGGTTAATCCACAAGGTAAACGCAAACAAAAAAGGTCAGCTTATAAAAATAGTAAACAATTTGACACTCAAAATACAAGAATATTGTACAAAAAGTCTAATCCGAAACTAAATAAGCTCAAAATTGTAACAAACCCTATAAATTCTATTCATTTATTTAAGTAGAATATTTCTTGTCAAATTTAATTTAAATATAAAAACAAATTGTAAATATATAATTTTTCTTTTTGCAGATCGCACGCGAATGTTCCAGTACGAATAAAGTAAACAAATACAAAACGTGTCAAGTTTTCATTTATGCTCAAGATAGAAAATTGTGAAAGAAATACCAAAAGCAGTGGCAAAAATGTAGCGGGTGTAAATTTTAACATGAGAATCGGTGTAATAGAATTTATACAAGAGAAACCAAGTTAATTTGCCCACCAAATTGGTCAACTATCTCACTGATATGAAAACTTTTCTTCCCAACCAGGTATTTGTGTCATTATTAATGCACTATGGGATAAACTATTACCCTAAGTTTCACGAAAAAATGTCAGTTATCAAATGTTTGCAAAAAAAGCTTTCTTCTGATCAAGCCTCGATTTGGAGAAGACTGTTCGCACGCTGCTTTCAAAATTTGCTTCTAAAATTCATAGTTTCAAACTGTTTCGAGCAGTGAAAATTTTTTTGGAATATCAATACACTTAATTATATTTCTATTTAGAAGCAGAGGCAATTTTTTATTCTATGGATGTTGTTTTATTTAATATAGGGGGAATATCGAAGCAAACCGCTTAATTTATAGGCCCTTTTCGAACCCATTCTTTTCTTGAATTGACTTCATGCAATCGATTTTTATCTTTCGACTACCGTACTGCCTTGAGTGCTAACATGACTTTACTCTAGTGCTTTCAGACTGTTGACTGATAACTGTCGGTCTTCTTCCTCATCATAGCCTTCTGTAATTGCTTGCATTAGTTTAGGGATTACGATCCCTGTGGCACTCACATTTAACAACTGTCTGCCCGTGGACCTAAGTCTTATGCTAGCCAGTGCGCAAGATTCATACACAATGTGCGCTACCGTCTCAGCCTCTTCTTCAGGAGCATTTACGGAGACTCATCCGTCCACCCCTTGCAATGTTTTCTGGCCCATCCCTTCAGAATTCCTCAATTGGCCAATAAACACCAAGATTGTAACAGAGATTAACCTCTCCACCCTTTACGAGGCGTCATAGTCCATTCTTATTTGAAGTTAATTGTGAAACGCCTTAGGAGTACCTTTAGAGATTGACAAGTCCACCCCTTGCGAGGCATTCTTGTCCATCTCTTTCAGATTTCTCTCTTGACTAATTAAAACCGAAATTCCTTTAGAGAACTCATATAATTCCACCCACACACTGCTGCATCTGCACGGTTAAGCCTGTATTAAAACTGGAGATCGGCTGGTATTCAGAGTTCACATACTAGAGACCAATCAGCCTCTTAGCCAAGCGTTCCTGACGTATATTGCTTTGCAAGCTTTAATTTGGTAGCGATTGCGGGTAGAAGTCTAATACCAACTTTTGTTTTATTCAAAAAGTTCTAAATGCGAAATGCAAACTCGCACAATTGCCACGTAGCACTTGGCAATTTTTGTATGGTTCATTATATTAAATGAACTTTATAAGTTCATTTACTTTTTCTTACAGGAAAATCTGTATGCTTTAGCTAAGTAAGACAAAAGCCACAAAATGTAAACTGAAAAACAAACAGCAAGACAATATAAAACCCATAGTGCATTGATGTTAAACACACCTTAATATAGTGAAACCCATTTTAAGTTATTTTTTAAACATAAAAATAGAATTTAAAAAACGCTCTCACTCCTCCCAATACTCTTAATTTAGATCCCAAGGACGAAATGTTAAAATGGCACTAAGTGCACAGTCATTGTGGTGAATGAGCGGAGGACGAAGAATATAAAAAACACAAAAACGACAACAACAAAAAACAATAAGAAAGAAAAATATAGATCGAACAAGACAAACGAAAGTGTAACAAACGATAAAAAATCGAAAAAAACACTTTTTTAAAAGGTTTCTATGGACACTTGAGAAACAAGAACACAAAAACGTAGTTTAAGATAAGCAAAAAATAAAGCTTTAAGCTTAAAGCAAACAAACGTTTTTGGCACTTTCAAAAGTGTATTAAAATTTTGTATGCGAAACTAGATTTCGAATTGAGATTATCACAAAAATAACAAAAATATCACACAAAAAAAAAGACTAGAAACAGAAGCGAAGGAATAAAAGAAACAAGTCATAGTACATGTGAACACAAGAATTGTAAGTTTATGTGACGATGGTGATGATGTTTAAGAAGAAGCCAACTTCCGGTTAGAGAAATGTGAATTACTTGCTATCTCTGCCACCTCCTCTTAACGTTCATAAGTGTGTATTGGTGCAACACAGCATTCATCACGAAACAAAACACTATCACATCATAACGAACTTTATCGCATTGCTTCACTGTTTTCCCTCTCTTAACCACTCGCACCCCATAGTGTTTGTGATCAGAAGAATCAGCAACTATTAACATCTTCACAGCCGCACTACTCGTCATCAAGAACTTTATTTCTACAAGAAGGAAAAATCAACATTTTGAATTGTACTCGTATAAATCACAATGGCAAGGTGAGTGACTAAATACGAGTAGTATTTGTTATTTTTGAATTCTGTCATTTAAAAATTCTCTTTATGTTTTCTAAGCTGTTTTCTTGTTATTTGGCATTTTGTTTGTGAATATTGTATGAAGAACATTTGAACACTCGCTGTAGGCTGCAAACATTCAAAAAATGTTGATACTACTTTTGGATATTTAGCTAATAGCTATGAAAGTGTTTTTAAGAGAGCCTATGAAAAAGTTTCGTTTCTATTTTGACGTAGTTAGGCAGTCAATTTGTTTTAAGGTCTATACGTTTTGAGATAAATAATATATTAAGTACATCAGGTTGGCTAATTTAAGACTCACAGTTTATCTAGAGATGCGCCCTGCTCACGTGTTGGGCGTGAGTCATATCTAATCACGGGTAGTCGGTAGCATGAAGAAAAACGTTGGCTTCGTAATGGGTTGCAAATTATTTATGCCCATTTATACATCGTGCAAAATATACTTTAATGCACCACAAAAGTTTGCGACACCTGTCCATTAGACCGGCTCGAACCCCATAAAAAATTTGCACCAGGATAACAGATCTTTCAATGACAGTTCTAAATCGCCCAATAAATGTTTGTGCCACTCCCCTAAAAACAGCTCATTTAGTTTTTTGTTTATGGCGCCGCCATTCTGAGTTCACTTACAACATAAATCATATCGTCGTTAATATATCGGATTCTTCCCCTTTAATAACGAATTTGTTACAAAACCCTTTTAAAATAAAAATTTTCTGCCCCTCCCAAAAAGCCGTAACTTTTGTTTTTTATTAAATTTCTGACTCAACTTATGGTACTTCTGATTCTTCTCGCCAAATATCTAATTTGTTTAAGCGGCATGAAGCTTCTCATAAGGCTTCATTACAATGCATATTAAAAGGATCAGAGATACCAGTACGCGACATTGAAGATGTCACTTAGCCGAAACTGGTTTGTCTTCAAGCCAAACTTGACAAGGAAATTCGTTCGCTGTCTTCAAATCAAATTAAGAGTCATTTTATTTCTTACTTTAGCTTAAGTTAGCTTTCACTAACTAAAACCTTAAGGGCCAATTGTAATAATGACCCTAGTGTCAAATATAAATTATCTTTAACTTCAATGAAAGACATAACAGTTAATTTTTTTCTATGGGATAAAGTAGTGACTGACTGACTGAATACCGCTTTTTTTGACATTAGAAATGTCGTTCATGAAGACAGATGCCATTCTTGCTGGTTACTTACTTCTAAATGAGGTCGTAGGAAAGTAAAAGGAAATAATAATACATATGAACTTGTTGGTCTTGACACTATTTTGAATACTTCAGGTTTTTTAAAAAACATACTTCTGCGCAAAGATGAATCATTCGAAACCTTACCCAAGAATGGTAGCTGGTCAACATTTCCCTGGAAGGAAGTAGCAAAGAAACGGAACTGGTTGCCATATCTGCAAATAAACTGACATAATTCTATTGACCTGAAGCTACTTTTACACTATTCCACTTGTCATTAAAATAACATTTACATGGCGTGTCTATGCTTAACAGTTTACAAATTCTAAGCCCTGCCGTGAACAAAAGATTGTGCAAGCCTAAGAAAATCTTTAACAGCTGCTTTTGGTATTTTGTTGCTGCTTTTGCAAAAACGCAACTCTGATGAAATGAAGTCTCGGTGTATAGGAATGTTTGTAAATATGACGAAAGCCCTGCAACTACCAAGTTCGTATCATTCCGCATTATTTGACAGTGTCATAATATATTGCTTTCACACTAATACTATCTCACTTGACTTTTTGACAAGTACTTTTAAAGCAACTCCAGTTGACTAAACTAATTATGGAGCTTTTGATAGCAACGGCAAAAAGGTCTAAAAATAATTTGTATTAAATTGCATAAATAAATAAATACACACTCATGTGCAAGAATGTAGAACATTCTTGGATTATTGCAACTCCTTAAGAATAATTATGCTGCAAAATTTATTGAGGTTACAAAAAAACATCATCATTATTTCATGTTCAGTTTTACTTAACAACTCTCTGGTGACCGAAATTGAAACACATGAACAATTTTTTGGAGAGGTTTGTCTAATTTTCTATACTTTATAAATTCGAATGTGTTCGTACATTTGTTGAAAAATCCATATTATTATTAGGAGCTCCGTTCTATAGCTAGTTGCGGCGTTACCTATCGGCAATGATTTCACTAGTGGATGGTGTTGCAAAAAGCGACGTTCGCTATAGAATGTTTAAGAAAAATTTGACTTCTAGTTAACGTTCGAAAAAAATGACTTTTCTGGGCCGCTCTAATGTTGTTATGGAAATTTTGTATTTTTTAAATGTTGTAGCATCTCGTATGTACATACATATGTGTGTGTGAGTATAAGTGTAATAGTTGTAAAAGCAAATTTTATATTTTTTGTTTAATTTCTTTTATTATTCCTTTTTAATAAAACAAAATTATAAAATAAGGTTTAGATTAATTTCCTTTATTTAATGTAGGTATCGAATTGGTTGCGTGATTATGTAGAACTAAAACTTATTGTTTAAAACTTAGAAGCTTAACTTAAAAACAAAGAGAAAGAACTCGAAGACAAAGGAAAAGAAGAAATACATTTTGTTTATTCAAAATGTACTTTGTCGTTTTCAATTTTGTTTACTTCAATTTTAAACAAGATATTTAATATCTTGTTTATGTCAGCGTTTCTTGGCTTTGGATAACCAAGGGAAACACATTTGAGCTGTTATCAGCAACTTTGTATATAACTCGCTCTCCCCTTAAATTCGAGTCCCTTCGAATTTTCTTATTTTTTAACAAGCATCTTAAAGTACAGCCTATTATAATAACAATAATCAAAACATAAATCGTATAAAAATTAAAATTATTTTCTTTGTTCACAATATTTTTTATTTCATCAATGTTAGTAAAATTAGGTAATCTTGGAGTCAATAATAAACTTCCATTTAGTCTTTGCAAATTTGGTATTACAATATTTAGTTTACTAGAAAATCTTTTTAGTACGAATTCATTTATTCGAACTTCACATGAATCAAATTTAATCAAATAATGTCCTTCCAGACGGTAAGTATAATTATTACAAGTATTCAAAAGACTGGCATTGCCATTTATAACTAAAAGGTTTCCTAAATCTATTTCTTCAATTGCTTGCTGTGTATTCAATTTTTTGGTACAATTTGTAAAAGTGTTATTCAGCAAGTTTTCAATACAATTGCTTGCTCTATTCATTTTTTTAACATAAACTTCGTCACTGGCAGTATACACAACATTTTCTATTAGCACAATTTTAACTATTCCAACATCGACCTGCATAAATTCTCTATTGGGAATTGGCAAAACAATTCTCGATTTAAACGGCTCCTCATAAAAGTCGGGTATCATTATAACAAATATCAATTTCGAATCCAAAACCGAACCAAAACTACATTTTATGTGTTTCAATTTCAGACTATCTACTCTATAAAAGTCAATTTCTTCGTTCGTAAGAATAATTCTGTTCATTAAATCATGCTTCGATGTCATTATATTTTCCTGAATTCTTTCTATTCTATCAGCCACTTGGTTTATTAGCAACAAATAATTATTATATTTCGACATTCTTATACTCTGCATTACCTCTTTCGTATAATTCAAACCAAAAACTTCCTTATGCTCCTCAATCACCATATTAATGCCCCGTAAGTACTTCTGTATATCGTCGTTAATTTTTATCTGCTTATTCATATTACCTATCAAATTTTTCTGATTGATGTCTAAAGTTCTAAATTGCTGGTCAATCAGCAATCTGTCCTCATCGTCCATGTTTCCGAACAACCATTTAACCGCTCTACCACCTATGTCAATTAGAGCTCTTTTTCCTCTCGTATGAAGTGATAATGTCAACATGCTATGCTCTAGCTCCTCAATTCTATTCTGTACATTCAAGAGCATCCAGTGGCTCTCATTATTTTCAAAATCTTTGGCTACACCTATTCTTATTTTTTGTATTGTATACCTTAGTTCCTCGATGTCAATAACATGAATTAATCTCGAATAGCTTTCAATTATCCAAATCGGCTCACTCTCCATTAAAATATATCCTCCGGATGTTTCGATCTTACTAACCTCCAGGCTTCCCTGTACGAACATTGCCATTACCATCAGCACCATTGCCATGAATAGCACCTGTAAATGTTTTTAAAGGTCTTTTTATTTGTGTTACATCAATCCTATTAGGATTATTGCGATTGTAAATATTAAATCTTTTTGCTGTTTTGTTCCTTAGAGCTTTAGGATTTTTTATATATATTTTGCGATTGCCTAAGCTCGGAACAGGCTCTCTATTGGCGTTAATTCTTCTAATAGCATTCTCTTTATTCCCTTTCATAGTCTCTCTAATTTTAACCATATTTATGTCCCTATGATTAATAAAATCCATGGGTTTAACTCCAATTGTGGAGTGAACGGTATTGTTGTAAAAACCCACCGCTCTGATAATCAATTCTTCTACATTCACGTTTTCATTATCTCGTTTCAATATTCTAACATGTTCTAACAATGACAAGTGAAATCGTTCTATATCCGCATTTCCGGTATGCGAATTCGGGGTTGTAAAATGAGTTAATATATTTTTCTCTTGGCAGAAAAATCTAATCAATGTATTATTAAATTCATTATCCATTATCAGAAGATTCGGCTTACCAAGATAAGCCATTCTCTCTTCCAACTTTGACCTAATTGTGACCATATTTTTATCACTCAGCTTGTGCACACTGGCGAGCTTAGTAAATCGGTCAATAGTCGTGAGAAAATACATTTTATGCATATGGAATATGTCCATATGAACTATCTCGTTAGGCTCAGACGGTGTATCTGTTATATTAAATTGTTTCCTGATTGGCTTTCTGTCATATTTATTTTCTCCGCAAGTAGTGCAACTGTTTATATATTTATTAATAAATTTAATAAGATTAGGATGATAGTATTTATATTTTATTTCTTCAAAATTTTCCAGAACTCCTCTATGGTTTGTTTCTAGATGGATTTTCTCCACAATCGTTAACAACTCTTCTTCATCTGATACATTTATCGCTTTTTGTGTGCACTTAATAAACCTTACATTACGATCACCACTAAATAATTCTATAAGCTTCTGTTGTACAATATGATATTTACTGTCCTCCAATTCAGAGTAGACACCGATTGTTCCTCTTTTTATATTTCTCCTAAACAAGTCATTCAAATAGTGGTTGCTGATCAAATCAGATTCCTGTACATATATGATCTTATATTTTCTTAAAACCACTTCTACTTCTATTATCTTTGATTCTACTACATGAACCTGCGTTCTGTACTTGTTCACTATACCTTCGCTAATAGGGAAATGATCATGCAAATCTTCCATTCCGGAGTGCATTGATTCACCATCTGTCATAGTTTCTTCAACCCTTTCCTCCGAAATCTCAAAGATCGACTTCAGGTCGTAACTTTCAATCTCTGGGCTCTCAAGATTCTCTGTCCTACTCAAAAAATCAGCAACCTTGTTATCCTTGCCCTTTATATAATCAACATCGAAGTCAAATTCGCCCAATAAAATTCTCCAGCGAATGACTCTTTGGTTCGGCTCCTTAAGAGAGCAAAGCCACTTCAATGGCTGATGATCCGTCAGGATCAAAAACTTTCGCCCATACAAATAAGGCCTAAAATAACGCACAGCCCATACAATCGCCAACAACTCTTTTTCCATTGTTGTATAGTTCCTTTCGTGTCCATTCAACGTCCGGCTTGCATAACAGACTGGCTTGCCTTCTTGGCTCAAAACGGCCCCCAAAGACACATTGCTCGCATCTGTTGTCAGTACAAATTTTTTATTGAAATTAGGAAAGGACAGAATTGGATAGCTCGTGATTAAAGTCTTTAACTTCTCGAAAGCGTTCTCATATTCAATATCGCTTCCAATTTGTTTCAGATTGGAGCCTTTTCTTAAATATTTTATCATTGGGTTAGCCACCATTGAATAATTCTGTATAAACTTCCTATAATACCCTGTTAACCCTAGAAAGGACTTTATACCTTTTTCCGTTTTAGGCATTGTCAAGCCTGTAATAGCCTTGATCTTTAAAGGGTTAGGCTTGATTCCTTCAGATGTTATAATATGCCCCAGAAAATCTGTCTGTCTGCGCAAAAATTGGCATTTATTCATCTGGATTTTTAAATTATATTCGTTCAGTTTCTGAAACATTTTATTTAATGTTTCAAAATGTTCATTCAAAGATGTGGAGAAAACCAGTATGTCGTCCATATATACTACGCATGATCTATTAATCAGATCCCGTAGCACAAAATTTATCATCCGCTGAAAAGTAGCGGGTGCATTTTCGAGACCAAAAGGCATTCGAATATACTCGAAATGACCCATCGGTGTCGAAAACGCTGTCTTCTCTCTATCGCTTTGGTTCATCAATATCTGATGAAACCCTTTGGCTAAATCCAAAGTCGAAAAATAGTTCGCACGACCCAGCTTATCAAACAAAAACTCAATGTTGGGCATAGGGAATTTGTCGTCTATTGTGATCTTATTTAAATTCCTATAGTCTATAACGACCCTCCATTTTTTTTCATGAGTATCTGATTTTTTCGGCACTAACCACAAAGGCGAACTATAAGGAGATTTACTCTCCCGAATAATTCCCTGGCCAAGCATATCATTGATCTGCTTTTCAATCTCCTCATTATGAACCTGAGGGTAGCGGCAAATCTTGGAATATACTGGTTGATTCGAATTCGTCACAATCCTATGTCGTACACAATTGGTAGCGGTCAATACTTGTCCTTCGTCATAAAATGTTTTTCTATTTGTTTTCAAAAATGCTTGAAGCCTTTCTTTCTCTTCTTTATTAAGATCGTCACTTAACAATTCATTTATATTAATAGTTCCCTTTTCTAAATAATTAATTTCGTCATAACCAAATGGTGGTTCTTTTTCTTTATTAATTATTATCTCATTATTATTTATTACTATCATATTATTTAAAAAATCAAATTTCGCTCCTATAGGGGATAAAATGTTGCAGCCAATAATACAATCGAATGGCCTCTTTGAGAAGTCCGTTATTTTCACAGACATAGTTTTTCCTTGCTCATTAAATTCTATTGGTAAGGGCACTATAGCCTCCTCAGTTACAGTTGAACATCCTGACAATGTTCTTATAATTATTGGTATCTTTAATTTCTGTATTAACGGGAATTTTGAAAAAATTGTATAATCGCCTAGTGTAGTAGCAGCTCCTGTATCTAAAAGGCATCTAACTTTAATGTTACTTATATGAAGATCTACTATGGGTAGTCTGCATTTAGGCAGGACCCCTGAAAATTTGAGGTTTCTGTTAAATCTACCTCCATTGGCACTGGGTTGGGTGCTCTATTGTCGCTCTGTCTATAATTATTTTTATTATAATTATTATTTCCAAAACTGTTGTTTCTGAAATTATTATGTCCATTAAATTGACCTGACGTATTCCAATTACTATTCCTAAAATTTCTATCATTATTCCTATAATTACCTGAGGTATTCCAATTATTACTTCTGAAATTTCTAACATCATTTCCATGATGACCTGACGTATTAAAATTATTAGTTCTGAAATTTCTGACGTTATTATTTCCATTATTTCTAAAATTTTGATTATTATAACGAATTTCTTTATTTTGATTTTGTGTGTTGTTAATCAATTTAATATCTTTTAAAATATTATTTTGTATATAAAAAGTATTAGCTGATTCTATAGTTGAAATATTGTTTTGTAAAAGTAGGGATCTAATATATAAGGGTAGGAAATTTGTATATATATCAAAAATAATCTTTTCGTTATTAGTAGGAGTGTAGGAAATGTCTACAGGGTTTAGATTAAATTTTGTGTTCATCTCTGCCAATACCTTTCTTAATTTATAGTGCAGCTCTTCAATATTACTTGCCTTCGTATTTAGCGCTTCAGTTCTAAGTTGAAAGAATGATCTTTTGACACCTAATTCCTCCTTGAGCTTTCTTAATATCACCTCCCACGTTGGATTTTCTAGAGTTTCTATGGCTCTCAAGGCTTTTCCTTGCAGCTTATTGATGAGTACTGTTTTGACTACCAGATGATGCTCCTCGGCAGTAATATGTAGCACGGAATTCACATCACGTAAATAATTAGATAGGGTGTATTCGCCGTTTCCGTTGAAAACCGGAACGCTCCTCGCCTCACGCAAACTTTCACTCAGTGATAATGACATTTTTCTGTTTTTTATTAAAAGTTTTAATTTTATTTCTATTATTTTTATTTAATTTCTATTTTATTTTACTTCTTTTAAACTTTAGAATCGTTCTTTCTAGTTATATATGTATATATATTTTTGTTTTAATTTTATTAAAAACTTTAAAATCGTTCTTTATATATTTTAATTTGATAAACTTTAAAATCGTTCTGTATATAATATTTTAATTTAATAAACTTTAAAATCTTTGTTTTATTTTTTCACAATTGGTATAGCTATTTTTCACTTAGCTATCCCATCCTCGTCGCCAATTTTATATTTTTTGTTTAATTTCTTTTATTATTCCTTTTTAATAAAACAAAATTATAAAATAAGGTTTAGATTAATTTCCTTTATTTAATGTAGGTATCGAATTGGTTGCGTGATTATGTAGAACTAAAACTTATTGTTTAAAACTTAGAAGCTTAACTTAAAAACAAAGAGAAAGAACTCGAAGACAAAGGAAAAGAAGAAATACATTTTGTTTATTCAAAATGTACTTTGTCGTTTTCAATTTTGTTTACTTCAATTTTAAACAAGATATTTAATATCTTGTTTATGTCAGCGTTTCTTGGCTTTGGATAACCAAGGGAAACACATTTGAGCTGTTATCAGCAACTTTGTATATAACTAGCAACTGTGTATGTATGATTGTGTTACATTAATACCTGAAAATGTTTTGGCACTTATGGGTATTTAAATGATGTTCCCTCTGGAGTGATGCTCCCTCAAGTGGTTTGTGATTTATCTTGCTGCAGAAGCTTAAATAAATGCTTTCTTTTTCTAACAAACTGACTCATACATACATTGATACTCTTTAAGAGATACTGATGCTGGTGGATTCACTATGTTGTGATATTTTCTTTATATCACTACCATCTGCATGTTTTGGGTATCTGTTACTCGGCGGTAAATGTCTAGTTTTGATAATTTAAAAGTAAAGTTTTATATTGGAGCGCTCATATGAATTATTTATTATTGATTTTTTTTTTTTATCAAAAACTCGTTTTATGCAAATGAGATCTTATTTTGCCGATGTTGTTATTTTATTTCGGTCATTGTAGTTATTTTTTTATGTTATTTGTTTGTCAATTTATTGGTCAACGATTGGTTTTTATTGGCTTCTAAAGGTCATATTAATTTTTAAGTTTATATGGTTATGTAAATTATTATACAGACATTTAAGCATGTTTTCATAAATAATATAAATTGTTACAGGGGTTGCCAGAGAAGTCGCCATGTCGCCGACTTTGCTGACAATTTTGAAATAAAGCGCACAATATATACATATGTATGTATGTGAATTGTTTAGCTGCTGAAGGGATTGACTGATTTCCTTAACTACATTTTTGTAAAGAATAGCAAACCAACGGCTTTAAAACCAATTCTACGTTATGAATAAGCCTCCTCTTCTAAATTTGAACGAAGGTTCGTTTAGAATGGGTACTGAAAACGTAAAGCGTTGATTTTTAATCGGGGGAATGGTGAAGATGGTATTTCCCATCCTCCTGAATCAGCGCCTGTGTGAGGCGAAATTTGTCCTTAAGCACATACAAGCTATGGCAAAATTGTTAAACTAAATGAAAATTTATTTTTAGAGAATATAATTTGTATCTTGCGCTCACTCAATTAAGTTCGCCAGGTTATCATACTAACACCTAGCGTGAATTTAATATATATTCCGTTATGCCAAGAAGTAGTTTTACTTACACTTTAATATTTGCTGATGATACATTTTTTAACGTAAAATCCCTAAGAAACATTTAGATACTTACAGCATCTTATATTCCAGTTAATAGTTAAAATATTGAAGAAAAAATTGACACTGGACAATTATATTGCGCATAGAATTTCGTTTTCATATTAAAAAAAACTGGATCCACTGAAAACGGCGGGTTATAGCCTGTGGATAGCTGTAAGACAGTTAATTATTAAAAATGACAACTAAAAATTAAGATATGAGAAAATCAACCGGACCTGATCGTATTAGAGGATCAATGATAAGAAACTCGGCTGATTTTGCTGCGAGAATTATATTCTTTATATTAAATGCCATGCTGCGAGCGTTTAAAGTTAGGTCATAGGATTCGTTTTCTAAAATTTGGAAAATCTCTCCAGGAGTCCCTCAAGGTGGTCAACGTCAGCTATTATGTATAATCTATACGCCAACAAGCCCAAATACATACATATATGTCAACTGCATTTATAAGTGTTAATCATGATAACATTCACAAGCTAAATGACTGGCTTAAAATGTGGAGAATAAAAATGAATCCATCGCATGTGCTCACATTACGTTTACCCTCAGAAGGCAAAATTGTTCACCAATAACAATAAAAAATACCACTGTTCCGGTGGAAGATCACGTTAAATATTTGGGTAACCGCCTGGATCGATGACTAACTTGGTCCCGTCATATTGATTTAATATACCGACAGAGTTATTTTATATAGATTTCCGTAATCGCTTGGCGGTTTCGGTTATGCGCCAAGGTAAGATAACAGTCGCCCTGTGATATATCGAAAATTCAGATATAAATACACAAGACAAAATGTTAAAGACAAAATGTCAACAGTTATTCGATTTTTGGCCCACTCCTTTATGATTATGACCGTGCCAGGTCTACTGTTGTCTTACCGCTCATTTGTGACTTACTAAAGGATTTCAGACTCTCATTATTATACTTTTCCAGATAAATAATTTGTGTGACAGGTACATACACACTCACTGTTCAATTATTTCGATCTGGACTCTGCGGTCTTATAATAAAGTCAATCGTACAAGATTTTTGATGCATTATTTTATCTCCTTCAGATTGAAATTTTTCCGTCGAGTAAAAAAAGTGGAAAAATAGTTTTAAATAAAATTATATTATTAATAAAAAGGTTAAAACTGAGAACCATACGATACGGATACATATTAATTAAGAGCAAATACGAGTATTTCTTTTTATTAAACCAATTTAATAAAAAAAATAATTTATGTTTTGTTCATAAGCACCAAACAAGATTTCATTTTGGGAACTTTTGTTGAACAATTTTGAGATGGTGGTTAACAAAATCTGACAACCGTGGGGTCTAATCAAGGCATATGATATCGAGTAAACTATCGTATCGAATAACATTTCGATACGGGTCGAGTAAGCTAATCATCGCATACGACATCTATCGAATCGTAATTTTAAAGAAAATGTAATAGATTTTTACCATATGTTTAATGTAAACAAATAATAAAAAAGAATAAGAACATTAAACACATTGTGTGCTAATAAATATTTTAATAAAATTAAAGTAAAAAAAACGAATCCGTCAATGCTATTTTATTATCCTTATCAGACTCGAAGGAAGAAAGTGTTTCACGTATTAGAAATGAAATTAGAAACAAAAGTGATTCTTTTTTTATTTGTAGATTTAGGACTAGGTATATACTGGCAAAGAAGGCATTCAATTACGTCCTATGTCACATAAACTTTATTGGGCACATGTCAACAGCGGTGCCACCGAAGCTGCAACTAGCGGCCACACTTTCGCTTTTGGCAAGTGGAAGTTTTCAGTTCAGCGTGAGAAATGATTACTTGGTCGGTTTGGGACAGAGCACAGTTTGCAAAATTGTTTATAAATTTTATAAATTTATAAATTTTTCGCCTGAGAAATCTCACGCTTATATAGACCATTTTTGGCCATGTTGCGCGTCGGCTTCTTTCCATGCTCTTGGAAGATGTCTGAAATTGTTATGATCCCGAAACCTGGAAAGGACTCAAGCCAGATTACATCCTACAGGCCAATTAACCTACTGTCAGTTTTGTCAAAGACATTCGAAAAATTATTCGTCTCGAGTGTAACTCCTTTTCAAAATGAACAAAACGTTATCCCAGATCATCAGTTTGGTTTTTGAGCAAGGCATAGTACGATTGAACAAGTCCATAGAATCGTTACAATTATTAGATCGGCTTTTGAAAGAAAGCAATACTGTTCAGCTTTATTTATTGACATTTCCCAAGCATTTGATAAGGTCTGCCATGATGGGCTACTTACTAAAATAGCTCGGGTTCTTCCTGAAAACACCCACAAGCTTATAAAAAGCTATTTGTCAGATAGAAGTTTTAAAGTAAGGTCAAAGGACCAGCTTTCAAGAAATGGGAAAATCAGTGCAGGAGTACCTCAAGGTAGTGTGCTAGGGCCGCTATTATATATCATATATACAGCGGATATGCCGACAAGCCCACATACATATACATCAACCTTTGCAGACGTCACTGCAATTATAAGTGTCAGTAATGATCCAAAGGATGCATCTGAAAAGCTGCAGTCCCATATTCATAAGCTAGAAGACTGGGTAAAACAGTTGAGAGTAGAGGTAAATCCATCGAAATGTGCTCATGTAACGTTTTCCCTTAGAAAGCAAAATTGTCCACCAATCAAAATAACTAATACCACGGTTCCAGCGGAAACGCACGTTAAATATTTAGGTATCTACCTAGATCGGCGCCTAACTTGGTCCCGTCACATTGAGGCAAAAATAACGTCCATAAAGCTTCGAACAAATCAACTACATTGGCTAATAAGTCCTAACTCAACTTTGGCTTTGGAATATAAAGTCCTTTTATACAAATCCTTTATAAAGCCAATATGTTCATATGGTATTCAGCTGTGGGGTACTGTCTGTGCATCAAACATCCAGAAGTTACAGAGAAGACAGTCCCCTGGTACATAAGAAATGAAAATATACATAGGGATCTCAAAATTCCCACTATCCACGAAGAAGTTAAAACGTACACGTCCAAATACGTAAACAAACTAGTCGCACATCCCAACACTAGCACGCAATTTATTGCAATTTGACGGCCACTAGAGATTTTTAAGATTTGAATACAAAAAATTAGTTACTACATTGGTAATAACTAGTAAATAATAATTTAGAAGTAAGATTTGAACACTTATTGTGAATTTCTTTAGTAGAAAGATTCAATAAAATGAAATATAAGTATAAAAAAAAAAAATTTTTTTGGTTAAAGAAAGCCCCTTTACCGTAGTTCCTATACCAGCCGCTTGGACAATTTGCTCCTCAGCTGTGGTTAAGGGAATCTCCTCAAATGGCCCCCTCCTGACTTCTTCTTCGAAGTCATATTAAAGGATAATTTTTTTAGCTTGATGCTTTTGGTCTGTAAAAGCCTTATAAATTACATATATAGTATTTTATAAAATGATCCGAGATACATACAAACAAAGTAATATGTATAAATGGTGGCCCGGCTATATTCAATTTCTTAGACAGTTGGTCCCACATTTTATTCATTGCACTTCGTCCCTGCGCACAATTTGGCAAAATATTTCTTGCTAGCTGAGGATGCGCACCCATGAATTCGGTCATAATTTCCTTTTGCCGTCCATTGATTTTATTCGCGTTTGTCCTATTCAATATTACTATATTTTACAGAAAATATAAACAAACTTAACTGAAATTTACTTACATTTCCTTTGTTAATTTGCAATTTTTTCAAATAATAATAAAAACACACTTTACGCGCTAAAATCATTTGTTTTCTTTTTGCATACGATAGACACTAACGTATCGAATGACAGATCGAGCGATGTAACTTCTTTGGTTACTCGATATCGGATGCCATAATCTCAAATTACGATACTTTTTATTCGATATCGTGTGCTACGATACGAAAAATGAAAAATTACCATAGTTTTTACTCGATATCTAATGCTGGTTTTAACTATATAGGTATGCGGTGATAATAATAATTAAATTTGTATTAAACACACAGAACACATTCAGACATACTACTTATATGTTTGTATTCTCACTGACTCATTCATCTGCTCACTCTTCCACTAAACTATGAAAAATAACTTTCTAAATTCATCCAATAATTTTTTGTGTATTACCTCAATTTATCTCTCTCATGTTCATATGTTTCTTTCTATATCGTATTGTGCTGTGCTGTGTTTTTAGCAATTAGGCAACAGTATCCTGCACTTTATGCTTTGATATTAAGTTATTTTGCATAACACATAATAGGATTATCTCATAAAACAATTAACTCTTGTATTTAAATTGATGATTTTCTGAACTTAATTTTAGTCGGCTTAAATTGACACACAACACAAGGTTGTTACTGAGGGTTTCATGGTCGCATTTGTGCCAGAGTTTGCATGCGCAGTAATGAGCAAATTGTTATACTTTCATGTTTTATTCATATTTTTTATAAAAAAATATTTATAATCTGTATCCCATAACTACCATATTGTGACAGAGAACATAATATAGTTATCACAACCATGCCACAACCAGGGGTTTTTACTTCGTGTGGTCAACTTCAACATGATCAGTTAGGTACCAAATTAACCGTTACTCAAAGAACCCCGAATTGCCAGAGAACTTCGCTGCTATTCGTGGAAGACTACTGGCGAAACCGAGGACTTGATCCCTTGCCTTGCACTATACACTCGAACTATCGCAGGTTATAACTTGGTAATTTTGTATGGGCAAGTGCCCTTGCAAGATTCTACTGACTCAGAAGCGCAATGTTAATGACCATAGAGTTGGCAATGTATCCAGATAAAGTTTCTTGTCGCTTGGTGGGGAGATATTTGATAATAATATTGGTGAAGCGGTAATTTTCTTATAATCCGGATTTAACGATATGAACGTGACGGCATGGAACTTTTAAATAACTTAACATTTTGGAATTTTTATTTTGTAGAAACGTTTATTTGAATTCTAATAGGAAAAAGATATTCTTAATGTATTTTTTTTTTTATTAAGGGGACACCTTTTCATTTAAAAATAAAAAAACGTATTTTGGTTGTGCTATTCCGAGTAAGTGTAGAATAAAATTTTCGGCAAATGGTCCCCCCAGGTCAGATGACATAAAATTTTTAATTTCTTTTTAACAAAGATGTGGCAGAGTCTCACCGATGACGCATTAGCCTCGGTGTTGAGCTCTGCAATTATTTCTGGTTTATTCGCATAGTCCCAAGATTTTAGATTTCACAAACCCCCAAGGAGGGAAATCGCACAGCGGGGTTATATCGGATGATCTTGGTGGCGATTTGAGTTCAGTATTTCAGGCGACGATTTGGTGTGTAAATAGTTGCAGCAATAAATCGATTGTTTCATTCACAGTGTGGCACCAGGTACCGCACAGTGCTTTGGTGCAAAATAAAATTGTACAAATTTACAAGGATAAATGTTAAGTTAAAGAAAAGAAATTGGTGTGGTGGTTTGTATTATCAAGCTTTGAAAAAATTCGGGTTTTCAAAAAAATCCGCGCTATCTTTTTAGAAAAATTATAATTTCAGTTTAGTTAAGCTCGCAAAAACAAACAAAAATTACTAAAGGTCTCAAAATATTCCTTTTTATTGTGTAAAAATTTTATTGAAATCAGTGTTTTGTAGAAACTAGTGAACAAAGGTAAAATATTAAATGCTTAATTTGTGCAGTCCTGCCGTTTTAAAAATATGAACATTAGGAGAGAAAGATACGAGATACCAAAATTAATATTCAGAATTTGATAAAAACCAAAAGGGATGGCATCATGCGAGTGGCAAAAAGTTAATAATTTAAAGGCCAGGTATACATAGTGTTAAGAGAGCCATCCAACGTTTTCGCAAAAAATTGGTAATAAGAGGAAAGAATCCGAAATATCAAAGGTCGTTTCTAGAATTTTACGTCCGATTGTAAAACCACCCAAGATGAAATTAAAGCCATTTTCAAACCATTAACAACGGTATGCGATATGTTGTGATCGGACTCAAAATGGCGATTTAATACACAAAAAACAAAATGGGTGATATTTAGGGGTGTGGCATTCTAGAATCATCTTTTAATTATCTTTTATCGTAGGGGGTGACTGGTGCAACTTATTTTTTCGAAAAACTCTAATAAATACGTTGTAAATACAGTGGTTCTTAGGGTTTGAAAAATAAACAAAAAAATCTGTCTAAAATGTGGAAGTATTTTTCTATCTTTTAAAAGATTAAGCAAATTAGCAAAAACGATTTTTCTCAAAGCCTGTACCAAAATAAAATTATTAATTAATATTATTAAAACTTTAATACTTTAACTACTACTTAAAAGTATTTTTAATAACTGGATACAGGAATGGAATTTTTTGAAAGTATGTGATATTACAAATTTTTTACCCTTGAAAATATGTATGTGTGTTATATACAAAAATGTGATGATTTTCTCGTTTGGTTCCTAAAAATTAAAATTTGTATTAATAGATTTTTTTCGCTATTCCATTAAATTTTCATAAATTTTGGGTAGACACAGACATAAAAGAACATTTTTACCTTGCCATTCTTCAAAATTTGAATTTTTCGCAATTATGTCATTTGACCCGCAATACTCATTCTCTCCGTATGCAGTTTATAAAGATAATTGATTAGTGATGTCAAAAGTAAGTAAATCAAATGGTTTACGCTATTTAGGTAAGAATCCTAATGGTACAAAGCACTGTGCGGCGTCGTGCTGCAACCATATGTCGTCCAGTTAATGCCACGAGAATTCCTTTATCATATTCCTGTGGCGAATCCCGTTTACACTCACTGCAATTCGGCCTTATTTTCAGAAGTGATAACAGCTGTTCGTCTCGGATGCATTTCCTTCTCATTCGACAATTTTGCTCATTCACAAAGTCATCATAGAAGATGTTATTCTTCTTTTTGGAAAAATTTCTCTTGGACATTTCATTCCATTACCCATTGAACGAATTCTAATTTTAATAATTGGAACAAACAAAGCTGACATAAGGTTAATATCAGAGTTCTTGCACGAAAAAATTTCACAACACTGAAATTGTGCATTCTTATTGAGGACACCCTATATTCCTAAACTTTGTCTGCAACTTAATATGGTAGCCTGTTTTCAAATTTAAAAGTATTGGCAGTTTGGTAACTAAAAATTTATTTGAGCTGTCTGAAGAGTCTTTTGTGTGTCAAAAGAAAAGTCGCATCACATTATTTTCAGTAATTTCAGCTTCCTTTTGAAATATAAGTTTTATTAAACGCTCATTCCTTTACGAGTAGTCATCCTTATTGGCATCAGCATTTTTATACAAATGAAATGCAACTAATTATAATGCAAAACATGTTTAATTTAAGGAATGTTGTTGGAAAGAAGAACAAAGTAATAAGAAAAATCAAACACTAAAAAAATACTGGAAGATGCTCAACTACACTTACGCAATATAAATTAATGCAGCTAGAAAATTGTGGCAATTTTCATTAAGCCATGAAGAGAATGAATTCCTTAATGGGAAAAATGTGCATAATGCCGAGTTCTTAATAAAAAAAACTTCGAATTGTATTTTTTTTTAATTACACTTAGCGCTGAATTATATTTTTATATGCTAAAGTATAATAGAAATTTGATGCCAATCTATTTTTCAAGATTGTTACTCTTAAGAACAACTAACAATACTTTACTTCTTATTCATCTCCTTATCGCCAATTTCATTGCCAGCCATATGGTGCGTTAGTGTCTTCGTGTTTTCTCCATTTTCAATATGTTAGAACTTTGAAAAATAGTTCTTATTTCGACATTAAATTGATCCGACAAAAAAGAATGCAAATAAAAGACATCGAAGAAGTTTCTGTTTTAACAGCGCTGGTGAATTTCTTTCTATCGTTTCCACTCCAGCCTATTTGCACTTGGCACAAAAAATTGGAGAATAAGAAAAGTTAACAAGAGCAAAAAATATATGCTCACAAACATTTCATTTAAGTAACAGCTAATAAATAATTGAAGGCTATTACGGTGAAATTCCAAAATTTGGTGAATTTTGATTTTTGTGGCTTTTCTTTTAGTAAAATTTCGGTTTTTTTTATATTCGTATGTTGATTTTTTAGTAATTAATTATTTTTTATTTCAGATTTTCGATTTTGTGGTGAATTTTCGAATATTTGGTGAATATTAAATGTTGGCAAAACTTTGGAATTTCTTTGTGTAATTTCATTGTTTTAAATATTTAGATTTTTTATTAAGATAACTTTACATTTGTTTATTGTAGTTTGGTTCGGTAATAACTTACCGAATTTTGGTGAATACCCAAATATTTGAGAATAATTTATATTTTTGATTTATAATAAAAATTTTTGGTTTTATGATTTTTACATTTTTTGGTGAATTTCCCATTTGTGGTAAAATTTGTTTTTTTTTTATATATTTGTTTAGAATGGATTTTGTCAAAATTTCTACGATTTTCATCAAATATTGAATTTTTGTGAATTTTTATCTTTTTTGTGAATTTACAAAATTTTGGCGAAATAAAAAAAATGTTGTGGTAAAATTTCGAAAATTTGTGAATTTCAGTTTTTTTTTTTTGCAATTAAAAATTTTTCCGAATATATGTTGAATTTTGGAATTCGTAGTCAATTTATAATTTTGGCAATATTTTAGAGTTTTTCTACTTCGGTTTTCCTTGCTAGTTTTGAAAATTTTAGGTATTTAAAAGTTATGTAAACTCGTCGGGTTGATACTTTCTGTAGGGCGATATTGTACCAAATTTGATAAGGATTCAGAATATAAAAATTGTATGGGCTTGCTGATAATTGTTTCCCGTAAGAGTGAAAATACTAAAAAAATGCCCATATCTCAAGAGGATTGATTTTGCCGATTTAAAATAGCGAAAATGCACCGAACGCGCTGATAAAATTGTCCAAATTCCAGATCCTAGGTTGTCTAGTGCCGTTAGAAAGTTGATTTCAACATCGAAAAGATGGATAGAAGGACAGATGGATATCGCTGATTAAACTTCTCTATCCATAAGGATTCAGAATATATATATATATATATATATATATATATATATACTTGTTTGGGTCGGAACGGGAAGGGTATAAAAGTAAAGATGGCTTATAACTATTTTGTTACTTTATCGCTGAGTGTAATCCATAAGTATCACATAACAACTTAATTAATGCTCCTACTAAGTGCAGGTTTTTTGCTGGCCATCGTTTTAAATGTCCTTGTTACGAATACTTCATTTAATAAACTAATTGTCAGCTAAATACACACTCACACACAGACATGCATACACTTATATTATTTGATGGTGTCGTGTGCAGTGAAACCTCTAAACATAGACGGACATTTGTAAATTTGTTTTAATTTAAAACCGACATTATTATCTCTGTGTAAATGTTTGTGCTTAACACACAATGCGAAACTTACTCCTACAAGCACTTTGTGTCCCTAAAGCCTATTTACCACCATCATTTCGTACGTTAATAACAAAAAATATACGAGATGGAATGTGAAAGAAGGAAAAAGTACGATTATTATTTTTATTACGTCGCCATCAACGGATTATAATGCGGCCTTTTCGAAATTATTCAGCAAAAGAATGAAAGAAAAAAGTTTCAGCAGCAATAGCAGCTGTTTTACTTAATTCATGACATTACACAGCATCAGCTGTAACCTCAGTAACCAAATCCATTAAAGTTACTTCCGTTACGAAGGCCATACCACAATTTGAGGAGGACTGAAAACGGAATTATTTAAAGGAGAAAAAAAATTAAATTTTATTGTTTTTCCGAACTTGTCTCAAAGTTGGCCAAATGTGAGATAATAGATGACGATAAAACATGCAACAAAAGAAAAGCTTCTTTCGTAACCTCAGGTAAAATATGAGGAAAACTCACCCATATTTATTATTCACTATCTGTCGAATGAAATAGGTGATGTTTACGGCTGACACGAAAAATGCTGATGGAGGATGTAGCAGCGCGGAAATATATTTCATTTGGCCAGTCTCAATAAAACTATAATTTTTTGTATAGCATTAGAAAGTAGTTTATAAACAACAAAAGACACAAATTATTTGTTTTGTCATACAGAGTTGAAAAATTGAACGATTCGCTAATAACGTCGTGAATGTTGGCCACTTTAATAGTAAGTGCAGGAGATGCTGGAAATCTCGTAGTGGTTGAAATGACAATAAGTAAGCACTGCAATTTAAGTATTTGAAAAGAGAATTTAGAAGACGATTTTCAGTTGGATCGCGATAATGACTTAAAACATACGTCCAAAACTGTAAGGGAATGGTTACGTGATAATTTAAAAGATGCATCCCCAGCCCTCCTAGAGCCTTAATCGTAACTATATAAAAAGTCGGATTTAGCATCCTATAGTTTATTAGAAAAGATGTTTTATAAGCGGACGTTTTTTTTTTTGCTATTTGAAGTTAACAACCCCGAACATATTCAATTATTGAAATTTTTACCTAAGGGCACCTGATCAGTCACAGACTTAAATATAAGTAGAGAACTGAAATAACCCAACCGTCTGTAAGCTTTAAGTTAAAAGATGTTTTATACATACATTAACAAAGAAAAATAACTTGAAAAAAAGGACTCAGATCCCCACAAAAACATAAATGTAAAATAAAGCCAAAATCTCAGCCGCTAAACGTACTGAGATCAAAATTAGGACCAAATTCTTCATCCCATTTCTAGGCAACTTGCTAGCTTGGTTTCTATTTTTGTAAAGCATTATGGGAAAAATGTTACCAAAGTTGCAAGTAGGCTAGAAATGGTATGCTTTTGTACATATGAAGAACTATGTCCTAATTTTGATCTCATTACATTTTACGGAAGACATTTTTGGATAGCAACTTGGCCTTATTTTCACATTTATGTTTTTGTGCGGATAAATATTACCGAAAAGTTTAAAACGAAAAACCTCGAAATTCAACAACAATATGATGCTAGCAAAAAACCATAAAAAATTTAAACTTCACCGAATTTCACTAAACTTTGAAATTTTAGCACGAATTTCACTAAAAATACCTAATATCACCACATGTTCGAAATTTCACATAAATTTTTACCAAAAAAATGACAATTTTACCACAGAAATATGAAAACTTCGTTTCAAGTTGAAAATTCTGACAAAATCTTATATTTACAAATCAATTTAACATCACCAAATAATTTAAAATTTAGTAGAACCCATATATGATCGGCGAAAAATAGTAAAACTCCGAAACTCCACCGAAAATCGGATATATATCAAAATTCAGAAATCTACCAAAAATCGAAAATTCCTTAAAAAACAGAACGTAAAAAAAAAATACCAAATGAACTAAATTTTCGAAACAAATCGAAACTTCACAAAATGCAAAAACCGATTTTTACCAAACATCAATACATCGCCTAATTTGGATACTGCAAAGGCTGTAATGTAAAAACAATTATTTTAAATATGTACGTCATAGTTTAACCTTATTTGTATTTTTTTATTACTAAAAGTAGCCTCATATAACTACAGACGGTGAATCGTTTAAATAATTCCAAATAGTCCAATCAGGTGTCATATTAGAAAAGATTTGACTTTCAGTAAGAACACGAGAGCAAGAGTAATACCGGCTACATGCGAAGACACATTAGAGGAAACATAAGCATGTTACATTTTCTGTTGAAATTTATATTTCACATTTAATTTCTAAAATTAAATTTTTTTGGATATTTTAATGTTTCTAAATACAATGTTGCGTCGTCTGCATCGGTGTTTACCATTTTTGATTCCTTCGTTGAAAGCAGTAGTGTTGTAAAGATCATTTCCGCCAACATTTTCTTTTCTTCCGCGAATATTTAGTTCATAGTATGTTTATAATTTGCACAAACCTGAGGTTTCGTTTACGGTTTACTCTGTGGTTGCATTGTCTATATCAAAACATAAAACTAGGTTTCCTCAATGTTTCTTCTTGTGTAGCCGCCACAAAGGAGTAAATATTTGTGAAAGTTTTGAACAACAATTCCACCTCATTTTAGGCTCAATGGTTACGTCAATAAACAGAATTTCCGAATTTGATGTGAAGAGCTGCCAATACACCCTGAAAGATGCACTGTTTGGTGCGGGTTATGGGCCGGCGGCATCATGGGATAGTATTTCTTCAAGAAGGATGAAAGTCGCAACGTAAGAGTCAATGGAACAAAGTACAGTGCGATGATTAGCGACTTTTTGGGAAAAAATGAAAGAATTGGACTTGGTTGGCATACAGTTTTAACAACACGGTGCCATATGCCACACGCCATGTGATACCATGAATCTATTGAGAGGCGAGTTTGGCGAGCAATTAATTTTACGTTTTGGAGCAGTCCATTGGCCGCCGAGCTCATGCGATTTAACCCAACTAGACTATTTTTGGTGGGAATAGGTGAAATATCTCGTATATGGGGACAAGCCAGCCGCCATTTTAGCCCTAGAAGACAATATTAGAGCTGTCATTGGTGAAATACCGGCCGAAATGCTGGAAAAAGTATGCCGAACTTGGAGCTCACGGATGAACCACCTACAGCGTAGCCGCGGGTAATATTTACATGAAATAATCTTAAAAAGGTAAATGGCGGACATTCATTTATCGGCGCAAATAAATAGTTCATTCACTTTTGAAAATTTTCTGTTTTTTTTTTAATTTTCCCAATCCAAACGGTTATATAACTTAAACGTTATATAAATAAATAAATAACTTTAAGTATCACTTTTATTTTACAAATTTATTTTTGGAATATTTTCAGCCATGAAGTGAATATGTGTGTTCTTATTTTGCTTCGCTTGCTTATTCTATTCGATTTGAACTTACTGACTATTTCGCAGATAAAACTTCTATACAAAGAACGGGCAAAATAATTTTCTTTGAATTTATTTTGGAGTGGCAAGACGACAAATACGATTAATTGTTTTTAATCATGTAAGATGAAAAATGGTTTTTTGATTGGTTGCGTGTATTAACCCATTACTGCATAAAGTTTGTTAACAGACTTTTTTTGATTTTTACAACATATAACGAATATGTAGGATCATATAAAAGAAATAGTTGTAAAAAAAGTTTTGATTTTTTTATAATTCATATCGGACGCTATGCACAGCGCACCAATAAATAAAAAATATTTTTTTTAACAAAACGGTTTTATTTGTGATAAAAATATGTTTACATATGAGCAAAATATTTTAATAGTATATTTTATGTTGCAGAACCTATTACATGGTATCCTATAAAACATTTAGGATGAAGGCCAACATCACATTTTATACATTTAAACTTCGATTTTCCACCACATTTATTAGCACAGCGGCGTTCAGTGCTTATGGGCACAATCCAATGGCCTTCGCCATCATACTGTGTTGTGGATAAGGGTTTGGCTGGTTTTCGTCCTTGGCGTGGTGGAGTTCCATATTTAATAAGTAGACTTTGAGCTACATATCTTCTAAATGCAAACAAAGATTCCGTACCTTTATTGCAGTTATTCTTTCTAGCTAATAGCCATCCATTTACAACCGATACATCTAAAAAATACGCAAAAATTGGCCACCACCATTTCTTTACACGCCTTCTTGTACGAAGATTCGCGACAGCTTGGTCGCATTTATCAACTCCGCCCATATGTTTATTATAGCTGGCAATAAGAGAAGGCTGAGGAACAGAAACTTTCGCTTTTTTTCATTAGACCAACGTGTGGCAGATGTTAACGTCCAGTTTTCAAAATTGGTTGCTACTGTAACAACGTTGTTGTCCTTCCATCGACATACAAAAACTTCGTCGGATGAGCTCTAATCATACATGCCGCGTTTTTCTCGTTTGAACTGATTGACGTCTAATAGAGAACAGTTTTCAACACGGTTCGCCCTTATTGTTCCAGTTGCGCAATAACGTAGTACTTTGAGCTGCCTCATCAATGGCAATGATGTATCTATCAGATTCAAAACTATATCTCCGCCTAAACCAAAGTCCTTTTTTTCTGCACTTTTACCAGTGTAAATACTAAAAGCCACCATGTATCCAGTACTTGAACATAAAGCCTAATTTTTGAATCCAAATCGTATCGGCTTTCCTCTGATAAATTGTTTTGCGTAATGCTTTCCATAGTACGGGATCATGCTCTCATCAATGCTATAATTTTCATCAACTCCGTAGTGTTTTTTGAAAGATTCACTCAAACTATCTAGCAAAGGGCGCAACTTATACAATTTATCTGAGGAAGTCGATAACAAAGTGTTGTCATTTAGATGAACATTTTGCAATATCGCTTCAAATCTATTACATCTCATGCTTTCCGCTAAAATTTTTGGGACGTCGTTATCTTTTGAAAAATATAATCTTTTATTTGGTAGTTTAGCGTAGCCAGATAATAACATTCCTCCCAAAACTATGTAAATTTCATCTTCAGTTACCATCAAAGGCCGGTTTTTTTGGCCAGCGTACAGATTGGTTTGATCAACCATATTTTTTATTATATCCTTGAGAAAAAAAAGTTGGAAGTGGTCTAAAAATCAACTTTTACTTTCCAGCAAAGTTGATTTTCCGAAAAATTCTGAATTTGTGAAGCTTGGTAGATGTTTTTCCCAATGCACTATTTTTCTCTTTTTGGATTGAAACTTTTGTATTCCTTTTTTATAAGAAGATAGCGGTACATCATCGTCGCTATCAGTTTCATCTTTCAATGCCTTTTCATCTGAAGTTGTGGTTTTATTGGTATCGTCTCCCTTCCGAGCTGAACTTTGAAGTTTGCAGTTGGTATGAAGCAATGTGCGCCCCAAGCAGCTAAGATTCCCCACGTGTTCATCGTCAGACTTGTCGCTGTCTTCATCTGTTGCCTGTCCGCTCTGCTCAAAGGGTGGTTCAACATAAATTAAACGCTCTGAAGTCTCTCTTTCATCTTCACATTCTAATATAGCTAATATTTCATGCACTTTCAAGCTAAAAAAATATCAACAAATAATCACACTCAAAAGTTTGTAATGCATAACGTCCGATATATCGGACGCTTTTAAAAAACCACATATAAAAATGAAAATAATAATTTTTGTAAAGAATAATGTTTGTTTGTATGTAGAAATAGAATTGTTTTATAAAAGAAAAGCATTATTTGCAATAATTTATCGTTAAATTTAACAAAATTATAATTAATCTTACCTCTTCTTCAAAACACTGCAACCGCGATCAGACATTTCAAACAATGATGAAAAACAACTGCTAAATTACTTTTAGTCTTTACAAGCGATGTTGTCAAACTTCAACTAATACTCTAAACTTTCTGTTACCATCAAGTAGGCAAGAAATTTTTTTTTATTTTTTGAAAATACGCAATTTACTGCTGTCCGATTTATCGGACGTTATGCTGTAATGGGTTAAGCTAAAGAGAGAGAGAGCGATTGTAAGTTTATTTACATTTCTTTTATTTTCCTAGTTATTTATGTTGGGCCTTGTCATGACAATTAAATATTTACTTTAAAAAAACGTACATACACACGTACATACTTGTGCGAGTAAACACTTGAAACATGCATAAATACGAGTTTTCGATTATATTCGGTTCGTGCTTGCTTAGCAAAAAACTTATACGCGATTCAAGCTGTTTATGATGATAATAAATAAGAGAAAAATATGCAAAATCAAGTCGAAAATATTTTATGGCAATACATTTTTAATGATGTCATGCCATTGGACTATGTACTCGTAGTATTAAATGAGTCGACACACTGTCAGTTGTTGATGTTACCCACGGTAGATGAGTGTTGCGATTTTATTCCGTAATTTCTATAATACTAAAATTTAATTAAATATTCTATGACTCCGATTACAAAATGTTGATTGTTTTTTTTTTTGTATTAAAATTCGTGCTTTAAGAGCGAATTTGCAACTCCAGAGTAGCAAAATTTTGCATGGATTTACGCTACTGTAAACTTCAAAATCATTCTTATTTATTGGCGAACGTTTTTGTACCTGGACAAAACAACACTTGATTACCGAAAGGCATCGTTTAGTGCAGCTTTGCTGTCAATGGTGCCTTTGGATTTCTATATTTTTGCTTTGAACGCAGTAGTTCAATTTGTTGGTCTCCGGTTTACTTGTCGTATATTTGCTGAAATTTCGACCTTCGGGTAAAATTAAAATATTTGTTGACATTCTGTTATTTGAATTTCGTTTTTTTTTCGAAATTTTTAATTTTTGGTAAAATTTACGTCTTCTGCAACCTAAAATTATTTCTGAGATTTTTATATTGTTTGATAGATTTTTAAGTTTTTGGGGATTTTTTTCTTTTTCGTCTTAATTTCGTATTTCGACAAAATTTTTAGTTTTCAGTGATGTTAAATTTTTTCAGAGATTTTGAAATTTTTTGGTAATTATCGATTTTCCATTAATTTTCGGAATTGCGGCGAAATTTCAATATTTCGAGTATAATTTCAATTTTTTTATAAAATTTCAACAAGATACATTTTGTGGTGAAAATTCCAAATTCTGTAAAATTATGTTTATTGGTAATTTTTTTTCAAATATGGAACTTTTAATACATTAAGTTTTTGGGTGATTTTTTATGTTTTGTAAATTTCAAAATTTATGGTAAATTTCTTGTTTGGTGCAATTTCAACTTTTTTAATGATTTTGAGGTAAACTTTAGTTTGTACCTTTAAGTGCTTTTGATTCTTGTAGATTTTGTTGGTTTTTCAACTTAATGTTGAATATTTAATTTGAGATGAAATTTAAATTTTGTTCGGTAAAAATTTAAAGCATTTAAATGTGGTGAAATTAGATATTCGACTTTTTTGGTACTCTTATTCCAGTTGTTTTTATATTGTTACGTTTATTACCACTATAAACGTTTATTTGCAGGGTTCGTTTAATTGCAAATATTAAAATAAACACTCCTTTCTGATTTTATCAGTTTACAATTTTATTCGGCAATTAAGACTCAATTTACAACTCTTCAGTATTAATTTACACTGTACACTTAACACTTTTGTACGCACAGATATTCACTCTACGAAATCTCAAAGTCAACTATATCTCTTCTGCGGTGGATGGCGCCTTTATATACAGATCACGGTCGCTTCTTGAAATGTCCCGAACATACGCGAAATTGCGCGTCATTTATTTCAGTTGCTGGCTTAGTAGTCTTGTATATGTGTTTGTGTGTGTGTGTGTGTATCTTTTGTTTACTTTTTCTTTCTGTAGAAATTGTTTTTGTTTCTACGTTGAATCGCGGTTCAGGGAATTTTCCACTACGCAATTGTTTTTGGTTTATGTTATAATACTGCGTATTTGTATAATAGGTCGATTCACACATCTTTGACTATTACTTTGTAACAATATTATGGTGCATTTGAAAATTTTTAATCAATTCTTAATTTTTGCAAAATTTTGAATTTATTTTGTAAAGTTTCGGTTTTTGTAGGAATTTGGATTGTTTCTAAGTTTGCTAAATTATTAGGGTTTTTTTTTACCAAAAGCAGCCAGAAAACTGCTGATTTCTATTAGCAAATATTCCCCAAAGGCACTATTAAAGTGGTTCCATTTTTAATATCCTAAGTAGTCTTTGTTCCGTCAGAGAGTTGATTTCAAACCGAGCCTGATGGATAACGTCAAATGAATCTACCTACGTACTACCTTGCAAGGTTCAGGGTATCGATTTTTCTAAGTTTCCACTCTTTTAAATAATCCTCTAGCTCGAGAATATGAGATTGTATATGTTCCGCAGCAATCTTCGGGTCTTTATTACACTCTGCCAAGGTGGACGTATATTTTTGTTACATTCATTGATCATTTTTATTATTCTTGGTTTGATATTCCGACAGGATGATTTGATGTAGATTTTTGAAATGATTTTTCCTCATCCTTTGTCAAGTTTGGTTTGGATGCAACCCGCTTTCAGATCGACTGGAAGCTTTCGAACATAACAAAAAGCCCCACAACAAAAAATTTTCATTTTATTTTTTTTACTTGCCTTACTACGTTTGGCTGCTATTTGCCAACTCTAAATTGCGCATAGCGACTAGATTGTCCACCCCCAACAATATATTGCATTATTTGCAACAAAAATGAGCCGGGAGTAAAACAATTAGCTTAAAAATAATTAACGTTATTTTTACCAAAAATAACAAATTTTGTACAGACGGAAGACTAAAGAAATTGTGAATTTTACTTAATTTTTAAAATAACAAAATTATACTCGTATTACATAAAAATTATATTATATGTTGTCTGACAAAATTTAAATTAAGTCCTAACCTAATAGAAAAGAAACGAAGCTTTCATAATAAACAATAAAGAAAAGGGATGATCTACACATATTTTAGTAAAACACTCGATAAAGTTAATAAAGATATATGTCTTTGCAACTTATAGTGCGTGGGAATTAGCAATAATGCAATACGCTGGCTTAATTTTTATCTTTCAATCTGAATCCAACAAGTAAAATTTAAAAATGCTACATCAAAAATCATCGGTGTCCCTCAAGGTAGTGATTTGGGTCCCCGGTTATTTAAATTATTTATTAATTATCTTCCATAAGTCATTCTGCATTCTAATATACTCACGTGTGCTGATGACATCAAAATTCTTCATTTCTTAACGACATTACTGTTCTATCATCTTTGCGGACGGGCATTGAAAATTTCTATAAATTTTCTCTTAAAATTTCGTGATCACAATTCTAAAATTAAATTACGTGCAGTTTTTCAGAACAATTTAATCGGGTTTTTTGCTTATAAATTCCTTGGCCGAACCAAACCCCAGTTGCAAGATTTCAGCAACATCAAGAGATCAAATCGATATTTTTAATTTATTATAACTATTTCAGCCTTGCCGTAAACGTAACAAAGGTTATTTCGAAATCAAAGGTCTTCAAAAGTATGTGTCGCCATTTACGTTTTGAGGACAGCGAGATTTTAATTCTAAGATGCTTTTTTAGTGCAATTTTCGTGTCAAAAGGTTAACCCACGGAAATAGTTTAGAAACACATCTTAATGAGCCTGTTCTTTCCTGCACTATCTTCTCTGCATACACGCAAAGCAAGAACAGTGTAATATATTATGGTTGAATTCTATGGTTGAAATCAAATTATACTATTATTGTAGACAAAAATAATATGGTAATACCATTTTATGGTTAGAATTATCATATTATTTTAACGCTATAAGCATCGTCATCATCGGCATTTTGCTGGATACTTTGGGCCTGATGAGTGAGACATAATTTTTACAATTATTTCGTTAAGAAAACGGATACTATTTGTTTATAGGGACCATATTATTTGATTTTTAAACCAATCATTCGAAGGAGCAAATTGGTATGGGATTTTAGACTCTTCCTTATTCTTTAGAGAAATCAAATGTCCCATTTTAGGTTGTGAACTACAGTTACTGTCATGTGTTTGATTAATATTTTCCCTTTATGACTTAATTATTCTTTATTTAAATAATTTATGTTTTTATTAAAATTTTTAATGACAATAACGAATGGTTTTTACTCAAAAGGACATCATTAAATCGCTGTACACCAGCTGTCACATGTTCATTATTATTATTTTCCTTTTTGCCATTTAAGTCCAAGGTGTTAAAGTATTATTCTTTGTTTCCATTTTAGATTAGTAAATTCCTCCATTTCCCCAAGTCTCATTTGCATAAATATTTTCTTGCTTCAGAAAGCGACTTACGGTTATCACAGAAATTTAAAACTGTGTGGCCTTTAACGAAAGCGCCAGCAATATTCTGTCCCCTTGTTTGTTTTAAATAACAAGTACGAAACAGTTGTTCAGTAGAGCTCGTAACCTGACTGTGAAGTAGTAGACTGCTGTTTGGTGTTTACTACATTCGTTTTAATTTTTTGTTTATTTTCTGCCATTTATTATTTTCATTGTCATAAACTTCTTTTAGTTGTTACCATTACTCATTCGTATAAACTTAAAAAAAAATCTTGATCCAGTTGTTGTTGTTTTTCTCTTATGCTCAAGTTGACTTTCGTGTCAATTTACTTGCGATGTATGTATGTGTGTGTGTATTTTAATTTTGTTCAAAACCAAAATGGTGTCTCATCTTTGATTAGACTGATAAACAATTGTTGTTGCTGCCGTTGCAGCGGCAGTTCGATTTAATTTCATGTGTGTATGTTTGTATAAAATCGTGTCTTACGGGCTTCTTTTTCGATTCGTAATACGCTTAAAATGTTAATCCTTTATTTTAATCATCTTAAAGTTATCAAAGTGTAAGCACCTGCTTTTGTGTGTGTTTCAGTTCAACGGTTGATTGAACTTGTAATTATTTTGTTGTTGTTTTGGTTGTTAGTCGTCAGGAGCCATTTAATTTTAAAATAGGTTGTCTTAATATCAGTTATTATTAATAAAAATTTTATTTATTAGAGAATAAAAGGGGAAAGTCAAGCTGGTCATTTTATAAATAACCGACTAACTTTCGTAAAATATATTGTCCGTGTGATGGGATGGTGGGATTTGATGAGTTCGAACATATATCCAATTGTAAATTGGAAATATCAGTTGAGAAAAAATAAGCATTATTAAAGCAACGGCGGTGCATAAGTGTTTATTACGCACAGTGTACAAACTGATTCTCTAAAGAAATGGGAGAGTCAATTGTTTCTTAGTTTTTATGCAACATACTACTGCACACAACAATTATGTGCTGACAACCACACAATTTCAACAATAAGGTCCTTTTATGGCTTACGTTCTGTATTTTTACAGCCGCATAAAAAATTTTTTATCTCTTACTAATAAAGCTTTTGCCACGATTGTAGATCTCAAAGCCCTATTGTAAATATGTCAAATCGAATCTTCGAGCTTATTTCTAACAATGGGCCTCCATCTACTCAATACTAGTTTGTAAATAAATTTTAGTTTAATTTAGTTGGATCTTAGAAATGCGGCTAGAATAATGCACTACCCTGAATATAAATTACGTGTTATAACGTCTTATACAAACTCAAATAAATAACGTTATTTGTTGTTTTTGTCATTGACTTTTAACGCTCTTTCAGAAGGCATAAGTACGACATATTTGGGGGGAAATAAGCAACTGTTCCAATATTCTTGCCATTAACCCTCTAAATACACCAAAAACTTCATCTACCTTTTAGAAAACAGTGAATTTATGCATATATGCAACATGTTGTTGACATATTTCATTGGTGCTCAATAAGCTTAGTTAATTTTAGTTTTTTTTTAAATCTTCTCGTACAAATAAATAAAATGTATAAAAAGAACATTTTTGTGAATGAAGGATCCTTTAAAGAAGGCATGCAACAATAATATTGCACCACAGTGTATTATTTCAAAGACTTTTATTTGAAACTTGCATAATTAGAAAAAACAACCCGGACGGTGGACACTAGCTTCCAAAGTCAGATTCCTTTCCATCATTTTTCAAAAAGCAATTACGTATGTATAATTATTTAAATTGAATATTAAAAACTGAATATTTGTAATGATTTATAAGTAGTATTTGATGACATATAACAACAGAAAATTGCACAGTTCGTTAGTAAAGGTATACATTTCGGCGCAGGTTAATATTATTTACATAACAATAAGCCAGGTATCCTATGCTCAACACTGATACAAACTATTGTGCTATTTTCTGCTATTATTACACACACAAAGTGGTTGATAGCAATTTTGAAAATATACCATCTTAAAAATCAACAACAATAAAACACTTAAATACACATGTACTCGTACGTATAGTATGTAGTGCCCTCGTAAAACATCACATGATTGTGTGTTCATGGTTATGTTATATTTTACTTCGCTGTCCTCGGATAAATAGAGCCTTGGCGAAAAGTCCACAAGGCAAACACTAAAAAATACGCTAAACAACCGCACCTCAGTGTTTGCGTTCGTCAGCTCCTAATAGCTGCGCCCGGCATTCAGTTTGTCTAGAAATTCACAAACACATGTTTACGTAAAAATGAATTTAACGTTTGTGTTTTCTACACATAGTCTGTGCGTTAGTGTACACCTTTTTCGAACTCTGCTGAGAAGTACTTTCTGAATGAAAGGGGAATCGACGCTGGGCGTATGATTGTTGTTTCAATTAATAAAAATAACACGGCGCCTGTGGCTTGCTTTATAAAACGCAACGCTACTAGTGATGGCCAGATTAACCGAAAAGCGATTAATAATTGATTATTTTCTTACAATTAACGATTTAATTGTATCGGAAAATAACTGCAAAATATACATAAAGCTTATATGTTTGGTGGAAATCTAATATAAAATATCCGCCGTTTATGGAATATGAAACATACATTAAAATAAACCAATTTCCATGATCCATTCGCGCTATCTACAATTATGAGAGACGTCAGAAGCAAAGTGGTTGAAAATGCTCGATCACACGACAGTACTGAAAGAGGCCCCGACACAAGTCTTTGCCTCACAATCGAGAAGAAATGGACAATTAATGAATGCAAAAGCAGTGTACTTACCCTAAGCTTTACACTCCAGCGCAAAAATATTCTTTTCTTTTACCAAGAGCGCTTTTTTTCCAAAAGAGATACAACCGCTACAGAAAAAAGAAGAAAGAGAAACTTTGATTCTTGATTTGATATTCCGACAAGGTGTTTCGATATAGATTTTGGAACGAATTTCCGTCATCTCTTGGTTGGGAGAAACCGGTTTGTCTCCAAACCAAACTTGATAAGGGATGACGGAAATGCGTTCCAAAAATCTACAAGAAAAACTTTCTCAACTTTTATTTTTAAATTATGTTTTAAACAGAAGAATTTAAAAAAAAACCTCTTCAACTCTGCACCAAGCAAGGAAAAAAACTTATTTATGTTTTTTAAAATACTGTTTGTTTGTAGTTTATGATAATCCTAAATCTTATCTAAATTAATCGATTATTTTTGATCAATTAATTATCAATCGATTAATAATATTTTTTGCCAAATCTTAGCGTAATACAACACCAAAATTTATGTACAAATTTGGGCGCTAATTTATTAAAACACATCGCCACGCCAGGAGATACAATATTTTGCATTTGCACCAAACACTGAATACTGCTATTGTATTTGTTCAACTGAAGTGCCAGCAAATAATAAGTAGTTTTTACAGTCTTTTTTGGTAGGAAATATCGCATTTTTGATGCCAATTTTTTTAAATAACGCGAAGGTAAAGCTCGACAGTAAAATAAGTTTCTTCTTGGCTGTGCGAATGCGAAGTTTTAATTGAAGTATCGCTTAAATGAAATATCCTTCATCTTTCATAAAGATGGTATTTGTTTGCCAACATATTTATGTCAGAAGAAACTGCAATTTATATTTCAAATGAAAAAAATTACAAAGTAAAATATCAAAACATAATGTGGCAAATCTTGGAACGCCACCTGCTTCTGCCGTTTAACGATCAAGCGGTGCCATTATTATTATGTTCCTGCACTAAGCGGTGAATGAAATCACTTTAAACTTGTACAACAATTAAATAATCCGAACTTTTAGCTGAATGGAAGAATATTAATTAAATATTTTTGGATCCTTTATGTAACAAAGCATTAAAAAAGTGTATTTAATTGTGGCATAATTTTTTTTTTTGGCTGATAGTTTGTAATTTGATTTATATTTATTTATAAAATAAACTTACATATAAACATACATATGCTTATATGAGCTGGTAAATATAATTGAATGTCAATCACATTTCACTACCCATCTCTGCCGTCATGTCATTAATATCAACTTCATGCACATCAGTTATCTAGGCCTCAAAGAGAATCACAAAGCATTAAATATAAAGTTTAACTTAAAAGGAAATCAATTGTGACACCATTCACATTCAACTAAACAAATGCATCAACATCTAAAGGTTTCTATTTTCAAATATGTATTTCATGTTATAGGCAGGAAATTCAGAATTTATACGTTATTCAAATTGGAATAAATATATTTCCGATTCCCTGTACAAACAAAGTGGGAATGATAAGATATGTTTCTCTAAATGATAATTGTGGTCACGTACATTCTCTTTGAGAATGAATTGAATGAGAGGTAATGCGATTGCAATATAGTATGTAGTCATATATACATATATGTAAAAAGGTGCTACGGCCATGGCATCAGTCTCACATTTTTGGGAGGAATATTGTTAATAAGTCATTAGGACCACTTAATAAGTCAACAGACAAAAGTTAATAATACATAAGATCAGATACATATGTATGTATGTTCTCATGTGAAATTAATATGGGATTTAAAAAAGAAGGTCCGCTATGGCTCACAATTGACGTATATTTAGAAATACCTAGGAAATCTGGCCTCAAAGTGATTACTTTCGAAAATCGACATAATTAATATTCTCACATTACACATCCTATTTTAAGAAACAGCTTAAAATTTCTTTGCAGATATGTGCAATCTATGTAGGTTTCATTACCCACATTAAATGAATTAAATAATGCTTATTGATCTTGTTTATTTAATAAATTTCATTTATTTCAGTTTGTTGAATTTAAGAGTTGTTCTTCATTTGACGATGACTTAAAAACTAAAAACGAAAATTATTCTTCACATCTTTTGAACATTGTTTATTCTTTTGGTTTTGTCTATGCGGTTGTGTGTTTCAATTTGTCCCGTTGTTCTGCTTGTACGTAGTCAAAACTCTGCCGTTAGTCTTTTTTTTCTTATTAAACTAATCTGTTTAACCCTCAGGTGATCGCTTGGACCGTCGGGTGTTCATTCCTACATTCGGCCCTCCTGATGATGCATTCGTCCCGAATGTGGAGCTCCAAGGCTTCATGTACTCCGCAACTGTAGAACATCTTTTGGACCCTGCGCCCTCTCCGACTTTTTGAACTTCGTAGCGTCCATGGTTAAATATTTTGATAATCTTGTAGGGTCCTAGAAACTTAGATTTTAATTTTAAGCCTGCCCCAAATTGTGTTCGCTTAATGGATACCAAATCCTTAACATTATACTCTCTTTCTGGCACACGATTTTTATCAAACGTTCGTTTGTTTTCAAGCTATACCTGGAGAATGTTTTCTCTTGCCCTCATACGTATAGCCTCTCGCTCTTTGTGAAGGTCACTAATGGCTGCTTCTTCTAATAATTCTCGCGTCTTCGGATCGTCTTTCCTTTTCATTGTAATACCCACCAAACTTCGAACGGGGTGCTACCAGTACTTCTTGAAGGTGAATTATTGATCATCTTTTGTAACTTCTCGACGTGACGGTACCAGTTCTGCGGCTTTTCCAAACATAATTTTCTCAACATGGGGACGATAATTTTATGTATTCTTTCCACCTGCCCGTTCTCTCGTGGTACCCCTGTGGCAATTTGCATTTCCCATTCACAATAATCATTAAACTCTTTAGAAGTGAATGCAGTGCCCCTGTCCGTAATAATTCTTACGGGGTCGCCAAATATGGCAGCTTGTTGACGCAATTTATCGACGACTTCACATGAGCCCGTACTCTTGGTAGGGTAGAGCCATACAAATTTTGAGAAAGCGTCTACTATAACTAAAATGTGGTTGTAACGCTTTTTCGTTATTTCCATAGGGCCGACGTGATCCAGATGAGAGGTCATTAATGGTTTATCTGCCTTATCGATCGGACGTAATAACCCTTCTTTTTTCCCCCTCTTAGCTTCAAACATAATGCACTCGACACATTTTCTTACCACGTTTTCAGCCTTTACACTCAGCTTTCGTATGTAAAAGGATTTTTCTACTAAATCGGCCGTCTTTTTTGCTGCATAATGTCCCTGTTTGTGAGCCATCTCTATGATCTCTCGTTCCATGATTGACGGAATGACACAAGCTCCTTGGTGGGATTCTTGTGCACTATACCATATTTCAGATAAAAGTCTTCATAACCCTGAGTTTCTAAAATTTTACCAACTGCTCTGATCCAATCATCGTCCCGTTGAGCCTCTTTAATTCTATGACGTAGAGAATACTCCATCATCAAAAAAGAAACTCTACTTAAGGCATCCACATGCCGCATCTTCGTACCTGCTCTATGTTCGATTGTATATTCGAACTCTTGCAGAAAGAGCGCCCATCTAGCCACTCTCAATTGTACATCTTGTTTTTTCATTGTCATTGCAAACGCATTGCAATCAGTGACAATCTTAACCTTAATTCCCATTACAAATACACGCCACCTCTTTAGGGCTTCGATTATGGCTAGTACCTCCAGTTCGTACGAGTGGTATTTCTCTTCGGCTGGGGTTGTCTTTCGACTCATATATTGGATAGGGTGTAACTGACCATCGTCCGATTCACTTTGCAGCAGCACTGCACCATAACCGTATTTACTAGCGTCCGTGTGTATTTCAGCGCTGGGATTAAACAGTCTTAACACATTGACACCAACCAAGGCTGCCTTCAGTTGTTGGACGGCTAAAACTTCATTATCGCCCATCTTGAAAGTAACACTTTTTTTCAACAGATCTGACAAAGGTTTTGCTATCAGCGCATATCCCGGAATAAAGCGACGGAAATAAGAAGTCAGCCCTAAAAATCTCTGTATTGCTTTTCGATCATTTAGGATAGGAAACTTTTCAACTGCAATAGTTTTTTCTCTTGACGGTAGAATCGTAGAGTCCTCTAACGTATATCCAAGAAACGTAATCTTCCTCATTAAAAACTGGCATTTGCTCCAATTAATTATAAGTCCGTTTGAAGACGGGACTTGTAAAACATCTCTCAATTTCGTAATGCCTTCTTCGTTCTTGGATAGGATAACCATATCATCCATATACAAAATGACAGTTCCCTCTGCTATCAACTCGTGAAATATGGCACGGATGTAACGGCAAAATACTGCTGGCGAATTCGATAGTCCGAACGGTACGTATAAAAATTCAAACTGTCCACGGTGAGTGACAAAAGACGTATATCGTTGGCTCGAATACTCGATCGGCACGTGAAAGAAACCATTTTTTAAATCGAATATGGTGTATACTTTCGCCTCTTGCATGCGCTGCAAAACATCGTCGATCACAACCATCGGGAAATTGTCTCGTGTAATCTTTTCGTTCAGCCGGCGGTAGTCACAGCACAATCTCTTAGTACCGTCTCTCTTTGACACCAAAACTACTGGCGATGAATATTCGGAATGGCTAGGCTTTATAATACCATCTCTTAGCCATTCTGCAACTTGTTTGTCGACAGTTTGCTGATCCGCGATCGACATCCTACGTGGGCGATGAAACACTGGAACTTCATCCTTAAGAATGATTTTCATTTTTACGGGAAACATTTTTGGTTTGACTGGGTGATAGTTATCTATCATCTCTAATATCTCTTTCTTAATGTTACTTCGCAAATGATCGACTGCAATCTCTGGAGTTTCTGCAGCAATACATATCTCCCCAAACTCCCTAATAACCTCCTCACAACCACTGTTTGTGACATCAGAAGCTATTACTGCTTTTGGCTCGCTTCCCAAGTTTGATGACCCCCCTTGACTTAGCCCCCTTTTCACCGATCAAAACATTGACATGCCTTAAAATATCATTGCCCAACACAGCGGAGTATAGAATGTCCGGTTCACGAGCTACATGGAATTTTACTGGAACTGATATTCCACCTAAATCAATTACTGTCTCGCTTCTATTTTGTTCTCCTATTCTTACCATTCTTCTCCTTTCAGCACTGATGTTACCTCCCCGCATCTTCATCAAACTGTCATATCGTACACAGCATATGTCACTGCCGGTATCTATTATCGCTGATACTTCTACATCGAGTATAGTCACATCCTTGATAACTCTGTTTGGTCGAACACTAATCTCATCTTGTGGCTCCGAACTCATATTAGACGTTAATGTATGCATGGTGGCATTTGATGTTCTATCTTTAGGTTCGCTTTTAACGGCCGCGCCTGATTTACACTCAACTTCATTACATCTAAAACATTTCACTTGAGTGCTTATACAGGTATTAGATAAATGTCCTCTACCTCCGCATTTAAAACAACGCTTTTCCTCTTTAGGTTCACCACGCTTTTGACGAAAGCTTTCGGACTTGTGAGTGTGACGACTCTGTGGATCGTACCTTTTCGTATATTGCGATTTTCTCTTTCAACTCATCTAAAGTTTTCGCCCCATATAAAACAGCTTTATTCAATCTAAAATCACCTATTCCATCTATGAAATATTCGATAAAACTTTCATCGTCTAATTTGATAGGGCTCCCAATCTCCTTGAGGCTATAGAAGTACTCGCGCAGTGTCTCACTTGTCTTCTTTTTACGATCTCTTAACGTCTTATGAACCTGCAACGGCGACAATTTTCTGCAAAACTCTCTCTGCAGCGCTTGTTTCAGGGAACTCCAACTTCTTAATTCAGGTTCGCTTCTAGCAAAACTTTTAGCAGCGCCTTTCAGCTATTGTTTGGCGTATACAAACTTCTGGAGATCGTTCCATTTTACTGCACACGCGCAATCTTCAAATTCGTCTATCAACTGCATAACCTCTGGAAAACTATCTCCCGTGAATGATGAAACGGAGTTTTGAACGTCCTTTAAAGTAAATGCACTATGGGGTAATGTCAGAGCATCATCGGCATCCTCAGAAGAACTCTCGTCACGTTCGGAATTATTGTCCATGGTAACTTCCAGGCCAAAATGTGTCAAAAGCCTATCCAGCGGAAACACATGTCAAATATTTGGGTATCCACCCTAGATAGACGCCTATCTTGGACCCGCCATATTGAGGCAAAAATAACGTCCATAAAATCTAGAACTGGTTAATAGGTCCTAGCTCAACCTTGGCTTTGGAATACAAAGTCGGGATTATAGAAATCTATTATAAAGCGAATATGGTCATATGGTATTCGACGGCAACTGTGTTTACTTTGACAACACTTTGTTCTTATATTGCCAACATCCTGTTCTCATTTTGACAATGCATCCTTCTTATTTTTCTGAACAATCAATTCAAAAACAGATGTAATATACATATACTTTCACTAATTTATTTTTTATTAAATTTGTTGAAAGTTACTCATATTTCTTCATAAATTGGAAAACTGAAGAGACAAAATAATAAAATAAAATGCATTTTATGACATTATTTAAATCTTCTATAAGTTTTAAAAACATTTTAATTCAGTCGTTTTTATTACTTTCATATTATTTTGAAAAATTCTTTCGCACGATTCGTTTAAATATGTCTTCAAATCCTGTAACAAATTAGGAAAATACACCATACGAGTATACATACATACGAGTATATATATATGTACATATTTACTACCAATTACTTTACCTTTTTCAAAAAAGTTTAACTTGGAGACATTGCGTTGATTTAATATTCACCTTTTTCCACCCTGCGTAGTTTTAGGTTCAAGGCAAGCTAGCCTTGCCTTGAGCAACACATGACGATGGCGATATAACAAAAATCACATGCCCCAAGAGGTTTAACGTAACATTTTAAATACAAAATAAATATTTTTAATTTAATCTTTTTAATGTTGCGGACCAAAACAATTAGCGGTAATCAAATACGCAGCGGATTGACCACCTAACTAGAACACAGACTTGTGAAAATATCATTGTGTTATCCTGACATTTACCATCAAATATAAAAGCAAGGAGAAGTATTTGAATCGTGTGAACTTACCGCCAGGGCGGTGCCACCACTGGGAATTCAACTTCGCATTTCAATTATCTCTGCTCTACAGAGTCTCTTTATTCTCATTCACACACATAAATTTCAGTGACCCAACTGACATATCTATATATACATATATGTATGCAGTTTAACGATATACTTACATAAAAATTACTCTTACACGACTAAATAAAATGTAGTTTGAAGAAAACCCGACATATATTTTCTACATTTTTCAAAGTGTATTGTTTTCTACTCCAAAAATAATGTGATGTCATTATTTAACTTCATTTAAAATCCAACTTAAATTATGCAATCTACTGCAAAAAACACATACACATACATATTAACAGCATCAAATAAACTCTCATCGTCACTCAAAATCCCAGTAAACACGGGAGTTTGATATTAAACTGAGAATGATTTGACATCAAACCAGAAATTAAAAACGTTTTTAAATAAATTTAGACAAGCACATTTTAAATAGAAGAAAGTATTTATTATCAAGCTTTATTCTCAGATGTATTTTAAGTTTAAAAATTTTATATTTCGGATTTTTAGTTGATCAAGTTATTACCAAAAAAATAATTTGATTTTCTTTTAATACGCCAAGTAAATTTAAAGCCTAAAATTTATCGAAAAAATCGTTCGGTTGTTCACCACACAGAAACATAAATTTACATCTATTAAAGACTTTGTGTCGTTTCAGCTTGAAATTTAATACTATGTTCATACATGTGCCTTAATTACAATTAAATTTTCAGTTGAGTTATAGACTTCGGTGTTCATGCATGTGCAATTTGGCTTACTCAATTAGCATTTGACAGATGAAAATGTATCCATTTTCTTCATTAAACTTGTGCTTGTGAATTTCGAAAATTGGAGAGAAATTCAGCTTTAAAAGATTTTTTTTTTAGAAATTAAAGGTCGAATCATTCATATATTTAACAAACAAAAAAAATAAAATAAAAGTTCCTAATTAATTAAATTAGTTATTTAATAAAAAAAATAAAGGTGCTTATTTTGGGCGATTGTTAGACTTTTATCTTTATAATTTCGACATAAAGACTTACCGCGTTATTTCAATAGCCAACTGCGCATAATAAGGACATTCTGTTGCTAAAAAAAATGTTGTTCTGTGGGATTTGCCTAAAGCCGGTGCGCAAACTAAAAACGATACGTGCGCCCAGTTTTTTTGTAAAATCCTTTTTTTTTTAATGTAGTTAAAAAAATATGCTTTTCAGATTGGACAAAAAACCGATATTCGTGTTTTGGGCACATATTATTCTAATGACCAAACAAGATTTCAAAAAGCATGTTACGATTTTAAAATGTTCATTGAAAGGAGTGGGATTGATTGCTTGTCCACTCAGAGAAATAAAATAGCTTTTGCTGCTTTCGATCAACTGTTAAACGAATCAATCACATTAATGCATTTCTGGATCTAGAGATTTGCTGTGAATGTAATTTTAAACTGTAGCACTAAAACGCGGCCAAATATGTATTCACGCCTTTTAAATGAAGAAAATAAATTAAACATTTGTGCTGGGTTTTTATTTAATTTATTTTCATGAACATATCAAATTATTTGGCATGCTGAAAATTTTTGAGCGACCTTTTTTAATTTGTAATATTATTCATAATTGTTGGATGATTTGGTATGTCTTGTCGAACATGTTCAAGAAAGTGTTCACTTCCGATTATGTATTGCACATCAACGATTTAATTTATTAAAAAAATATAATAAAACTATTCAATGATTTATAAAAAAAATATAATAAAACTATTCAATGATTTTTTGTAGTTTCCATTAGTATATTTTACCTTTAGACTTTGCCAATTAACCAAACGATGGTATTACGATATCAAAACGATGTCACCAAGGTAATGAAAATAATTTTATCCCCAAATAAACTTCCACTTGAATTCAAGTAACATACAAATCATAAGCATCTGCTTTGGCTTGAGGAATATTTGTCAGTTATTTACATCCGATATACAAAAAACCATCATACTTCGAACGTTGGATGCTGTGTTTATTGGGATGTGTACGTCACCATACATACCTACATACATACATACATACATACATACATACATACATACATACATACATACATACATACATACATACAAATATGGCCACGTACTAATTTATTTATCTGAATTTGTAAAGATTAAATGCGGAAGAATGAAGACACGAAAATAATTTCTTTAGGTTTGACTTAAAATAAAATTAAGATAATTTATCAGACTTTATCTCAACAGTGTACGAATACAATAAATAAAAATGGTGTATAAAAAAGCAAAAACAATGATAAATGTGGTAAGCAAGAGTAAGAGGATATAAATAAGCAATCAGATATGTACGAATAAAATTTATCGTTATCATTGCAAAATTATTAAAATTCTTGGATGTTGGGAATTTCCTTAAGAGACAACGTTTGTGTTATTTAGGAATTCCTCGACAAGTAACTTTATGTTAATGTCAGCATGTATACGACTGTGTAGCGGTATATTTATATATAATCATTATCTAGTTTTTTGAAATGGCGCGAAGCAAAATATAAATGGCGTTTTAAAAGCAATTTGCTTAGAGTTGACAGATAAAAACGTTAAGATTTTTATCACCGACTTGCTACAAAATGCCAATTGTGCCAGCTTCGACAAGAGAAATTGTTTAACAAAGCAATTACAACAAATAAAAATTAAGAAGGAAAACTAGTGGGAAGCACTTAACAAAAATAACTGTATTAAAATCTCATTTAAATTGCGATTTATTAAAACATTAGTTGAGTTTTGCTATCAGTTTAGTCAGCTAGAAATGTTGGTAAAATATTTGAGTAATTTTCAAGTTCGAATAAATATTCTGTTACGCCAAGGGCTAAAAATATAAAAATCCATTTCATACCTTATTCCAGTTCAATAATTGCAAACGTCCAGGATAGGTTCTTAGAAACCACATATTATCAGAAAATAATTATACGGTGGGAACTAATTTTCGCCTTGAGTTAACTGATGTGTAAACAAATAAGAAAGAATCAAACGAAATTGTTTCTAATTCCAGCCAATTGATCATCTGCACTCATGAGGTCTATTTATAACGGTTTCAAGCTTATATAATAATGTTGGGGAGATATCGAAACAGACCTCTTAATTTATGGGTCCCATTTCGACTACCTTACTTTCATCGAGTCTCGTGCTAACACTTGCCTTTATACTTGATTGTAGTGATTTCAGACTGTCGACCTTCTTCCTCATCATGGTGCTTTTTTGTAATTGCTTGCATTTGTCTAAGGCTTAGACATTCACACGCCATATGTGGCACTGTCTCCGCCTATTCTAGGAACAGTCCGTAAGTATCAGTTTCTTCGATTTTCATCTTGACCGAACGATACTTGAAGTTTCTATGACCTGTCACTAATGCAGTGATCCAGCATAAGGTAAGCCGATTATATATAACCACCTTACTGGCCTTCTTGCCGAGGGGCTCTTTGAGCCTGTCTACATGTGGTAGCCTCCACCTTTTCAGGTGTAACGAGTTTACCCATTGTAGGACCTTTGCTCGCACTATAGAATTCCCCAGTGCAACTTTGGGTTTCGGTCCACAGAATTAACAGCAGATCCCCTTGCTTCATTCCCAGCTGCGCCTGTGTGTCCATTAACCTACATCACTGATAATATTATATCCTGTTCAGTTTTATAACCGACTGATTGTCAAGTGAAATTAGAACCTTTTCTGCATGCACACAACTTACCAGGAGGTAATATAATTCTGCATGGTAAGCGGACACATACTCCTCCAGACACAGTTTGCAGAACAAGCTCAGCTTAGTATACACCTGTTCCTGCCTTGCCGTCCATAACAGAAGTATCAGTAAAAATGCTGATGTCGTTCTGCATAGACGCCTTCCGCAATGAGTGTACGGTACAACTTTTCGACTACTTTTCTTATACTCATTCCATCGGAACCTGAGCCATATTTTAAAATTTAAATAGTGAGTATTTTTTTTAACTCTGATATTTGTATTTTTATAAGGGTGTCACAACAACAACAATAATTCTTTGCATTTCAAGCAAAAAACAGTTTAATTCCAAATGAATTACCATCGTATAAATTTGATTTGCAAACATAAAACACTTTTTTCTTTCAGAGATAAAATAATAAGGATGTCTTTCATTTTCGTTTCTGTAGAAATTATCAAATGCATTTTTTTTCTTTGTTTGTGTTTAATTCTTTTTTTGCCGATGAAAACAAATAAAAAAGAGGAAAAAACTGCATTTTCATGAAAAGTTGTAGACATCTTTGTCTTGGTAGATTCACAAGATTCCTTCTTTACATAGTTTTTATTTTTATTACATTTTCTGTGTTTTCTTTTACATATTTCATTTACTTTGCTGACAAATAAACATGTCTGTCAACTGCCTTACGTCGTCTAGTGTTCATTCCACTTCGTTCGCAGTCATCGTGATTCATTGTGTCTTCTTTAAAGTAACGCGCCAGAAACATTCAAACACGTTTTCATATAACAAATGCTCTAACACATACATAGATGAATATAAATACAAATATACACCAATACACACAGCTGTTTACAAATTACTTTTCTGACAAAAATGCTGCATAATATACCCTGTTTCGAAGGAAAAGTACGAGTGTGAATAAACAGCAGGTTATTTTCTAAATATGTATGTCATGCCCGTGCCAAGAAGCGTGAAATATGTAACATATTTTCCGAGGCCGTATGCATCACGACCCATAGGATATTTTGTGGGATCTCTCTCTTTCACTAGGACAAATTTAGGCTACGAATAAGGTGAGATATTATATGTATCGCTTGAAGTAAATGAGGACGTGCCAAGTACCTTTATTCTATAAGAATTAACAACTGGATAATCGCAGATCATATGCTGAGATGTCTTTAGGCTTTGATGCAGCTTAAGCTTTGGCGAAGATAGACTTGTTTATATGCACATTTCGCTGGTTGCATAAACCACCTCATCAGAAAACATTTTACCTTTAAAACAAACTTAAATTTCGAATGCCCGAAAACCTTCAAACTAAATGAGAAAGCTTAATAAATTTCAGAACAAAATTAATTTTAAATATTGCGCAATAGCTCATTTCAGTACAGCCGTCTAAAGAAAGGTGATAGGAGTGGATTGAACTATGATGGAAGAAATTGACAATATCTAACTAATGTTGAGCTTATTTACACCTGGCACAGGTGAAAATGTCACTGAGTTGGGATTTACCCGATTTTCCAGCGATGTTAGATTACGCGTCCATTACGCGAAATTATTGGTTCATCGAACGTTTCTTTCTTTCATTAAAACAATTGTGGATCTTCTACCGTCTTGCTGAAACCACAGCCCCTCCAGGGCAAGGGCAATCAATTCTAGTAGAAAAAGCCAGTGATTTGAAGAAAGCCGGAATAATAAGTCCACTGGCACATGAAGTGACTATTTTTTTGATGTAATGGTGTTTCGATAATGGCTTGTGGATTACCATTACTCCATCTGCGGCAATTCAATTATGCATTGAACCAAAAATTACGATGAGATACTCGAACTTAACCATCTTTTTTGTAAAATATGTACACATTTTACAGTCGTTGTTAGAGATCACGTGTTCTATCTGTATTTATGGGTCATATATATGAATTAAAAAGAATAATAAATGGGTTATATAAGTTATAAGGAGAATGTAATGTAGTGGCCGATGGACGAAGCACATTTGTCAAGTCTAAAAGTAGCATTTAATGCCTGGTTTTTCCTTTTCAAGGTTGTCCATATTAAATAAATAATTCTCTTTCTAAATAGAAAGAAGAACGAACTCATGCCTAAAAATTAAAAATTACTTAATAAATAATAATTTTATTGAATATTTTTGATAGTTCGCCGAACCGTACAACTACTTTTTCGTGTCTCTTTTAAGATGAAGGCACATACCACGCGTTTAACGCGTTATGGACTGCTGCACAAAAAGTTGAAGTGGAGTATTTTCATTGAACAAGGGACATAAAAAAGCTTGCAACGCAACATGTCTGACGCATAAAGTTCGACAACTTTCAACTTTGCTTAAATATGTGGCAACTGACGATTGTGTGTAAAATCATCGTTAATTAAACTTTTGGGCTTTTTATATTTGTGCTCCACTTCTCCACTTAAAATTAATTGAACAAAATCGAAAAATTTAATAATATCTTGAATCAAACTCAGTTCCTTGTCCGTTTTCATAAATAAGTTTAAAAAGAAACACGTGTCTAACGGAAGGCGTTTGAAGCGCTGTATTCTAGCTCATATGACGTAAGAGCATATGAGTTAGAGACCCTTGCAACAACTAGTATTTGAAAATGTTAATACGAAAAATTTTATCGGAGGGCTAATATTAACAGGCTCTGAGATTACAGATCACTATCCAGAACAGGGACTGCAATAATTATGACTTTTTTTAAATAAAAATCAAATTATAATTGTTATTTCCAGAAAAAGATTTTTTTGTCACAAATATTATTTGTATCTGATTTTAATTGTTTTTGGAAAAAATAATTATGGTACCTTGAATTTTTTATTTTCTCTGATTCTTTTTTTTGCGGAAATAAAATAAATTGTTCATTTAATTAAATGTAGCTTACTTTTTCCAAACTTTGAAAATAACACCACCTATTTCTACAAAAATTAAGAACCAAAAAAATAAATCAATTATTTATGAAAAAACAAATTTGTGATTTAAGACCGCGAAAATGATATAATAGTGATTATTTTTTATGCCTGCTTTTTACTTTGAAAATTCTAAAATAATCATTAATTTTAGTTCCTGTCCCTAAATTTGCTTTTCAAAATTTGTAAAAAAATTCCATCGATGTCAAATTATATTTCATCGCCACTGTACTTTCGACAGCAGCATGCTTCTTTCAAGGTTCAATTTAATGTATAGACATTGTGAAGCCATATTAAGTATTTCTATGTGTGTATGTGTGTGTTGGTATATGTTAAACGGCTTTTACTAGTAATTAGCAATTCTTACACTGCATCGGATCGGATTTACAATCGTTGCTAAAAAAAAACACCAAACACGCGCTTCAATGCGCAAGGAACAGAAGAACTTACAAAAATAATAAGGACACAAGTTATTAATAAAACTAAATTGATTGTTTGACATTGCTGTGAGATTTGTATTAATTTACATACGTCTATAATCTCAAGCATTAAGAAGGACGCAAATGAATTAGAACTAAAAGAGCTTTTTTCTACAATTTTCCATTTTTAACTAAAGTAACTTTGGAGAACAAATTACATTTTTCCGTAAACAAATCCGCATTATTTTAATTGTCTATTTAGAACAATACTCAATCTAAGACTTTAAACAAACAATTAGAAATTATATCTTAGTATACACTGCCCCATAGTCGAGCTCTCTAGTATATTAATTATTAGAGGATTTATACTCTACATTCACAATACTTGTTAATGTCGAAATAGTGGATAATAACAATTAAGCTAAATAGGTTAAGATTTCTTGTATAATTTAGTGTCTGTTTTACCTTCTCCCAAATGAGTAATTTGTACCGAATAAAACAAAGTTCATGAAATATAAAATACTTATATATGCACATGCATATCGGAATCTTTGCAGTGACCTTGATTGTGGAGTATATTATTTAGTTATTTTTAATTATATTTAAGTTGTATTATGTATAATTAATTTCTTTCGGCTTTAAATTGCTTCTTTACCTATTTTCGAAATAAGCGTTAAATACTTAAACTATTTTTTTATTTTTTGCGATTTCTTTTAAAATACTCAAATTACGAATAATTTTTTTTTCGATTTCTGATAAATAATCAATTTTCGAAATTAAGGACCTTAATTTAAAAAGCGCCAATGCAAAGCCACGCCACGATCTTTTAATAAAAACTAAAACAAATTTTAAAATTTGTCATAACATAACCCTACTTCAGTCTTTTGATATTTAAAAAATTCTTTCTATCAAAATAAGTTCGAAAACTCGAACATAAATACTTCACGAATTTAAAATTTTGTAGTAATGCCAAGAAACACAATAAATACCCCATTGCATTATTAGAAGAAGTGTAAAGAAACTACGGACCGCTACACGCTTCTACACGCGGAATGATTGTGTATATTTGTTTTCCAAGTCGTCCCAGGGCCACCAGAGACGCGTCTACGTGTAGCCAATCGACCCAGTTGATGCTTTTACAGTCGTCTGATAGCGTATTTTCAGTAAAGACTTGAATATGGCCGGTTGATATCGTTTTATGGCATTTCTCTCAGACCAGTAAGATCACTAGATATAACCGCCTAAGACTTTAATCAATTCCAGACACTGAAAATTCTTAAATCAGACTCATATCCTGATTTATGATGGCGGCGGTCACTTAATGTAGTACAAAGAACATTGGGTCAGGCCACCTTGTATATACGTATGTATGTATGTAGATGAATTTGAATAAATATTTTAAAATCGATTGTTTCAAAAAATTTCAGCATTTGATGCAAATTAAAAAAAAAAAAAGAAATCAAATATGAATCTATAATTCTCATTTTAAAATATCCAGAAAGTTGTGCCTTACAAAAATATGGTTATATTTACTTTACCTAACATTTGTATACTCTAAATGAAAGCAAATCAGGCCGAACCTCTAGCTTGGCCTTTGAAAGTAGTGCGTTTTGTCAGGTACTTCGACCTACTGAACAAGTAATGTTTAACTTGTGCATTGTTACCAATTACTGCTTGCATTCGTATAACCTTTGCGTAAATTTTGTCGTTAAATTTGAAAATATTACGAAGTTTGATTTTTGTTCCTTGTTTATGAAAAGTCGATTTTTTGGACTTTGTGCAACATCAATTTTGTTGAAATTGCTACGTTTTTTATAAAATACATATTTCTTGCAAATTGCTAGTTAAACTGGAAAATGTTGACGAAGTAGAATTTTACTTTTGAAAGTTTAAAATTTTGTAATTTTTGGAATTATGGACATAACATTTTAAAAAATTCGATTGTTTGGAAAATTATGATAATTTTGTAATATAAAATTTTTGAACTATAGTTTAGATTTGTTGTGAATTTTCGGATTTGGGTAAATTCCTAAATTATGTTATAATTTGTTTTTTTTTCATTTTAAAGATTAATTATGATTTTTGATAAAATTTATAATTTTTTTATGAGTTTTAAATATTTTGGCTAATTGTTAATTTTTTGGGGATTTTAATTTTTTTGAAAATTCATCATTTGTGGTGAATTTTTGACTTTTGTTTTATATATGTTTGTTGTACATCGATCTTGGTAAAACGTTGATTTTTGTGATTTGTCGGCTTTTTGGCAAAAACACAAATTTGTGGGAAAATTTAAATTTGAATATTAAGAATTTTGTGAAATTTGTTTTTTGATTTTTTTTCGTAAAATTTCGGTTTTGTATTAATTATGGATTTTTAAAGAAATATATATTGTTGTTCTAGTTTTTCGATATTGTAGCGAATTTTGAAATTTGTGGTGAATTAAAAATTTTGGCAAAATTAATAATTAAAAAATTTTTTTTTTTAAATTCGGTTTTTGAAAGAGTTCAAGTTTTGTTGTTAGTTTTTTAAATTTTAAGGTTTTTGTACAAATTTTTTAATTCGGCCTCGGGATACTAATTTCTCTAAGGCCGTTTAGGCTGATTTCGAAGAGCAAAAATTAGCCAAGCTTACTGATCAAGTGGTCCAAGTTTCAAGATCCTAGATTGTCTAGTGCCATCAGAAAGTTGATTTAAACATCGGACAAGCGGACATCAATTGAACTTCCTAGCTATAAGGATCCAGAATATATGTATACTCTGTTGGGTAGGAAATTAACATTGTTGAAATTACAAACGGAATGACAAACCTATATATATTTAAACACACAACAAATTGATTAAGAGTTGTCTTAAAAGAAGTTGTACTGTAAATTGCATACAACTCAAATTTATTTTGCATACTTTAGGGGTGCCTCAATAACTTCACTAAAGATTAGAGTATCGTAATAAAGATAACGCAGTGTAAATTAACTTTTGTATGATAAGCCGGTAGTACCGCGTTTCTTTTTATTACAAAAATTTCGCATTTTATTTGTAATATTTGATGCGCCGCGAAACAAAATGTACTTTTCGTATTTTTTGGGGAATTATTGTTTTGTTGTTATTTTTTTTTAACAAATAAATCGTAGTTTTTATTTATTTATATTCAAAATTAAAATACGGCGATATTAAGATATGAAGAATATATTAGAACACATGCAGTACTGAAATTCAAGTTCTTAATCGTCCCTGTTCTGTATTCAATTCTCGGAATTGAATAATTCGAAAATTTACTGAAAAAATTTATTGAAAAAATTCCAAGAAAACATTTTATATTTTAATACAAAATTGTCATTTTAACATTTAACGAAAATGATACTGAAGATGGCACATAGCCGAAACCGGTTTGTCTCAAAACCAAACTTGACTAGGGATGACGGAAATTCGTTCCAAAAATCTACATTTAAATAAAGTTTTATTTGAAGAACCCCTGATTCTAATTCATGCCACAAAACTTCTTTATTCTAAACAAAAAGAAAGATATTATTCGGAAGTGGAATACAGAACAGCTAACACAGACGGAAATTTTCACTTTGGAATATTTTAGTTGGAACTTTAATTTAATTTTATTTTAAATTTAAATTCAATTAAATTAAAAATGGCTTTCTCATTTTGGTTTCATTAATTGAGGAATTGCTTATTTTTGTTTAAAGCTTATGATTTGTTCTAAGTTATATGGTCGATATTTTTGCCTCGATATAGATGGACTAAGTTAGGCGACGATCTTTGTGGAGATCCGAATAATTAACGTGGGTTTCCGTTGTTACCGTGGTATTTGTTACTGTTATTTTGTATTCTGAGGAAAAACTGAACATGAGCACATTTTGGTGGATTCATCTTTATTCTCCACTTCTTCAGCCAGTCTTCTATCTTGTGAATTTGAGACTGAAGTTGTTCGCATGCAACTTTTGGCTCTTGTTTAACACATAACTATAAATTCAGCGTTGTCTGCAAACGTTGATGTGAATATATTTGGGCTTGTTAGCATATTCGCTGTATAGATAATATTTAGTACATGCTCTAGTATACCACTTTGAAGGACTTCTGCAGAAATTTACTCATTTTTGGAAAACTGATCCTGGTACCTTACTTTAAACGTGAGAGTTTTCAGGTCGAACTGGCGTTATTTTCGAGATTAGCTCATCATGCAAAACTTTATCAATCGCGTGGGAAATATCAGTAAATGAAGTTGAACTGTGTTGTTTATCTTCAAATGCCGATCTAACAACGGTGACAAAACCGTGAATTTGTAGGTTAAGAATCAATTTCAAAACATATAAAGTTATGTATATAGAGCATTTTCAGATTACGGGAAACCTTTTTGATATTAAACGAAACCTTTTTCAAATTAAGCGAAACTGTTTCAAACGAAATAAATCTTTATTCAAATTAAATTAAACAAAAAAATACAAAAAACAAACATAACATAATCCGTTGTGCTTAAGAAAATATATCATATTGATATACATACATGTTCATTAGTAAAATTAATGAAGAGCTTGTCCACTCGCCGCTTCAGTAATTTGTATGATCATTTCCATGATATAGTTCGCACAATTAGTTTGATTAATTTGTTCGATGCTCTCCTCAATTATACTACCTATGTTTTGCTCAGTGGTTATATCAGTTAATAAGGATCGGACATAGGAAATGCTTTATCGATCGGGTTCAGCATGGGGGAGTAAGTTGGTAAAAATTTCAATGTTCATCAACCGTTGTCCACCAAATGCCGTATTACTTGGGGTTTATGAATTCTGGCGTTATCTATAAAAATGAATTTTGTAACTCTGGGCTGCTGAAATAATTTTATGGTAAACAAAGCTAGCATTATTCATCAAGGAATTAGAGTCAAGTTTCTTCGTCTTACAGATGGCACAACAACAGGAGTTCTGTCACCTATTTTGGCTCGTGCTTGTGAGTTGAATCCGCACTAATCTATAAAAATAATTTCTCTTTTCGTTCCGGAGACAAAATTGGAAATTCTTAAGCATACTGTTCGATGGAAGGCATTTTTAGCGCAACTTTGAGTCCTTTCAAGCCATTAAAAATTTATGCTAGAGTTAATGGAAGTTCTACTAGCTCGCAACCATTATTTTTATACCGTGAAGTATTGATTTTGGCGGAGTTTCTGTTTCTGCGATTGTACGTTAAACAATTTTATAATCATTAATTTTAAATTTGTTGAAATTTTGGTATATTTTCCTCTGAGCGATGCGCTAACTTTGACTTTCTATTTCAAAATTAAATTGCATTGACTTCTAAATGAAAACAAATTCCTACAACCGTTTTAATACTGGCAATAATGCATGCTTTAAAAATTTTTTTTGCGAAATAAAAAATTAAAAAAAAAATTATAAAAATGGTTGAATTTAATTTGAAAAGCGTTTCGGTTAATTCGAAAAAATTTCTTTTAACTTAAAAAAGTTTAATTTAATTGGAAAAAAGGTTTAATTTAATGTAAAAAAAATGCTATATATAGCATGTAGAACTTTGGAACGAATTTCCGTCATCCGTTGTCAAGTTTGGTTTGGAGCCAAACCTGTTTCGGCTATGTGCCATCTTCAGTGTCATTTTTCGTTCTGAGAAGTTTGCATCAATTCGTTAGTGTTTTATTGTGTGTCTGGTATCTATTTCTCACTTGAGCTCGTAGGCATTTGTAAGGTGTGAACAGGTAGCAGGTAAAGCTCGTAAGTCGGGTGTTTTGTACGGATTGGTAGATGTAAGTGATGACTGTTTTATTGCATCAGAATTTGTGTTTTCGGATGCCAGGTAGATGTTATAGAAATCAAGAATCAATAAATAGAAATTTGCGTTGTGTGGGCTTATAGCCGGCTGGCCTGAGCCGCTGATAATTTTAATAAACGCCGCTGCCGGATATAATAACCCTTAACTATCATATTTATTTCTTTTGAACTGGATCTATAGGCACAGTTGCTAAATGAATTTGGTTAAAAATCGTGAATTTTGTTAAATTTAATTATGGCACATTTACACATATTTTTACAATTTGTCTATCAACGAAATAAGACAGGATATGCAAAGAAAGTCACAAATGCCTTGCATTTTTCAACCCTTATAATTATTAACTTAGTATATTTGTAATTGGAGTAGACTAAATTTCTAAGAAATCGAGAGGGTCAACATCTTTCTCAACCAATAGGAAACCATAATATTAATAAAAATTCGGGTGTCCCGGTAGGCCAGTTAGTCGTGTGATAGTCTAGTTGACTGGGGGTCGTGAATTCGAGAATATAATTTTTAATTCTCTTGTAACATTAAATAAACAAAGAAACAAAAATTTTAAAAAATGCTTGTGTTTAAGATTTTAAAAAGTCGCTTGGCAGTTTGACGATTACCTTTCAATTTTATCTGGCAACTATGCGATGCCGCAAAAGATACGTATGGGAAACTATAGAATTCAGTCGAGAAAATACTCTTTTGGAGTACGGGTTGTACAAGTCCAATTATAAATAAGGCAAAATCACCGTTAAACTACTTTTATTCCTGCCCTGTTGGTTTTGACCTGGTGAGCCAGCCAACTAGTGAGTGTCCAGCTGATTATTTGCAAAAAATTATAATTACAGTGCAAAATATAGCAAAGATAAATTGCAAATTCATAATGTCTACGCTTATAATCTGCAAATAAATCATAATATGTATTAACTTTGTTTGGATTTCTAAAGGTGTTTTAATTAAAACGTAAATAAATGTTTAACAAAAAGTGTGAATTTCTAAATAAATATTGAAAGCGAGAAGCAACAATTTACTATTTGTGATGATTATTCATTGTTAAGAAAAAGCAGAATGGAAAAAACAATGGCATGAGTAAATGAATGTTTAAAAGGCATGTGTGAGTGAGTGTGTTTACCCAAGAGTTTGTTTTTTTGCATAATAATAAGAAAACTGTAAAAATTTTAATCCAAGCAAAAGACTTCCAAATAAGTTTAAAACCTTTGTCAATAATTTATATCACTTCTAAAAAATATAAAATTATATTATATACAATATTATTTTTTCAAAAATAAACTCACAAATCTCCATAAAAAGCCACTTTTTCGTAGTATTAGTGCAATTATATTTAGAAATCAGCAGCAGAAAAATTCAATATTTGTACACAAGATTTGTTGCTCAATGGTGTAAAATGGAAATTTAACAAGTGTGTAACCTTATTTTCGCAATCAAAAGTTATTACGAATACATAATGTGTTTAAAAAATATATTTATACCAAAAGTTAAGTGAAAAATCTATAATTCTCCTACAATTAGCAAAATTAAAAATCATTAGTGAAAGCTAACTAGAAAAAGTTTACGAAAAAAAAACAAAGCAAACAAATGTTGCAAACATTGTGTTTTGTTATTTATTTCTTTTTCCATCTGGTTCCATGTATCGTAAAATAAATGTGAGTTCTCTCTTTTAATTTCATTATCCCATTCCTCCCTATCTAGTTGTTATTGTTTCTTTCTATTCGTGGCAGAGATGTCACCCCTTTTTGTTTTAGAAATCGTCAAAATTAAGCTGTATAAAAATCGTACTTTATTATTTCTTATTTGTAAGAACAGCAGGTGTTAGTATGAAGATAAAGTTCTCTAACTCAACACTGTTAAGTTAGCAGAACTGAATTACAAAAAAACTATTAACGTGTGTGACGTTATAGTTTCTAAGTATACAATTTATAATTGTTGCAGTAACGGAGCTATGCTAGAACATCTGCATGGAGACAACGGTAATTAATAAGAATTGCCAATTGAAAAATCGTTTAAGCCGACTAAATCCACTTTCATTTCGAAATTCGTAAAAATTTTACCATACGGAATTTTGTTAACTACATAATCAATAGTAATTATGTTATGTCCAGTACGAAGATAGCAAAGCGGAAAAATTTGTTGTACTTACCTCATCTTTTCATTTAAAAAATCGTTCCAAAATCTTTTAGTAAAATCATTATAAATTATCAAGTAATTTTAATTCTTTTAGGCATGAGTTCGTTTTTCTTTCTATTCAGAAAGAGAATTATTTATTTAATATGGACAACCTTTTTGAAAACAGTAAAAGTTTTAATGCATTTTCTATGTCGCTACACACGTTATCAACATTCTTCGTCTTTTATCATTATATTCTCCTCTGTTTAAAAAATAGCTGAAATATTTTAATAAACTAGAAATGTTATAGATAAACATGGGTTATATATTTGGTTACGTCCTCCTCTGTGTTAGTGTCATCGATTATTACATTATCTAAAAAGTAAGTCGTTAAAATAATCATTAAAACGGTTGGTGAACCAGAAATCATCTACTGACGTTTTCCCAAATCAGATATAAAAAATTATTTAAATTATCGCCAGAAATGCGAAATAATCCTATCTGGCACCTCAGCCTCGTGCTAAATTTTCATATTCTCATTTTTTATCTCTTATTCACTAGTGTACTGCAGACTATTTGTATCTCGTTTGCACACATCGCTTTTAGACCAGAGTGTTAATGGTGGGTTATCATGGTGTACTCATACAAATTATACTAGAAGACAAAATTTACGAACGAGAAAACAATACAAACATCTCAATAAACACAAACAGCTGTTGACATATTTTTATTGCTCCACCAACCTTGGCGAAATAAAAGTACGTTTTTTCTATAATACTCTTTCATCATCTCTATTTTACCTTAAAATACCACAACAACCCGAAATCAATTAATTTATTTATTTGTTTTCCTTTATGTATTTTTTAAAGCAAAGAAAAAAACTTTAAAAAGGTTTGTAAATATTATTTGAATACAAATTTGACTATTGCTGAAATGCTTATGTAGTTACGTATGTACGTTCTCTTCAATTTTGTGAATATCCAAAAACCCTAGAGTGTTACCAGATTTGCTTAATTTATTGTAATAGAAAATACTTTACAAAAGTGTTTTATTTTGTTTTTATTTTTTCTAGTCGGTTTGGATTCAGAAATATATTGTTTATGCATCTCATTCTATATCTTTTTCTTATTTTTACATGAAATACGCACAAGTGTAGTATTTTTTCTGTTTGCCGCCGACACTTCTTTTTCAATTAAGCCATAATTTGTTATATTTTTAACAAATAGAATGTGCGAATTTAAAAGTACATAAGTTACAATCATTTATGGCTAAGAATTATGTCCAAATAAGATGTAAGTAATTATATATTTCACTACAATGTTAAATATGTAATAACGTAACGATATACATACTCGTATTTAAATATACATCAGGAAATTTAATATTTTTCATTGTCTTTTGCTTATTAAATTAAATGTAGTGTCTGTGATATTAGAAAATGTAAGAATGTAAGAAATTTGATTTTTGGAGATTTATTAAAAAATTTTAAAAATTAAACTTTGTTCATATGTGAGGTCTGTAAAGGATAAGGCCAAAGTGGTCATATGATGTATTAAAAAACGTAAAAATTTTATATAATTTTAAAATTAAAAATTTTTAAATCATAAAAAAGTCGAAAAGTTTACCAAAATTTGAAAATATTCAAACACATCTACAAAAAATTGAGGAAGTAATCGAAATATTCGCAAAAAATCATAATAATAAAAAATTGGAATAAAAACATTTCCAAAAAGATTTGAAATTGTATCCAAAGGCTGCAATTTTTATCGAAAAGTCTAAATTTCATTCAAAATTCGATATTCAACATATAAGATTCGGCACAGTCGAATATATATGTAGCACTCTTATTTGTTTTTTATTTGTATTAATATTAATTTGTAATGTTTTTTTAAAATTGTGACAATTTATTCATAAATGCGGAGATGGGAAGCAAAAAAATAAATAAATAAATTATAAAAACGTATGGAAACAGTTGTTTTTTATGAGTTAGAATTTGATTTTTTTGTATTCTAACATTTTATCGATAACTTCAAATTTATTCTATCAAGCTAAAGTTATAAATTAGAAAATGCCATTGTTGAAATTATTACATAATCTTAAAGTTAAAGTTTAATATTGAAATAATACAAATAGAAGTGTGTGAAGATTATTTCGATCGAAAAATGACACTGAAGATGGCACATAGCCGAAACCGGTTTGCCTCCAAACCAAACTTGACAAGGGATGACGGTAATTCGTTCCAAAATTCTACATCGAATTTAACTGCTCCAAAATATATTCAATGGTATTTTAACAGTGGGATAGACAAAATCATTTGAAAATAGTTAAAAATGAATAGCAAAAAGTAAACAGTGTTCGGCTGATACAACATACCATGTAAAATAGTGATACGGGAAATGCTCAATGTATCCATGATAGTGGATGTCTAAGAAGTTACATTTTAAAATTGTTAACTCTACGCTCATTTTGTTATGGTAACACCGTTAAATTAACTACTTAACAGTACTAATGTCAACTCTTTAAAAATTAATGTATAGGGTGTTCCAACCAAAACGCACGATGGCAATTGTAAATAAAACAAACAGTTTTCATAGAATTATCTTAATATTTTCTATTATAATTGATGGATCTATGACAATTACGTGCGAAACAAAATATCGGCTGGCGAGCATGTACAGTTGTGTTCACATTTCATACAGTACCAGTTTGCTGAATTTGAGCACAATTCTCCCGATTGTGGACACATTTGGCCAACAAAATCATGTAGTGCGCGAAATTCAATTTGATTTTAACGCTAATTTTCGTAAAAGGATTCAACAGTTGTTAAGTTGTGACTCACAATCAACATCATGCATTATCGTTGGACGACCCTGTATATAATTTGTAAAGATATTTTGACATAAAGATCAATAAATTCATTTTAAACAACTAGTCTAACAGATCTTCTTAATTATTGTTATTTTGCATTTTTAATCATAGTTTATATGTACGCGTGTTTACTTGTGTGATGGCAGAACTGCGTTGTGCAAACAACTGTTCGGACACCGTTGTTTGAACACGAACAGACCATCAATAGCAGCGGTCTTAACGAGTCAAATTCCTGTGCGAACAGCAATTTGTACTTTGGCAGAACTGATCTATGGCTAGTCATGACGGATTGTACATATAGAGCGAATTATAAGTACTAAATCGTTTTGCAATAAATAAAAATTGTCATACAAAACAGCGTCTTTTTAATTCGTATTTTATTTACTCGTTTTTATGACTCTCCCATTAGTTTTAATTGTATAATTTGCAAATGTATGAACTTACTAACTGGTAGTACTTCTAACAAATATGATAATCTATATAATTTATCTGGTAATTATTACATTAAACAATAGTTAAATGTTTTTCAGTTATGCACAAATTATTTATAACAAAACTTACCTTTTAAACGAACTACTAGGACTCCATTAATTACCTGTGATTTATTTACTCACACGCAAACTGTATTAACTGTATTAGTCCCTCACTACAATGTCAATTCAAGTAGCTTAAATGGTGCTAAAAACACAAAAGTCTGTAGATATTCTCTCAATGAGAATATTTAATAAAGTCAAGCAAACTGCAAACTGGTTGTAAGAATTTTAAAAAGAAGAAAACTTGTTTCAATAAAAAAAGATTATTATTGTGTAAATCTTTTTAATTACTCAGCGTCAAGCATAATCATGTTTATGGCGGAATTATTAAAATGTCATTCACGGATACCTGTAGCACCTGTATTTTCACTTCTTATTTTGGTGACATCTTTTTCTGATTCATTAGGAAAAGGTGGATGCCGGCAACAAAAACAACCGATCATAATACATCTGTTGGTATTTTAAGTCACACGTGAATAAGTAAACTTGTTCAGTTATTTATCTGCCAAACCAAGGTTGAAAATCTTAATTTTAAAAGGAAATGAAGTTCAGTTGTAATTACTCTGAATGATGTGTTTTGTATAACTTATTCGAGGATAAAAAAATGTTTAGAATAATATTTAAATTTAAAAACCTTCATGATGTCTAATTTTTCCGAGCTCCAGGTCATCCTGACGATGCTACACAAAGGCGTAGCGAAATATTGGAAAAAATAAAATTAATATTTATTATAATTTATAATAAGGAAGATTTTATTGATGACCTGGAGCTCGGAAAAATTAGACATCATAATAATAATAAAGGTCAAAAAACTAGAATAAAGTTTTTTAAAAACCTTCTTTAAATTTTGCAAACAGGTGTCTTCTCTTCAGAGCTTTGGACAGTTGTCTTAAAAGTATTTTGATAGCAGTTAAAAGTACCATTTAATATATGATTTTTATTAAACTTGCGCAATTATTGTGTTTCTCGTTGGCAAAACTAAGGTCGCGTTAATGGGAAGAAAATATAGTGCAGACTTGCTTGTACTTGGCAAATCCAGAAAAACAGGCTTGTTCATCTAAATTGCCTACTGTGAAAGCCTCCTTAAAATGTAAGCACGATATATTCTGAACCTTTTAAGAGAGTGCCTTTTAGAAAGTGTTTTTCAAAAAGTTTCTTTAAAAATGCAAAGGATGTTCAAAATGGCATCTTAAAATATGTTCTAATATAGCGACGTTTTAATTTCATGTACTATATGTTTCGCTAAGTTTGTTGAGGTGCGAAATTTAAAAGTATGAAAAGCATATCATTTTCAATACGGCGACAACTGAAGACAGCTGTTCAAGAATAAAAAAAAATTTATATATAATAAAAAGGGAAAAAGTGTGTTTCTGAAATCTAGCAAAAAAAAAAAAAACGCGTGTTGAAAGCACCGTACAAGGTACATTAATATACTAGGTAGTGTTGATGACACAGCTGGTTTTTTTTTCTTTGCCTTTTTTCTGATGCGGAATGTCAAAAATTCTTTGTTTCATAAATGCACTAGCCTTTGCAAATCCTCCTGCATGGGAAATAAATTCTCCTTTTGTTAATTTGTAAGCAAATAAATAGAATACGTACACAGTGTTACCAATGACCAATAATTTTTTGTGAACAACTTGCCATATGGGAATAGAAAATATAAATAAATTTATTTTTTTTTATTTAATTATATTTACACATTTGTTATTTAAAATTAGGTGATCAGTGAATAAATTTTCAGTAAATTGCCTCCGACAAGCGTTACTTCTATGCAGGAACCGAGAATAGTAATTTTGAAGTTAAAAATATATCACAAATGCGCAAATATGGGAAACCCAAGTAATTTAATGCATTTAATCCTTATGATTTAGATTTTCATAAAATATAAGGCCTTTAAAAATATTTAATATATATTTTATTAAGCACAAGTAGTTATTCCTTGTTTTGAAATTAATTTTTTGTGCAAACAAAAGGCTTTTTCATCAGTTTTTCCAAAAAAAAAAAATTGATTGTAATTTACTTTTTCAAGAGGCGACTAAATAATTTTGGCAATTTTATCTTTTGGAGTACGTAGTCAGATTTTTTGCCAAAAAACGTATGCTTATGAAAATGGGTTGCATTTACGCGGATATTTTGTAAACAATTATGGCGACTCCAAGTATAAATCTCGTAGACAAATAGCTTTTAACTAAATAAGTTAGTTCAAAAAACCTTCAAAAAATTTTAGTAAAATTTTTAATTAGTAATTAATGAATATAAAATTAATAATTGGATATAAAAATAACCAATTTTGGTTAAACATAACCAAAAACGGCAACTCTGCTTAAGTATCACTTATTTCTCTTTGTTTTGCTTTAGTTAGCTGTATTTTGTCATTTCGCACCAGAAGCACATAGTTGTCTCCTCTGTACCAGAAGCGCAACAATAAAAAGCCCTGCTGTTTTGTAGAATTGCTAGTATATAAATGTACCTTGGCACCGTACAACAGTAGGTCTCCACCAGCCATAAACTTGAACAAGACAAGAACAGAGCAGCAGTACTAAATTTTTCATGTTCTTCATTGTGGGGAATACGTGTTGATGTTCATATTCTGATGGATAATAATTTTTAGCCTGGCAAAGTGTGCATATCGTATATTATTTCCATTGTACGCCTGTATTTTCTATATTTTTTTTTTAATTAGAATGAATCCGTCACATCTAAAGTGACATTCAATAATATTTTTACAATTCCCAAAAAGGTTTCGAAAGTGAAATATATTTTTCATTTTTAAGTGCTTTTCAATGAGAATGTTTGATTTTCTGATTGCACATATTTGGTTGACACCTTTTACATCGGACTACCACTAAATATTTACATATAATGAATAAATCCTTATACGTGGTTAAGTCGATTTAAGCTAAAAAGGATGTAATAGCTCCGTTTTGTTTTCCCAATTCAAAAGTACCTCTCAGCAGAAGTTAACTTATTTAACTCTATATTCAAATGAATTTCTAATTATCTTTTTCATTTGGAGCAGTAACTGAACTTAGAATTTCGATAGGAATGGGATCTTAAAAGAACAAAATTTGTTTTTTCAAACGTCATATTTAGATTTTAAAATTGCTGTCCTGTAAAACGAAAAAATCGCACTTTTTCCTAATTGAGACAAAATTATTTGGAGTAGGTACATTTGTAATATTTTCGATCTATATTATCCGCACCGTTTTATTTTCAAGTTTTATTTTTCGCTTTGAATATCTACGGACTCTGGAGATAATATTGATCTTAAATTAGTTAATATCAATCTTAGGGCAGAAAATGATTTTTCTTTTAATGAGACAAGTCAAAAGTACTTTTATTAAAAAAAAAAAAACTAGAAGAATACTTATCTATTTGTTTAAAAAGGCTCAAACAAATAAATATTAATGGACCTAAAGGTTACTTACTATATATATTTATATATTTACAGCATTTTAATCCAGTCAGATTTTGATTACAAGCAATTTGTATACCGACGATTTTGTTTACACTAGTCTGCAAAACCTCGTTGAATAAAAGTAGGTGAATCTGAGGGGTTTCCCGTGCTTAATACAAATCTGCTTTCACTTTTTCCAGCAGGTAAACATTTTTTAATGTTCGGGGTTATATGACCTTACTCTGACTTGTTTTCCCGATAAACAAGACAACAAAACGATGCGGAATAAAATTACCTTTCAGATATTTTATATGCTTAACAGTTTCGGATTTATTCAACAAATTGTCTGCATGTCTCATGTATCCAAATATAAATGATGAAAATTAAAATATAGCCTTATTATTAAGCACCATTATTATTACGATTATTATTAAGTAGCAATTGAAGTTGAATATTTAATTCAGGGCGGGTTTACGAAACTCACAGGTGAAAACACCTTACACGCTTTCGATTTAATATAAATATCAGAACAAATTAAGCGGAAGCTTTAGTGTTTTATCGATTATTTTGTCGCAAATAGAACAAACGTGTTTTTTGTTAAGAACCAAAAATCTTCCATCATATTTGTTTAATTAATCTTTTGCTTTAATATGTAATTAATTACATATTAATTTTATCCAGATCAACTTGATTGTGTCTCATTCGAATGTTTTTTTTAAGTTTTTATTTCTTCGTCGTTTGTTCCGATTGAATTATAAGTAGTTATTTTTTCACATTTATTTTTAGTATATTAATAGAATAGTTGTTGTTTTTCATTTATTTGTTCATTTTATTTTTCTAAAGACACCATTATTAGTATCAGAATTAAGATTATTATATCTGAATAAAGTTCACCATATTGAAAGTGCTGCAGTACTTTACTTTGCCGCACAAAGATCACAATAATTTAATATTTTTAAGTTTTATCACATAATTTGTGTTGTATAAGGCGGACGTGGGTAACTTATTTAAAGAGTTTGAAGAGGATAACAAGAAGGAAACATGAAAATGTATTTTCTGCTGTGTGGCCCGCGAATTTTTTTAAAATCTATTTTAAATAGAATAAGAATATATGAATTTCGATAATTAACCTTTAGAAAAGAAACTCCAATCTGTAATATGTGTCCGTTTTCCTATACAGTCTTAGGGGAAACACTGACGAATATACACATTTTTTATTTTATGTGTGATTTAGTCGTCTCTATGTCAGGTTTTCATGTCTGTCATACTTCACTGCCATTTCTAAAGTACTTTTTAGATTGAATTTGAATTAGTTTATTAATTATATCGAAATGAATAATGATAAAAATAAGAAAGTTTGAAAATAAAAATTTAAATCTTATCTACAATAAAAATGTTTAACATATATTTTACAAAACACATTTTTATACTAGTTTCTTAGGGCGACACATCTTTGGGCTACATGTATGTTTCCTAATTTAGCATCACACACTGTTTGTTACTCAAGTTGAAATTACTACCATATGAGTTCAGAATTTTAATGCAGGGTATTTAGAATTCGTCACAGTCAAATGTAAAATGCGGACTTGTTATCTTTTAGATATCTATTTTGTTTTGTTTTTCAATCTTTCATTTTATTTTTATTTTGCTGCATTTTGAACTCGTTCACTTCCTCTTGTTGTTTCCACTGTGACTCGTGGCAGAAGTGTTTCCAGCTTTGAAAAAAAATATAAAAAATCTCTTCTATAGGTTTTATTGCGTGTTGCTTGTCATGTAAATTTCGAGTAATTGCTGGCAAATGTTTTTGAAATGTGTGTCAACAATTTCTATTCAGAAAAAGCTGATTAGTTATTTATTACTTTGTTCAATATTTTCACCATGACTAACTAACAGCATCATCTCGTAGAGAAGGATACAATACATAATAGTATTTTGAATAAAATAAGAAAACATGAACATCCTCTTGTTGTTCTACTTTTTTTTTAATACTTTTACAGTTCTTTAGACTATTGAGTTTATTAGCGGCATTGAGCAACTGTGTTGAATATTGAACAACTATGTTGGTAGTCATGCGTGTGTTTAGTTTTAAAGTTAATTATTTCACAGAAATAAGTCACTAAATAATGAAAAACAGGTCCGCTTTATCTCAGTGGAAGTATTCGCTGTTGCTTTTTTTTTTGGTTGAAAGTCCCCTTAAAACAGTTAAACCAAATATTTTTTTCGATATTAAAAATAATTAAGTTAAATAACAAGAGAAAATACGGATGGCTGGCTCTATTTAAAATTTCTCACATACATTTTTAAGAAAACTACTTATAAACTGATATTTTATCGTTTTATCAGTAAAAATAAATATACGTATGTATGTATACTTTTGGGGCAAATCTTTAAGAAAACTAATTGAAACAATTATGTATCTTGATATGCCATCAGCTGTGCGTTTTTTCACTAATATCTCCTAAAAGTAAAAGTCTAAAAGTATAAAAGAAAAAAAAAACACAGATTTGTATTCTCCTTCTTTATTACGAATTTTGTTATATTTTACTTCTACACTATCTAATCAAAAATATTATGGTCTAAACATGACTTTAAGCCATACATACATACATACATACATACATACATACATACATACATACATACATACATACATGTACATACATATGTATGTATGCAAATGCTAATATAATAGATTTGATAGCAATGACTTATTTTTATTTCATTGCATATTAAAAATACTTTTGTTAATTAATTAATAAAATGTGGAAATAATAAAATGTGGAATTCTTTAACTAAAATAATTTGTCCTATTTTAGCCTTTTTGAAAGAAATTTGGCGTTTTTGCCTTTTTTTCCAGGACCTGGCAAACACTGGTGGTAGCAAACAGTAGTTCTAGGTAATTAAAATCGTATTATATGAAATGTGCTTATTAAAATTATTTGTCCCGTACGTAACGTAAAACATGATGAAAGTTGAAGATTTACATTGAAAATAATTAATACCAGTTCATAACCTAAATACTCTGAACCTATATTTAACTCTGTATGTACTCCAGTTCCACCCAAAATCCCATTTGTAGCGTTATTTATGTGTGTGAAGATAAATTTGATTTTAATTCAATGCCAAACGTTGACTATTTCTACATAAAATTTGTTTGTATTTAACTACCCGCCCATATTTGCAGCAGCACTTAGAATATATTTGTGATTTGTATGGAAGGTACCACGCCCCTTTTAAACCCCGTGCTGAGAAAATACCTTTCCAACAAAGTACAAATCACCAAAATCGGTTGAGCTAATCTCGAGTTATGGGATAACAAAGCTTCGGACACTTTCTTTTATATATATAGGTATAGATTTCAAAAAAAGGTTATATAGCCTTGTCATCATTTGCAAAAGGTTCGTACGTACCAGTTCGTGTCCCGTACGTAGCAGCCATACACAAAGTTGCCAGTGCTATATATGAACAAATTTTGTCTTGTAAACATTATTTTTGTGAAGGGTGTACCCCAGTACTTATTTGTAAAAATATAAATAGGTATAATTGATAATTAGTATCAAAAGAATTCACCCGAATAAGATTTAAAAAATTGCAAAACTCAAAAAAAAAAAAAACAAAAATTAAAAATGTCGCGTACGTGACGGTATAATGGCCGTGTAGCAGATTTGTGTGTTTTAGCGGGATGTTATTGTATAAATTACTCCTTAAAAAAACTACGTAATGCAATAAGTAGTGCCCCTGGCATTAGCAGAAACAATATTTAAAGCTATATATGTATATAACCAAAAAAATATTTATAAGTGAAACTTTGGTGAACGTTGGTGAAAAAACTAAACTTTGAATAAAAATAACTTTTCATAATTCATAATTCTTTTCTGGCATATATTTCAGCTAAATGCTTTTCATTATTTAGGAAAGTCTTAACTAAAGTCGGCATTTGTATTGCATTTCTTTCACTTTGCTAGATCGAGTAAAATGATTTGTCAAAAAGTCAAGTCAAATAAGAAACTATTATAGTGTGAAAGCAATCTGTAATCATACTGTCAAAAAATACGGAAATTTGACAGTATGGCTCTCATTAGTTGAAGAAAATTTCCTAAACATATAAACTCAGCAACGCAATTGATGGTTTTATTGTAGTTTTTAAAGTGATTGGATTACAAATTCCATAAAAACATTTTTTTTTACAATTTCCTCCATTTTGTATATGGAGTTTAAAATGCCTTACTTTTGTCCGTGAGTCTACATGTTATCAACTTGCTTTGGCTGAAACTTTTATCTTATCAGAGTTTGATTTTTAATGAAGCAAACGCAGAAAACACCAAAGGCAGCCGTTCAACAAATAAACAAGTCGGCTGGGGCGCCGCCGACAGCCCACTGCCGCAGATATTTTTTTGTTCAGCTTGCAGCGAAACGAAAACGGCCAATATGCTTGTTGTTACAGTTATCAATTTATTTTGTTCACTCAAGTGCTAAAAATTTGTGTACTTCTTTACCGTTCTCAAGAGCCATCGTGGCCGTTACACACCCTATATTGCTCAGCCATTAAATTTTTGCTACTTGCATCATATTTTCGTCCAGATGTTCGTTAGTTCATAAGAATACAGAGCACTCAAAATTATCGAGCATCTCTAAATTATGCAAATCTAGCACTGTACAAGACCTCAATTATGCACCCAGGTTTTGATGATCTTAATCGTTTATCCAGTATCCTTGTGCATTTTTCAACTGATTCATTATATTTTTGGCATGGAATGCTAAAGTTCAGATGTGTAATCTACAGCAACTTTTTTCCCTCAGTTCGTTTATGATTTTCGGAACTCTGCGTTGGCCACTCTAAAAATATGCGAACTAAGCCATTCCTTGACTATTTTCCCAGAATGTTAGGAGTGGTTCTACTGTAAAAAGATTTTTAGTTATGTTTGCCATTTTTACTAGGGCTGAAGGCAAGTTGTCCTGTACAGTAACTTTAGTAACAAATTGTTATATTCAACTCAACCGTGTTACAACTTTGATAGATGGAAATCATTTAATGATTAAATGGAAACAATAACTTGTTTATTACTACTAAAGTGATGTTTTAAATGTTTTCAAATAATTATTATATGTTTGCCACAACAATATATTTTTGTATAGAATGCCACAACCATGTTATTTCTTTGCGAGTGGACACGCACCCTCCCAGCCATATGCGATACGTACGCCTTTGTACTGCTTTTTTCAAATTGTACGTTATCTAACTTTGCTTTCGGGCCATATAATTTGTATAAACAAACAAAAAAATTTTTTAGATTAACATTACGACTTCTTTAGAAGTAGGAAGTAAGCCTTTAGAAAAATATTTTGCCGGCGATTATGCATACGAAAAAAAAGATTGTAATTTTCAAAATTTAATTAAAAAAATTATTTTGAGCTAATTTTTTATCCCAACTGATTTTATTATAAAAAATCCCATTTATTTGTTGCATGTGGACAAGCTAGTCTCCATGCGCATTTCTCTGGTTGCTTAAGCCAGCTCATCAGGAAACACTTACGCAGCTTTTTAGAAAAACTTAAACGTATTATGCTGACAATTTTTTAGACTAGATGAGAAATCCAAAGAAAATCAAGACAAAAACATTAAAGTTATAACAAATAAGCCACCAGTACAAAAAATTAGTATTTTATTTTTTTACTTGCCTTACTACCTTTGGTTGGTTGTTTGCCAACTCGAAATGTAGCTGTAAGCGGTAAACAAATGCAAAATAAAATATTTTTTTAATAGAAAGAATAATATCCCAAAAATTCTTATTAAAGTTTAATTTAGTTGTTCTACAGAAATTTCTTCTCCTGAAAGACAGTCGAATAGAAGTTACGAATTGGTTAAAGGTTATTTGGTTTTTTAACCGACTCGTAGCAAACTGTTGGTACGGTACACAAATAAAGTCGGCATCATAGTTTCTAATTAGCTGGCACATACCTTCTTAATTTAAAGCTGCTCTGCTCCACTTCTAGTTTATAGTCGTGTTGAATCTTTGTAACTACCACTCAAAACAAGTAAAATATATAAAACTTTCTTTTTTTAATGGAAAACAAAATGAAAAACCGCACGCTAACAAAAAAAAATAATAATAATAACAAACGTTTTTGTATTTATTGCACATTAAGTTTAGTTTCAATTATAGCCAGCTCAGGCCACTCTGCCCCTTCTCTATGCCTTCACTATAATGCTCTCTTAACTGAATGAAGCTGTTACCAATAAGGATGGGTTGCTTTGAAATGGCATAAAACAAGATTTGTGTGACGTATTAAGAAAATTCATTTTTTATTTAAAAGGCCCATGAGAATATGACAGGGTTCAAATGTTCGCCGTGGCACGGATACATGAGGTCCAGTTTTAAATCCCTCTACCGTTTAAATCCGGCTAAGTTTGAGCGATGGCCTTGGTTATGCCGGCATTGAGGGCAACAGTCCATAGAGATTCATTAGTAGAGACCTGTGAGTTCAGAAAACGTTTAGCGAGGCAAATTGCACGATCTACGCGGTTAATTTACGTCACCTCCGCGACGGATAACCATAATCTGAAATTGCTCATGCAGAATTTCGCTGATTGGCAAATAACCTGGCCGACTGTCGATGGTACTCACTCTTATTGGAAACCCCTATACAAGTAGTCTTTTTAAAGTTGCTTAAAAGCTGAGTGTTTGATTGTAGAGCATTAAAAAAACGTTATAAAGTTTTAGTTGACCTTGAATAATAAAAAGCAAAAATAAAATAAACATTTTAAATAGTATCAATATGAAAAAATGCGTAATAAACGACTTAATTTTGTATTGTTTTACCTTTAATGATCATTGGTAAAGAGTTAGTAAATACAGGGACGGAAAATTCGGTACCATTGTACACTTTTCAATACTTCTTGCAAGAGGAAAATATCGCCGCATCCCAATAGAATTAATAAAAAAGAATTTTATGTCAAATTTTACAAATAGCAAGATGACTCTTAAATTAGAAATTAGAAAAAAATTATTTATACAAATTTGTTTATACCATTCGGTTCTTTTTATATCAAATTTCTTATCCTTCTCTAAACTTATTTAATAAATTAGAAAATCCGGTATTTTTAATTTAAAAACGAAATACTATTTGGTTTGGTAAATGGCAGCATTTCAAAATTTAAATTTTCCATGTCTGGTGCTCATAAAGAAATATTTTCATTGGATTTTAAATTGGAATCTAACTAAATATTAAGCATTCGTTAGGCGTGCAACCACACAATAACAGCTGTTAAAAAAGTATAAATAAACAAAACTCTTGAGCACTTTTATGACCGGTGTCTATTTTTAGAGGGCACATGAATAGTGTGAAATACGAGGTTCGCATGTTGTTTGTCTGCAGTTTAAACAATGGATTTTTTCAGAATCTAAATAAAATTTTAATATCATAAAGACAAAAATAACTTATTGCATTTGTTTAGAAATAAATTGTCAAGCGTAATATGATTTTGGAAAATAAAAAGATAAAGAATGCAACAGTATTGCATGCGTTTGATTTGTGAACGGTGGAGGAGTGAACAAGAAAATCCCCAGACAATCTGTAATTCATATAAAACTTTAATATCTCCATTTGAAATCTTTAAACATACTTCACAACGACATAAAAAGTTTGCGTCCTTATTATAGACACATATTGTGGTGAGAGTGAGAGAGTACTTAAACCAAGGTGTAAACAACAAACAGTTTTTAAAATTGGCAAGATAGGAGTATTATGAATACTATTCGGTTTAGGTCTTCTTCGGCATACTTAAATCATGTTTCATGAAGAGTCTAACGTAAATTTTGGAACATGTGGTACAAAAAGAGATATCGGAATTAAAAACAGGCAGTATAAGTTGTAAAAAGCGCAATAGCACTCGGCTAATGCAGATCAAATAGCTATTGGAAGTCCGCCGACTAAAATATTCCTAGATAGCCGACGTTTCAAATATGGTATTGTTCATGACATAATAATCGAAATTTTGGTTAAGAAGATGAGCCCTTACTTGTAATGAAACAAAGACAGTGTGTCTTTACGATATTAAAATTCGGTTTTTAAGCAGAAAATTTTTTATTGAATATCTCTAGAAGTAAAGGGGAATAATGAATAAAATCAAAATTTAAAAAAAATGCATTTGGCCAATAACAAAGTATAGTATGTATTGTTTTATGCAGAAGTTCACACATCCGCTCTTGCAGTGACAAAAAACCGAACTTCATTACCACGTAATCATTTCAGCTTTTAAAAGGATCGGCGCACTTCTAGAAGGCTGGTAAAACTCTTTTAATTATTTTAAAATTAAAAATTTAATACATCAGTCTGAACATTTTATATTGATTTTTTCATGAACAATCGCCCACTTGTAGTTTCGCGAATTCATCAAAATACACACATACATATGTGACCGTTGGGACATTTTTTCAATGTGAAATGGTTTTTTTATACTTCAATTTTATTTTATGGAATCTTTCCACTAAAAAAATTTACAATAAGTGTTCAAATCTTATTTCTAAATTATTATTTACTAGTTATTACCAATGTAATAACTAATTTTTTGTATTCAAATCTTAAAAATCTATCTTCTATTGTGGAGAGAGAGCCGCCTCGCGTCGATCTAGGTGGATACCTAAATATTTAACGTGCGTTTACGCTGGAACCGTAGTATTTGTTATTGTTATTGGTGGACAATTTTGCATTCTTAGGGAAAACTTTACATGAGCCCATATCAATGGATTTACCTTTATTCTCCACTGTTTTAGCCAGTCTTCTAACTCATGAATATGAGACTGAAGTTGTGCAGACGGTACCCTCGGATCTTGACTTATATTAAAGTGAGCTTGTCGGCATATCCACTGTATAGATGATATATAACAGCGGCCCTAGCACACTACCTTGAGGTACTCCTGCACCGTTTTTCCCATTTCTTGAAAGCTGATCCTTTGACCTTACTTTAAAAGTTCTATCTGACAAATAGCTTTTTTTTAAAAGCTTGTGGATGTTTTCAGGTAGAACCCGATCTATTTTAGTAAGTAGCCCATCATGGCAGACTTTATCAAATGCTTGGGAAATGTCTATAAATAAAGCTGAACAGTATTGCTTTCTTTCAAAAGCCGATCTAATAATTGTAACGATCTATGGTCTTGTTCAATCGTACTATACCTTGCTCAAAAACCAAACTGATGATCTGGGATAACGTTTTATTCATTTAGAAAATTAGTTACACCCGAGACGAATAATTTTTCAAATTTCTTTGACAAAACTGACAGTAGGCTAATAGGCCTGTAGGATGTAATCTGGCTTGAGTCCTTTCCTGGTTTCGAAATCATAACAATTTCATTAAATATGTAAAGTAAAATTCTTACAGCTGAATTAGGTAAGTTTTTTATCATTGATCCTGTAATACGATCAGGTCCTGGTGATTTCTTCATATCCGTATTTTTAATACTCGATTTTATAGAAGATAGCCGAAATTTCCTCGGCTCATTTACGTTGTCACTAATAATAATATAATATAATAATAGTGGAATTACTTATATCATTGTAAGAGCTTTACAGCTTCCCACACGCTATAATCCGTGTTTTTCATTGTATCCAAGATTTTTTTAGAAAGTTGTCGATAACGAATTCGTGTTTCTGCCTCAATTTACTGCGTAAGTTTTTTTTGGCATAAGTTCATTTGCATTTTTGTGTGTGGAGAACAACTGTTTTGCCATTGTCTTCTTAGTCTTCTTTTCTCAATGACGAGCACCTGAATATCTGCTGTTGCCTGGTACGATATTATTTTAGCTGATGGATTTGTTGGCGTTGCAGCTATGTCTGCGGCAGTCACGACGTCTGTGAAATGATCTACAGCTGCTTGAATATCAGCTGGATTTCTCAGTGGGATGTTCAAAGATAAGTGAGAGCTCACATATATTTTATATTTTAACCAATTCGTGTTTCTATTTGGGTAGAAACGAAGGGTTTCAGGTACAATGAATAAACTGTCGTGTAATATAACAGTTGTAGGTGAATGATCGGAAGATAGATTATAGGATGAACTAACAGTTGGTCGCGTTTGATGTTTTTTACTATAGTAAAATCAATAAGGTCTGGCAACTTATTAAAGTCTGTGGGCCAATAGGTGGGTTTACCGGCAGATACGACGTCCAGCTAGAACTAAGGAGTCTGGATCCCCAATATGTGTGCTTTGCATTGTAGTCGCCAGCGGCAATAAATGTTTGTCCTAGCGTAGCAAAGAGCCTGGCAAATTCATGGTGTTCGATTTTATGCCTAGGCGGGCAATACACTGATGAGACTACAATTTTAAAATCTGTAAGATTTATAGTCGTGGCTTGCAAAAAGTCCTCCCTGAATTCAGGCAATGGAAAATGCCCGACGTATTTTCGGACTATAATGGCAGTCCCACCACATGCCCTTTCGCTTGGGTGTTTGGTGTCATATATAAAAAACCCATCAATTCTAAAGCGGTTTTTTATAGTGAAGTGTGTTGTGAATGTGAAATGTGTCTGTAAAAGTAAATACATTCTGTAAGCAAAACCATTTATGTACGTCGATCAAACTGGCTTCAAAGTGGATAAAGATTTTCCCTCGCTTTATGCATTTGATGCTTGCCAAGCAAATAGTGATTCTTCTTCAATGCTCGCATGGCTTGTCATTTATTGCAGTAACCGCTAGATTTAAAAAAAAAACCTAAATGAAGCAACCTCTTCTTGCAGCATGATAACGTGAGATTAAGTCATTGTATGTCCAAAAATGGGTAGCTACTATTGCCAATTCGGTACTTGTCCGGTAGTTTTTAGATCTTCTATAGGATGGTTTGGACGGTACGACTTTATATACGTAAAACTCAAGAGAAATTAACATCAAAATTTATCAGTTTTGCTTGAATGAAAGTGAAAATTTTACAACTGCTTTTTTTTGCGTTTACATAAATGATGCAGAGCGAAACATAATAATTGAAATATACAAAAGAAGAAGCATTAGGTATATTACAAAGAAAAGTGTTGAAAAAAATAAGTTAAAATTAAACAACAACAAATACTAAGAAAAAAAAGCTTAAACATAAGAGGGAAAAATACACTTGTTATATGGGAGTGCCCTTCAATTTTGCAACACGTTTCTTTATACCGGCTCCCTATTTGCTACGGTTTCCAAGATATTGCTATAAAAATTTAAAACTTCAATATAATTTCGCAAAATTCTGACATGCTATAGCAAATCCCAGGGGTACGTGTAATTTCATAATCTTTCTGAATTTCTCTGCGGTGCTTTTATTTGTTACATAAAACGCATACCTGATCTAATAATATGTGATGGTTTTTTGAAAATCTTCAAAATACAAAGAGCGTCATACAACTATCATATTTTCATCCGTATTTAGTTTAAAGGACTTTGTAAGACTTGTGTGATAATGTAAACCACTCCTCACCCATTTATTAGTATTAAATACTCATTTCATAAAAGTGAATATTTACTCAGTGCTTTTTACTGTAACATTGCATCTTTTTAAATTGTAAATCATACCCCTGTTTATTTATTCCTTTTTAACACAACTTTATTATTCTTCTTCTCACTTCCAAGTAATAATTAGCGATGTGTGTGGAGATTAATATGCCGAGTCAAATGTGTTTCTTCGTACTCTAACCAATTTTTGGGAATTGTGCAGACATCTAGTAGAGCATCTAACTGCCCATTTTCCTTTTCTTACTGACAAATGGCAGTTGATAGATGCTCTAGAAGTCTGCAGCTGGATTCATTTTTCATATGGTTCAGATAAGTCACAAAGCAATATGTGCCCACACATTCCAAAAACCCCTCAGAATTTTCTTAGTTGTTTATTTTTTATTGAATCCTTCGAATATAAATTTACAACAGTAAGTATTAAATTATTGTATTCAAATCTTAAATTATAACCTACAATTGTGTTAAGAGAGGCATCTGACCAGAATCAATGTGTTAGTTCTTCTCAGTTTATGGTGCCCCTCTTTGCTTCTTTTGGAAATTTTCAGATCTCGACGGATATCTTCATTTCTTACATGCCAAGGGGCGCAGACGATAACTCGTAAAGTCCTAGACTATCTTCTTTGCAACTTCTGGCTGTGTAATGCGCAAGCAGTACCCCTCGGTTAAATGATGTATGTCCATATTGGTTTTATAATATATTTGTATTAAAAAACTTTGTATTCCTAGTCAAGATTGAGTTAGGACCTGTTAAGCAGTGTAGTGAAATGTTCTAAGTTTTATGAGAGCAATTACTGCCTCAATATACCGGCACCGAATTCAGCGACTGTCTAAGTGAATATCCAAAAATTTAACGTGGATTTTCTAAAAAAAAACGTGGAACTGAAGTTGTTCAGATGCAACTTTCGGATCTTGGTTAATTAACACTCATAAATGCATAAATGCAGTATCGTTTACAGACTAAACTGCATTTGACGTGTATGCATTTGGGTTTGTTGGCATATCCGCTGTATAGATTATATAATAGCGGCTCTAGTATACTACTTTTAGGAACTTCTGCAGAGCTTTTCCAGTTTTCCAGTGTAGGGCTTACAGGTAAACCTCGAGTTAGTTTCGAGAGCAGCCCATCATGCCAGACATTAGCAAACGCTTTGGAAATGTCTCTAAATAAAGCTGAACAGTATTGCTTAGGACTTACTTCAAATGCCGATCTAGTAGTAGTATGCAATGAATGAGTTAATTAATGAATAATTTTATTCAGGTTTAAGCACCTTTTATCCTTTCTGTTAGGCAAGCAAATAATTTGTTTTTATTTTATTTGATATTCCGACATTTTGATTTGTTCCATAAATTAAAATTAAACACGTTTTGACGTATGTACTTACGTGGAAACATAATTAACTAGGCATAGTTGAATTCACACACTGTGTGATTTTTACATTGATGACATTGGTTTTGCCACGTGCTGCATATGCACATACGCTTGTGAATTAAAGATCACAAACAGTTATTAATTCGTTAACTTTCAACACCATTTACATACATATAGATATGTATGTATGTACATTAATTTAAGCTCTCTTGCAGTTTGCTCGAATTGAAATAAATTAACGTATTATGAGTGTCATTAGTTTGTTAAGTGTGCGACATGTAATTAGGCTGACAAGAATATATTTTGTATACACGGATTTCGATTATAGACAATTTACTCCACAACAATATTAAGTGAGTATTTCTTCGATAATTTGCTAAATCACATGCATAATTAAATAAGATTTATTTGGTGCCCAATAAACTGCATAATTTAATTTATCGCACTGAGTGTAAATTTACAAACGAATTTATTATATTGTTTTTTCAAAATAGCACATCTGAGGAACCATAAAAGCGACCAAGCTGAAATGTTTACCATAGATTCAGTACGGTCCATGTTAGGTTATACTTCGGCGTGCTAGGTGACGTTGGTAGATGGCATTAGAGTACAATCAATAGAAATTGCGGTTCCAACCAGTCTTAAATCGAATATCGCATTAATTTATTTTTAAAATATTATATTCTTTATCATTAAAAGTTTAATTCAAACACTTCTTCTTAATATGAATTTCGATATTGTTTCTGATTAATCCCAGTTCAAAACAATATCGTTTTTCATAGCAGAGTGTTTTATTTTATAATTTCTGTTTTTTTAATAGAATTTTATGGCGTAATTAATTTTTTTAGGGGTTTTTGTGTTGGTTTTCTCATAAGAACATTTTAAATAATCAGGTTGAATTAAAAATTGCAGTAGAATATTTATCTACTTAAGTGGAAATGACGAGTGTCGCCCGCAAACATTTTCTGAATAAAATTCGATAATGATGTGATATGCGCGCCGAATATTAAAATGCTTTTGAAGTAGAAGTAGTAAATTTCCTAAAATTAAAAACAATCGTTATGATATTTATTTCGCTGAAATTTTGCTATTATTTTACAAATCTGCATTATGGAAAATAATATGTAATCTACATTTTGGTAAATAGATTTATTTAAATTCAAGTAAGTTGTTAGTCTTACTTTGCGATTACCCCCGTACAGAGTGGCAATAACATTAATTAATCTGCACACGCAGGGTTAAGCATGTTTTCCTATTATATTGAAGCATACACTAAATGGGAAAAAGCTATTGGATTGATATTGGTTTCTGATAAATAGCTCGCGCCTTAAATTCAATAACTGCGGTGAAAATCACACTACAAACAGTAGGGGCTGTAAAGTCCTTCAACAGGTAAAAAAATCAAAAATAGAACGTAAACCTTAATATGATCCAAATATAAGGCTTCCCAATATCCTGAGCCTTATGCTGGTTTTATTGTCAGTGGACAACCTAGTAATGTACCACATACTAAACCGCGCTATTCGTACGCGCAAACAGAGTCAGTGGCGTCACTGACTCTGAAAAAACGTAAGGAATTTTTAATGCCGGCATTTTGTGAAGGCATTTTACAAGCTACGTCTATAAAACTTATTGATTTTAAAGTTGTAGTCTTTTCTGTGTATTGCCCGCCTACGCATAAAATCGAGCACCATCAATTTGACAAGTTCTTTGAAAAAGTGTTCGTTTCTTGTTTATCTCAATGAACTAAACATTATCCCAGACCATCCGCTTCGTTTCTGAGCAAGACATAGTACTATTAAGCAAGTTCTTGTAGTTGTCAGCGTTATTAGACTGATATTTGCAAATAAGCAATATTGCTTAGCTTTATTTAATAACAATTCTCAGGCGTTTGATAAAGTCTGGCATGATGGGCACTTACGAATATAAGTCGGGATTCTTCCTAAAAACTAACGCAAGATACTTAAGAGGTCTTTGAGAGATAGAACATTTAAAGTTAGGTCAAGGTATCAGTTTTCTAAAAATTACACAATCTCTGCAGGAGTGCGTCAAGGTGGCCGCTATTATATATATTTTATAAAGCAGATATGTCAACAAGCTCATATACATACACGTCAACGTTTGCAGATGACGCTGCATTTATAAGTTTTAATTAACCAAGTCCAACCAACTTTGGCTTCAGCTGTGTGCTACTGCTTGCGAATCAAACATTCAGAAGTTACAAAGAAGACAGTCTACGATTTTACGACTTATCATCTGCGCCTCTTGGTATATAAGAAATGAAAATATCCACAAAGATCTAGAAGTTCCCACTATCCAAGAAGAATCAGAAAAACTCTCATGCAAATATGTAAATAAATTAGAGGTCCATCCCAATTGGCCTGCATGGAGTTTATTGCGAGGATCGCCTTTTAAGTTTTTACAATCGAACAATAGTTGGCGTTAAAGAGTTGTGGCACCACTGTATTTGCGAACATTGACGTTTGTTATTGCAATTTACAAATTGACTGAGAAAGTTGTTGATAGTGAACGTTTAAAAGAAGCAAGTTTATAAAAAAAAAAAAATGGAAATCCTCCGTGAAGGCTTACGTTGGATGATTTTTGACGATTTAAAAAAAAGGCCTAACTCAACCATGATGAATAGAATCGCTCCGTGCAACTTTTGGTAATGAAGCACCATCAATTATAATTGGTTCGCAGAATTTAGTAATGGTTTTCTTGTTCCCCACTGTCAAACAAAAGGCAGCGATTTTCATCACTTCACGAATCTGTTGAAGACTTTCAAGACCATGTTTCTACGATATGAGCTTCAGAGTGGAAAAAATGTTTCCAGATTTAGTGTGAGCGTATGCAAGAATGTATAGACCTTAAGGGCGAATATTTTGAAAAGCAATAAAACACTTTGTTTGGAACTTTTTCGCTTCTGTTCCACTTTTCGTAGCAATATGATGGCACCAACGACAAAGAAAAATAGACACATTGTACCTGATCAGGCGGTTCTTCCAACCTAATCGTAGATATTAACTTAAGATTTAAATACAATAAATTAATTATTACATTGCTTATAATTAATAAATAGTAACCTAGAGCTAAGATTTGAATACATATTATAAATTTATCTTAAAAGGATTCAATAAAAAAAATTTATTGAAGTTAATAAATTGTCATAGTGTTAATAATAACACTAAGGCAGTTTTACCAAAGCCACTAATGCGCGATCAGCTGTTGCACGTGTGTTGCTACGGTTTTACCACGTACTTTTATAATGCTAGCCACAACAGCAATAACAAATTTACTTGAAAATATTGAAAAGATACTAGATTGTGAAAAATTTCAAGTAAAAAAATAAATAAAAATATATCAAGAATATGTTTTTTCACAGTATCTTCTTAACAACCAGTACTATTCATAATTTCTTACATCGAAGAATAACACAGTGTCGCAGTTAAAAAAATTGCATAAAAAGCCAATGTGTGATTTTTTTAAAGCTTCTTCGTTATGCTGCCGTCACGAGCACACCCTACAGAGCAGGCTGTTTTGAAACATTAACAAATTGTTTCTTATCTATGATTTATTTGTTCAATTAGAAAAGTAGTTTAATAATATTTATTACCACATTCTTATTAACTATTTAAATGAGTTTGCTCGTATAATCGCTGAATACTACTTCTTTAAAATGTATTAACCATTTTCAATGTTAAAAAACACTTGCACAAGTTGTTGCTACTAAATTAGCACTATTTTGCATACAGAGTAGTCATTTTGTGGCGTTAACAATAAATAATAATTAGAACATGAACAACGTAAGCGACCTCACAACGCGTGTGCTATTTATTGTTTATAGAGGGTAATTTTTTCAAAGTCTGAAACTACAAAACGAAGTACGTTGCTGCAACCAGATTCCAATAGTTCTAAAAACTTTATCTCAATTCAAATGAAGGTTTTATGCAGAAATTTATTTATGTAGTAATATTTTGCACAAAACAGTTTAAAAAACAATACGGTAAAGTTTAAACAAGTTACTATTGTGAATTGATTTTATTCAAATAGAAGTCCAAAAAATACATGAATACTTTTGATAAGTTGCGTTACAGTACAGTATTCGATTTGCACACAAAGTTTAGATGATATTTACTGACTTTAATCGCTTATACTTGGACTTTACCGCTCTCCCAGTACCACTGACATTTCAGAGCCCTTGGTGATTAAGATCATTAAAATAATGATGGAAGAAAAAGTATTGAGTATAATGAAAGCTTACCATCAAGATACATTTATTGCGGTCTATACATCAGGGAGAAAAGAGAACTTCTTTGATCTTTTTTTATGAAGTTTGACAGCTTCAGTCACTATTTAAAAATGTTATCTCTACCGGCCTCTGTATGATGCATGTATTCAACATACGGATTAGGACTGCAGATGTTAATTTCATTCATTCATTTTAAAGGCCGATACGTAGAGAAAAAACACCATTGACATGACCACACCATCTAAAGATAATAGAAATATATGCAAAATGTCCGACAAAATAACTGAAGTAAATGTAGCAGCTATTTGCGAAACGCCTATACTGCGCATACCCTCCTGGTCAAACGGAAGCCATGTGCAAATCCCATTGGGAACTAAGCCATTGAATAAAGCTATTGGATAAATTAAGGCAGGAAAAATGTGTAAAAGAACCAGGGAGCAACATTTACACACCCTAACACGTTCATTGACGCGAAAGTACTAAGTGCATTTACGGAGTGTGTAAGATGGCTCAGGGGAAGCATAAGTTCAACAGATGTGAACGGTTAATCGACATGTGGTAGACATTTCCAGACATAACAGACCTCAGAGGCATTACCAGAAAAATCTTGAGGAAATGTGCTTGGGGCATTAAGTTCCTATAGCTCTCTATGTTCGTGTTCACAGGGACTGAATTGTCTTCTACTCTCCCCGGTGACTACTTTCATCGTCTACTGAACGTAGTCGAATATCCTCAAAAAGAATTTGCAGCGCCAGCCCATAAGAGTCGTATTTCATTTTCGGTTTCATAGCTGTTGTAAATAGTCGGATGCACGCTATTTATACTTGAAATTGTGTTTCGTTCATCCAATATTGTACTAAATATTGAGCATTAATAGCTGCCGATTTCCTAACACTCATATAAACCGTAATTACAAATAAATCAACATCATCTGTAGTGTGTCTGTAATTAGGCCCTCAACAGTGCTCGCAGATATTTTGACAATGCTCTGATTACATATTATGTAATCACTGCAAAAACAGTCAAAAGAAGTCATTAGCGACACCAAAAGGTTCAGTGTGCTCCAATTTGAAGTGAATTTTTATTTTTAGGCTGCCTGTTTTAAGAAAAACCATTTACCGTGCAATAACCAATTTTTTTTTATTTTTGATCTTTTTTTAAAAATGTTTGAAATTTGTTTTTGCTTTCCATCAAATTTGCTTTTTATCAAATAAAGTGCTTAAAATATGTAGCATCTATCATACCATTTGTTTATAAATTATAAAGCTCTTTTTCACACTAGGTGCTAATGCACTTATCATAAAATCTCTTATATATGCGACTATACCTACGACTGCTTATAACTCTCAATTCGTTTATAGATTTGCCTTTATAAGTATTTTGAGTTTTGTTGCAGTTGGGGTGGTTCATATCCGATAAGAATTTTATTCGTAAGACACCGAAAATACTTCGCGTTGTTCGACTAGTCGACTAATTTCAGAAAGAGATTAGCTGAACCGTTTTAGGGCAATACTTTGGGATAAGTCATAGTAGCGGCATCGGCTGACTACTCTGGACCGCGGCTTCGGCTGATTGTTGTTAAATTGTAGGAAAACCCGCCGATACCCCTAGAGTTTCATAACGCCCAAATCCGATTGAGTGTAACTTAAGGTTTGTGGGCCCATAAGTCGGCCCTAGATTTACGTAACTGAGCAGCTAACCTTAGTCTTAGACAAGACCACGTTACAAATTTCATATCAATAAAATTTTAGAAAGAAACGGTTATTTTAGGTGCAATTTACCCAACGTCAAACACTGCGCACATTAGTTGATGTTGTTATCTTTTCCAAATAAGCCAATTGAACAGCTCTGTCATTATTAATAACTTTTGTCTGTGCTGCAGAGTTTTCAACAATTCTTTAATTAAAATCATGAACAGTAATATTTAAACATTAATTATTATAATTAATTAATACATTTTTTCTCTCTTTATTTTTTTAGGTATGTGTTCGTTTTTATTAAACCGACTGGCACTTATGACTGCTGTAAGTATAAGCGTTTTTGAAACTAGTATGTACTCGTATGAACGTGTCGCATATCGATTGTTTATGATTTTGTATTTTGATTGTTTTTGATTTTAACCAATATTTTTATTGTGCGTATTTTTTTGAAGTTCAGTTTAATAATTTGCGAGATACCACAGTTATGGCCTTTTATCTTGGCCATAATATTTTTTTTGCGGTTTTACGAGCCGTGAACTTTTTTGTATTTGAATGTTGTTGTTGCTTCTTTTTTTGTTGTTGTATGATAATAAAATATTTTTTTAAATCAGTTAATTTATTTATTGTACAAATAATTTGTATCCAATAAGCAGGTGAGTGAGTTCTAAAAATTTATACACCTGTCTTCTTCGATGACTTTCAGTTGGAAGCAATACTTAATTTGGTTTTGTTTTCCTTAAAATACATAAGTAATAACAGAGAAAATCAATCGTAAACTATTAGACATCAATACAAATTTATTTAATTAACATTTTGTTCTTCGTGGCAGTTGTCAGATTCCATATATAAAAATTAAGGGAAATCTGTTTTAATTTTTTATATATTGAATTTGACAACTGCGTTGAAAATAATACATAGTTGTTTAGTGATGCCTTCACCTTATCGACTATGCCTGAAACAAATATTTACCAGTACAATTGTAGTTAATGTAAAACCAGTGTTAGCGATTGAAAGGGCTAGAAAATATTATGGATGAGAAAAAATTGTGCTCCAACTCTGGCACAAAGGGCACCTTAGTGTTGTAACAGCATAATTTAAACCTAACGCAGATGTGAAAACATACAAGATCCAAGGTGCAAACAATTGGAGGACCGTATATGGAAATTGAAATCATAGCATTGCATTGTCTAAACCTGCTGGGAAAAAGCGTTTACAAATCTCCTTTACCACTCTTCGAATTGTTGACATTCCATTTTTAACCATTGGAACAATCATAAGTACCAGCTGTGCAATACCAGAGGTGCGACTTGTACGAAAAAATTCCATAAAATTTAAGTAGGACATTCTATATTTTAAAGCAAGCTATTAAGCTAGTTTTCAAGAAATATATGTGTTTCAAAATTTTCTCAATGTCGCTTGTTTTTGTGGTGTTTTTGATTTGACAATTATTTGTAATCCTCTCTTTTGGTGGTTTTACGGTTGTGGACAAATGAAGATAATTAAAGTGCATATTGTTGAAAAAGAAATATAAAATTCGTGTCAGTTTAAAAAGACAAATAAGAAACGAAATTGAAAAAACCTAATCTATCAAATAAAAAGGACATAATACGTTCGAGCAAAGTTGTCAGCAAACGCTTTAAATAAACAAAAATGTAGTAAATGACCCCTAGAAGCGCCCGCAATTTTAAGCCGATCATGACTTAATTATAAAGAAATAAAACAAACTCTACCTCAGACGAAGTTGACGAAATTCTTTTTAATATTTCAAAGGCCCTTGTATGCCATTATGTCTCTATCGTGGTTCTGTACGGTGGCATGGATCCGAAAGGTTCAATTTTCAATTCACGTCTCCTCTACGAGAGATAACTATACCCGGAACATGTAAAAATTTCTCAAACAAGAGATGAAGACTAATGACGTTTTCGTTTCTTAAACAAAATGTTGCCCTTTTGAAGACTTTTCCTAATTTTACAATCCAATAGGAATGGTTGGCTAATTCCCGAGAAATGCGACCATTTGCATGTCCACCGTCTCCTATCACTCTGAAATATACTGCAGTAGTCATAGTAATGATAACCATTTTACAGGCGCAGCTGCATCTGTGACGCCCTTTCACTGCCAATACACTGCGCTCAAAAATCTAAGAAGGCACTTAGTTATTAAGCAATATTTGCTGAATTGGAATTTAACAGTATTCAGGTGCAACTGGCGTTAGCGAGTTATGCACCCCATCAAATAATCGGGTTACGATTTTCCAATTACTCAAGGATATATAAATGTCTCGCAAAAAGAGATGAGATAAGAAGCTTAGGTTTAAGAGTCTCGTCATCTGCTTTAGAGAGGAACCGCTAATTATTTGTGTTGTTAGTGTATAGCGTGCAATACCTCAGACAATTTATCAATCACTTGGTTATTTGTTATGCCAGTTCTTTGTTTGTTGTGCATTTTTAAATAAGTAAAGAAATTCGTCATATACGTTCCCGTTCTGTATTCCGAGTGGAGTGAAAACGTGTGGAATTGTAAAAACACTGGGAATTGAATAATTCGAAAATTAGCTGTTCTTCCTTTCACATATTTTGTAGAAAATAAAGTTGGATTTGAAGATTTTAACACAATCCACTAAATTATTCGGAAGTGGAAAACAGAGCAGCTAAAACATTATTAGAATAAAATGTTGCGGATTTGGAATAGAGAACAGCACTAATAATTATATAACTTTTTGTAAATCATGCCTACAATTTTCATTTACTATTCATGTTTACGTTTCTCTCTTCAAATTAACGTAGCAACTTAAACAGTTTTTGGAAATTCATCCAGATAGAAAACATTTGGTTGAAATCGATATTTCACTAACTGTATGACTGACTGTTTGGCAAATTGCAGAATCGATTGATTTTTATTCTTGATGATTTAAAGCATTTAAAGCATCTATGATTTATGCATCTTGAATTCCTAAAAAATGTCTAAGCAAGATGACGTTCTGATTATGCACCAGAAGTAGTTCTTCGAATAGTGACGTTGTCAACCTAATTGAATTATAGGTGCCGAAAAGGATATCGTCTTCTATCCGACTTTGTTAAGCCTATTTAATGAAAATCTTTTCTTCAATGTTAATCCGGTGAAAAATCTTTTCTGTTTTCCAACTGTCATATGGTTGCCAAATCTGGAAACTCTATTTTCATTTGTGTTCACTTTAGTTTGCCATTTTATCACGAATAAACTTGCGCTAGAACAAACAAGGCTGGCATTTTGTGCATTACTTTTTTTTTGCATTCGAGGTTAAATTCGGGAATGTTTACGAATATTTTAATGCAATATTGTGTTCAGTAATGAGGAGGCGCCTCATATTTGCCTTAATGGGATTCTCCATAAGCAAAGTTGCCGCATTTTGTGTGAGTAAAATTAGGGAGGGATTTTTGAGGCACCGCTAGATAATACAAAGAACATGGACCGATGGAATTATTGGATCATACTTATTTAAGCCGGTGAGATATTATCGGCAACGTTTTTAAAGTTTACGTCTGGGTTTTATCACATTGTTATTGATTCACTTTATAAGACATCTTGTAGTCCTTACATCACTTTTATTTAAAACACAACGAAGAACATTTTTGAGGAACATTTTAACCCCCTGACTCTTTGCTATATGTGTCTATTTGGTCGATCTCGAAACTTAAGCTGGGTTTAAGGTTAAGTTTCGTACTTATTCACGATTAGAGCTGAAGTAAAGCAGAAAAACATGTGAAAATAAGGCCAAGCTCCTATCAAACAATTTCGGCAGTTAAAAGTACTGAGATCGAGCTGAGAGCCAAGAGTATGTACAATAATATCCCTTTCCTATGAAACCTGGTGTTTGGTAACATTTTAACATAATGTTAAAGTTAAGAAAATGTTGATATATTACACGAATAAGAATTCAGTTAGATTTCCAAGCAATTTTTTTTTTTGAGCATTACATTTCACACTTGAGTTACTTTCGCTTTAGAAACCATTTTGTAAAGCCCTATAAAATAATTATGTGTTGCATAAACAATATTTTCAACCAACCTTTGTCATGTAACTCATCAAAATACAAATGGGATTGTTGTAATAAAAAAAGCCGACTTCAGCATTGTGTTGAATTTAAGCTAAAAAAATTAAACGCAATTGCATCAACAACTAAAGTGCAACGCGCGGCTCACCTGAATATATTTAATTCTTTCTAGTTCTTACCACTCGCGCGACCAAAATGCATTCATACCCAAAGAGACTGAGGACCAGAAATTGAAGTTGATCAGCAATGTTGATAAAAACCTTGTGTGCGTCGGTGGGCGTTTGTTAAAAAATAAAAATTGTTCTTCCAATTCTCTTTAAACCGGCATGAATGAATGAATGGCAAGAAATATCTCTAATGAAAACACGAGGGAAAATTTTTTAGAAATTGTATTAAGTATTGCAACATAAAATATAGCAAGAAAAAACATGAATGATTGCTAACATGGTTGAGCGAATTGCTGGCTGGTGTTTACGTACAATGAAATTGTAATTTGGGTCAAGTGATTTAAAAAAAGAAGAAAGTGGTAAATTTGTTTTCTTGAAGCGATATTAGACACGTTATATAAATTCGGTTAATGTTGCAGTTTTAATCTCATATGCCTATTTTTTTGCGGAAATATCGATGATTTTAGACCACTCCGAACCCGCTGTATTGATGTTTTAGGGAAGTTTTTTGCCCATTGCCGAGAAAGACCAAACAGGCCCATACAGCGAAGAGTTAGAGAATTAAAATGTTCCATGTAGGGTGTTACATAAGAGCGCTGAACACACGTTATATCTAAAATCTAAGGATTGTAAGATTCCCTATGCCAATTCACTATAACAATATGCACAAGGGGAGGATTAAAGCTAGATGTAAACTTTCAAAGCACCAATACACGTATATACTTTTTTTGTCTCCTCTGTCGGAATCCGTTGTCAGAACCTTGTTATTTTTTGTTGTTGCACAGTGTTATCTACAGAAATTTTACTCAGTCCCTCCTAGCAGATCATATTTTTGTAGACATTTATCTACTTTGCTGTTAAATAGGGCGTTCGCAAAAACTTTTTACTTTATTTCATAATTTTTATAATAACTTTGTGTCATTAGCGATAAAAATTATAATTGGATTTTAATTAAAATTCGTAAAATGCTGCTTTTGTTCCTCGCGCTTAAGTTTGTAATCTTTTTAACCATCACAGCAGAAAATCTCGTATAAAAGTTTTGCACATTTCACTGTAATATCTTTTTTTAAAATCTTCATGACTGCTTTTTTATGTACAGTCGTCATGAGGAAATACAATTGCTTCTGGATTATATAACAGCAACAAGGACATTGAACTACAATTTCATGCTTTTGTAGCTCAGAACCACGCGAGGTGTTATTGCTCTCCGAACACTGTAGAATATTTAAAAGGGAATACATGTATATTGTAGAATTAAATAGGGAGATAACAATTTCTTTATGCACAAGTTTTCCCTCTCAATTGGTACTTGATGATCAAATGCTTATCAACTCAGGGTGGCGAATTCGCACTATGAAGTCTTGTGCGAGATTGAGTTAAGTAATCGTGAGAGCGGGTTCGGATGACGGTGTGATTTTTTTGAACTCGTTTTTTAGCAACGGTACTTCTAGGTGACTATGATTGTTTTCAATTCTTAATTGCCATACTGGTGCATTAATGGTTCTACAAATATTTGCCTGAGCCCAATCTTTAATATCAATACTTGCATTATTAAGCGTTTCCATATTTGGAGTCCTTATGCGCAAGTTGGATTTAAAACAGTCTTGTACGGAAGACGGCCTAATTTTAATTGCCAATACAAATTAAAAGTTCGCATTTTGCCTCTAAGTAAAACACCCATCTCAGTGAATGCCAAGGCATGTGACATGTTAATTCTAAGGGATGTTTATATTACCAATAAGAGGAGCACTATATCCTCTTTTGAGCGAAAATGTAATGCGTTTATTCTGTTCATTTGGTTTTATCATCCAGTTTTTGAAGCTGGTTTCCCAACGCCTGTGATAATATTCTGGACCTATAGGCCTCATTTTGAACTGAGAATTGTAACGTTATCAGAAACGGAAATAGCCAATTTATCACAAGCACGCATATCATAGGTCTATAGTAAAAAAAAGTGCTGGACCGGTAATACTGAGCAGTAAAGTACCATCTTTAATTAAGTAATCTTCGATAAGTAAGGTGGTAGTAATATCTATATATGTATAAAAGAGAAACTCTGTCTCAGGTTATAAAGATTTACCCTTTTTTGTTTGTTAGCTCCACGGTGTTCGCGTAAAGTGAACAAAACATTTTCTTAAATAATTTGGACAAGCAAGATAATTATCTTAATTATTTTTATTATGATAGAAGGATCTATGACAATTATGTGTGAAACAAAATATCAGCCAAATATCAGACTCTGAGACGGAATTGAGGTTCAATGTCGTTAATGCGCCAAATTATCTCATCATTTAGCTTTTGAATTGTTACTGGCTTATTGAAGTGTCAAATCGCATGATCATAACGGCTAATAAACCTCACCACGAAGTGTGATAGGACAGCCATTGAATTTATCGCGCAAAATAACCATTGTTCGTTGGCTGTGTGGCAAGTGACACCATCCGGTTGGAACCACATATCGTCCAGGTCCATATCCTAAATTTGTGTCGCAATAGTGACTTACAATAAACATCGTGCATTATGGTTGGACCAGCCTGTAGTACGGTCTGTCGAAGGAAGCGTCTGTCGTATCTTTTCCTGGCTTCGGATTTCGCAGGAGAAGGTCAGTGGCAGAACAGGTATTAAAGAGTTTCCTCCTCGTGGTCGTAATAACTTCTACAGAAGTCATTGTATGAAATATTCATTCTTCTTGCATTTGCCACAGTGATACAACGCCCTGATAGTACCGTGTCTGTTCCGGGTTTGCTATGATTATCGTGTAATGTCGATAGACCAGAATGAGTGGGCAATAATGAATGTTCGCAGGAATGCCTTTTAGAGCTTCGCTTCCACATTGTCGTCCATACGCCTGCCGCAATAAGGCCTGACCGGCGAATAAGAGCCATTTGTTTGACGATTATATGAGCTGACAGTCGGTGCATTTTGATCTTATTTTGGAACTACGCCTGACAGTTCGCTCATAAAGACCCGTAAGTTGTCTGAGATCTTCAGAAAAACAATTTCCACCAAATACGGACCCAATAAATGGCGATTATCTTTAAAACTATTCCGAAATATCTACATGTATTTAATACTTTGTGAAATGACAAATTATTGTAGACGTAGACCAAAACAATAAAATAAAACATGAAATCGATATCGATCTGCTTAAGATTAACTTATTTTTTTATTTTATAAATTTAAGAAATTTTCCTTAACAACCAGTAGCATTTTACTATCATCGTTGTGATCGTCATAACTTTGTTTTTCACTTAATTTCTGGGCGTGCTAAAATTTAAGGAGGCGACATTCTTCTCCATTAAAATGCAATTTACTGCACATCATTGTTTTCTCGAACACAGATTCACACACATAGACGTTATTAAAGGTATAAAATAAAACAACCTCCATAATAATGTAAAAAGAAATTACATTTAAAACAGAAACAGACAAAATGAAAAAAATAATCTGGAATAAAGTATTTTTTAAACATACTCACATACGACTATTTATATACACAAACACATTCACACACACTCACATAAACTGAAGTAGAAAATAATTTACAAAATAACTCCCAGCCAACAATGTGCAAAAACGAGTAGAATGTGAAATGCCAGGAGGTTTTGTTTTGGGTGTTCTTCTGATGTTGTTTTTGTTTTGTTGTTATGGATGGTTTTATTTTAGCACATATATTTAGGTGAACATCAGCATGTAAGCATAATGAAATTCTTTTAATGACGTTGGCTTCTACTCAGAGGATAAGAAGTAGTAGAGTGCAAAATAACAAAAACAGAAAAAAAACAAAATAACATCAAATAAGATAAAAATCTACGTTAGAATTACACAGGCACATTCTATTTGGTACGTGCAACAACATGAACATACATACACATAAACATACACAACTAAACAAAATACGAGTCAGTAAGTTTATGAACCCACTCACACAAACACAACAAGTAAAGCATCAAAGTATGCAGTGAACATAAAAATGCTTCTATGCCTTAAGGTAGGCTACACTTCTTTTCTCTTCCATGTGCAGAGAAATAAGAAAAAAGAGAACAATAAAAAATATAAGTGTGTTTTATAGAAGAGATAACAATATTCTTCTTATGGTTGGGCATTTTCCATCTATTCGGTTTTTGCAACTTTTCTTCATTCATTTAAAAAATTTTTAATTACAAATGCCACTTAACGTGCATAACTATTAAAGTAAGACTGTTTTTAAATAGTATTAAACTGATTCCGGCGGTTGGAAAACAATTCCCCTCGTGTTATATCGGCTAAATTTTGTTAAATTTTTTCAGAAGTTTATTGAGTGAATTAATAATGAATTCATAACCAAATATTGTTTTAACATTTTATTTCACTGAAACTTTCTAAAAGAAAGTTGCAATTAGTGAGGCTCAAAGTAAATGAGGTGATTCAATCAATTCTTCTATTTATTACAATTATGCCTGGCTCACGTGGCATCACGTAATACGATTGTCAGATAACAAGACAAACAAAACAGTCACGTTTTGACGATGTACTTTCATTTTTATAAATCTGTCTTGGATTATGCGATCCCCAAATACGGCAATGTTGCTTATTCACATGTCTATTTAGATGAAGAAGTGCCCCATCGCTGAACAAAATTTTCTTCGAAAAACCAACTTCGGGTCTGCGCAACTATTCGACAATAACACGATGTTGTAGCTGGTCTCTGGACTATAATCTTTGAATGATTTTGATCTTGTACGAGCGTAAGTGAAAATTCTTTGTCAATATTCGTTGCGTAGTGGACTACGAAAGCCCCAGTTGATGCGATCGATGTGTCTAGTTGGTCGCTTGCACTTCCACGAACTCTGTTAATATTTTCGCACGAACGACCTGACCGAGCGTGCTGAGATGTTGTCATGTTACATATTCACCAAACTGTGCGCTCAGAACTTCGAATACATACACCAGAACAGTTGCGTAAAGAACGATATGCATTTCCTCTCGAGATCCCATTTCCATATTACGTTTTTCCGCTGTGTTTGATTTCATAAAGGTATCTAGATTATTAATTTCGTATTGTTAGTGTTGCTACTTTAATGCTTCGAAAATATTTAACTCACTGTGGAAACGTTGAAATAATAATTATTTCTATAGTGTACGCCAAATTTAAAGATATTTTCGCTTAGATTAAGTTCTTTAATCAAATTCGTACCACTATTCTACAATTTAAGAAAACACTTCCAGAAAAAAAGACAAACAAAAACTTTACCCTAATTTTTTTGGTTCCTTATTTTGGAACATTTTTCTTTTTTTGGACTTTTTCTTTCGCGGTAAACGCGCCAACTTTTGTCGTAATGAAAACAATTTGTGTGCACAGCTGTAGTCATCAGGATTCCTCGTGTTTCAAAAATTACACTTTCATTCATAAATGTATAAAGGGTGTTTTTCAAGGAATCTTTTAACAAAAAAATTTAATTTGGTTTAATGTACTGAAGCCGTATTTTCAATCTCTTTTTTGTTCGTGTTGATTTTGTTGCGAAAATGTTTTTATAGGTGTCATGTAATTTATTCGTAAATTAGCACCTTTCCCATGTATGTATGTATGGGTTTCAATGATATTGCATACAGTAGTTTTGAAATATCACGAACTTTTATTCTCATACGTTACGTACGAAACAGAAAGCAACCTGGTTAATTTAGGAAGGATTGTGGACAATTACAAAAAAAATAAGCTTTTTGTTTTGGTGTATCATGAGCCAAGAGAAAAAATTCCAAGTGCTATAAAAGTATCAGGAGCTCTTTTAACTGCAGTAAGAAGCATTTTATTCTAGTTTGCAAAGGAATGGTAAAATTACTCTTGCATGGAAAATAAGTACTAGATTGGCCTTTTTAAATCGGGGGTTGTTCAATCTCTTTTAGAAGAAGTAAATAAAAAAGAACCGATAGGCTTTGACATGGCGTCTTGACTAGCCATAAATCTGTCCAGGCATCGCACATTTTGCTGTTCGCACTGAAAAATGCCTAGTCAAGTTTCATATTCAAACAGAGTTGTCCGAACAATAGTTCGCACAACTGTACTATGACATTACACAAACAAAATACACAGGTAAAATAAAAAGTGTGTGTGTGTGTGTGCTCGTCTGTATACACTTTGTATACACTATACAAAAGCATCCATACAATCTCGATGAGAGACAACAAAAATTATGCCTAAACTGAACAGGAACATCTACACATTTTCTTTAAACAGAAGATCACGAACGCATTTTCTCTCTTTTGTATGCAGACGCTCTCTCAATGTGCGAACAAATTTATGGCTTGTCAAGACGTAGTGTAACTTGTGCGACGTCCGTTGTTTCACTCCTTGTTATTGGAATATGAGAGAGTGAGTACGTGGATAGATGATCTGAACTGTCAAATTTAGCTACTTCTATACACTTTTTCCAGTTGCTATTTTTATCTATCAAACAACTTAACCCCCTTTGCTTGTTAGTTTTTTCCATTACTTTCAGTTAAATTTGTTCTATTTTTACCAACTCATTTGTACGACAAATTAAAATTTTTTACCGCTCCGCGGTTCTGCTTTATTGCAAAGTAGTTTTTAAACTTATTTTCTTTTTCGTTAAGGGCAAAATGGAAATATTTAGAAATTTTTAAATTTTGTTTTTATTTGCAATAAAAATTCTGGCGGAGTTTTGCGTTGCGTTTTATAAGTAAAGCCTCTTTATATTTTAATATAAAACTCGTTTTGAACGAGAGTTTTAGAATTAAACAAAAGTATGCGCATTTTAAGTATTTCACATTTTATTTACGGGAACATTATTAATCTGTTAAATATGTGTATCTTGATATCTTCTATATTTATTGTATTTACTTTAGTAAAAAAAATTCTAGAATTTTTAAAACTTAGAAAACAATCGATAAGCAGTCAGTTAGGTAACAGATTAATTTATTCAAAATAAACAATCGTATTTAAGTTTTTTACAATGCAGGTTTTTTAACGCTCAAACTTTGTTTCCCAGAGCACCTTTTAAAGAAAAAGTCTTTTTTTTTTGCAGACCATAGTTACCGTCTCTTTCTAATTCCTTCAATTTTAGCTACTCTCCCAATTTTGCGATCAACAATTTTAATTCCAAATTTACATATGGGGCGTTCCACAATCCAAAAAACTTCTAGTAGATGTGAATATGCATACAAAAAATATTTTTTGTTGAAGTTTATATGCCGGGTTATAGGGTGCGCTAAAAAAGTGTTGCCGTTTTTGAAATTTCGTTTTTTTATTATTTTTTCGAACTATAAAACAATTTTTTGTGTTTTTTTTAAAGCTTTAAATTTATTTAATTGAATCTTTCTAAAAGAGAATTACAATAAGTATTAAAATCTTATCTCTAAAATATTATTTATTAATTTTTACCAATGTGATATATAATCTATTGTAATCAAATCTTTATAAACTATATATTATTGGGTTGGGTAAGCCGTCTCGCCAGGCTCAATGTGTCAGTCTTTTTTAGTCTCTGGTGCTCAAGAAATTGTAATAATTTGCGTAAAAGGGTGTTAGGGTAGACCTCTAGTTTGTTTACGTATTTTGACGTGTATGTTTTTGCTTCTCTTTGGATAGTGGGAACTTTTCATTTCTTATATACCAGCGGCGCATAACCTTCAGTAATGCCTGAATAACGGTTTTGTGTTAGAGGACTTGGTATTCCAAAGCCAAGGTTGAGTGAGGACCTATTAACCAGTGTAGTTGAGTTGTTCGCAGTTTTATGGCCGTTATTTTTACCTCAATATGACGGGACGAAGTTAGACACTGGAACATTTGTTATTGTTATAGGGGGAACATTTTTCCTTCTGAGGTAAAACGTTACGTGAGCAAATTCCGATGGAGTTACCTGTACTCTTCACGTCTTTAGCTCATTAACTTGAGACTGAAGTTGTTCGGATTCAACTTTCGGGCCTTTGTTAACATTTATAAATACAGTGTCATCTGCAAACGTTGACGTATATGTATTTGGGCTTGTTGGCATATCCGTTGCATAAATGATATCTAATAGCGGCCATAGTATACTACCTTGAGGTACTCCTGCAGAGATTTTGCCTTTTTTTAAGTTGATCTTTTGACCTTACTTTAAATGTTCTACCCGCCAGATAGCCCTTCTTCAAAAGCTTGTGAGAGTTTCCCAGTAGTACTCCAGTTATTTTCGTAAGTAGGCCATCATTCCAGACTTTATCAATAAATAAAGCTGAACAATATTACTTACTTTTAAATGCAGGTCTAATAACGGTGATAATTCTGTGGACTTGCTCAGATGTACTATGATTTGCTTGAAAACCAAACTGATGGTTTTGTTTTTAAGGTAAGGTTTTAAAGATGAAACGAATAATTGTTCAAACCATTTTGATGAAATAGACAACAGGCTAATGGGCCTGTAAAACGTAATCTGACTTAAGTCCTTGCTTGGGTTAGGGATCAATACAATTTCAGACATCTTCCAAGAGCATAGGAAGAATCCAATTCGCAACATTGCATTTAATACGAACCGTAAAATTCTCAGAGCATAATTATATAAACACCTTATCATTGACGTGGTAAAACGATCAGGGCGGGCAAGGCGATTTTCTCATATCTAGAGTTTTTATTGTAGATTTTAATAACGATAGCCGAAAGGATCATAGAATCAATCTCAGTTTAACCGATATTTGGAATAGTAAAACTACTTATGTCATGTAGTGTGAAAACCTTTTCTAAGTGATTTACGAAGGCATTTACCTTTTCAGTTGAGCTCTTAGTTCATGTGCGGTTTTCAAATCTTAATGGGGATTCGTAGGCAATAGGACATTTTAAGTGCCTTGAAGCAATAAAGAAAAAATTAAGATGAGTTATCCATATGGAAATTCCCTGCTCTTTTTAAAAAAATATTTGATTGGAGAAAACATTTCTTTTGTGTTTGCAAAATCGGAAGTGACCATTTCAAATTAAAATTTTTCTAACTTCGACATCATTTTTTGAAACGGGGCATGCATTATATTAAAAGATACGATTTGAATATCGTCTTAGTGGCTTGTAATGTGATACACTGCTTTACAGCGGAAATGTTTAAAGTTTGCACTGTGCTGAACACAAAAAAATCCGTATTTATTTCATTTAGGCATTTCATCCAGATAACGTTATACATGTGTTTTTCGATGTCGTCTTCTCCTTGTATTATATTTAGTTTTTCAAATGATTACTATCTGCTTTGATCGGATAAAAATTGACTGAACTACCGTGGATCGATTTTAAATTTGCTCGAAATTTTGAAGGATTTTCACCAATTGTTTTAAAAGCTGCTTTGTACAACAAACAATAAAAAAATCCATTGTTTTATTACAATATTATATAGTCTGTTTCGTTTCCAATGTTTTAAGCCATCAATGACCAAAAGCGGCTAAAAAGTGAAAATGCTCGTATTAAAAAAACTAAAACGCTAATATTAAAATTTACTCTCAAACGCAGAAGTTAAGTCAAGTTAAAACTTATTTGATCTATAGAAACGAGTACACACATACATGTTAAATATAGGATTTGGTAGTAAATTTAAATTAGGGATACATCGATACATCTCTTTGCCGATACGATACAAATAGCGATACTCAGACAAAAATATCGTCGATACCGATATGATAGTGAATTAAAACTCGAAAGTAAATTAACAGTAACCCTTAGCATTTGAGGTTTCTTAATTTGTGATGTGTGTGAAGTTAGCTCCGTCAGTTAGCTTCGTTTTTACCAACCCTGTGTTAACTTACATATCTCTCGCAAAGCAATGTTAAGTTAACAGAATAGAATTATTTTTAACATTTTCAAGGAAAAATAATAAAAAATAGGCTGAATTCTATTAAATATATATTTTATTGGTATATTTATTGGTATAATAGTGCAGTATATTAAAAAAAGCAAATAAAAACAAAAAGTTATGCATTTAAATATTAAGAAAAATATAACTACATATTTTTTATAAAGAGACGTTTTGAGATCCAAAAATTGGGTCAAAATCGAAAAGGTGCGGTTATACGGACTATGTGGGTAAAAAGCCATGGCATAGTGGATTTCAGAACTGTATATATTATATTCAGAATTTGTATAGATTTTGAGTAATATTGGTCTGAAAATATATTTAATAGAATTCAGCCTATTTTTTATTATTTTTCCTTGAAAATGTTAAAAATAATTCTATTCTGTTAACTTAACATTGCTTTGCGAGAGATATGTAAGTTAACACAGGGTTGGTAAAAACGAAGCTAACTTCACACACATTGATTTGTGCCTATTTTTGATTTAGTGTGCGTTACGTATGTTAATATATCGTTGTATTGGCAATAAAAATATCGCTGATACCGATATACCGGATGCATCGCTAATTTAAATGCTATCGTTTGTCTTAACATCAATATCATTGTCTTTGAAGCATTGAAAATAATTTATACAAGTAGTTTCAGCTCTATAGCTTTTTGCCTAGAAAATAATAAAATAAAATTCCTACAAAGTCACTTCGGATAAACGCAACGGTCTTTATACTGAATATTGTTGACAGATGATCGTTAACAATCCAAAAAGCATCCTAAAATAATACAACCATTTGTGCTGTGTTTATGGTTCCGTCGTCATTTTTATTTCGTTCTTTGTTTTGGTTTTTTAAAATGAATTATCACTTCTAGTATCAATTACCAGCTAATAAAATAATGAAAATAAGAAACAGATCGGTCGCCAGCAGAATTGAGTTTCTAATTAAGTTTATCAGCTAGAAAAAGAGTATTAGGTTCTTTGGAAACCCACAAAATAACACCAGAATTAGATGAATTAGATGACAAAAAACCTAGTCGCAAATCGCAGCCGAAGTTGCTGCACAGCTAGATAAAAAACAAATAAATGAAAACCTGTAAGTCAAGTTACAGTTCGGCGGGAAAACAAGTATCACTGATGGGTAAAGAGTAGAAGCAGGTATTGTGCAGTAATAAAGTTTTGTATCCGAGCAAGAATGGACTCCTTCCCGTATATACGAACATTAAACATTTTTAAACAGATTGTTGCAACTTCATGAAATGAATAGAATACCTGGGTTGTCAACAGCCTCCCACACGACATCAATAATTGCGCAAATTCTATCATTCTACAGTTGCAATTTAATGTATTTTCACTTAAAAAATTTTAAGATTCTCCTATAAACTTGAAAATAATTCTAAATACAGGGTGTCCGCCGAGAAGGTATACTACTTTGTTTGTTTATAATTTATAATCGGATCGCATATTAATAAATGTTTTATTTAGTGTCGGCAATTATGTACGGAATACAATATCAGATAAATGTCCGCCTCTGTTAGCCTCACAAATGCGAGCCCTTCTGAACACATTTTTCATTACATTCTCAAAAATTTCACGCGGTATTTAATTAATTTCGTTTGCATAAACCTTGCTTTTCAGATATCCCCACAAAAAGAAGTCCGGAGCAGTCAAATGAGGCGACCGTGGAGGCCAATCAACATCACCATTCCTTGAAATAACTTGTTGTGGAAAGAGGTTTTGCAGTAATTCCATAGTAATCCTGGCTGTATGCGATGTGGCACATGTTAGTCAAGCCCAAAAGCATGCAGTTGTGGCGTTGAAAAGTTTTCAATCATATAACGATATCGCTCCCCATTGACAGTTACCGTTACGCCGTTTTCAGTTTCAAAGAAGTAAGGTCCAATGATTCCTCCTGACCAAATTGCACACCAGACTGTCACTTTTAATTGATGCAAAGGTGGCTGATGAATAATTTGAGGGTTTTCCATTGCCCAGAACCGACTATTCTGTTTATTCACATATCCATTCAAATCAAAATGTGCCTCGTCACTCATGATTTTTTCATGAAAATCGGGGTTGTCAGGGGCGAGCTGTAGCATCCTATTAGCATATGTACGGCGGCGTAAATGGTCTTTTGGAAAAAGCTCTTGTGTCAACTGAATCTTAAATGGAAACAAATGCAAATATTTGTGCAAAATTGAGGCCAAAGTTGTTCTTTGAAGACAAAGCCTCTGAGCACGTTGGTTTACCGAATATTTTTCCATAATAAATTTGCCACGTCTGTACTTCACGACTGCGAAATATGAACTGTCAAGACTAATGTTTACCAAATTGGCGGCAAAACAAAGTAGTATACCTTCCCGGCGGACACCCTGTAAATTTTTTTTTATACTGTATTCTATTTTATTGAATCTTTCTATTAAAAGAAATTCACAATAAGTATACAAATCTTATTTCTAAATTATTATTTACTAGTTAGTACCAACGTAATAACTAATTTTTTGTATTCAAATCTTAAAAATCTATCTTTTATTGTGTAGAGAGAGCCGCCTCGCCAGGCTCAATGTGTCAGTTCTTTTTTGTCTCTGGTGGCCATCAAATTGCAATAAATTGCGTGCTAGAGTGTTGGGATGTGCGACTAGTTTGTTCATGTATTTGGACGTGTATGTTTTAACTTCTTCGTGGATAGTGGGAACCTTGAGATCCCTATGTATGTTTTCATTTCTTATGTACCAGGGGGCGCATACGATATGACGTAAAATCCTAGACTGTCTTCTCTGTAACTTCTGGATGTTTGATGCACAGGCAGTACCCCACAGCTGAATACCATATGACCATATTGGCTTTATAACGGATTTGTATAAAAGGACTTTATATTCCAAAGCCAAAGTTGAGTTAGGACTTATTAGCCAATGCAGTTGATTTGTTCGAAGCTTTATGGACGTTATTTTTGCCTCAATGTGACGGGTCCAAGTTAGGCGCCGATCTAGGTGGATACCTAAATATTTGACGTGCGTTTCCGCTGGAACCGTGGTATTAGTTATTGTGATTGGTGGACAATTTTGCCTTCTAAGGGAAAACGTTACATGAGCACATTTTGATGGATTTACCTTTATTCTCCACTGTTTTAGCCAGTCTTCTAGCTTATGAATATGGGACTGCAGCTTTTCAGATGCATCCTTTGGATCATTACTGACACTTATAATTGCAGTGTCGTCTGCAAAGGTTGATGTACATATATGTATGTGGGCTTGTCGGCATATCCGCTGTATAGATGATATATAACAGCGGCCCTAGCACACTACCTTGAGGTACTCCTGCACTGATTTTCCAACATCTTGAATGCTGGTCCTTTGACCTTACTTTAAAAGTTCTATCGGACAAATAGCTTTTTATAAGCTTGTGGGTGTTTTCAGGTAGAACCCGAACTATTTTAGTAAGTAGCCCATCATGGCAGACTTTATCAAATGCTTGGGAAATGTCTATAAATAAAGCTGAACAGTATTGCTTTCTTTCAAAAGCCGATCTAATAATGGTAACGATTCTATGGACTTGTTCAATCGTACTATGCCTTGCTCGAAAACCAAACTGATGATCTGGGATAACGTTTTGTTCATTTAGAAAAGGAGTTACACTCGAGACGAATAATTTTTCAAATATCTTTGACAAAGCTGACAGTAGGCTAATTGGCCTGTAGGATGTAATCTGGCTTGAGTCCTTTCCACGTTTCGGGATCATAACAATTTCAGACATCTTCCAAGAGCATGGGAAGAAGCCGACGCGCAACATGGCATTAAATATGTAAAGTAAAATTCTTACAGCTGAATTAGGTAAGTTTCTTATCATTGATCCTGTTATACGATCAGGTCCAGGTGATTTCTTCATATCCGTATTTGTAATTGTCGATTTTAAAGAAGACAACCGAAATTTCATAGGATCATTCACGATGTCGCTAATAATTGGAATAGTGGAATTACTTATTTCATGTGGTGTGAAAGCCTTCTCTAAGTGCTTTGCGAACGCATTTGCCTTTTCACTTGAGTTTTTAGCCCAAGTACGGTCTTCAAGTCTTAGTGGGGATTCGTAAGCAATAGGACATTGTAAGTGCTTTACAGCTTTCCACAGACTATAATCCGTGTTTTTCATTGCATCCAAGTTTTTTAAAAAGTTGTCGATAGCGAGTTGGTGTTTCTGTCTCAATTTACTCCGTAAGTTTTTTTGGCATAAGTTCATTTGCATTTTTATGTGTGGTGAACGACTATTTCGCCATTGTCTTCTTAGTCTTCTTTTCTCAATGACGAGCACCTGAATATCTGCTGTTGCCTGGTACGTTATTATTTTAGCTGATGGCTTTGTTGGCGTTGCAGCTATGGCTGTGGTAGTCACGACGTCTGTAAAATGATCTACAGCTGCTTAAATATCAGCTGGATTTCTCAGTGGGATGTTCAAAGATAAGTGAGAGCTCACATACATTTTATATTTTAACCAATTCGTGTTTCTGTTCGGGTAGAAACGAAGGGTTTTAGGTGCAGTGACAAAACTGTCGTGTAAAATAACAATTGTAGGTGAGTGATCAGAAGATAGGTCATAGGATGAACTAACTAACAGTTGGTCGCGTTTGATGTTTTTTACTATAGCAAAATCAATAAGGTCTGGCAACTTATTAAAGTCTATAAGTCTAAAGCCAATAGGTGGGTTTACCGGCAGATACGACGTCAAGCTTGTTTGTTTCAACTGTATAATACAACTGCCTACCTCTAGGACGAAGGAGTCTGGATCCCCAATATGTGTGCTTTGCATTGTAATCGCCAGCGACAATAAATTTTTGCCCTAGCGTAGCAAAGAACCTGGCAAATTCATGGTGTTCGATTTTATGCCTAGGTGGGCAATACACTGAGGAGACTACAATTTTAAAATCAGTAAGATTTATGGTCGTGGCTTGCAAAAACTCTTCGTTGAATTCAGGCAATGGAAAATGCCTTACGTTTTTTCGGACTATAATGGCAGTCCCACCACATGCCCTTTCGCTTGGGTGTTTGGTGTCATATATAAAATACCCATCAATTCTAAAGCAGTTTTTTATAGTGAAGTGTGTTTCAGAGACTAATAGTATGTCTATATCATGTGCTAGCAGGAAGTGTTCTTCATATTTATGTTGGGAGAGCCCGTTTGCGTTCCAGAAGCATATTTTTAACAGATTCATTTTTTGCCAAGCAAAACTTGCAGAAGCATGTTTTGGGTTCGCATCATTTCCTGAAACATACCCTGCATAGTTTCATGAAATTATTCATTGTCTGTATTAAGTTCTCGATCGAGCTCGAATTGTTGGTGAGGGGTGTCTGAGCACCCTCTTTTAAGACGTGGGCATATAATTGTTTATGCGCATTAGAACTTTTGGCATTCACATTAGGTAAATCATTTCTCAATGTTTGGGCATATGAAAAGTTTGGCTTAGTGTGTGGCTGTGTAGCTTGTGTACTAGCAACAGAACCAGCATGAAGCCGAGGAAATTGGGAAGCTTTATATTGCTCATAATCAGGATTGCGTACGACTTTCGCATTATCTTTTACATATTGAAATACTTTGCAGCCCCTGTAATTTGCTGTATGGTTTTCACCACAGTTGCTGCATTTTTTGACCTTGGGGTCTGTTTTGGAAGAAGTGCATTCCAAAGTCCGGTGCGCATCACCGCAAACAACGCATACGGATGGTAGCTTGCAGTAGGTTTTCGTGTGTCCGAATTCCTGGCAATTAGTACACTGACGGGGACCGCTACGTTTTAGAGGCTCTTCCACCGTTATTCTTCTGTTCAAATGGTAGCGCAAATTATATGTTGGATGAACCGAGTTTTTTGATTTAAGTTGCGATGCATTAAACACGATTTCAACACGATGCATAGGTTGGGGAACTTTATTCTTATTTAGAATATTGTGCACTGACCTTACGACATAACCTTCCACCTCTATGGCACTTTTTATCTCCTCAGTGGGAACAGAACTGTCTATGCCCTTTATAATGACGATCAAACCTTTAGCACTTTTTAATTGATACGTATAATAGCTCTTATTATCTGCATCGAGACGACTTGCGATTAGGCGATAAATCTTCTCAGTGTGGGCTTGGATCTTCGTTTCTTGTATCTGTCCTCTTCGTACAGAAGCCACATAGAAATTTTCTTTGCCTACGAGTTGGGACAGCATATTTACAATGAATTTTATGTTTGTTCGCGCAATGAATTTTATGTTTGTTCCCTTACAGTGGGTTCGGCATTTTCATTATCCGGGGTAGCAAGGACAGAAAATCTATTTTCACTTACCGATGTTGCAGCTACTTGATGAGAACCTTTATATTGCTTGGCGGTTCGCTCTGGTTGTGAAGACTTAGGACTCGCCTTCCTCTTCGTTATGGTTATGTACCGATCCATACCAGTTTGCACGCGTTCAGATTCAGTACCTGGTTCTTTTTCTTGTGCGATTTTTTGTGTATTACTTGTTTCATTAGTTTTATTTGTTGAATTCGTTGTTTCTGTAGCAGATATATTTATATTTGCTTATAATGAACGGTCAATTGGCCTGGCGGTTAAAAAAGCACTGTCATCTTTTTTTATTGTTTATATTGTTTATTGCATTATTAGCATTTGTGTAAGAAAATGAGTAATAAGCATTGTTGTTATTACCTTTTGTATTTTTTTCGTTAATGTTTGGTGCGCTCATGCACTCACTATTAATTGTTTAAACAGGTTTAACCATGCACTTTGTTATTGTATTTTTTTATCACACACTATATTATAATGCTTTTTATTTTTTGTTATTTATTTTGTTGTTGTTACTAACTGTTAACTGTGTCTCTGCACTTGTTTAATATTTAAAATAAAAAAAGTCACCTTAAATGAATATAAATTATGCGCTTAAAGTGAAGTACGTCTTTACTCAAACGAAGTAGAACAACAACCCACCCTGTACATATGTCTTTATTAATAGACGGAATAAATCGCAGAACTAGGATTTTGTTTTATTTTTAAACTTTAGTTTACAAAAGAATGACAGTGGTAGATGGCACAAATCTACCCACATGAACATATTAGTTAATATATGTTAGTATAAGGATGTGTGCCTCAGTGTTCTAAATAATTATTTGGCAGTCAATGTTTTTTGCTCAGAATTTGCTAATGTAGGAATTTTAACATTGTAAACATTGTGTCGTCTTAGCTCGTTTGTGTGTGAGTCTGGAAATATATGGGTCAACGTGTTGGAATTAAAAACAAGAGGATTACAAAAAAATGGATTTGGGTTTCAGTCATGAAGTTTTAATTAAAAAAGCAACAAGAAGAAAACAAATTAAAGTTTACATACGAAGGAAAAAACTAATATTTACAAATGTGGCCCACACAACATGTGAACATGTTTTTAGTAGAAGTTTTTAAGGCAAATACAATTATAGCCAAGGTGATCTACGTTGGGGTCCCGTGCCCTTCTTCACCAAACAGCCGTGCAACTGCAATCAATTCAAAAACACCCTACCAGTGTGAAATTACATTGATATACATATTTTTATTGATTTACAAGTAAAGGCACCGTATATGATGCAGAATGACTGCGTTGGCGGGGGTCAATACTAAGTATGTGCCTGACGTTACATATAACGTGGCTTCTTGAGACTATAATATTATCCCCTAATTGCGCAATTAAGGCCTTAATTAGTATTTAATTACACCATAAATTGAATCAAATTCACAATGTCTCTCTAGTGAAGTGTGCTTAGCGAGCAGAAGATGCTGTAACATTACCACGATTATGTAAAAGGGATAAAAAATTGTTTTAATAGCAATTTAATTACACTGTCACATTATTGGGGTAGTTGCAAATTGTGTACGTACAAACGCGCATAACACATTATTACACGCTTTTTTAAACACCAATGTCGAGTCATGTAAATATTTTCAGGTTTCAAGTGATAATTAAGTAATCTAAATTGCATATCTGTGAACACCAAGTTTTGTAGCTCAATTTAGTATTTAAATGTCTCAATTAAGGTGCACGTGTGAAGATACTGCAATACCGCCTGATCTATTGAATGAATTACAACCATGCCCCAATTTGCATATCTATGTTATTGTCACGGTATTTTTCGTCAACATCCCCCACCACAACTTGGAGATACCAGGAGCAATATGAATGATATGCTCAACCGAGATCTAGCGATAATCTCTGAATGGGGTCGTCCGAACATGGTCTGTTGTTTTGGGTGAGGATATTAAGGAATCAGAAATTCTTGAATCAGGGCATGGAAATCCAGTGTGGTTTTCGTTGGACTAAACATATTTTTCAGATCATCAAAGTAGCACTCAAGTGGTTTTTTAAAATGCTGTAAGTGTTAAGTCACTGCATCTTCTCTCCTTATTATTTACATCACCTATATCGGACCGAAAATAGAATGCAAGTTCAACGTATGGACCGGTGCTTCAAAGTCTATTTTAAAGGTTCTCGACCGCGTACAAGAGGGGGCCAAGATGCTCATCATGTGTCATTATTCTATTGTTACTTGTTCCTGATACCTGAACATACATATGTGCGTATAACACGTTCTTCATTAATGGCTCATCGTGATAGATTGGCAAGCGAACCGCACGACACACTACAGGGAAAACTCGTTATTTAGCCGTACTGTTCGTGTGTGGAATAAATTCCCTGCGGAAGTCTTTTCTTTAACTTTCAGTGTAGGGAAATTTAAATCGAATACTACTCCCGCTATGCTCCCCTACCTTTAACCTTTTTTCCGAGCTTCAGCACGATACATTCCATAAATAGTCGCCGTCCCTTGTGTGGTGGTCTAATAAGAAAAAAAGATGTGACACACTTAGTGCATAAGTTTTATGGACTCATCGGCGGAAGTAGCTCAATTTATTGGGTTCTGAATTCCTTGCAAAATCTCCAGCTTAAAAACTGTACATTTCTGCCTGTAACAACTAAAGTGCACTCTTATGTTCTTCAGTGTTGATTTTTGCAATTAGTAAAGGTTATCGTCTCCAACACATATTACATTTAGAAACCGTCCATTCTGCTTTCTGCTCTGATAAATAAATTCAATTCTGATGAATAGATTCAATTAACTTGCTGGTCTGGATACATTTGGCGGACTGGCGAATTTGCTAAAGAAACTCCGCAGACTTCACGGTCGTAATGTGTCAGTACAACATTATTAACCCAACATTACTTGCTACTTGTAGACGTATATTGCAGCAGTCATTTTGTTGTTACATTCTGTTTTGGCCAAATGACCTCAATAGCTAAAAGTGGCAAATGAATTCAACGCCGAACAATTTCCACCGACTGCATTAAGCATTTTACACTCATTCGTGTTCATTGTTACATTGTTGCATTACAAAGTTGCACCAGTGATTGTCTGGTAGTTGAGACCTTTAAGTAGTTGGTTATTGTTTTAGTTTTTATTATTGTTTTTTTTTTTAATAAAAACACTTTTCCTGCGTACATTAACCTTTTGTGTTGTTTTTGTTGTACGCGTATTTATAAAACAATGTTAATGTATTTTTTAATGTTTGAAAAAAAATAAAAATTATTTGCTGGTGCGAATAAAGAAGCCTTAAAGTCCACAAAAACAACAAATATCAAGACATGAGTACAATGTGAGTAGGTGAATGACAGACGACAGCCCCGCTGAGCAGAGAAGAAGATGATGATCTTGATGATGAGGGCGACTGACTTTCTTTGTAATACAATTTTTATAATGCAATTCATTTACTTTGTTACAATTGTTTTTCTTAATTTTTTCTTCACAATAAAATCAAAAAATAAGCTTCAAGAGAGATTTTGTTTGTATCACTATTTTGTTTTTATCGTTGTAGTTGTATTTTATTTTTGTTTTTATTATTTTATGGCTGGTTTTATTGCTTTTTATTTTTGCCAAATGTTGATACGAGAGTTTTAATTAATGCCTTTGTTCAAACTACAACTGGTTTTATAGTTTTTCGTTATTAGCAGTGTTTAGTTTGAGTGGCGTATTTTGTACCGCTTTGCGACTTTCATTAATTAACATTGGCCGCAAATAAAACAAAAAGTACTCATAGGGGCTGACAACTTATTTCCACCAGCGTCTTTTAAAAAGGTAAAGCCCATATAATTTTAAAAGGAAACCAAAAAATTTAAATGATGGTTTATAGAATAGCTTCCAAACATTAAAAAAAATGTTATTCAGTCTCAAACATAGATTTTTAAAAATTTACAACTAAAAACAAAAAAACATATGTAGGTACACAAGTTATTACAAACAAAATTTTAAATGATTAATAACATTTTTTTTATTTTAAAACTTAGTATAACCTCCTTCTTCGCCAATTACTGCTTTCAGCCTTCTTTGCATGGAATCAACTAACTTTTGTGTGGTTTGGGGGGCTATTTTTGCCCATTCCTCCTTTAGCGCTGCTATAAGCAGGTCATTCCTGTTCGAGATCTGGTGTTTTATGTGATTGTGCTGGGGTTTGCACTAAGTGGGGACAGTTCCAAATAAGCCGTGATTGCATAATGCTTCATTTATGTTTCGGGTCGTTGTTCTGATATAACCGAAACACCTTCCATGTACCCATTTGTCGGCACTTTGCAGTAAATTGGATTTAAGAATGTCGAGGTATATATTTTTGTCCACTGTAATCTCCAAGCCCACACCATGACACTACCACCACCGTGTTTGACTGTCGATTTTAATTTATATCTCTCTATTTGGCTTACGCCAGACGTAAGTTTGACCATCCGAGCCGAAGATGTTAAATTTATACTCATCCGCTAAGAATGACATGCTGCCAAAAACTTGAGTTTGAGTTTGGTAATGCGTTCTTTAGCAGCCGCGCTGCTTGATGTTTCATATTAATAAAGGTTTTTCCCGAGCAATGCTGAGTTCACTTATGTAAATTAGATTTAAAATAAAATATTACATACTTACACTCCTGTTCAACTAATTTTTGTTACTTAGTATGTCATATCATTTTTGACAGCTATAATTTTACCACCGGCGAAAAGATCACTTTCTTATAATTACAAAAAAAACTTAAACAATAAATTTTAACGCATAATTTTTTTTTACAATTACTTTTTGCAACAAGTCGGATTGGAATTATAAAACAATTATTTATTGTTTGCAAGGTTATTCCTATCCATTGCGCGTGAAATTGAGCGAAGCCATAAAAATGTGCTCCGATATTGAAAGATACTGACAACGGTGGAAAGAAAGAAAAAGAAGGATTCCAACTGCTTCCAAATGCTAACCGCAAAAGAAAAACCTTAAAAGTTGCGTCAAACTCTGCTCTGTCAGCACCAAAAATCAGGTATCAAGCTGGTATCCAGGCAAGTAGATGATTGCTAGAATTATTATTTTCATGATATAAAAAAGATACCATATTTTTAATTCGCTGGAGTTATGGTCAGGGGCACTATAACGTAACCGATTTTGATCTTCAAAGTGCAAGCTCCCATGCATAATATCAGAGTTATAAAATAATTAATTTTAAACCAAAATATTCGTCTTCTTAATTGGCCACCATATTCTTCCGACCTAAACATATTTGAATAATTTGAAGTTTGTGAAGTGAAGTTATTTAAAGTCACTTTATAATTCAATATAAACCTGTATTTTTTAAGTACGAGTATATTTAAGCACCACTATTAAAATGTCTAAAATATTAAAGATATTAACAATGAACTTAGTATGAATTGAGCTTATTATTAAATTATAAAATAATGAATTTTTAATAAAACTTAGTTAAAAGGCTCTATTCATATAAACAACAAAAAATGTAAATTTTGTTTTCTTTTTCTGATAAATGGAACTTTAAGATACTGTTGAAACAAACTTGATTTTTGTAATCTAATCGATGGTAGCAAAAATTATAAAATTATTGGGTCCAATCAAATAAAATCTTAGTAAATATCACAATATAAATTATATTAACTGTTACCTTGTTTATACGACAGCTATTTGCAAAGAAATATAATTTACAAATACATATTCCTGATTAACTTAAACAACGTCATAACTTCATAAAGTTTAAGTTTATGGTGCAGAATTATTGGCTGTGTCTTGCTTTATATTTTTGCTACTTTCCACGTTTGAAGAGAATATGCCATTGTTTTTTGTATGTAGTGGGAGCAAATAGAAAATTTCAACCGGGTTTATATCGAAATGGCATTTTTGAGTTATGACGTTGTTTGAATAAATGAGCAATATGTACTTACCATGCAAATACTTGCATATAGAAGTGGTTTTGATAGATGGTAAAAATAAAACTATCTTCTAACACTGCTATAGAAAACACACCTATGTTATATAAAATGAGTGGGATAATGAATCGAAAATGATCGGGTCAATAATGGTTAATGTTCTTGCGATGAAGTTAATGCATTGTTACAGCTGATTTTACACAGCCTTCCTAAAGTCGTTAATGAATTTCATAAGTCTTATGAATCAGTACTTGTTTTCGTGAGCTACGTATAAAGGAGGTTTATAATGACAATAATTTAAATTCACACATAATAGTTTAAATGTGCATTTGCAAGAAATGAACATTTTGGCAACATTCGCTGTACAGTTTTTCATTCTCGTAGTAAAAAAAAATACAAGACGTTGCGTGTGTTTTATTTTGAGTTGGACAAATGCGAGACAAGAGTAGAAAGATATGTATCTTGGGTTTTATATAAGATTTTAACAATTCTCATTTTGTTTATGAAATAATATTGACTGTAATAATTTGTATATTCTAATTAATAGTGTTAAATTTATTTAATTTTTAACGAAAAAATTTTTTACATTTTGCCTTAGCAAAATTCAGAGGCTATATTTACATTACATACAAATATCGTTAATCGTTTTGCCATTATACTGCCATATTTAGGCTTTGCCGCTGTTGGTTTTATAAAATATTACTCCTGAATTGTTTCTAACGTCGTATACTTTTAAAAATAAACGTAGTGTTTCACATATGGGAATATACGAGTGACGTGCAGACCAAAACCAACTTTTGTGATAATTCCCAGGGTATATTTCGCATGGCCTCTGATATCGAAAGCGAATTAATGTTGTTGGGAGCAGTTAATATTTGGATACAGTAGCTATGATCTTGAACGGGGACAGGGACCATGATGAATATTTTGTCATTCGATCAAAATAAATCAGGTGCGTCTTGGTGTTCACTCGGTTTTTATGCGGCATACTATTACTGCTCGATACTATTTTGTTATACAGTTTTATTATACACGATTTAAAAATATATGTTATGCCTTTTTACGTACCAAATTTCCGGTTACCACCATAATATGAAAGAGGTATATAAATTGGTAACACTAATTATTTGTTATTTGAATCAAATTCACAATGTCTCTCTAGTGAAGTGTGCTTAGCGAGCAGAAGATGCTGTAACATTACCACGATTATGTAAAAGGGATAAAAAATTGTTTTAATAGCAATTTAATTACACTGTCACATTATTGGGGTAGTTGCAAATTGTGTACGTACAAACGCGCATAACACATTATTACACGCTTTTTTAAACACCAATGTCGAGTCATGTAAATATTTTCAGGTTTCAAGTGATAATTAAGTAATCTAAATTGCATATCTGTGAACACCAAGTTTTGTAGCTCAATTTAGTATTTAAATGTCTCAATTAAGGTGCACGTGTGAAGATACTGCAATACCGCCTGATCTATTGAATGAATTACAACCATGCCCCAATTTGCATATCTATGTTATTGTCACGGTATTTTTCGTCAACATCCCCCACCACAACTTGGAGATACCAGGAGCAATATGAATGATATGCTCAACCGAGATCTAGCGATAATCTCTGAATGGGGTCGTCCGAACATGGTCTGTTGTTTTGGGTGAGGATATTAAGGAATCAGAAATTCTTGAATCAGGGCATGGAAATCCAGTGTGGTTTTCGTTGGACTAAACATATTTTTCAGATCATCAAAGTAGCACTCAAGTGGTTTTTTAAAATGCTGTAAGTGTTAAGTCACTGCATCTTCTCTCCTTATTATTTACATCACCTATATCGGACCGAAAATAGAATGCAAGTTCAACGTATGGACCGGTGCTTCAAAGTCTATTTTAAAGGTTCTCGACCGCGTACAAGAGGGGGCCAAGATGCTCATCATGTGTCATTATTCTATTGTTACTTGTTCCTGATACCTGAACATACATATGTGCGTATAACACGTTCTTCATTAATGGCTCATCGTGATAGATTGGCAAGCGAACCGCACGACACACTACAGGGAAAACTCGTTATTTAGCCGTACTGTTCGTGTGTGGAATAAATTCCCTGCGGAAGTCTTTTCTTTAACTTTCAGTGTAGGGAAATTTAAATCGAATACTACTCCCGCTATGCTCCCCTACCTTTAACCTTTTTTCCGAGCTTCAGCACGATACATTCCATAAATAGTCGCCGTCCCTTGTGTGGTGGTCTAATAAGAAAAAAAGATGTGACACACTTAGTGCATAAGTTTTATGGACTCATCGGCGGAAGTAGCTCAATTTATTGGGTTCTGAATTCCTTGCAAAATCTCCAGCTTAAAAACTGTACATTTCTGCCTGTAACAACTAAAGTGCACTCTTATGTTCTTCAGTGTTGATTTTTGCAATTAGTAAAGGTTATCGTCTCCAACACATATTACATTTAGAAACCGTCCATTCTGCTTTCTGCTCTGATAAATAAATTCAATTCTGATGAATAGATTCAATTAACTTGCTGGTCTGGATACATTTGGCGGACTGGCGAATTTGCTAAAGAAACTCCGCAGACTTCACGGTCGTAATGTGTCAGTACAACATTATTAACCCAACATTACTTGCTACTTGTAGACGTATATTGCAGCAGTCATTTTGTTGTTACATTCTGTTTTGGCCAAATGACCTCAATAGCTAAAAGTGGCAAATGAATTCAACGCCGAACAATTTCCACCGACTGCATTAAGCATTTTACACTCATTCGTGTTCATTGTTACATTGTTGCATTACAAAGTTGCACCAGTGATTGTCTGGTAGTTGAGACCTTTAAGTAGTTGGTTATTGTTTTAGTTTTTATTATTGTTTTTTTTTTTAATAAAAACACTTTTCCTGCGTACATTAACCTTTTGTGTTGTTTTTGTTGTACGCGTATTTATAAAACAATGTTAATGTATTTTTTAATGTTTGAAAAAAAATAAAAATTATTTGCTGGTGCGAATAAAGAAGCCTTAAAGTCCACAAAAACAACAAATATCAAGACATGAGTACAATGCGAGTAGGTGAATGACAGACGACAGCCCCGCTGAGCAGAGAAGAAGATGATGATCTTGATGATGAGGGCGACTGACTTTCTTTGTAATACAATTTTTATAATGCAATTCATTTACTTTGTTACAATTGTTTTTCTTAATTTTTTCTTCACAATAAAATCAAAAAATAAGCTTCAAGAGAGATTTTGTTTGTATCACTATTTTGTTTTTATCGTTGTAGTTGTATTTTATTTTTGTTTTTATTATTTTATGGCTGGTTTTATTGCTTTTTATTTTTGCCAAATGTTGATACGAGAGTTTTAATTAATGCCTTTGTTCAAACTACAACTGGTTTTATAGTTTTTCGTTATTAGCAGTGTTTAGTTTGAGTGGCGTATTTTGTACCGCTTTGCGACTTTCATTAATTAACATTGGCCGCAAATAAAACAAAAAGTACTCATAGGGGCTGACAACTTATTTCCACCAGCGTCTTTTAAAAAGGTAAAGCCCATATAATTTTAAAAGGAAACCAAAAAATTTAAATGATGGTTTATAGAATAGCTTCCAAACATTAAAAAAAATGTTATTCAGTCTCAAACATAGATTTTTAAAAATTTACAACTAAAAACAAAAAAACATATGTAGGTACACAAGTTATTACAAACAAAATTTTAAATGATTAATAACATTTTTTTTATTTTAAAACTTAGTATAACCTCCTTCTTCGCCAATTACTGCTTTCAGCCTTCTTTGCATGGAATCAACTAACTTTTGTGTGGTTTGGGGGGCTATTTTTGCCCATTCCTCCTTTAGCGCTGCTATAAGCAGGTCATTCCTGTTCGAGATCTGGTGTTTTATGTGATTGTGCTGGGGTTTGCACTAAGTGGGGACAGTTCCAAATAAGCCGTGATTGCATAATGCTTCATTTATGTTTCGGGTCGTTGTTCTGATATAACCGAAACACCTTCCATGTACCCATTTGTCGGCACTTTGCAGTAAATTGGATTTAAGAATGTCGAGGTATATATTTTTGTCCACTGTAATCTCCAAGCCCACACCATGACACTACCACCACCGTGTTTGACTGTCGATTTTAATTTATATCTCTCTATTTGGCTTACGCCAGACGTAAGTTTGACCATCCGAGCCGAAGATGTTAAATTTATACTCATCCGCTAAGAATGACATGCTGCCAAAAACTTGAGTTTGAGTTTGGTAATGCGTTCTTTAGCAGCCGCGCTGCTTGATGTTTCATATTAATAAAGGTTTTTCCCGAGCAATGCTGAGTTCACTTATGTAAATTAGATTTAAAATAAAATATTACATACTTACACTCCTGTTCAACTAATTTTTGTTACTTAGTATGTCATATCATTTTTGACAGCTATAATTTTACCACCGGCGAAAAGATCACTTTCTTATAATTACAAAAAAAACTTAAACAATAAATTTTAACGCATAATTTTTTTTTACAATTACTTTTTGCAACAAGTCGGATTGGAATTATAAAACAATTATTTATTGTTTGCAAGGTTATTCCTATCCATTGCGCGTGAAATTGAGCGAAGCCATAAAAATGTGCTCCGATATTGAAAGATACTGACAACGGTGGAAAGAAAGAAAAAGAAGGATTCCAACTGCTTCCAAATGCTAACCGCAAAAGAAAAACCTTAAAAGTTGCGTCAAACTCTGCTCTGTCAGCACCAAAAATCAGGTATCAAGCTGGTATCCAGGCAAGTAGATGATTGCTAGAATTATTATTTTCATGATATAAAAAAGATACCATATTTTTAATTCGCTGGAGTTATGGTCAGGGGCACTATAACGTAACCGATTTTGATCTTCAAAGTGCAAGCTCCTATGCATAATATCAGAGTTATAAAATAATTAATTTTAAACCAAAATATTCGTCTTCTTAATTGGCCACCATATTCTTCCGACCTAAACATATTTGAATAATTTGAAGTTTGTGAAGTGAAGTTATTTAAAGTCACTTTATAATTCAATATAAACCTGTATTTTTTAAGTACGAGTATATTTAAGCACCACTATTAAAATGTCTAAAATATTAAAGATATTAACAATGAATTGAGCTTATTATTAAATTATAAAATAATGAATTTTTAATAAAACTTAGTTAAAAGGCTCTATTCATATAAACAACAAAAAATGTAAATTTTGTTTTCTTTTTCTGATAAATGGAACTTTAAGATACTGTTGAAACAAACTTGATTTTTGTAATCTAATCGATGGTAGCAAAAATTATAAAATTATTGGGTCCAATCAAATAAAATCTTAGTAAATATCACAATATAAATTATATTAACTGTTACCTTGTTTATACGACAGCTATTTGCAAAGAAATATAATTTACAAATACATATTCCTGATTAACTTAAACAACGTCATAACTTCATAAAGTTTAAGTTTATGGTGCAGAATTATTGGCTGTGTCTTGCTTTATATTTTTGCTACTTTCCACGTTTGAAGAGAATATGCCATTGTTTTTTGTATGTAGTGGGAGCAAATAGAAAATTTCAACCGGGTTTATATCGAAATGGCATTTTTGAGTTATGACGTTGTTTGAATAAATGAGCAATATGTACTTACCATGCAAATACTTGCATATAGAAGTGGTTTTGATAGATGGTAAAAATAAAACTATCTTCTAACACTGCTATAGAAAACACACCTATGTTATATAAAATGAGTGGGATAATGAATCGAAAATGATCGGGTCAATAATGGTTAATGTTCTTGCGATGAAGTTAATGCATTGTTACAGCTGATTTTACACAGCCTTCCTAAAGTCGTTAATGAATTTCATAAGTCTTATGAATCAGTACTTGTTTTCGTGAGCTACGTATAAAGGAGGTTTATAATGACAATAATTTAAATTCACACATAATAGTTTAAATGTGCATTTGCAAGAAATGAACATTTTGGCAACATTCGCTGTACAGTTTTTCATTCTCGTAGTAAAAAAAAATACAAGACGTTGCGTGTGTTTTATTTTGAGTTGGACAAATGCGAGACAAGAGTAGAAAGATATGTATCTTGGGTTTTATATAAGATTTTAACAATTCTCATTTTGTTTATGAAATAATATTGACTGTAATAATTTGTATATTCTAATTAATAGTGTTAAATTTATTTAATTTTTAACGAAAAAATTTTTTACATTTTGCCTTAGCAAAATTCAGAGGCTATATTTACATTACATACAAATATCGTTAATCGTTTTGCCATTATACTGCCATATTTAGGCTTTGCCGCTGTTGGTTTTATAAAATATTACTCCTGAATTGTTTCTAACGTCGTATACTTTTAAAAATAAACGTAGTGTTTCACATATGGGAATATACGAGTGACGTGCAGACCAAAACCAACTTTTGTGATAATTCCCAGGGTATATTTCGCATGGCCTCTGATATCGAAAGCGAATTAATGTTGTTGGGAGCAGTTAATATTTGGATACAGTAGCTATGATCTTGAACGGGGACAGGGACCATGATGAATATTTTGTCATTCGATCAAAATAAATCAGGTGCGTCTTGGTGTTCACTCGGTTTTTATGCGGCATACTATTACTGCTCGATACTATTTTGTTATACAGTTTTATTATACACGATTTAAAAATATATGTTATGCCTTTTTACGTACCAAATTTCCGGTTACCACCATAATATGAAAGAGGTATATAAATTGGTAACACTAATTATTTGTTATGTCTTTTGTATAAACGTGGTAAAGAAGTTGGGTCCTCTTATTGGTCCTTTATATTTAATGTGTTCATTTTACAGAATTTCCTGCTAACTAAACACACTTCTCTAGGGTTGCATGGGCAAATTATTACTAATTGCTGAATTTATTATTTGAGTTCTTGTATGATAAATCGAGCTAAATTAAGGCCCTTATTGCAAAAACTTTGTAATTGCGCAATTAAAGTGCATGTCTGAACATACAATACGACTTTACTGCACAGGATTTTCTTAATGATAACGTTTTACTTTTCCAATATTTTACGTTAAGAGAGCTTGTTTCTGTGGTTAATTAGCCAGTGGATCGCACAGCAGAGTAAAGGATTTTCTTGTCCCATTTAGTGAGATCCTAAACGAATATACAGAAGCCACTATTCTGTCTGTTCTCCTTCTGAATACAGAAATATTGATAAGAAGTTACTTTGTAGCAGCTTTTTCTTGGCTTTTAAGCCAAAAAATATATTGTTTCTTGTTAAAAATTTATAACTGCTTTTTCTTACCTTATTTAAATGGTTCAGAGTGTGGCGTTTAACTGCAGAAATAAGTACATATTTGTTTGCATATTTGATTAAAGTATAAAACATTATTTCATGAGCAAGTCGTTGTCTCTTTAATTTAATTTATTTCCAGTGAACACAAATAATTGTGTCTGTACATTTTCATTTTCTTCTCAGTTCGTTGCTTCTTTGTAAACAATTTTTTTTCATTTGCAAAGATTAAATGCATTCATTTTCTGTTAATTATATGCAAATACATAAAGAAATGTAGATATTTTCAAACCGACATGTCATTGAGTGTATGTTGAGTATACAGTAACAGCAAGCCAACAAAGATATCGAATAATTCATTCGGTGTTAAGAAATTTGTACTTGGCAAACTTTTTTTTGGAAAAAGATCGGTGGCTTGTGAGCTATTAAATAATATACTTCATATAGCAAATTTGAAGTGTTTCAAATTAATTTGCAATCCCGCGGGTCCTTCGAGGGAAAGCTGGCTCTGCGATGGATCTCCAAAATGGGTCACCTCAGCAGTACAGTAGAAAATAGCATATTTTTATAATCCGAATGTTTAAATGAGATGCAGACTATATTATGATACAATTTAGAAAAAAAAATTCTAGTAAGATTCCTGCCAATATTTGTTACACTATAAAAGGTATAAATGTCAAAACTGGTAACATGTAAAATAGGTCGCATATTTCCCATTTTTTCTTCAACATGGTGGCAGTGTTTATATTAGGAATCCATCCGATACCGATATATCGGTATCGGCGATGTTTTTATTGCCGATACATCGATATGTTAAATATAGAAACAGTCACAAATAAAAAAAACAATCGTCTTCAGTTGACGGGGTAAATAACAAAAAAACATGCATTATAAATTTCTTCACACATTATAAATTTCTTTTAATTTACTTTCAGTTTTAATTCACAAGCATATCGGTATAGCCGAATTTTTTCTCTGATCATCGAAATCTGTATCGTATCGCCAAAAATGTCTATCGATTCATCCCTAGTTTATATTTAAAAATTTCTTAATGGGCATTCAAAATATTTAAAATTTTTGTTAAGGCAATTTACCTGAAATTTTGTGCTGAATAGAAATTGGTTAAATTCAAAGTGCATATGTATACGGTGAAATATCAAAGTATAGTGAAAACCTATTCTTATTGTAATCTTTTTTGATAATTTTCTGCATTTGCGGCGCAATTTCGATTTTATATGAGTTATAAAATTTTGGTGAAATATCGATTTTCGATGATTTTTCGATTTAAATTTGGGTTTTCGTTAAATCTATCGTAAAAATAAGGCCAAGCTCCTATCCAAAAACTTCGGCCCTTAAAAGTACAGAAATCAAAATGCGGACCAAGTTCTTGATATGTACAATACCATCCCAATTCTTTGCAACTGGCTAGTTCGTTAACATTATTCCCATAATTTTTCCCATATTAGAAAGTTAAAAAACTATTGCTCTATAATAGTGATGAGTGAGCCAATGAATAGGTAATACAATTTTTACTTCTTACGCCTTCATATCTCGGGAAGCTTTTTAGCGAGGTAAAAGCAGCGCGAATGTTTTCGTGATATATGCTGTGAGTATAGGCCTGAACTTTTGGTGAATTTTAAAATTTTGGTAAAACTTGATGTCGGGTTATTTTTATATGAATTTTCTTATGGTTATTTTGTGCTGGAATTTCAATTGATGAAACTTCCTAATTTCGGGGTTTTAATGATTTAATTTCGGTTTTTTTTGTAAAATTTATAGTTTTGCAAACAATATGTAGGGTATACATAGGGTATATTTGGGTTTTGCAAATAAAAAAAGAAAACAGAAAATTGAACGAAATATTAATTTTGGAAGATAAATGAATGCCTTCCATTTATTTTTTAAAGATTATATCATTTAAAATTTGCCCGCCACTACGCCGTAGGTGGTCCTCCCATGTCCATCTCATGGCAGCTGTAATGTCTTCCAGGGCTGGAATTATATCTGGCTTGTTCCTGTACACTGCATATATCTCCACCACAAATAGTGTAGTAAGGTCAAATCTCATGATCTTAGCGAATGGAATACTCTAAGCCGTGAGTTCAATTGCTCACCAAACTCGTCTTTCATCTTTCTTATTGAAACCTCATGACAACCGAGTCCCTTTCTTCTTTGGGCAAAAAAAGGCTCTAATCAATGGAACTGTAATGTTGCGATGTTCATAGTTCTTGAAGAAGACTTTTAATAGTCCAATGATGCCGCCGGCTCGCAAGCCGCACTACAAACAGTGCATCTTTCAGGTTATATTGGCAGTTTTTAACTGCCTCTGATTGCTCTTCACACAATAATCGACAATTGTGTTTCTTGGCGCACCTATTGAGCCAAATTGAGCGTTGTTCGTTTGTTAGTCTATTCATGGTGGAATGTCAAATCTTACTGAGCATTTTGGGCATTGCCACATCTCAAGAATCTTTTTTAATACTGAAAACCCAAATCACCAAAAAATTAGCCAATACTTTTTGATGAAATTTGATATTTTTTGTTCAATTTGAAAGGTGAGTGAAATTTTATTTTGTATTATCTCTATTTTGGTGAAATTTCACTGTTTTATTTATTTTTTTTTTCATTTCCTGTACAACAAGACAGAGTCTTATATTTATAGTACAGGAAAGCATTTCGTTACAAAAAAATATATTATTAACAAAAAAATAAATTTATTGAAAACATAATAAAGTTAGTACAATTGACGTAAAAAAATTGATAACAAATTATGCGAAAAAATTTAACAAAAATGATTTGAAACTATTAGCATTGCTGTTTAGTTGTTGACTGTGTAGAAGATTATTCCAAAGACGAGCGGCATGTACATAAAATTGCCATTCAGAAACTAGGCATTGATGGCGAGGTATTACAATATTTCGGTTCCGTGGTGATTGGAAAAAGCGTAGTTTATCAAATAAATAATTTGGGGATTTGGTGTTTATTATTTTATGTAAGAATATTAGAGTACGAATTTTTAGCAAGCTTTCAATCGAGATTCCGTACAGAATATTGGACACTGGAGAGACGTGATAAAACCTTCTCTGTCCATACACATATCTTACAATATTATTAAACAAAATATTTAGCTTCCTTTTACTAGCTGAATCACAACTTGCAAACAATTCGCACCCATACATTAAACTGGGAATCAGATACGTCTTGGCAAGTAAAGTTCTTATACTTAATGATGTGAAGTATTGTGTTGACCAGAGAGATCGTAACTTTATGTAGGTTTGACCAACCAGAGAGTTTATATGATCGGTCTATGTCAAGTTGCTATTAAAAATTATACCAACGTTTTTCGCTGCCTTGAGAATTTCGATTTCCTCACCATTTATGACAATATTTTTGGAAATGGAGGGATTTAAGGTTTTTTTACATATTACTATGCACTTCGATTTACGTGGGTTTAAGCAAAGTCCGTTTGCACTGGCCCATAGGTGGATTCTGTTTAACTCTTCATTTAGAGACGTTATGCCTGAAGATATATTTTGAATTGAGTAACCTAAAGTAAGTTGCACGTCGTCTGCATATAAATTGATTTTGCATTTGAAGAGCTGCTTTGGCAAGTCATTTGCATATAGCGAAAATAGGAGTGGTCCTAAAATAGAACCTTATGGAACACCCCTAACAAGTGATAAACTATCCGACCATACATCATTTACGTATACTGATTGCCTGCGATTCGAGAGGTATGAAGATATAAGCCTGGTTGATGTGCCGTCAAACCTAAAGAAGTGCTTTAGTTTTCTAACCGGTATATCATGGTCTACCGTGTCGAAAGCCTTAGAATGATCTAGAAGCACTAAAAAATTGATTTCCCCATTTTCCAATCCTTGACGTATATTTTCACTTACTTCTACGAGGGCCGTAACGCAGCTATGATTCTGACGAAAACCAGACTGCATATTGGAAAGCAAATTATTAATAGTTATATATCTCATCATCTGTTTGTACAATAGTTTTTCTAGAACTTTGGACAGAAAACACAATATAGCTAGCTATTGGTCTGTATTCTCCATTCGATTTAGGTAATGGCAAAATTTTTGCATGTTTCCAATTTAACGGGTACACACATGACGTTATAATAGTATTGAAAAGATGAGTAACATACGGAAGAATCAAATGCATAAGTAATCTTAAAAATTTTGGGTGTATATTATCAATTCCCACTGCATTTGATTTTATAGATAAGCATGTTGTATTAACATCATATTGCGTAACACAGGAAAATTTAAAATGACCACCGACCATCCCAATATCTGTATCTAAGGCAGATGAAGGAAAATTGAAAAATGTGGGATTTGTTTGAATCACAGGGATGTTGGTAAATGTTTTGTTAAAGATTTTTGCATCCACTTGCCCGTTAATATTGTCATTGGCCTTTCCAATTCCTATTTCACGAATGGTATTCCAAGTTTGTTTAGTACTGATTGCAGAACTAAAGCGTCTGGAATAATATTCAGTCTTTGCATGTTTTATTTGCTTATTAACATTTTTTCTGGCAATGGAGTACTGTACTTTTAGCTCAGGAGTTTTAAATCGCTTCCACCTGGCGTATGCTAGATCTCTTACACCTATAGCATTCCTAATAGCATTTGAAAACCATGGTCTTTGTCTTCGTGTTGTTTTCTTTTGCTTGAGTGGTACAGTTAAGTCAAAGAGATATTTGATGTTGTGTTCCAGAAATGAGGATTGATCATCAGCCGAGGACATAAAGTATATGTCACTCCAGGCAATATAAGAAACATATTCACATAAAAGATCAAAATTAATTTGCTTAAAATCTCTATAACTGTAACTCTGGTCAACTTGTTGGACCCGGAAATTATACGTTAAAAAGATCAGGTCATGCTTAGAAAAGCACGAAGCAGATATTTGATCGTACAAATTTACGTTCTCAGTGTTGGACACAAAGAAAAGGTCAATCAGCATGCTTGTTGTGGATGTATAATGTGTTGGACTGATGTTATTAACCGTAAAAAGACCAAAAGATAACATATTATCAGGGAGGGTCGACTCTGTTAACAAGTTTGAATTAAAATCACCAGTAATTACTATATCATCACACATTGAGACGAGTGTTTCAAGTGTCGAGTACAAAACTGTAAAGGGTATCCTTTTATTTGGCCTATACACACAACCCACCAACATAGTTTTGTCAAAAGAGGAAACTTCAATGAAAATGAACTCCAAATTTTGAACAATTGAACAATTGAACTATTTGCATAAGATGACTTATGCAATCGTTTGCAAGATATGCTACTTTTGGCAACACCACCACCATGACTTCCTCTGTCGGCTCTAAATACTTTGTAACCATTAGGACATATAACACTATCAGGGGTTGATTCTACTAGCCATGTTTCCGAAACACAAATGACATCAATGTCAGAATTCTCAAAAGTAGACTTAAATTCGTCTACTTTATTATTTATGCTTTGGGCATTTATATGTATGATTTTAAATCCCTTTTTTTGCTTAGCCAAGATCCTGACCATACTCATAGTTAAATCCTTGGATCTTCCACGTACATTATTGTTGAAACTCATATAAATGTAAGTTACAGCGCGCAATCCTAATAGCAACAAAAAATACATCAAGAAAAAGACTTGAAAATAATATTAGAGTTTGGAAAAAGTACTCAAAAACAATAGAAAAATAACGAAATATAAAGAAAATAAAATGAAAAGTTAACGTTAAATTAAATATTGGTATGATCCAATTATAAAAAAATAATAAAACAATAAAAAAAATATTGAATGAAGAGACAAGGCATAAAATTATTGTCAAAAAAAAAAGGACTCAGTTGTTCCGGGAAAGTAATTTTTATGGGTTCATCATTTTCATTTTGTCTCACGTATACAAATCCCCGTATAGTGTAAACTGATTTCACTTTCTTATCTCTCTTTAGGCCAAGAGCAGTTTTGAAAATATTGTAATTATGTGAAGTAAGATTTTCATTGACGTAAAAAGGTGCATCACTATCAAAACCAGCATTAGATAAGCGTAACGGCAACCATCCTCAAAAAATTATTTTTTTCATATGCCGTGTTGAATTTTATTATAATGGGTGGATCATCGACATTGCGATAGTTTTTAAAATGTTTAATACGGAACATGGATTTATACAATGGCAACGGTGTGTTTAAGGTATTGCAAATCTCTTCAAAAATTTTAGGAAGATTTTCATTGTTATGAAAAGGTACGCCAGTGATACGTATATCTGACGCCACTGTAGAATTTTCATGATTTAAACATTTTATTTTCAAGATCTGTTTTTAATTGGTCATCTTCTGTATTAGAAGTCTCCAGTTTAATTACCCTATCATTCAATTCTTTTACTTCTCTTTTTACTTCACATAATATTTCTTCCTTTAAATCATTAAATTTTTGTTCTATCTACCTTAACAAGCTTCTCTTACTTTCCGCTATCATGTCTTTTACTTGTTGAGATTGCTCTCTTACATAATTATCTTGTTTGGTGAATTTATCATCTAACCAATTCCATAAACGACTGCGTGAACATGAGCCATTTGGAGTAGGAAAAATAAGTTCTGCCGGAATACTATCAGACAGTGGTGTAAATTCAAATTCATCATCATCTGCTGTTCTCTTAGGTTTACAAGTCTTATCAGCAGCCAACGAGTTGTGATCTGCTTCATGTGTTGTTCTTTTTTGTTCTACGTGTTGTCATGATTGTTGTAATATCGAATATGGCTTTTGTTGCTTTTCTGATTTTGTTGTTGATTATGATTGATTGTTTGTGCTATTTATTGTAATATGTTTTTAGGTTTGATTTTATTTGCTGTTTATTGAACTTTGTGATATTAAAAGAGAAAATACTCCAATTTAAAAGTTTTAAAATTGGTTTTGGTTTTGTTGGGTTCTCTTACATGTATTTTTATTCTATTTTTGTTTTGTTCTGGTTTTCGCTATATTTTACGTAAATTGCTTATTCTTTAGAAAGAACATTAAACTTTTTATGTTTACTTTTTTTAATACTTCGAATTCAGATTTTAAATTGTTTTTATTTTTGTGAATTGTTTTTTAAATAGAGTATTTTTTTTGTGATTATATGATATATATGATATTTATCAAAGTTATTTAAGTTTGATAAAAACTGAATATTATGAGGAACTCAATAAAAAACACAACCGAACACGTTCAACTCTCTCTATACTTTTAGTTATTTAAGTTTTAGTTATTTAAAATTTTTTTGCAGCAAATTTTATGGTTTCGAATTATCGGTTAGTTTTGAAATTGTGGCTTAATGTCGAATGTGGCTTAATTTTTCAATTAACTTCAGTACTTTCATGAATTTAAGTTTTTTTTTCAATTCCATGTGGGAATTCGATACCCAGCTTGATAGGGATTCAGAATATGATATTATATGGGAATGCGGCCGGACAAGTTAAGAATTTTAGTTCAGCCTGTGTAAAATTTCATAAAGATATTAATAACTATTCACAGGCTTCTGAATATTTTCAAATCACTGTGGAACCTCTAGTTTTTGTTTGTAATTCTCGTGAATACTCTAAATTAAACAATTATTTTTTTTATGATAAATAAAATGCAAATTCCTCCTGGTTTATTGCTTTTTTATTTCGTAAATTTTTTTTGTGTTTTTAAACTTGAAATTAAAAACAAATTTTTATTTCATCTTAGGTTTTAGTTTTCTTTATTGGATTTTTTTTAAACTGATTTTAGGTTTGCATTTTTATTGTTCTATTAAACGAATAGCACACATACTTACGAACATGTAATAGAAATCTATCGTAGTGCAGGAGCAAATATCCAAGTTTTTGATCTCAACGTTATAAAAGTAAATTTTATATAAAAAAAATTATATATATCCAGACATCATTTACAACATGAGTTAACGAATGGCATTGGGATACAAAGCCGGCCTTCATGATTAAATCTTCGAATATTTACAAATACTTGCCGGGCAGAAATTACTATCCGGTGCCGTAAAATTTTAAAAGACAGCCATAGAAACATTCAAATTATAGATATTGAGAACGTTATTGAGAGTCTGTGGCAGCCAAATACGGCAAGCGTTTGGAGGGAAGCCATGATTTTGTGAATGGCTATTTTAGCAAGCAAAATTTCCATTTATGGGGCAACGCCAACTCACGCTACTGTTTTCTGTAGGTTTCGGACCGGTGGCGTCATTGGTTTATACTTCGAAAAGAACGTTAATCGAACAGCGTCTTTCTTTTGGTATGAGTTGAACGTTATGGTCATTGATGACATGTGGCTCCGGCAGGGCAAGCCGTCTGTGACAATGCGCCGTATGGCTCTTATCATATCTAGAAAATTCTCTAAACACTGAGACATACATTTATAAGAGTTTCAATTTTACAAGACCAAAAGGAGCAAATGAAAAACGGGGCACAAATTATGGCATTCGATATCGATTACAATTTTAATGGAATATAATGGAATAATCCAGCAAACAAAAACAAGTTTTCATAATTAAACATGTAAAAGAAATGTTTTCCAAAAGAAGTAAAAAAAAATAAAATAAAAAGAAAAGAAATATGAAAATTTGAAATAACAAATATTATTTATTTTAATTCCGAACAGCTGTTTAATTTCTACACGTATTTTTTACTTTATTTAAGGTATGAGAGTGTATACGCGCAGTGTGATGAGAATATTTTCTTTACGAAAACCTATAGAGTAGATTAGTGTAAGAGGGGCTTATTTGGCAGCGACTAAGAATCGAATCCAAGCGATTAAGTCAATCACATGCCTAACAGTCACTGTGCTCTACTACTGAAACCTTATGTTTATTAAGTGAATCACTGTCAAACAAAACTCTTTTTACAATTGCCGCATACGAGTTAAGTCACGTTCTAAGTATATAATTTCAGTTATTAGAACTGTTGAGAAATATGGCTTCAATTCATTAATTCTTCTGAAATTTTCAATTTGGCTTTCTTCGCTTCATTAAAAGCATTTTTATTTAACTGCCCTACATCAACCAAGTTACGAGAACTATTCAAAGTATTTCTATTAGTTAAACATTCAATGTCAAGTTATTGACCTTCACTAAGTTAAAAAGTTAAAAAACGATGGACGTGCATTTTGTTAAGTACTCGTACATATAACTTTCGCGTAGACTAAAATGTCTCGAATTCCTGCTGTAAAACCTTTGTTAAATTTCGTTACAGATAGTGATTATTTTTTTGTCGCATTTTTAACAATTTGCTATAATCTGTTTTTATTTCTTTTTCTTTACAGGTATGTGAAAAATACTAAGGAGATGGATGTTTAAAGCTTAAGTCATTTCGTAAGTAGCAAAATTTTTCATCTCACCTCTTATTGGCTGAAACCTCCAAAAGCAAATTTTCATATCAGAAAAAAACTGTTTTAGTTTAAGTAATAAAAAGTAAAATAATTCTACGACTCAACGATTGCAAAACGTACAAAACCACCGATAGATAAGAGTCAATATAAAACCAAATTGGGCTGAAATTTGGAAAACCTATGAGGAGTCTTACCAAAAAAGTCCAGAATTATTATCCTGGTTCACAATACTTATCTGCTAACGCATTAAAAAATGTCGGGCGTGGTCAATTAAAAGATACACGCATTAACATTTTATTGTTTTGGTAAATTTTTAATTGCTTTCGGCATGATAGGAAAATTAACTCAGTTTTTATTTCAACATTTTTACCAGTGATTGTCTCTAAGTAGCGTGAACCTATAGTCTGTTGATGGTTCATTTAAAGACGTGGCCACATTTTAAAAGAGGATGTCAAAACATTTTGATTACACCTCGCCGAATCGGGTTCTCTTAGAAACTCCTAAAGTTTTTTTTAGAAGTTACCTGATAGAAAATTAAGCTTTCGAATAGATGACGCTTGCTCTTCCCATTTATTGAATGCATTCCTCAGGGATCACCTATCGGTCCATTACTTTTATTATTTTTATTAACTATTTACCTCTAACTTTTAAAATCTCTAAAATGCCTTTTGTCTGCAGATGAATATCTCATAAAAATGACTGTATAAAATTACAAATTAACTGTTTGGTATCCAGCAAATGGTTTAATGATTAACATATTAAAATGCTGTATAGTATCCTATACAGTTACAGAATTCGCGGTGCGCGTCTTTGAAGTTAAAGATTTGGGTGTTATTTTTGATTCGATATTGCGTTCTTCGACTCATATTGATTGTATCTAAAGCCTACTACAAGATTGATTTTATAATAAGGAATTCTAAATTTACATTTTTATACGTTTCATTGATGCCTAGTATTTGGGAAAGATTTTCAATTTGTCATCAATCCAGATCACGTATTGAAAAATATTTTACCATTATTTTTACATTTGAATTATAATATTTTTAATTACTATCAATTAAATATAATAACTAATCATACGTTTGTAGTAATCTTTAATAGTGTAAATTCTGCGGATGAAATAAATAATTAAATTTATAAAAAAAAATTAAGAAAAAAGTGCCGATTAATCTCATAATCACTCGATGTAATTTAAACATCTCTCCATTTGAACAGAAAAAAAAGACGTTCAAAAACGTAACCTGTCAATGGAGTCATAGATGTATAACTGGAAATTGTAATACATATTTGTCTGCCTATCGAAATTATTATACGCCTGAGTGTTAACAACTGTCTGGCCATTACAATGTATAGATCTTGTTTTAGTTTGCTGATCGTTTGTTGTAAAAGAATTTATTTTCATTTTTTGTGTACCTTTTTTTTTGGTAATAATGATATTTTAGTATCTGTTAGGTTGCCGACCGTTACCAAAGAAATGTTGGCAGCACTCGAAATTCAAAATAAAATTCTTGTGCGGCAGCAGTTTCTAATGTTTTTTTTTATAAATTTATTCAAAATAAAATCATTTTTATGGTCTTGACTTGGGGAAACATGTTCACTCCAAGCATCATTTCCATTCCGAAAATATTTGTTTGTTTCATATAACAGTACATCGCCCAAGGCTGGGTCCGCAACGGCTTGTAATATCCGGTGTTCATAATAGTTTGGGGAATAAATTTCAAGCATTTGAAAATTAAAATTATGTGTTAAGGTACGTAATATTTGTTAATATATGTAACCAGACCAGGTGAGGGTGTCAATTACGCATTTTAATTACGATTACATGTAATGTGTAGTTAAGGTTTTCGCAATTACAAATGCAAGTAATATTAATTGGAAAATAACTCAATTCTAGTTACTTGTAATTGCAATATTTAATTTAAAATTTTATTAATTGAAACAATAAAAAAGTAATAATAACTAAATTGTTTAATGAAAGCATTACTCTTTCGATTACACGTGAAGGATTTCTCAGTAAAACCACATGTAATTATCACTAAAAATTCCAATACCATTATATCTAATTGTGTAACAACATGTTGTCCTGTCCACCGTTGCGTCGATATTTAGCATTAGCATTTTTTTTAAATTTTATGCTGTGCTTATTTGGCTTGACATTGTACACTATATTTTAAACGATATTTGGATTACGAATAAAAGATCAGTTTTTTTGGTATTATTACTCGATTGCCTGCGCCCCTGTTAAGTAAGAAATGAAAATACCCATAGAGATCTAAAAGTTCCCACTATCAAAGAAGAAATAAAAAAATACTCCTGCAAATATGTAAATATACTAGAGGTCGATCCCCATTGTCTGGCACCGGAATTATTATAATTTTATGCGCACCAGAGATTTTAAAAAGCAGACACATTGAGCCCGATCAGACAGCTCTCCTAACCCAATTCTAGGTGGGAATTTAAGACTTGAATACATAAACTTAATTATAAGATTGGTTATAATGAATAAATAATAATGTAGAGCGTAAATTTTTATTGTAAATTTCTCTTCGAAAGATTCAATTAAACAATTAAAAAAAAAATAATTACTCTTTATACTGTGAATATCATGTCTGTCGAATTTGGTTTATTGTGTCACAAAGAACTTAGTGGTGATCCGTGTTATTACGGAAAGTATTGCATTTTTCATTTCGCACCACGAAACCTTTTTGTTTATAAACTAAATTAATAGAAGTAGTTCCAGGAATCGTGTTTGTAAGTATTTGCCCCTTTTAATTTACATTTCAAATTTATCAAAACAAATTTGCGTCAGTGTATGAAATTGTATAAGAAGTGCGAAATTTTTGTTGGAATACTTCACTTCAATAGCATTTGTGTAAATTTATATTTTTCGCAAGCACATTCATTATCTTGCCTTTCCATGTGGCATAACCTTGAAAATGACTCCGAACTTGAAAATGTAAAGAAAACGATTGAAGTAGGATTCATTGTGCGCTACACGAAAGTAGGGTGTTAAATTTTAAACTAATAATACTAGAACCAAAAAAACGCAAAAATTTTCGCAGTTACATACGTTACTGCTAGGTATATGTAAAAATCATAATTATAGTCCGTAGCGTATGCAAAATTGAACATGAATTGTTTTTTATCTTTTTGGAATAAATCCAAAGAAGAGTAAGTAAAAATTTTTGATTCTATTGTGTTGTCCTTCTACTTTAGTTTTAGATTTATGCAATAACAACGTAATGAATTAAATAATAAAAACGAAACAATAACAACAAACAAGTAAGAAAATTCGGGGTTTTCCAATAGGGATTTCCGGGATTTGGCAGTTGGTAGCGGCCATTTTGTTGGAGCTACATCTATCGAATCGGCTGTTATTTAATCAGTCTCTTTTGCCAAAAAAAATTTATTCAGCGATGAAAAGTTACTGTTTGATGTGGATTTTTGGCTGGTGGCGTTATCGGTCTATATTTTTTTGGGAACAACGTCGGCCAGGATATCGCCGTCAACGGCGAGAGCTATAGGTCTATGATTACTAACTTCTTTTGGACTGAAGTGTGTGATACGGACACCAGTGTTACGTGCTACACAGTCCATGTCACATTGGATACCCCTGTCAAACTCAGCCCGATTTATGCACTAGAGTCATGGAAAATTTTATGGACATTTGCTCGATGAATAAAAAAGTTCAATAATATCTCACACACACTTATTTAAATTTAAAGATACGAAACGCTTAATGTAAGACTCCCGTTATAATGGACTGTATGACACCCTACATCAAGGATTGTTAATTACTTTGGTTTGTGTGTCAAAAAAGGGTCTAGTATTTGACGCTAAAGGCCGTCATTAAAAAAGTTAATTTGGTTTCGTTATTTGAAATTTTGATATTAATACACTGCATCCGATGGTGGAGCTGGAGCTGCTGGCATTATAAATTTTCAAACATATTGTTCGTGATTGAGTTGATTGTAATCGAATTATTGGCAACATTGTGGCTACACGTCATGAGTTTGACTAGGAAAATCAATTGGTATATTACAACTAAATTTTCCTTGAAAATTTACTAGCGGTGCTTATAAATGGTCTGTATCAAGATTTCCTTTTTGTGTTGTATTAAATTGACCAGTGGTCTTTTGGCCAGCGAACTAGTGTTCAAGAAAGAGCTACCGTCATTGTATGGTATTAAAAAACTATAATGGAATATATGACAACTGCATACTATTTTCTAGCATGATCCCATGATAATGGGGTGTTAAGGATTTTTGTGTGATTATTATTCTCAGGCTGATTGTTTGATGTACTGTCCTGCAGTTAGAAATATCTGTAGTAATGTCGGTATATGTCTTCAAAGTTATAGACCGATATATGGCCATTGCGTCTTTGCATAGTAAAAAATTTTAGTTCATATAACAAATCCAAAAAAATTGAAATTCCATTTTATCCAATTATTTATATTTTTATGGGGTTAAAATTATATCTTCAAGCCTTAAAGTATACAACTTTTGAACGATTTTATGCCAAAGGAATCTAAAATAACAGCCATTAGGGTTTCAGTACAAAAAAGAAAAACAAAACTTTTTGTGCAGCCACGGCTAGTTTGAATTCCGTTCGTCTTCTAAAGTCGCAATTTGACACATTTTTGATGGCCAACGACCCTTTGTGCTATTTTTCTAAACTCATCTGGCTTTGTGACGTCTTTATTTTCTCGCTACGTTTCCCTTTTTTTGTAAAATTATCCACAAAATATTGCACGTTTTCCCATTTTGGAATTTTTTTTACAATAAATCGCTAAAATGAGTTTTATTATTTTTTAATGTTTTCCATAAATAAAATTCGCTAAACAATTTCCAAAAATTTTTTGTTTAAAAACTTTTTCGACTACTTTTTTTAATTTCTAACAGTAACCCTGATTCCGAGTCCCTTTAGTACGGATTACCGTTAAGCTACTGTATTAACAAGCAAGAGATGTGTGTAGTGATGCAAGATTAATAAGAAAACGATTAATCGATTTCTTTTCTTGCGGCTAACAGTTTAATTGTATCGAAAATTTTTATTTCGATAAATCGAGGAACAATCGATTATATCCAAAATAAACGAAAAAGATCCACAATATGCCGCTAAAATTTTTGTTAGCATGCTATGGTGGGAAAAATAATTAAAGATAAATAACCACGGTGAACGCCGGTTCAGGAATGAAACAATAATTTTTGCCTGCAGTATCATCTCGATCCCAGATTTAGCAAAATCCATTTCCATTCACGCTATTTGTGAATATAAGAGACGTCAGAAACGAAATGATTGAAAATGCTCGTTCAGACTACTGTATTTTATGTCGAAGCATCTGCTTTTGATGTTGTATTCGATTGATGGTCTTACCACAAGTCTTTGGCTCCCAAGAAGAAAATAAAGCATAATGACGTCGTCTCAGCTCTCGAATTCAAGCCAGATCCGCTTAACGCATAGAAGAATATCCACCCTAATCCGGCGCAACCTCAACGGAAAAATAGAATAGAGAGCCTACAAAGCACATTTCTTAACTCTTATTTGCAAATCAATAAATTTAAACTCTGGGGGTAAATTTCCATTAAATTCTACTTAAATTTCCATGAACTTGTATTGAAATTTCGATCTATATCTAATGCCGTAATTTGCTTATGTATGCTTTTTGACAATATTGTAAATAATTTATGTTATTGATGACAATTTTCAACCTAAGCTAAATTATTCGATTATTTTCTTACGATTAATTGCAATTAATTAATTATATGAATAATTAGGCGATTAATTAAACCTGTTTTTACAGCACTAGGTGTGTATTGCTGAGTGACGATTGACCATTTCTCACATACTTTAAACTAAATTCACATTCGCTTCAAAACATTAAAACAAGTTTTTCCCTTGCCATCAGTTACCTCAGTATATGTATTGTTAGTATGTAAAACTTGGTCAATTGAAATTTAAGTTTGCGTTGACTAACAAGAAACAAATAAAAACGGTATTGTAAATTCATGTCGTTCCTTAACAGGGTGAGGTCTTTTGGCTGTAGCGTATCACAATGAGTTTGCGCTTATATAAAAAATATAAAATTAAGAGAATTTTCTATTTACTTTTGGGTGTTTAGTTGGGACATAACGGATAAGCCACTATAACAACTATACGAGTTATGTTTTTAACAAGGCAGAGACTATTGTGATGATTATTTCATTAGTCAAATAGTCATGCCACAATTTATTGTTTAGAAAACACACAATAAAAGGTAATTTTTTTATTGGCCATACATGAGCGCGACGTATTCCATAACAAAAAATGGCCATAAATTATGCACTCAATAAGCAAACAGCTTAAGAATCACCATACACAACCTTCCTTTTCCCAAGGTCATAGAGCTTGGCAGATGACAAATACTATACGGAAATATTTATTGAAATTTTTAAGATTCCTTCATTAATTTTATTCAACATTGTTAATTTTTGTTTAAATAATTATTTATTTCAAATGCGTTTTATTTAGTTTTTTTCAAGTTAACAATTTCCTACACATACAGTGGGCTGCCAAATGTTGCGAGAGCTTTTATGTTACACAATTTTTACCTCATATACGTTTTTTTTGAACAAAAAGAGCAACAAAAATAACATTAATTATTATTTATAATAATTTACTAATTCATACAAGTATCACATTAGTGTTGTTGCTGTTGTTGTTGTTGTTGTTGTTGTTGTTAGACAAACCAAATAACCCTGAAATTAAACAATAACGAAAATTCACAGTATTTAAAGATTTTCCCAGTGGTCATTAAAAGTTTTTTTCTTCAAAATTAAAAAAAAAAACAACAACATTCAATTAAACGAATGAATGAATTACAACTAACAATTGTAAGAAATATTTAACCAACCTAAAATCTTAGAAGTGCGTGTGTTACAACTGGAATTATGAAAAAACATGGTTCACGAAATTTTTTTTTAAATATTTCGAACTTAACTAAGTAGTGAATGGAAAGTACAAAAATAAGAGGGTGCAAGCAATGAACGATCATGTTTGACATGACAACAAGGGGGTGTTTTTTTGAGATATACAGCTTTAAAATGAATGAAAATATTAATAACTTTAATATACGCAATGGCGTTTGCTTTCTTTTTCAACAAATTTCAGGCCAAGGAAGCGCCTTGCAAGAAATCTGCTGTATCAATAGCTTCATCTGCACTATGACAATTTCCTGTTGTAAAAAAATTTATTGTTGGGTGTTTATTTCTGAATCTTTCTAAGAGTGGATTAACAACACTACACCGAAATCTAGTAGATTTGATTTGTAATCTTTCTAGTAGATTTGATTTGTAATCTTTCCCAAAATGTAATTCGTTTATACTGCATTTTTTAACATTAGGAAGATTTAGTTTTTAGAACAAAACAATTTTAACAATTTTGAACAGAAAACGAAGGCGATCGGCAAATTATTATATTTTAACAACTGAGCCGCCGCGAAAGTATGCTGCTAATTGCGGCCAATATTTTTAATTTCAAAAAATTATAGTATTGCTACTCAGATAAATTTAGAAAAAAGTGTAAATGTTTTCAGATAACTATTGGAATTTAATTTCAACCATTGTGAGTATTGGTACTATTGAATAAAAGTTTAAAAAAAAGTGTTAGACATTGTGACGACCTAAAGTCCTTCCACTCGTTTTTGGGTCACATGTAATTATGTCTTCTGCTTCTCTAATTAAATTCGTAGTTCTTATTAATAATAACTTAGGTTTAAGATTAACGGAAATGTTTAGGTAACACCGCCACACAATGGTAGCACTCTTTCAATACAACACTACCATGACTGCCAAATAATCAGCTGGTACGGATCGTATGATGGTGTGTGAGACTCAGCCAAACAAGCATAATAGAATTGCGGTTAGGTCATAATTTTATTCGCCCCAACCGAGTGCGTTCGGAGTTGAGTGAGCAGAGGAGACATATCTTGGCTTCGGGCCAGATTTTTTTCGCCCCGACAAGAGAGTCAATCCTTGTCCCATCACATAGAGCAGTGTCGGATGGTGTGAGGAGCTGATTAGAGTACCAGCGAATGTGTCAATGGCCATTGAAGGCCCATCATATATCGTGTCGCGCTGTGCTTTTTAATTTAAGTTGATGAATAAAGTTTATAACGTTGTTGAAAACTTTTATATTAACTATCTCGTCTCTCTCTTGGAAACAAAAAAATATTCTCTCGTAACGAACCCTGGGAGCCACGTGCTCTTCTCCAGCTAACTGTGAAAACGCGTCGTTACAGCATATTTATTAATTTAAGGGAAAACAAAATCAGCTATTGTCATCTGCCTATGTTTCATTATTTTGCTTCTTTTGCATCAGTAAATGAAAGAGATCAGTGTTTTTTGTAAGTGATCCAAGTTTCGAATTTGATGTTTATCAAAGAGTTTAATCTAATTTTTTGTGTTTATTACAGACAATCATGAGCTCAAAACACACCCTTACAGTTAAAGAAAAACTGAAATTAATTGAGTTCTTTAAAGACGGCTGTAGTCGGAAGGCACTTGCTGAAAAATATAAGATCAATGTTTCCACAGTTGCGCGAGTATTACAAAATCAACAGAAGTTTGAATCAATAAGGACCAGTCATGAAAACATCAGCCGGAAACGCTTCAGGCCAGGGCAATATGACATGGTAAATAAGGATGTCACAATGTGGTTTCACGGCATGAGGTCTAAAAATGCAGTCATCACTGGTCCTATGATTTGTGAAAGAGCTAAACAGTTTGCTGTTTCAATGAAGGTTGGTGGTTTTGAGGCGAACGATGGGTGGTTGTACCGCTGGAAAAAGAACAAAACCATTGCTTTTCGCAAAATTTGCGGTGAAAAGGCTGCTGCTGGCTATGGAGCTAGTGAAGAGTGGGTAAAATCAACCCTTCCAAATATAATAAAAGGCTTGCATGCTGATCAAATTTACAATGCCGATGAGTCAGGACTTTTTTATAAAGCATTGCCTACAGGTACTTTTGCGTTAAAAGGCGAGCAAGTCTTTGGGAGGGAAATGTCCAAACTGAGAACTACGCTACTATTTTTATGTAATTCGGATGAGTCCGTTAAGCGTGTTTATGCAATAGGAAAAGCAACACAACCACACTGCTGTAGCGGAAAGGCTATGCCAATTCCATATTATGGGCAAAAGAATGCCTGGATGACTAGCTCCTTATGGGTTGAAATTTTAACCGATTTCGACAAAAGTCTGAATAATGATGTTGTACTTTTTGTTGACAACGCTAGTTGTCATAATATACCAGATGAGGTCATTTTTAAACACATAACCACCAAATACAACCTCTCTTATTCAACCTTTAGATCAGGGAATCATTATAAATTTTAAAGTGCATTACCGCTATCCCTAGTACGAAAATAGTTATTGGCCCTCAAGGCAGGGATGTCGTTAGAACAGTTTTAAAAAAGCGTTAATATCCTTCAAGCGCTACATATAATTAAACGAGCCTGGTGGCTTGTAACACCTACAGTTAACAATAACTGTTTTAGGAAAGCCGGGTTTCTAAACTACGCAGAAGATTCTAATAATGACGATTGTGAAACTATCGATTTACCCCCAATTCCGGCAGAAGTGTTCTCTTCAATTGTGGAATGTGGTGATGGTTTACAATGCTTTGGTGATCTCACGGAAACTGATATATTAGAAGAAATAGGTTGGGAAAACGGGGCAATAAATACCGAGCCTAGTGATGACCAAGATGAGAATTTAAATTGTGGTGAAAGGCATTGCCCTAGTCGTACAGAGGCTATTGAGGCCTTTTACGCTCTTAAGAATTACATTGTAATCAAAAATGTAGATTATGATTTAGAGAAACTGGAGAAAAAAATTATATAAGGTTGGAACAGAAAACACGGTTCAAAAAAAGATTTCAGACTTTTTCACCACACGTGGTTTAGGTGAATCGAATTGAATGCAATTTCATATGTATTTTGCAAAAAACAATGTTGCAAAATATGATTGCAATGATTCATTAAGACCTCTTATTTTGGCACAGAGCTGAATATTTTTAATTTTTTTTTTTTTTGATGAAATACGAAAACACTAAAATAATGAAATATAACTTTGTGATTTTTTTTATTATATGTATATACCTTTAACTGAACTGATTTTTATAAGTTTTTATAAAAACCTGTAATGTAATCTAAACCAAATGTAAATAAAAACATTAAACAGCTTTATATTTTAATTATTTTCTTAAAGTTCCGTCCAAACTGAACTGGTGTTACAGATTAATAAAAATAACCTAATATTTGTATAAATGCAATAATCGTGCACTTATGCAATGTTTGTATATATGCAATAGTTGTGCACTTACCCGAGTATTGTATAAATACAAAAACCGCATAAGTGCACAAAAAGTTGCGCGAAAACCGATGTGCACTTATCCGTAGTCTACTGTATAATACTAGATGCGATTGCACTATAAAATAAATTTACAATAAGTATTCAAATCTTATCTCTACGGTGTTATTTATTAACTTACTATTTTCTTATATTAATAAAACGCCATATATTTGGTAGAAAAGAGCGGTCTCGCCACGCTAAATGTGACTGTTGCTTTCAGTCTCTGGTGCCCATTAAATTGCAAGGGAGTTAGGTGGAAACACTAGTTTGCAAGTTCAAGCACACGATTAATCTCAAAATCCTAAACTGTCTACTTTGCAACATCTGGATGTTTGATAAACTCCATAGATCATTGGCATAAAAACACTTTCTATTCTAGAGTCTAGGACCTTTTAACCAGTGCAGGTGTTTTGTTCTAAGTTCTATGTGCGTTATTTTTGCCCCAATATGGGGGCAGGACATTAGACGTCGATCTTGGTGGATACCACGCTGGAACAGAGGTATTTGACTTCTAAGGAAAGACATACCGTGAGGACGTGCCGATGGATTTGGCTTTATACTTCGGATGCAACCTTCAGATCTCAATTAACACTTATAAATGCTGTGTCGTCTGCAAACTTTGACGTATATGTATTTGTGTTTGTGTGGTAGTATGTTGTCTTGAGGGACTCCTGCAGACATTCTGTCTGCCAAAGAGACAATTTTACTTGACATGAATGGAAATAGAATTGAAGATAGTGCATTCTTTGAATTTCTGTACCTCTATTATTTTTTCAGCATGTTTTCACAGATTCCAAAAATTTTCAGTGAATATTAACCACAAAAAGTACATTAATGTATGAACTTCCCCTACTGTTAAATAATGTTTGTATTAAAAATAATCAAATAACTGAAGTAAATTTGTAAAAACGAACTTTAAAATGAATAAATGGACACTTCAAGTGATGATGCACTTAATAAAAAATTACATAAAATCGTCATTAATTGTTTAAGAGCATGTCGAGCATGGGGTGGCCTACAAAAAAGCAGCAGCAGGCAGTTCAGCAAGTCGGGCATAAATTGAAATTAAATTGTTATCAAGAGATATTTGCATATTTTATTTGAATTATAGTCGGGAAGCGGCAATTTGCGTGCTGTTGCCGTGGCTAACGTGGTCATGAATGTGGCTTCGTACGAAAATCATTTGTAACTATAAATCAGGCGATTAAGATGTCATGTATTTATTTGTCTGCAGCTACAAAAAAAAAAAACATATATTGACAATATATTTTAATTTCCATGTGGTTTACGAACTCAAAATTATAATGAAAAAAATCGCAGAGCATATAATTTCACAAATGCATGAGTGCGCCTAGGAAAATAAAAAAGTGGGTGATTAAGATTGCGAAAGGGAAAAAAGAATTATTTATAAAGAAATATATAAGAAATTAACAATTTAATATTCCCTACTAAATGTTTCCGTATTTTTTTTTTCTTATTAACTACATACAAATATATTTTATTATAATATGATTTCTTACGTTTTTGAAATACAAAATCAAACGCAGGAATGAAAATGGTGTATGGCGAGATAACCTCTAACTTTATACCAATGTCTATTATGTGTGAAACGCTACATTATTTTTGTGAACCGATACTCTCTTTTAAGTCTTTTAATTTGATTTCATCACTCAAGCGGTACATTGATTCTTCTTGCTTTTGACTTACAGTCACAATTTGTCTTACTATCTCATATTGTTGTAACCGAAGTAGCAGTCTCCCCTAGAGTAGTTTCTAGCGACTGTTAAATCGACTAATATCACCAAAGAAAGTGGCTAAGATAGTGAGACACAGCCATACGTCATATTTAGCGCATAATTGATATTCGCAATAGATGATTTATTTTCATTAAATAATTCAATGAATAAGTGAAGAGACTCAGTGAACAGGTAGAAAAAACCAAAGAAATAAATAACAAATGTAAACAACAACATAACATATATTGTGTGATGTAAACAATAATAGTGCATGGTCATTAAAATCGGCTTAATAATAATAATTACATAATTCCACTGACAGTCAGTGCATGAGTGTACCAAACATTCATCAAAAAATACAAAAGGGAACAACAATAACGCTTGTTATTATTCTTTTTGTACAACGGGAACTAATAATGTAACGTTTTTCTTCAGGAGGGGAAATTGTCCAACTATTAAAATAACAAATACCACTTTTCCAACGAAAGCACACGTTATATATTAGGGTACCCACCTAGATAGGTGTATAATTTGGTTCCGCAATATTGAGACAAAAATACCGAATACAAATTAGAGCAAATCAAGAAACCGTGCAGTATCGCAACTGTATATGTTAAAATATAATACAACGCAATCATTACGAATGGAGAAAACGCTGCAATGGAAAAATATTGCGAAAGCACTATATCGATAACAAGAGCCAAACTCTGAAAACCCGACGAAAAAGTGTTATAATGCAACATTTTTAAAATCACTAAAATCCGAGAAGTTCTAAAACCTAAAGAAAATCGTTAAAATAAAAAAAAATTGTGAAACGGAAAAAACGTTAAAATTGTGTCAAAAAACTCAAAACTAAAACGACCCTAAAATATTGCAATGGGAAAAATCTCTATAATCGTAAAAAGGCTAAACAGATAAATCGCTAATTTCGTCAAGAAAGGTCAAGGCCTTCTCGCGGTAGTGCAGGGTGGTATTTGAATATTGTCAGACTTTGGAAGGCTAAATTTGGAGAATATGCTCGATGGAGTAGAGGTTCGAATACCAATTTATATTGGATGAGTAATTTTTTTCTTCGGAATAATTTTTGCAGCCGATTATTTTATCCTTTTCATGGTTATCAATGTGAAAGATACTGCATGCTTCACAAAACACTGTCGCGATGACCTTGTTCGTCTCGGCGCAAAAACTTCTTGATGTGGCGTTGAACCCTTTCAGGTGATGATACAGTTGCGCTTAGGGCCGAGGTGGATCCATCGTAGTACTCAACGCGCGGATAGCATTTTCTTGTTCAACTCACTTTATCTACCTTCATTATTTCCCGAAACTGCGTTCCCACATAGCATTAAGCACACCTCTGCTTAATTTTGGTGGTGGTTGTTTTAGTATATGACGTTTTTTTTATATTTTCGGCGAAGTTCGCGAGATAGTGTGCGTTAAATAGCTGTCAAACTAAATTAGGCAGCTAGCTGACAACTTTACAGTAGCTTTTTGACAGATAGGAGTTGACAGGAGCAGCGTAAAGTCATGGAGTATTTAAACTGCCTATAGTGCTCCAAATAAACGGGACCTCGCTAAAATCAGTAAAAAAATTAAAGTAATAGATTGAATTAGAAAAGAAAGTCGGACAAAATCGTAACATCATATATTATAAAAATCTGTTTCTTAAATATACGATTTTGTGTCCTCTTTAAATAAAAAATGTGCAACTTAATTTCATCGTACTAGTAGTATGTTTAGACATGCCCTTATATTGCGCAAATAGGGGATTTTCGCAATAAAGGCCTTAATTGAGCTCAATTTACCATTAATAAATTGAGCAATTAGTACTTAATTATTATAGGGTGGTAATTGGAAATTTTGTGCATAAGATACATTACACATGATTACACACTTTTTCAAGCATCATTGTCGGGTCATGAAAACACTTTCAGCTATAAAAGGATAATTGATTTAGTAAGCTTAATTGCATATATATGAACACCATATTTTGATAGTTGTCTGTCTTAAATTGATTCCTTTTCGTAAACACATTAAAGTGCTTTCGTTCTAGCCTTTAACATTTCTTCATTCACAATGCGAGGCAATAAAGTAAACATCTTACGCAGCTGGCACAGTTTTTGTTTTATTTTGACAGGATTTATGAAATAGTTTTACTTTATACCCAACCAGAAAAAAATAGTATCGTTATCTTAACTGACGTCAACTTTTAAGTGCTTTTAAACATTTTGAATATTTTTACACACAAATGCACTCGTACAGTTGCAGCTACTAATACAGTTGTGTCATCTTGTGTGGCTTTTTTAAAGGAAGCAAAAACTAATGATTTTAATTTCCGTTGCTCTAAAACAGAACCTAGCTAAACCCAATATTAAATAAAAAAAAAAATAATACAGCCACGAAGCTATATAAATGGTCTAATCTAATTTTGCAAAGTTGTGCTGGTTATGCGTGGTCGTGTGTTTTAATTTAAATTTTTGAAATTTTAAATGCATGAATTAAAAATATTTCATGTTTTTTTTTTTTGAAACGTATAGAATTCTTCTAAAAGTACTGAACAAATCGCTTTTGTGAGCAACGAAGACCAATAGTAGTGTCTTAACTAACGTTTGATTATAACGACAACATGATCGGTCTATCATACATGCATAATTATCCCAGTCAGATAATAGTATTTTCACACCTAAAGTAAAAACCTGGTTTTAATGTTAAAACCTCGTTTTACTGATTTAAATAAATATAAAATGAATCAATTTAATTAAATCATGTTTTAACACACAGTTTGTGTAAAATAAACTTGTTTAAAATAAAAAATACAAAAATGTTATTCGTTATTTTGTCTTTCACTCCCTCTGGGGACATCTCGAGTCCAGTCTTGGCTAACTCAGCAGCCATTTCCCTATATGTGTAGGAGTTCTTCCTTTCTCCTCTTAACCCATCCATTTTCTTATTGCGCAAATCGATAAAAACATTTTCACTGCGCTCTGTCCAAAAGTTTCTTTTTCTTCTGCATTTTTTTTATTGTTATTGCTGCTGCATTCATTATTTTCAATTTTAAATTATTTTGCTCTGTTAATTATTTTCTTTCTATTCATTTTTATTGAGCGCCATTTAAATTATCAGCTGTTTTCAATCTTTTTAACTTGGGAGCATCGAATTTGGTATATCGAAAACGTGGCTTGTATTTAAATAATAAAATCGACCTAAAACCAATTAAAAAAAGGTTTTAATATGGTTTTAACAAAATAATTTTGTATGGATAGAGCAGGTTTTAATGATTGGTTTTAACGTAAAAATCAAATTTTGTAGGTCATTCGATGGAAATAATTCACGGAATTTAGAAAATTGGCATGTTGGTCCTTGGTTCACACATTTAAAGAAAGTAAAGAGTTCTTGATTTGACATTCCGGCAGGGTGATTTGATGCCATAACGGACTCCTAAAAACGAAAAATGAAACTGAAGATAAGCGCATATATGAAACCCGGTTATCTCCATACCAAACTTACAAACGACGACGGAAATTCGTTCCAAAAATCTAAAACAAAAAAATCTAAAATAATTGAAATTCTATTGACATTCGACCGATATCGAATGCCATAGTTTGCTCCTTAATGTCTATCCATGTCGGTTTAGTATAGCTTTGAATGTTGGTAAGGACTTCATCAATTTTTACTAAGTTTTCTCATTGGTTGCACTTAACGAGTTGTTATATCATAGTTAATTTATGTCGGCCCCACGCCTCCGTTCTTATGCCCTATTTCATAGTTTCCTAAATGACTTGCTGTGTCAAACTTCCAATTCTATCTATTACAGTAGTATTCGTTGACATGACAGGTCGACGACGCCCACGATCAGTCGGATTTGTAAAGGAAGAACAAAGAAGGGGAAACCTACACTGACCTTTCACCTATAGGTCAGAAGCTAGCACTGTTTTATCTATAGCTAAATCTGTGCGTAAGGGGCACTAAAGCGAAAACCCAGACAGAAGCACCCTGAGATAGTTGAGTCTGTGAGCAGGTAATTCAAATGGGGAAGCCCACACAGATCTACACGTTTTCGACAGCTCTGCTATTATTAAAAACAATTGGCGCTTACACTTTTGATAAGAAAAATAGGGGGGAAACTCACACACCAGTATCATTTTTACCAACCGGCAGTCGTTTCAACTGCTCTCGAGCACATGATTGCGTGTTCCTTCTTTCTACCGACGACAGCTCTGTTCATAGACTCAATATGATATTTTAATATGAAATGACGCACAGATGGCATTACTAATTAATCTGTCGTTAAATTAAAACTTATTCTAATTTCTAAATACTAATATCAAATGCATTAACATGATATGAACCAGAAGTTAACTATAATTTATTTATAATGTTAATGCTGAAAAAATCAAATTCGTACCACAATATCAGCAGAAAATATAATTCATAGTGAAATTAAACGTCAGTCCTACGACTTTTAGCGTTACAAAATATATATATTTTTTTAAGGAGGGGACAAAAGGGGGAAGAAAAATTAGATATTGGTTTTAACTTGTTCTTGTACTTTTGATATAAAACACAATATTTAGCCATATTTTATATAAAGTTTGTTTTTTCCATTATTTATAAAAGCGCGAGCTGTTGTAAAATATTGGATTAAAATAATGTTTAACCAACTTAGAAATCATAAATTAATCAAAATCATGTAGGAAATTTATAACCTTTCCTGAAGCTTCAGGATTCCATTTTTAATTATTTACAAAATTAATTAAAGTCCATGAGCAATGTTTTCAACTTTAAAAAAGTTCATATCCATTTAAAAATAGGAATAAATTTTAATGAAATGCTATTGTTGTGTAAAACTTACATCTTTACATTTATTGTTTAAAAAATAAAGTAAACAATTGCGGCGCCGGCATATGTTGCTAATGAACACAAAAGCCCATGATTGACTAAAGGGAGAATGTAGTTCAACCAACCAGCCAACATACAAACAAAATGATTAAACTTTTATCCAACTTTAAACGAATTATGGTGATGGAAGGAACCCCACACAGGATGCAATTGCACTCCAAGTTCAACATTCTGTTGTAAAACTATTTAGGGTTATTGTAATCGCAAATTTAAATGGTGAAATTAAAACATTTACATCGATAATAAGATTGAAGTGTCCTAATGAGAAGTTAACGTGGACCAATCGTGAATAATAGTTGGGTGCTATTAACTTTGTATTACAAAGTCGCCGAGTCAATAAGATTTGTTCTAGTTTGGTTTCCCATTGTTCAAGAAATGCTTCAAATAGATGCTGAGGTCAATTGGTGCAAGTAACACTTTTTGGAGTGCCACGCCACAATATTTTTTGGCTAGAAGTCATAGGATCAACAAGGAAACCCAACCTTCAAAAACGTATAACACTACTCCATGACTTCTCTAGGTACAAACAAATCAACAAATCAAGGGTCATCAGGAATCCTTAACATGCAACATTATAGAAAGACTTTGCCAATGCGAATTAATAGCAGTTAAGTTAGCGAAACGCGCGCTACTTGCTTTAGCTATCTCATCAGGAAAGCTACCCAACGTTTTAGAAAAACTTGAACGTTCAAGTAATCTAAATGATAAGTGAAAAAAAAATATTAATTGAATATCTAAAAAGAACTTTCTCGAATCCGAAAATTAAACAAAAAAATATTCCAGCTAATTCCCAAAAATACCTAATTTGGGTACATATTAATTTACTAATCGGAAAACACTGACTATAATTAACTTTCATTGTGTTTCCATTCGTTGATATAGCAAGGGAAAGCATGTATTTCGCACCAACAGGTGACTCGCTGTCCTCCATCATTAACGTTTAGGTAACAACACAAAACAAATGGACTTGTATTAAAAATAATATCTACTCAAAAAAGATGTTAAATTTCCGAAATCAACAAATAAAGACAACATGGAGTGGCACCAGGTGAAGCGCGTGGCTTGCCTGTTAAAACAGAGAAATATCAAATAACCAGGAGCGCATTTTCTCTTTAAGCCTGTCCACTATCTAGCTGTCACTTTTTTCCCGATTGAAAAGTATTCCACCCATCGAAACAAATGGTAGTCAGACGGACAAGGTTTGCGCTATAAAGCGGGTAAGGTAAAAGTTCCCATTCTCCGTTTTACGCATTGTTTTTATACCTTTACAACAAAATCGGCGTTTGACTGCTGTCGGCTTTAGTTTATCTAGCACCTAATTAACTTGCCTTTGAATGGTTCTCAACGCTTTCAAATGAACGAAAACAACCTCTATTATTGCCCTAAACGATTTTGCAAGTTCTCCTTGTGTTTGGTACGAACCTCCATCGAGTAATTATTTATTATATCTATTACTTAATCTTCAAGCTTTTCGGAGCGGAGCGTCTTTGTCTTCAGTAGTTGTAAAATCACCGTCTTTGAATTGTGAATTAAATTTTCCCAAATGGTTCCGGAAACAGCATGCGACTTGTAAATTGCGACAAGAATACGGTGATTTCCCACGGCGGTACTCTTAATAGAAAATTACCTCAAAGCTATTTTTTTTTTAGAAAATTTTCCATTTTCAGTGCAATGAAATTTCATGCTGTTGTGAAAAAGAAAATACGCGAAAACAGGTTTTTTTTCAAACACCGAGGGCTTTTTGTACAACCTATATAAAAAATTTCCCAGGCGTCTGAACCTATTGATTTTTTTTAATTAAATTTTTTTTTTTAATTATCTATGAACTTTCTGTATAATGAACAAATAAGAGAACATTTTATATTTAAATTTATTATCTATCCATTCAGGCATATGCCGTTTGGTTTCCTTGTAAGAATGTTTTATTTATTTATTATTTTATGTCGTCCCTCTTTCATTCAGTTTTTCCTTTAGAGAATATGACTACCTTACTTCCGCTTATGGCTTTTGAATTTTTCATTATATCAATAAAAAAATTGCATATTTTTATTCAACCTTTCGATATGGATACAAATGTGCCCATGTATAAATATCTACACAAACACTCGTTCTCTATTATCTGTGCGTCGATTGCAAAAAAGGTTGTATGAAATAAAAAAAATAATGCTGGCAATTCAAACACAAAAATTCCAATTTCCCCTGCACATATTTATCAATGTATGTGTATACCATTATTTGCGTGTGTATTTTCTTTTCCTTCATTAAGTTGGTAAATTAAAGCCGCATGTCATGTACTTTATCTTTGCACAAACTTCGTGTTGTTTTTTAGATAAAGATAGTGGTAGAGGGAGAGGGAGAGACAAAGAGAAAATCAAGGCGATAGCTGTATATGTTTTATTCTGTATATGTTTTCTTAAGAGGTACTGAACTGCTAGATATGTGCGCTACTTGCTGCACGTTTCCAGCAGAATAACAGAGGCTAAGTATAGAAGTATTACCTCTTTATGAAACTGTTACTATCTCCGGAGTACTACGCTCACGTTTAGCCTTAGACCGTTCACACAACTATTGGGGGTATAGGGGGTCCCAGGGTAGAAGTCTAACCTCTCTTTGGCCCAACTCGTATTACAGCAGTCGTTTAAACCTTGCTTGTAAGATTTGAAAATGCGGAGATCTACCCTGCGCACCATTTGTTTGCCTTACCACCAACTGACTCTTGAGAGTATTACTCACGGCTGTAGTTATTGGTGATGCCATGGATATGTACGCTTGCGGCTGGTGACGAGCTGACGCTATTTACATACTGGGACTGTTACTGTAGCAATGCCTGCGTTTGCTCTTAACTGTGCACTGCTGCCACAAATTTGGCAAACCGTTTCCTCAATTAGGTGGTAAGCACATCTCGGAGAGAATAGAACCATGTGGTTCTTAGCATTTTGCTCTCTGACGATGTTGTTGTACACTATTACGAGTTGTTGTTGTGTGCGCTTTCTAGTTGTTGTGGGCGCCATTTCATCATAAATATTTCGTTTTCGCACTACCTTTACTTTAGAAGTCAACAAGCATTCTCAAGGTCATCGTTAAGTGCGTACAGTACAGTGTTGTTTCTGCTGTACTGCGTAGTATTGAGTATGGCCCAAATCAGTCCTTTTGGCCTTGTACTCAAAAAATATAGTTGTGCCCATGCACTTTATGGAACATTTTGCGGAAAGATTTGGTTTTGCGGCCTTGTAAATTTCAAAACATAAATACATCAATAAGCAAAACTTGCGCCCTCGGAGTAAAAGCCATTGGGCTTTATAGGCCTGTGGAATCAGCGGTTCTTATTTCCTCAAAAACGAGGCCGGCCAGAACGTTTCAGTTAATGGTGACCGCTACAGAGACATGATTACCGACTTTTTTCTTCTACAATCGAATGTCCTTAATATGGAGGATCTGTGATTGCAATCAAATGGTGCAACATGCCAACAAGCGCGTTCTACAATTTATATGAAATAATTTCGCGTCACAGGCTGGACTATTTTTGTGGGGCTATTTGAAGTCACTGGTCTAAGCCGATAGGCCACAGACGATTAGTGGAAGACAACATCCACCACGTTATCAATGATATGCGGCCTCCTTTAATAGAATTGTGTTTCAAATAAAGCCAAATTCATGGCAATTAACACCACTTAGCTGTGATTTGTTTCAATTTTAAGTTCTATACTGCTATACCGCTCTGCGACACATTTTTATTGACAATATAGTCCTGTGTATGTAACATCTATTTATGGACACAAGGGTAAAATCTTTAACATCTTTTTTTACTTTTTTCATTTGTTTCCTCTAGTTTTTGCCAAACAAAAGTTGAAAAATACACTGATATTCATCTGATTTTATGGTATTTTTTCTATCCCACACGCGAACTCCCACACAACCATTTACAACTCAAATGTGAACCGTGTGTTTCTGAATACCTGTTTTTGGGGTAAAAGCAATAAGACTTCATTAACTAAATGTCATTGAAAAGTAAAGTTTCTATAGCATTCTGCCAGGATTAAGCGATCAATAAAGAAATAAATAAAAGAGTCAGTGGCACTGGCAAAGAGAAGTTCTTGTTTGCACCATTTTTACATTTGCGTATTAAAAAAAAATTGCAAATTAAAATTTTTTCGCAGCTCTTGAAAATCAAGCCTTTCGTTACAAACCTCACAACCAGTCCCCGTACTGTCGCAGGACCTAATAGTTTCCATGGTACCAGTCGTTTAGTTACTGGTGGAACTAATCCAAGTACAGCAATACATTTAGGTGACAGGATTACTTAGAGGGGCCATCCCCGAGGAATCCATTTATAAAATAGAGTTACATTTCATGACAGTTTATTGCACTACTACTCTTATCAGTCGAATTTAAAGTCATGAGATCATACAAAATACGCCCTAAGTTATTAAATGCACCTACTGAATATCCTAAGTTACTCTTAAAGATCTTGCAGTGTGCCTACCACCGGAAGCAATGTAGCTATTCCCCACGCCTTTATGAGTGTTCTCACTATAACTTTATTTTTAGCACGAATTCGAATACCTTAGGCCATGGTGTAGTGTAACTTGAAACTATTCTTTTGTACCGTAAAGAACGATAACTGTCTTTCGGGATTTGCACTCTGCTAACTTGACCCAATGCCTTTAAAAGGAGTCTTAGAACTGATCAAGATTACTTGGCGTTGCTTACTTTTTCCAAACGAACATGTCATGTTTCGCTTGTAATAATTACAAAATCGCAGAGAAAGGATGAATGTTCTCTGTCCGCTCTTAGACAAGTTCTTCGAAGATATTCAAGATACTAATTAGTGTTCACTCCGTGTTCAAGAGCAAATACATTTTCCCAAAACATTTTTTATATCTTTTTAGCACTAATAATTTTCTGTCGTGTTTTTTTAAGTTTAAACATTTTTTTATTTTAACATAAAAATGTTTTTTTTTAAATAGCGGAACTCTATTTAATTTAAAAAATGCTCTAATTGTATTTTAAAAGATCAGAATTTTTTTCCCAGCAATTGAAACTATAAAAATCAAGTGGTAAAAACACCAAAAGAATTGACACAAAAATGTACAAATTCTACTCTTTTGTTGTACTCAAATAACACTGAAAGCAAAATGGGGTGGGAGATCTCCGGAAAAATCCTACGATACAAGAATGATTCTCCACCCGAATAACAACAAAATAAAAATAAATTTATTGTATTCATAAAGCTTTTTTGGGTATTTCAGTTATAACAAGCAATATACTACTGTGGGCAAAAAATAGTAAGACTTTGCATAATTTTAAATGTCTTTATTCATTGTGCCAAATCTATTTCGTCCCCTCAAAGTAATCCCCCCAGCTGCAATACACTTATGCCAACGTTTTTTCCAATCCTCGTAACAGTTGTTAAAGTCAATTTCCGGAATAGCCTTCAATGCGCGTGGCGATTCACGTTAAATGTCTTCAATTGACTCAAATCGGCTTCCCCGGAGCGGTCGCTTGAGTTTGCTGAACAGCCAGAAGTCACACGGAGATAAATCAGGCGAATACGGTGGTTGTGGAACAATATTGATTGAATTTTTAGCGAAAAACTCACGAAGAATCAATGCGGTATGCAACGGTGCATTATTGTGGTGCAAAAACCAAGAGTTGTCAGCCCATAATTCCGGCCTCTTATTACGAAAAGCTTCGCGCTAACGACGCATAATACTCAAATAGTATTCCTTGTTGACAGTTTGGACGGTCGGAATGAATTCGGAGTGCACCACACCTCGATGATCGAAGAAAACTGTCAACAAGACTTTGATTTTTGACTTGCTTCGACGTGGTTTTTTCGGCTTCGGCTCACCATTGGCACGATATTCGGCCGATTGATCGTCTGTTTCCGGTTCGTAAGCGTAGACCCAAGACTCGTCGCCAGTTATAATACGTTTAATGGCATCCTGGTTGTCGGAAAGCATTGTTTGACAGACGTCAACGCGACGCTGTTTTTCAAGAAAATTGCGTGATTTCACTTTTCTTAGGCCCAAATGATCTTTTAAAATGGTTTCCACTGATCCCTCCGATATTCCAACGATATCAGTAAGGTCTCTGACTGTTAATCATCGATTCTGGAACCAGTTCATTGATTTTATTGACGTGTTGATCATCAGTTTATGTTGATAGCCGTCCTCAACGTGGATTGCCATCAACGCGTTCTCGATCCTCTTTGTATAATTTGTACCAATCAAAAACACTTGCTCGCGACATACAACTATCACCGAAGTCCTTCTGCAACATTCTGAACGTTTCGGCACCAGACATTCCATTGCGCACACAAAATTTAATGGAACTTCTTTGTTGAATAATTTCACTCATTGTAAAAATCGCCGAATGCACTTGTTGTACTTCAGAAAGACAAGCGATTACTAAACACTAATGATTACTTTGATGTGATATTTGGCACAGATGTCATTGACAGTCATACCAATTTCGACGAATGGATTTCCGCGCGAAATTTAAATTAAAAAGTCTTACTATTTTTGGCCCACAGTAGTACTTTGGAACCCAGTGTATATTATTAACTGAAATTATCGACTATTGAACTTGCACATCTTTTTCGCCAAGAGTAACATTTATGTCGAATCGAAGCAAATGTCGTAATGTTTTTCGTCGGCAGTTGACTTTCGACCATAAAACAGTGCGACTACCAACGACCCTATGAGCACTTGTAGAAATTTTTTTATACTTTATTTTATTTTCTTGAATCTTTCTATTAAAAGAAATTCACAATAAATACTCAAATCTTATTTCTAAATTATTATTTACTAGTTATTACCAATGTAATAACTAATGGGACCTTTGAGATCCCTATGTATATTTTCATTTCTTATGTACCAGGGGGCGCATACGATAAGACGTAAAATCCTAGACGGTCTTCTCTGTAACTTTTGGATGTTTGATGCACAGGCAGTACCCCACAGCTGAATACCATATGACCATATTGGCTTTATAACGGATTTGTATAAAAGGACTTTATATTCCAAAGCCAAAGTTGAATTAGGGCTTATTAGCCAATAGAGTTGATTTGTTCGAATCTTTATGGACGTTATTTTTGCCTCAATGTGACGGGACCAAGTTAGGCGCCGATCTAGGTGGATATCTAAATATATAACGTGCGTTTCCGCTGGCACCGTGGTATTAGTTATTGTGATTGGTGGACAATTTTGCCTTCTAAGGGAAAACGTTACATGAGCACATGTTGATGGATTTACCTTTATTCTCCACTGTTTTAGCCAGTCTTCTAGCTTACGAATATGAGACTGCAGTTTTTCAGATGCATCCTTTGGATCATTACTGACACTTATAATTGTAGTGCTATAGATTTTATGTTTACATTTGGCTATTTATTGATTCCTGCATAATTGATTTACTCGCTGAATTGATGCAAAAAAAAAGTTAAAAGTTAAAGTAAATTTTTCTATTATAAAATATCGCTTAAATGAGTTCCGTTTAGTTCAGTTACCCCGCCTATATGGCTCCTAAATTGAAAATCACTCTTGGGAATCATGCACAAAAATGCGGGTTAATTGATAATAGAGTTATTTTAAATAAATGCACATATATGGCAACTCTTTAAATCATATGCGTGTACGAGATTTTTCGTCCTCCTACTTTTTAATTTCTTTTCTTATCTGTTTAATAACCATTTTTACCAACGATCCCTTTAAAAATGGCTAAAATCTTTGCTCCCGCTTACTGAGATTAATAATTTTCTATATATTTTAATAAGGTTGCCGCATTGTGACTAGAAATTAGTGTATGTCAAACGTACAATTGCAATTCATTAGTTATCAACTTCATAGATGGGGGTTTGGTACTTTGGTATCACATTAATTCTAACAATTATAATAAAATTCGTAGACTTATGATTTGTGCGTGTGATTTGTTCGCAAACCCTTTCTGCAAACACGTCAAACAAATCACATGAAACTTGAACGTCAGCAACTTAACATGAATTGCGAGGCGGATGACGCAATTGCTCTTTTGGTTATTTATTTATGTACGCAACAAAAAAAGGAGCCAAAAGTAGACAAATGACTTAGTTTTTTAATAAATTCTATGAAACATTTTTTGCCACCCATCTCCTCTATACTATAAACTTGGCGGTTCGAAGTCGACGCACAAGCACATCGAACAAATCACAAGAATTTGAAAACGTTAAATTTCTTGCGATTTGTGCGCGCACAGCCCCACTAACTTGTAACAAGCCATCGAGTACGAACATATCGCACGTACAAGTCATAAGTGGTTTTGAGCCTTAAGACAATACACAAGTCTAAATATAAAGTAAAAATTGATTATTATACTGACGTAAAATGTAATTGTTTAAAGCAGGATTCATTTAGTAAGCGGACCAAGAATATATTTTGTCATTAATCAATTAATAGAGTATGGGATAAATGAATTTAGGATAATTGCATCAAAATCACCACATTTCGGGATAATCAAATGAGCGCAAACTCTTCTTTACAAATTTCTCTATAAGTGTCCAGCAAAAAGCTCCATTATCAAACAATGCTGTGTATTTGTTAATTAGATACTGTCATATAAACCAGGTACTACCATTGTTAGTTTAAAACTCTACCTCGTCGTAAATTTCTTCAGAAATGTGTTTGTAAACCGCACTCTTTCAGTAATTATAGTTGCATTTTGAATGATTGATTTTCAGGCGAACTTACGTATAGTTAGTTTTTGTCATATTATTTAATATTAGTCCAACGATAAGAAATATATTTCTAAGGTTTATGCTTCTAGGACTAATTAACGGTTTAAAAATCTGTGTTGGATGGGGCCAATTGATTACTCCTATCCCTTAGCTGCCTCTGTGTTATTTTTTTATCTTCCTCGCTATCACTTGATCTTATGTAGAAAAATATAGCCGGTTCCGTGTTTAAATTTTGTAAAATGCAACTATTTGTAAAATATTATGACTATTTCACATCTATTGTGAATTTAATATACTATCGACGTAAATACTCTTGTGAGTAAAATTGCGATCCATTTACTATCATATGTCATATTGCCACTCAGTTCATATTTTTTCAAACGATTGGCAATACATTGATTTTATTTATTTTTTGACAATATTCTTTCAATATATGCCACAGATATGGAGTAGGGTCAAAGTAATATTTATTTCACAATTTCAAAATCATTTCGACCCATAAATCCAACCTCCTTCATGCTTACATTGATGGAGAAAATCAAAGATAATCTTGTGCCGGGAGCGATTGTATCCACGATATTGCATAATGGGCGGGTCATTCGGACACCGGAATATATCGGCTGATGGAGGCGAAACGTAGAAGCTTGGATTGTAAGAAGACAGTGGTGTGCATTTCATGATGTCGAAGAAGCTTTCGACAATACATTGCACTCAGCAGACATGATGACCAATAAGATAGCAAGCAGTATCAGAATGTATCCCTTGAAGTTAGGGCGACAAGACGATGTTCTCAAGGACATCAGGTGGAGCCTAAAAGTTGGTAAGCTTTTGCATAATTTAAGCAAAGGCATAGAATGTTAAGTCTATGCTGACGACGTTGTAATTATAGCGAGAGGGAAGTTCGAGGAGACGTTGTTTGGCATCAGCAATGGTGCTCATGGTGCGTAAGACGTGTCCTACGGCGCCAGGGTAGGCCTCCTTAAACTCACAAGTCTGGCATTCTTAATAGAGGTGGCTACAAAACGAAGCAGATAGGGACTGTTGTGTCGGCAAGTGGAAACGCATACTCATACAACCAATTGACACCATGGACAAAACGCTTGACTTCGAAACGAAGCTTGCGATTGTTCTGAGCAATAAGAGGAAATAGGAGCAAACCTCAGAAGAGCATAGCCTTGAAGATAGCACCATTAAAAGGAACACGCATTAATCCAGAATCTTGGAAGGATCCGGCACGGGAGTAGTAGTACCAAGAATGAATCTATGGGGAAAACTACTACATTTCAAGCGGGCATTCATGCCATTGAAAGATGTACTCAATTCAACATTAACAGGAGATAAAATAGAAATGAAACAGCTATTCTCTCTGATAGTCAAGCTGCATAGGAATGTCGTCTAAAGTCGATAAGTCTAAACCAGGGAACACCAACAGTGTAACTATCTGCTGGGTTTTTCGTTGGCCAAAGCAAGAACACACATGTCTGAACCGGCATCTTTTTGAGGACTTGGATTAAACAGAATTTCCAGTAAGCACCTGGAACATATAACCAAAATCGCTTTAAAACTCCCATACCTCTATAAAGGTTGAAGAAGCAGGTAAGGTATTGAGAGAAACAACCGGTGATGTGACCACGACGAAGAAACTCCAGAGCATATGCTGAAACTTTTTGCCACAGAAGAGAAAATCAGCTTGGATGGGGATTTACCAACACTAGAACCGATTGCAATCTTCAGATTTCTCGGAAAATTAAGTATAGATGAGGTGCTTTAGGACCTGGAATACGACACAATAAATCGTTTTGGTCCCAATGTCGTGTTTCTCCGCGTTAGTATTCAATTCTAACTCCTGATTATCAATGCTCGCTATTTATGTATTTTTATTGCGTAGGAGGAATGCATTGGCCAGGTTGTAAACAGACTGACATCTACGATTTGCCGCAGCATCTGTGGGAAACCACCCAGTAGAACTGCATGAATAACGTTTTAAATAAAACACGACCAATTTTTTAAGTTGTGTTTTTATTATTTGAATGTGATCTTAAGACTAAACTATTGAACATTTCCTAATTCTATTATTAACATAATTTCTTTTGTTTTTTTCGTTGTTGGTGGTTTTATTTTCCTTCAATTTTTAATTATTGGGTCATCGCAATGAAAATCGATGACTCCAAGCGGTTTTACAAACAAACAAATATTTCTCGATATTTATTAAAGTTTAAAACCTTTTTTTCACCCAAATTGTATTTTACGCTGTATAGCAGAAATAAAATTTGGATGAATGAAAAAATGTCATTGACTTTAAGTGCTTATGAAATAACGGAAGAATAAAATCAAATTTCAGAAAATAAAGAGAAGTAAAAAAATGTTTATTGAATAAACATTTTCTTATTTTTTAAAATTGTTACAAAGTGTCTTTGACTTTGTATTTAAGTTTCTTTATTTTCTGTATTTATTAATAATTTAATTTATGTCTACGAGGGTTGGTTGAGTATGTGGGTTTACATACGTAACTCATGTGCCTGTTCCACTTCTTCACTTTGACTAAGTAATGCCAAGAGCTCTGTAATTCTACTACGACCTCCTCATTGCCTCTGCTTCACGTACAGCCTGTAGCATTACAATTGTTATGTTTTTCATTGCGATACATTCGGCGATCTCCAACTCTACCCTACTTCGATGCATGCCAAATCTCGGGCATTGAAATAACCGATATATGCTCCGGATTCTCAACATCATCCTGTAGCGCCAAGTCCTCAAAGGAATCGTGTTAGGTTGTAGGTTAGCTCAGCCCGGCATCAGACTAGCCACTTGTTCAGCTACAGGTTGTAGTTATAGGTCCGGCGAGGTTTTGGGGAACTTTAGAGTCTTTTTTGCCAGTAAATTGTACTCTCTTGCCTTTCTTTATTTTGTAATCACGGCGTCTTTCTTTGTAGCTGTTTCCCTAGTCGCTGACTACTGTCTATGGATGCAGGCATGTCTCTCCAAATTCGCTTATAATTTCTCAAAACAAAAGTTAAAAACTCTATCGACATCATTTCTCTACTACTAATGACGGCTTTTGCATATAAAAAGTAGTTGGTGGGTGAAAGAAAAACATGTTGCATGCAACTCTATTTTAATGTGTGTATGCAAGAGTGTAAACAGTTTTTTATATTTCTTTTATGGTGCCAACTGAAATAAAATAAAAAAAACCTTTTAGGAAAAAAAAAAACTCAAATTAATGAGAAATGAACTACAGAAAGTGGAATAGTGGGCGAATGGGGGAGAGTGCTTAAATTTAAGAAGTGAATAAATTCGTGAAAGTATCTGACATTATTATTACAAGCACATGCAACCATAATTACTTTTCTGCGTATCTGTGTCATTGTTTGTGCCATAAAATAGCATTCTTACACAAACAAATATTTTGCCATAAATTTTAAGATATATTGCAAAGATTTATTACACTATTAATGCATTTAATTGTGTTTGAATTATTTGTTATAAAATTCATCGGTGTTGTTCTGATTTATTAAGAAATTATCAAGAAAGAAGAAATGGTTAAAAAAGCGTGAACAAAAATGGCAAATTCATTGGAGATCTTTAACCAAGGTGCTCTTATAATAAAATCAATGGAAACACTTGTCTATGTAGTGCATTTCTGTAGTATAAAAATATTGTAGCTCCATTTATATATATAATCGAAACTTATATAGCATAAGATGTATCTTTTTTAAAAAGCCCATCCAGCTCTCCTTCTTTGTGATCAGTGTGGCAGAGAAAGTCATAGCTATGAATGCCAAATATTCTTTAACATCAGTTTTAGTAATCTCTATTAGAGGTGATACTCGTATATCCTATAAAGTACAATTATTCTGGATGCTGAGAAGTAGGAAAGGGAACACATTTAAAGATGTCCGCTTGTCGGTCTAACTGGTGTTGCAATAAGTCTTTTTGAAGATAACTTTAGTTTCCCAATCGCTTCCCATATTCTTGGGATATGGACAAAACAAACATTTTTCTGGTTATTGTTTGTTTGGTGTTTCACGCATACAGGGAAACGTATATCTGCAAACCCATAAAAAATAAATATTCTGAATTCCGGTCGAAATATCACGTCCACCTACCGATGGAATTATCTACCCGAGGGTCCGTAGTAACTTACGAATATAAATTTTACTTTAAATTTCTAAAGAAAATCAAATTTTTACAAAAAAAAAATAATATTTTGTCGGTAACTTTTACATTTTGAAAATTTAATGTACAAAAAATTTAAATTTCACCACATTTCAGTAACTTCCCAAAAATGAGAAAATTCACCACAAAGAGAGAATATTGACAAAAAAAAAATGAAATGAAATGGTAAACTTCCATCTTATCGGAATTTTTTAATCTAATAATTTCTATACATCATCTTGGCGAACGTAGAGTGGTGGCTCTTGATATCGCCAAAGTGTTGGTTAGAGTCTAGCATGGCGCACTACTGTCGGAATTTATTGCTTTTGGTGTGCGCACTATACGAGTAGTTATTGGTGGTGCTTCATTATACGAGTTCGAAATAAATTCAGGACTAAGGCCTCGAACATTCTCCAATCACATTGTCAAACTTCCAATACTATCTATTCTTTTGCATTTGCCATTTGTTTTCATTCAGTAATAGACCAAGCCTTTCGTAACTGGGAGACATGCTCAACCGAAATCTCGCAATAATCTCTGAATGAGGTCGGGCGAACAGGGTCAATTTAAATACACTTAAGACCTAATGTTGTGTGCTCACTCACAGACGCACGACAGATTATGTTGCTTATCTGTGGTTACGAATGGTGTATATTAGGAAATTAGAAGATCTTGCTGTTTTTGTTATAAAAATCCAGTGTTTGATGTTCGTTGTATTAAACACATTTTTCATAACGCCAAAGAAGCACTCAAGTGATTTTTCCAATCCATCTGATATTATTATTTACACCAACTACATATATCCGATCGAAAAAAGAATACAACTCTCATGTATGGTTGTTGCTTCAAAGTCTACTTTGGAACTCCTCGACCTCGTACAAGCTAGGGCGCAGATGCTTATTGGTGTCAGTAGGGGATCCAACTCAATTGACTCACTGCAGGGGTTTTTGTAGCACTTTCAATGCGGGGAAATTTAAATAAAATATCCAGAAACACTACTCCCAGTTTTCGCATTCCTTGAACCTTTTTTCCTAGTTACAGCACAATATATTGCATGAGTATGGGTCATCCCCTGAGTTTAACAAAATATTTAATATTTCACTACGAATTCGACATATTTTCGAACTTTTTGAATTATCGGCAAATCGGCAAAAAAAAAACAAAAAAATATTTAACTCATTGAAAACTTCGATGAAACCTAAAAATAAAGTCAAAAATCATACAAAATCGAAATGTTTTAAAATGGGAAAATTCACAAAAAAAATAATAAGTTTTCGAAAAACCCAAAAATGCGAAATCTTTGTTTGTGCTGAAAAAAAAAACAGTTTGAGTAGTTTATACTTGGGCGCGATCCATACGACCTGTAACTTTTGAACTCGTAATGCCCAACTTGTGTAACATTCTTCGTGCCATAAATTGTTGAAATTAAATATATAAAGTTCATATTGAGATCATGTCATGCTGTTGCTTTTCACATCACTGTTTTATTAACATAAATATTTATTTTTATTAAAATTCATTGTTTTCATCTCGTTAATATTTACTTATTTCATTTTTGCACTTAAAATAATTTTCCATTTTAATTAATTTATTTATTTATTTGTTTGTTTTAATCAAGCTGCTTTAAAACGTGGTCGTAAATGCAATTGATTTTTATTTGTCTTTTTTCGCTGTCATTACAGGTAAATAAAAATAAACGATAAAAAAATCAGTACAACTTTGTCCGTTTCAAACTTATACATTGCAATAAACTTTGGCTGAGGTAATTGAAATGCAATTTATGTATATGATTAAATAATAACATTATTTCGATTTGCTTACTTTCGTGTTAAGAAAAACTGTTTCAATAAAACATTAACGACCTGTTAGTCATTTAAGTTCCAATGCTGTTAATACTCAATAAATTATAATTTATGAAATGCAAATTCACGCTAAAATGTTAATTTAGTCCTCTATTCAAAAAAAATTTTTTTTTTTGAACAAATTGCAGGTGTCTTGCGAGAAACTTTAGCATTTGGCAAAATGACCTGTTTAAGAACATCGGTCGATGTGCCAAGTTTTCTTACTTTTTAAAGATTCTGTTCGAAGAAAGCTTTATCGTAGACTCATCATAAATATATCACATGATTGCGGTCTTATTTTTATTGCTTTTCCTATCGTTTTTATCTGGTCACAAAGGGGCAATTGAATTAAAAAAGGCGAAAATTGATGCATTAGTAACGCTGTACATGGAACCGACAAAATTCCTTTGTCAACAAATTTGGTTGCCATGATGAATCTATTTTCGCTCCTCGGCTCATAGATATCTAAATAATCAATTTCACGAAAGTGGCTCCGATACCCCTCGATGTCCATCTGTCTGGCCGTGGGTTCAATTCCCACCAAAAACTACAAAGCGTGAATGTCTTCGAGATTGTACTCGAACATTTATTTCAATTCAGTTTAATTTATTTCTCATCATGAATCTTATGTTATTCGCATCGTATCGCAACTTTGTATTTGTCAAGCATAATGCGCGGTAAGTTTTATTGCAAATAATACAAAATAATTATGAAGATAAGACAAAACAAAAGCGAACAAAATGCGACGTCAGTTGTAAATAAAATTTAAATAAATAAAATGAATATTTGGAAAACAATTTTGCTTACAACAACAATTCTAATACTAGTACTTTTGTTGTTGTTGCTTTTGGTGTTCGGTTGCATGCATTTGGTGTAAAAACGTGTTTGTAGAAAATAGAAATTCGCGTGTCTTTCTGTTGTAACCTAACAAACAGTTCTAACTTACACTTGACATTCCCTGTGTGAACCCTATCTGAACTTTTAAGATGCTACCAGAATATTATTTTGCAAGAACAGAAAACAATTGTTTCCGATTTTCATTTCACATTATCTAGATATTTTTGCAGTTAGTAATTTCAATGGTCCATTTTTTGTAACCACCTCCACCATGGGTGCTGCGAGTATGAAGCGTGTGTGCCGATGTTTCCAGAACTCACAATAGCTTTCTTAGTTGAGTAAACAAAGCCCAGTATGTGCAATAGAATATTAATATTATATCGATAACAAATTTTAAATACTTGCATGGTAAAGGGATGTCTGGCAGTTAGGCTTTTCTTAGATACATATGTTGCCATTCCCAAAAAGAGTAATAAATCCAAAAAGACTTAATTTTTCCACAACCAGAAAGAAATCAATTAAACTTTTTTAACGGAATTTTCGATTGGAATAAAAACATAGTGTACTGCTGGATCCTGTTAACCCTAAATGGTTCCTAATTGACCGCCGCTACCATGTAAGGCGTACTGACGAAAATGATTTTAACTTTAAAATTCGTGATCGTGAAAAAATGTTTGCTTTGTGTTGGAAGTAGAAAAAAGGTTATGGCAAGGGAGATAGCGAGAGAAGTGTTTGCAGTCGGTCTATTTAAATTGTCCCGTGTTGAACATGGCAGAAAAAGCTCCTGTAGGGAATTTATTCCTATTACGAAGATTACGCCTAAAGAACGAGTTTCTCTGTAGTGTGTTGTGCGGTCTACTCGCCAAGTTATCTCTAGCGGTTAAGCTCTTTAAGTTGAACGGGTTCCTTATTTCACTGTTCCGTAATTTCACTGGATCATGCTCCGTTGTAGTAACGTAGTAGCAGTGAAACACAAACAACATGACTCGAGAACTTCCAAAATAGGCTTTGAAGCATCGCCCATACGTGAGAGTTGTATTCCATTTTCGGTTGGATAGATGTAGTGTAAATAATGAGGCGATCGTTTTATACTGTGTAAAATAACCGAGGAACTTGAATGCTTCTTTTGCGATCTAGAAAATGTATATAGTCAAATAAATATCACTTATAATTTTCATGCCAAGAGCATCAAGGACATCTGATTTCTCAATACTTATATCACATTATAACAATATAGTCTTCCAATGGAGCAATATAGTCTTCCGTGCTTCTGAGATCATCTTAAGTGTATTTAAATCCACTCTCTTCGCATGACCCGATTCAGAGAAAGATCTCGATTAACTGTAATATTTATATGGATATTTAGATCGAATTTCCGTCATCGGTCCTAACGTTGTGTTTGCAGGTAATCCGGTTTCGGCTATGTGCCATCTTCAGTGTTATTTATTTTTCATTCTGAGTCCTTAATAAAACGATGGAAAAGAACTTAAATTGATTTTTTGACTCCACGGTGTGCTAGTTTTTCGCAATTAATTCGTTAGGAAATGTTTGCTGGTTAAAATAAAACAATGAAAATATATACAACCTGGCACACACCTGTGTTGAGCCTTTGTTAAATATTCCTGCATGCGTTTGTGTACAAATGGCACTAAGTGGGCTATTTGAAAAGTTCTTTAAAAATATCACAACTGACACTGTCCGTTCTGCTCGAGTTTAAGTTACTTGTGTACGTCCACAGTACTCAATCCATTGTGCCATTGTTCAAAGGGACTTTCTAATCTGCCTTCGAATATGCAAAACTTTATAATAAGTGCTTTAATTTTTCATATAAAATAATACACGATGTTGTCAAGGTTTCTATGTATTTAATTTAATACCCGTAAACAAAAATTTTGCACGAGCTTGTGTTTGGGTAAATTGATTCACTTCAGCTTGTTGTGACAGTAAAAGTGGTAATGAAATGTGCACGTGTATAAGCAAATTTGTAAACATAACAAGCCAGAAGGCTATGTTCGGCAGTGTCGAATCTTATATACCCTTTTGCCAAAATTCGAGTGTCCAGGCAACATTTCCATCGCCTAATTAGCAAACTTGGCTATGGTCGTCTATGGATGTAATACGGATGGATGTACGCCCAAATGAAGTTAACTCTCTGACTATGCCTAGTTCAGCTGATTCTTCGATACTGGTTACTACAACGGCTATGTACTTATGCTCAGAACGTTGCCACGAATTGTCTGCACACTGAAGTCATGATTAACACCGACCTAACTATGAAATTCACGTTGCTTATTTACAACTGAGCCGGAATTTCAGTAATACTTTTCAATAATTTCCACACGTTGGGGTATGCGTGAAACGATGACTTTTACAGCTCCTAAAGACTAACAACTAGAAAAGGATATCACTCTCTGATCACCCTATACGTTAGTATTGAACATTGGTTTTGTATAGGTTAGAACTTCATTCTTCTAGCAGTTATATGAATCACTAATGCCAAACTTCGCTTTTCCAAGCCTTTAAAATCCTATTGCGAGTCACTAGTAAATAAATTTTGCAAAACACGAATGTAACACATAAAAAAGGTAGAACATGATTTGTGCAGAAATTAAATCCTTCACAAAAACAAAAGACATGATTATGGCAACGATATTATGTGCTTAGCAACAATATATTGTTGTGGCAAACATATAATTTATTGTTTACATTTTATCATTAAATGGTTACCATCCATAAAAATTGCAACGTGGTTGAGTTCAACAATAAAATTTTTATTAAAATTCTAACACAAAAAATAATACTCGCGTAATAACTTTAACCACAAAATGCAATTAGTAGACATAATATGTTTAAATTGTTCTGGTGTGTAGTCAAAGTATGAGGATTGTTAGCACGTTAACTATTTAGCGTTCAATGGCTTTAGTCGCTTGTCTTCATACATCCGCCGCTGCCAATTTTTTCACTATCTGTCGTTCTAAGAGGAATATATTATTATTGTAATATAATTTCTTTACAACCATATAATTCAATCATATGTTGCTCTTGGATTATGGTTACCTCAACCATGTTTTTACTTGCGTTTGTAGAGATGCAATAAATATGGTAACCAGAAATCGACAAATTAATTTAACCGGACATATAAAATATGTTAGTAAATTGTGTTGGGTATACGCCAAAAGAAATTATTTTTATAAAATGTTACTAGTTGCTCTGGGCTCTATACGTCGTACCTTAATTTGTTGTAAAACTTTGTTGCAATTGATCTTTTAACTTGAGCTTATTCTATTTATTTACTTATACATATAATATTTCTACAAATTAATTCAAAAAAGAAAATTCACTATAAATTTTAGCATTTCATTTTGAAAATAGTATCACTATATTTTATATGAAACGTCGCCAACACGCACACCAGGTTTACTTGGTGCTAATGTACCAAAAAAAAAATACTGTTGTGTGCAGATTTGGCGCTAGCGGCCAAATCTGACCTTTACTTCTTCGGATACAATATTATCCAAAGAGCGCTAAAAATCAACGACACCCGAATTCTCTTGGCCCTTGAATTACATGTGGTTCTAACAGCTTAGACGCTACGTTAGGTTTTGTAAAGCCGCCAACCTATGCGAATACATTTTTAAACAGAATACGACTGAACGCTGCTGGGAGAGACGATTTCAGCAGAAATAATTTGAAATTCTCCTCGATCCTTAAAAACATCTTTGTTGAATTTATTTGCGTTTCATTATTTTGCATGCCCTTTCATTCAGGGAGTTAACGAAATGGTTTTTGGAAAGGAATTGTTGATAGAATTTGGTTTTCAAACAAGTTATATTAAGCAAATTTGCATAGAATTCGAAAATAAGCAATGTTGATCAGCTCTATTAATTGACATTTCCCAGGCGCTTGATAGAGTCTGCCATAATGGGCTACTTGCGAAAATAACTCGAATTCCACAAGCTCCTTAAGATTTATTTGAGAAATAGAACGTTTAAAGTAAGGAAAAAGGATAGCTTTAAAAAAATGTGCAAATATCTTCAGAAGTACCTCAAGGTAGTATCCTAGAGCCGATATTATATATTATCAGTTTATTATTTGGATCGACGTCTAAGTTGATTTGGATCGACGTCTAACTTGCTGCCGCCATATTGAGGTCAAAATAACAGCCATAAAACTAAGAACAAATCAACTTCTCTGGTTAATAGGTCCCAATTCAACGCATCTAAATTTATAACGCATCTAAACGCATAACTAAAATTATAAAACTAATATGTACATATTGGATTCAGCTGGGCGCTACTGCTTGCGCAGAAGTTGCAACGAAGACAGTCTAGAATTATATGACTAAAAGTTTTCGCTATCGAGGAAGAAATAAAAATATACTCGACCAAATACGTTACTGTTGTGTATTCTTCACAAGTTCTTTATTGAATGACTTATTTTATAAAATGATAGTAGCTAGCTAACTACTTGATAAACAATATTAAAAGAAGAATGTCAGTACCGTTATCTTGTAATACCGGTTTTACTGCAACTTACCTTTGAAATAACTATGTATATTATATATGGGTGTTTCCATTTCATTTCAATTATATTTTAGTTACCAAACACATCCCAACACTTTCGTACGCGAATTCGATTTACTGTAATTTCATGCGCCCCTGAGCCTGGCGAGACCTCATTCTCAACTTATATATAATAAATTAGTTATTTAACTCTAACTTTCTTTTAGAAAGTTTCAATAAAATAAAATGCAAGTTAGAATAAATCGATTGTCGAAATGTGCGGTTTTGAATGTTGTATGCAGGAATCAACGAGAACAAACGTGAATGAGAAAGCTGTAGTAGTTTTTCGTAAGTTATAATTTTAACGGTTTTTTAATTGTTATAATTCAGAAGCTGTCCAAAATATTTCGTAAGGAACGTGTGGAAATTATAAAAGAATATTATTGAAATTCCGGCTCAGTTGTCAACCAGGTCAGTCAACCAGGTTATATTTTGCGGTTAAATTTTGGCCTACTTCCATATAAGACTGTGCCGAGACAATAATAGAAATGGAAATGTTGGCTGAAAGTCAAGATTTTGGCCAAAAAATCATTTTGAAGCGCTGCCGACGAAGCCGAGGCGGTCATTTCAATAACGTGGTCCATACACAATGGCATAAATGTAGCTTTAACATAATGCTACCCCTGTGTTTCGATGGTCACCCCATATTTAGATGTGTTGTAATAAACTTGTATGGTAAGTGAAGATTTGTTTTGTGTATTTTGAAATACGCGCTCTCAACGCACAGCTACTTCCTTTTCTACCGTTTTACCTTGTTGGCTTGAAGAAGCAAAAATATCTATGACTTGGTTGGCAGCCGGTGTGTGTTCTATTTTTTTTTTAGGTTTCCGTGCTTGTATAAGGTTACTTAGTGGCCTCATTAAATTAAATTTTAAAGTGGTTTAAGTTTTAAGTGTTGCCTTTTAGCGCTGTTCATTATGATGTTGTTGTTGCGCTTGTTTTATTATGTTCGTAAAAGTTGTTACTTTAACTTCCGGCGGTTAAAATAAAATTTCATTTAACATTTTGCCTGTAACCTGAATAATGTAAAAACTTGTGACATTTTAATTACAAGGTTGTGCTCAAGACACATTCTGGTGCTATGAAAATAAATGAAGCTAAAAAGTTAATTGTGCAATTGCGTCTATTAGTTTTATAATATTATTATTTATTATAATTGCGCCCACGGTAATTTTTCTAGCGAAAAAGCATATGTGAAACATGCGGTAGTAGGTTTAATCAGAAATAAATGAATTAATGAGAATTTAAAAACGAAAAACATTTAGCTTTTTGGAAGAGACGCGCACCCTTTGAGTGATTGAGATGAATAACGCTTAATCAGGCGTGATTAGTTGCAAAAAGATCGTGAATATGTTGTTTTTTCATCACAAAAGGATGTATATCGAGAGTGAACGTGCTGGATTTTAGCTTAAAATTTGTGTTTTTGTTTTGTAAAATGGAAAATAAAAATGTTTTATAAATAAGAAATGTTAATATTCAAACATATATTTGAGGAAAATGTAGTTTCGTGTGTAAGTTATTTTTAGAAAAAATTTCGCAAAAAATCTGTTGGCAGCTAATAAATGTTTTGTTAATTTAAGTTTTTTATCATATTGTTTTGGAAGAGTACCTCAATTAGCACTGGAGGCGAGGACTTATATGGGACAATATGAAATAGTGGATGATGTGGCTATGGACGACATGGTTTCAGCAGAACAGCTCTGAAGCATCAATTTGAAATTGTTCTCGCCACAATAATGGTGCCATTTGAACTCAATAAACATTTTTTGTGGGGTCTATACCAATACTCCGCAATCAACCGATAGTCTTTAAGCCAACATAGCCCAGGGCTCCGCTCAAGCGGCATCTGTGCGAGCACATGTTATTTTATTTCACCATCGATCCGCCCTTGTTCGGTGCAATGGCTTCATTTGATAATCCCATATACGCAGCGTTGACCTTTTGATAAAAATCAAACGGTAAATATAAGAATGTGCATAAATATTTTGGAAGAAAGTTACTTAGTGGAAACAGTAAATCCCGTTTCCGAATTTACACTGTCGGACAAAATAAAGTGCGTTTGCATATTCTATGAGTTTCCTTAAACAAAAAAGTATAAAACGATTCAAAATCTTAATCAAACCAATATTTTCATAAATTTTATTGAAAATAACATTAAAAAATATTTATCAAGAAAAATTAAGTTCATATATTTTGAAAAAAAAAAATGCAAAACAAAATATCAAAAATTCTAAGCGTCAAAATAAAGTAACACTTTAACGTAATATCGTAAAAAGTTGAATAAATTAAAAGGCATACTTGTTGCAAGATTTCTCAACACACTTGATGGAATTGCTCTCTATTCTAATTGCATTTTTTCCCCTAAAGTCTGAATGTTAGTTCGCTAAGTCAGTGGAATTTTATCATCCAAAATAGCCCAGAGATGTTCAATGGTGTTTAAATCAGGGCTTTGAGCAGGCCAATCTAATTTCTCAAGGTTATTTTCCCCAATATATTTTTTGGCCACCTTGCTGGAATGCTTGGGGTCATTATCCTGTTGTAATTTGACTGGTATCGGCGGGAAAAACATCGATACTTTGGGGTACATAAAGGTAAAAGTAAAATTGGATGCAATTGTTTTGGATGTAGATTTTTATATGGTAAAAGAAGGGGATATACTTTACTCAGCAGTTATCGGAAACGACATTCTAAACAAAGTGGATCTAATTATTGATTCAAATGGCGAGATGAAATTGTTTGAGAGAGAGTTTGAGGAAAACGTAATAAATTCATCGGGAGATGAATCCGTACTGTTACCAGGGGAACGTGAAACTTGTCTCAGGCCCGCGTTGGACACTAATCCAATCGCTGAGCTGAGGACAGAGTTTGAGAGTTTAGTTCTGGCAGCATCGTCAGATAATAAATGAGTTTGGAACATTAAGACAAAAAATACATCGCCATAATCACAGAAATGATTCAGAAGTACAAACCTATAAAACCAAAATCCCACAGAGATGAAAACCCGAGCTTTTCCGAATACTCCGCGCCAGTAGTGTTGGCTTCAAAGAAAGATGGCACGAAAAGACTTTGCTGTGACTATTATAGGAAACTAAATGAGAAAATAATCCGCGACAACTTTCCTATGGCCCTAGTAAATTGTACTTCAACTGGGGTTTTTATATTGTTTTATTATTTGCTGTGCGACTATATATGTCGCTCTAAGCAAGTGGTAATCTTTATTGAATTCATTGTTGTTAAAACCTTCTTCTTTTATACAAAACATGAGAAGAAAGCTTAACCTTATACTAGTACTTACAATGTTTTTATACTTATAACTACTTAGAATTAACGCGATGGGAATTATAAAGTAATTTATTTCCCACCATGAAATGTGAGGCGAGCGGCATGTTTAAATGACAAAATATTTCCAGTGCGTTGCCCGAGGTGTCAGTTGATGTCTGCAGTCAAAGTAAATTTGCAGCTGAACCTGACACTCTTTTATTATCTTATGTTCATGCATTTTAAAGAATGTATTCATGCATAAAAGAATGTAAACATGCTACACCTCCATTTTTCGCAAGAATGTTCATATAACGACAGAATGTTGTTTTATGGACATTCTTTTACAAATATATTTTAATATAAGAAACATTTTTAAGAAAAACTAAGTAAAAGGTAATTATTGTACTTTCTGTTAAATTATGACTAATATTTGTATATGTTATAGTGTTACATTGTTTAAATTATTAATCCGGACTTTTTAATTAAAGGTTTTGTATTATTTTCTGTTGTATTATTTGTTATGATATAGCTTAAGTCTATTTTTATGGACTATTTGTTTTTTATTATTTTTCTTATCAACTATTGTTACATTATTTCTTATGTCTATGTTTTTAATTTCGTATGGTCCTTTATAATTTGGTTCTACTTTATGACCTGATTCGTTTTTAAGTAAAACTACATCTCCTATTTTTAATTTGTAGTCTAGAATATTTTTATCATAATTTTGTTTTTGCTTAATTTTATTCTTATCTAGTAATTGTTGGGCCCTCTTATATGCTACTTCTAATCTAAATTTTGCCTCTTTGGCATAATCATCTATATTGTATAAGGGAGTAATTCTATCTATTTTATTAAATTGTTGAAGCTTGTTAGGGAGTTTTGAAAAAACTAGTTCATATGGACAGTAATTGTGAACTGTCGATGGTGTTGTATTAAAACAGTATGTAAAATATTTTAACCATTCATCCCAATCTGTTTTATCAACTTTAATATAAGAGCGTACATATTCATTGAAAGTTCTATGGCTCCTTTCTATTGTTCCTAACGTTTGATGGTGATATGCAGTTGAAGTTAGTTTTTCAATCTTTAAAAATTTACAAATTTCTAGCAATATTGCATTTGTATATTCAGTACCCATGTCCGAAATGAACGTCTTCATTGGACCATAGGTAAGTATAAAGTTTTCAAAAATTGCTTTAGCGACTGTTTTAGCGCTTTTGTCTTGTATTGGTATAGTTACTAAATATTTAGTTAGGTCACATATTAATGTGATTGCATATTCATTTCCATAAATTGATTTTGGAAATGGACCTATTGTATCTACATACACCGTGTTAAATGGTTTATCTGGTGTTTCTGTAATGGTCATTGGACTTTTTAAATGTTTAGTTGTTTTTGATGTTTGGCATTTATGACATGATTTAACATAATTTAATATGTCTTTGGACATATTTTTCCAGTAATAATATCTTTTTATTTTTTCTATTGTTCTATATATTCCACAATGTCGTCCTTCTATGGGATCATCGTGATACTTCAGCATTATTTCGAGAATTGCCTTGGCATTCTTACTATCGATTCGGGTCACCTCATTTAGTAGCGCTACTTTAATATTCTTTAATATTTTATTGCCCATTTTTTTAAATTCATTAACTGAGATAAATTCGAAAATTTTCTCACTAGGTGCCACTTGTATTTTATTTATATTGTGCTTACCGGCCACATATTCGAGCCTAGGGAAAAATTGTCCTAAGTCAAGGTTCCCTTTAGTAAACAAATCATTAATTTGTATATATGTTACTATAGATTTTCCTCGTTTGATATAACATCTTCCGGGGGAAATCTTTAGTTTGTAATATTTACTGACGTCAGTGGTATTTAATGGTACATATATACTGGGCTCATTATTTTTCTTATTATTAGTATTCATATGCTGTTTATTGATAATTTTTCTATCATTCCTTTTTTCTTTTTTATCGGTCATCGACCTAGTCGTGACTCTTAATATAGAACAAATTTTAATATTCATGTCTTTTAGGTCATTTATGCTAATTCGTGATAACGCGTCGGCAACATAATTATCTTTTCCCCTAAGATATTCAACTGTAAAATTGTATTCTTCAAGATCAAGTCTCATCCTTGTTAATTTTGAGCTTGGGTTTTTCATCGAAAATAAATAAGATAGTGGTCTATGGTCAGTACGGACAAGAAAATGTTTTCCGTATATGTATGGTCTGAAATGCGTTATGGCCCAATGTATGGCAGTCAATTCTTGTTCAATTGTTGACTTGTTGCTTTCGCCTTTAGTGAATGCTTTTGAGGCGTATGAAATTGGTAAATGTTTACCACCATATTCTTGGGTTAAAACTGCTCCACAAGCATATTTGCTTGCGTCCGTTGTAATACAAAATTCTTTTGTAAAATCTGGGTATTGCAGTAAAGTGGGACTCATTAATGCCTTTTTTAAGTATTTAAACGCGAAATCGCAATCCTTTGTCCATTCGAATGGAATATTTTTCTTGGTTAATCTTGATAAATGTCTGGAGTATTCAGAAAAATTTTTTATAAATCTTCGATAGTAATTACAAAATGCGATAAATCTTTTTGCACTATCCGCATCTGTTGGTGTCGGATAATTTTCAATTATGGAGTATTTACTATCATCTGGCAATATACCTTTATCTGTACATTTATGACCAAGATATGTCACCTCTCTCATGAAGAATGAACATTTTTCGGGATGTAATTTAAGGTTGTATTTGCGACACAGATCGAAAACGTTTTGTAAATTCGAAAGCATGTGTTTTTCAGAACACCCCAGGACAACTAAGTCATCCATATAAAGAAATGCTTGATCGGGTTTAAGTCCACTGAAAGCAAGGGTCATCATTCTTTGGAAAGAATTAGGAGCGATCTTCAAACCATATGGTAATCTTGTAAATCTGTAAGAACCGTTAGCTGTTGAGAACGACGTTAAGTCTCGTGACTTTTTATCTAGGGCTATTTGGTGAAATCCTGACATTAAGTCAAGGCAAGAAAAATATTTAGCTCTTCCTAGTTGATCTAAAATATCGTTAGCTGTTGAGAACGACGTTAAGTCTCGTGACTTTTTATCTAGGGCTATTTGGTGAAATCCTGACATTAAGTCAAGGCAAGAAAAATATTTAGCTCTTCCTAGTTGATCTAAAATATCGTCTATTCTTGGTAATGGAAATTTATCCGCCACTAATTTCTTATTTATTTGCCTATAGTCTATTACTAGTCTCCATCTTTTGCCTTCTGAGTTGGGAAGGGATTTCTTCGGTACTAACAGAATTGGACTGTTATATTCAGAATATGATGGTTCCACTATTTTGTCATCTATTAATTTCTTTACTTGTTTGTCTATTTCTTCTTTGTGGGAATGTGGAATTCTATAGTTCTTAATGTATACAGGTGTTGTATCTTTTACTCTCAATTTTTGTTCATAGAAATTATTTGTGGTTATTGTTTCTGTTTCTAAACCGAAAATATCACAATATGAACTGCAAAGTTCTGTTAATGTATTATTAAATTGTTCAGGGAAATTTTTCTTTAAAATTTGTAAAACTTTATTATTTCTCTTCGTGTCTGTTTTAGCTTTACCTTTAAATATGTTATAGTTTGAGTTGTTTTCGGTTTTTATATTGCTTTGGTTAAATTTACTAATAGTATTGTTAGTGTTTAGGATACGAATGAAAGCTTTATTTGTTGTTACTATTGTATTTGCAATAAAAATACCTGGTTCTATTTGTTGGTTAGGAATCAATAATTCGTGTTCTGTAGATAGTAATTTTACTTGGCGTATGACTTCCGATCTTGGTGGCAGAATTATGTCATCGCCATTATTTGTTATTGGTATTTCTATCGATTTTCTAATGTTGCAGGGGCGTAGGACAAAGTAATCGCATTTGTTATTAAAATCTAAAATGCAGTTATATTTTTTAATAAAGTCCATGCCGATGATTCCATCGCATGGTATTGGAAAATTATTTTTAACTACTTGGAAATTATGTGGTATTAGGAAATTTTTATGCTTTAGGTCGAAAAATATACTTCCAAGTGATTGTATTTTACCTTGTCCTATTCCGCTTAATGTTGTTACTTTGTTAGTATTAAATTCACTTATATGGAAGTATGTTACTTTTATTAATGAGACATCTGCTCCAGTATCAATTAGTAAGGTTATTGGTGTGTTAGTTTTATTTATATGCAATTGAACACAGAAACATAAGTTGAGGTTGAGATTGTATATTTTGTTATTTATTGAATTTGTCTTAGGGGATCGTCTTGGTTTTCCGAATCAAATTCGTTTGATTCTGTTGCCCTAACGTAGTTTCTGTTTCTACGATAGTTGTTAGGCCGTTGATTGTACCTATTGTTATTAGCATTATTGGATAGCCCATTATTACTATTGTTGACATTATTATTATGTCTGTTATTATAACTGTTATTTCGTGGGTAATTATTCCTCCCACGATGATTCGTATTATATCCACGGAAGCTATTGTTCCGATTGTTGTGTCTTTGCCGGTAGTGTAGTATAGTATTTTGTTGTCCAGTTGCTTCCGTGCAACTGTTGACAAATTTACTAATAGCGTCATTCATGCTATTGAATTGCCCTGCTTCCATGATAAGTTTTACTTTATCAATGGTACAGTTTTTGGTAAGTGCCTTTACGGCAATTTGTGTAGAGTATTTGGTAGCTAAGTCGTATTGCAATCCATCGGATATATATGCGTTTTCTAAGGATTTACTTAAATTTTCTATTTCGCTGCAGTATGCGTTAGCTGTTTTATTATTTTGTTTAATATTCATTATTTTTGCAGTGAGAACCTCTACTGATTCTCCTTTAACTGAAATTTTTAGTTTCTGTATTATGTCTGATATTGTTTGTTCACTGCTTATTATATTTCTTGCAGTGCCTTTTAGCTTTGTTTTAATCAGGGAAACTGCAACTGATTCATGAGTTCCTTTTATTGTTTCTACTAAACATAATGAGTCAATGAACGATGGGAGGTTTTCTGCTTTGCCTTCAAAATCTGGAATCAGCTTTGAGGCTGTGTTTAAGAATTCTACCATAGTTTGACTCATTTTGTTATTTATTTCTTTATTTGTGTTTTTACTGACTGTTGTAACTGTATTAGTATATACACTTTCGTGTAGTGAATTTGGTAATTTTATTGAAATAGCTTTCTTTGCAGCTAATTTCAAAATTCTATTCTTTAAATCTAAAAAAAATGCTTCGGCTGCGATTTTATGAGCTGCCGTAAATCTGTTAAAGTGTACGTTAAATAAAATTCTTATTTTCTCGAAGCTGTCGAGGATTATTTGCATATGTTGATTAACTGTTTCTTCCTTAGTTGGTCTGTCAACATTAAGGCATTTGTATGAACGGTCGAAATCTTCCTTAATTAGTCTGGCTTTAGTTAGAATAGTTTGCCATTCCATTAAAAAAATTAATAAAAAATATTGTTAAATTTTATCCAAATTGTCGGCTCTACTAATATATTTCTTTTTCAGTGATTTTTTATGAAGTAAATAGATTTTAATAACGAGGTTTATAATTGATATTATTACTAAAATTAACATTAATGTCCATAATGAACTAATTTCTTCAGTGTGATCAATGACTTCTACATTGTTCACCACATTTGCATTAGGGTTCTCAATCTTTGATTGAGGTTTTCCCATTTTTTTAAAAGGTTTATGTGCACTTTTTTTTTCATTGTTTTGTAATTTCTTTCTTATGAGATGTGTTGTATCCTCTTCTATTCCTATAAATTTTCAAACTTTTGTCATGTATCTAATTGTGGTTTCTATATCTATTTCTCCCATTTCGAGGACACATTGTTCCGAGTTACTAATTTTGTTAGTCTTTCTATTATTGAGGACCATTTACAATAGCTAAAATATTATTTTTGTTATTTCTTTTTTTTTTTTTGTGTGTTTTGTTCTACCAGACAAAGGAATTATTATTACTTATTTCTATTTACATGTATTTGTATGAGTTGATCAAGCTGATTTATTCTTTTATACATAGATTGGGAATTTTCCCAGCTTGGTGGGGGATTCGCATTCATTTCTCTTAATATTCTAGATTTTTCTCTTTTTAGTTTATTTGTATAGCCTCCTCTGCGTTTGGGCTTTTTTACTATTGGTATTGCTGTTATTGCCTCTTCTTGGCGACCTAATTGGCGCCTATATTCATCTATAGTCAGTGGCTTAGGGCCTACTGACGACATATTTTGTACAAAGAGAAGAAAGAGAAAAAATATTTTGCCTCGAGCGGTTGACGCTTACAGGCCCTAAGAGTGCGTTTATGCGCACTTCTTTTTGCACTTATTTAAATAAAAAAAAAAAATTTTTTTTTGTTTGTAAAAAAATTTTTTTTTTCTGCTATCCTGCTGTCTTCCAGGCGGACCTTCCTTCGGATTTGTAGTGCCTTTTGGCCAGGCGGACCTTCCTTCGGATTTGTAGTGCCTTTTGGCCAGGCGGGCCTTTCTTAAGATTTTTTTTTCTTCTCAGGCTTGGGATGTCAGGATCGCCATGTACTTCAACTGGGGTTTTTATATTGTTTTATTATTTGCTGTGCGACTATATATGTCGCTCTAAGCAAGTGGTAATCTTTATTGAATTCATTGTTGTTAAAACCTTCTTCTTTTATACAAAACATGAGAAGAAAGCTTAACCTTATACTAGTACTTACAATGTTTTTATACTTATAACTACTTAGAATTAACGCGATGGGAATTATAAAGTAATTTATTTCCCACCATGAAATGTGAGGCGAGCGGCATGTTTAAATGACAAAATATTTCCAGTGCGTTGCCCGAGGTGTCAGTTGATGTCTGCAGTCAAAGTAAATTTGCAGCTGAACCTGACACTCTTTTATTATCTTATGTTCATGCATTTTAAAGAATGTAAACATGCTACAAAATGAAGTTATACAAAAACTACAGGAGTCAAAAATATTCACAACGCTGGACTTGAGAAACGGGTTCCTTCACGTGCCAATTGCAAAAGAGTCACGCAAATACACTTCATTTGTCACGTCAAACGGACAGTACGAGTTTCAGTACGTACCATTTGGCATCAGCAACTCGCCTGATATTTTCTGCATATATATATATATATATATATATATATATATCAGCCGTATTTCATGATTATCACAGAAGGAATTATTGTCGTATATATGGACGACATAGTTGTGTCACGTAGTGAAAGAGAAGGTATTAGAAATCTGCGCAGAGTACTTGAAGTCGCATCGTTAAATGGACTTCAATTCAAGTTGAACAAATGCCAATTCCTTTGTCGTAAAATCCATTTTCTAGGGTACATAGTTGAAGATTCTTCGATTTCGCCGTCAGGGGAGAAAATCTCGGCAATAAAGAATTTTCCGACACCGACTAATGTAAAAGCCTTCAAAGATTTCTTGGTTTAACATCGTTTTTCCGACGCTTTATTAAAAATTACGCCATGGTCGCTAAACCATGGAATGATCTTCTAAAAAAAGACAGGAAATTCATTATGAGAGATGAAGAAATCTTAGCGGTGGAACAAATTAAATCTGCATTAACAAGTGAGCCAGTGTTGTGATTGTAGAATCCGAAGGCCGATACTGAAATCCATACGGACGCAAGTAAATATGGGTACGGAGCAGTGCTCTTACAAAAGGATTCAGAGGACTCAACGTATCACCCAGTTGATTATATGAGCCGAAAAACCACTCCCCCAGAAGAAAAATACGATTCCTACGAGTTGGAGGTATTAGCCATCGTAGAGGCGTTAAAAAAGTTGCGAATATACGTGAAGGGGCTGGAATTCAAAATCATAACCGCTAAGAGTGTCAAGGTGGGCCTTGTTCCTGCAAGACATTAACTACTCCATTGAGCACCGATCTGGCAGGCAAATGAGGCACGTAGACGCACTGAGTCGTGTTTCCTGCCTGATGATGCAAGATACGCTCCAATATCGCATAAAAGAAGCGCAACAAAATGACTACTGGACGAAAGCTATAACCAAAACTCTGGAAGTAAATCCGTACGTAGACTATTATATGAAATATGGAGTTCTACACAAAGATGCAAATAAAGATCTTATAGTGATGCCAGAAGATTTGCAAAAAGAAGTCATAGAAATGGCTCATCGCCAGGATCATTTTGGAACAAGAAAGACAGCCGAGCTAGTTAAAAAACAGTTCTTCATTGCAAAACTTGAGACAAATGTAGAAAAAGTGGTTAAAGGCTGTGTAGAGTGCATTATATCGGAGGCAAAAGCAGGCAGAAAAGAAGGTATGCTCGATCCGATAAACAAATCAGATCGACCCTTCTTGACATACCACATTGATCACGTTGGACCCATGGATACCACAGCCAAAAGCTACAACCACATTTTTGTTATTGTTGACGCGAGTTAAATTCTCTAAAGGAATTTTTAGGAAAAATAAAGAAATCCAAAAGCTTCTGCTTTGCGACTTTGCACTTTATTTATTTAAGTTTGAGTTTAGACTGAATGTTACAATTTTACTCTAGGTTTAAAATTAACTATTAAACTTAAAAGTGCTTATTCTATTGATTAATTTGTTTTTGTTTTATTTAATAAAAAATGCTTATTGTTAATTATTTGTATTTGCTTAAACTAAGGAAGTGTAATTAGGTCGAATTAAAAAATGCTTATTGTTAATTATTTGTATTTTCTTAAACTAAGGAAATGTAATTAGGTTATTGACAAGTAGCTCAGTTCTTTTACCGGAAGTGCTGAATTTGCAAAGTGTGTCAGTTGCACAACTTTGGTTGGGCAATTGACCTCTTTGCTATTTTTGCCAGTCTACGTTTATTTTATGTGGAGTCGGAGGTGTCTCTGACGTAACTCCTTCCCCCTTTGTATAAAAATTCTCCTGAATTTTTGGTTTAAGTTTTCTTTTAATTTTTATTGTATACACACTGACCGTTGTCAATAGCAGAATTAATAAAGAGATTAATACAAATATTGTTATGATTGACGTATTGCTATATTTTCTATGATATTTTAATTCTTTAATTTCTTTTACATTTTCGATTTCACTTAAAACTATTTCATCAAATGTAGGTTCTGTAATATTAACTTTTATTTGATTTTTTGAGGGAATGACGAAGTTATCTTTGTATATTTTTTCTGAGTTTACGAAAGTTTCTTTATCTATTTTTATTTTGCAATCATGGAAAGTAAATAAATAATTCTTACTTATTGAGAGATTTCTTTCATCGCAACTGCTAGTGACAATGCTTCCATTTGAATTCTTTAGAAGTATTAAGCCAGGTTCTATTTCTACTATTTCTTTTTTGTATTCTCTTAATTTTTTACAATTATTCTTATATATACACAAATTAGATATTTTTAATTCTTTAAAATTAGGGTTCTGTTTATATTCAAAAATTTGTCCGTTGTAGTGTAAAATTTCTTGTGGTTTAAAGTTTAATTGTGTGAAATTTGTGTCGGTGATCGGTATAATAAGAGATCTTTTAACTGTCACTGTGTTCTTTGGAAATTTTATTACGAATATTATGTGGTCGTCTTTGTATTTTGCGGCTCCTAGTTGCATATATTGAAGTTCGTAAAAGTCAATCTTAAAATCGTTAATTTCCTTGTCCGTTAGAATGTTGCTAGTCATTAGTTTGAAATTTGCGGATACTATGTTATTTTGAATATGTTCTAGACTGTCCGATAGAATTTTTAATTTGAGCAAAGCATCTAAGTAGTATATCTCGTTAACTATTTTATCATCATTTTTCTTTATCACGTTGAATTGATTTGAGATACTTTTCCTGTCCGTGTCTATTGTTGCCTTGAGTTTGTTTAATGTTTGGTTGAAATGGTTATTTACGTATATATTTTTATTAAGATTGTCTATTGTTTTGTGGTTGTTTTCGTCTATAATTTTTAAATGGTCTTCAATATCTATTCGGTCATCGTCGTTCATTGTTCCTGCTATCCACTTTAAGCCTGATCCTATTACGTTAAGTAAACCTCTTTTATGTCTGTTTTGGCGTAATGTTTGTGCTTTTAATTTTAGTTTTTCTAATTCGTGTTCAAGAAGTATTTTATTCTTGATGGATTGATACTGGCTTATCTCCTTTTCTAAATTGTCAATTACCTCTATTATTTGCTTAATATCAATTATGTGAATTATTTTATTATATTCTAAAATTATTCTTGCGTCATCCAATTTAATTTCGGCGAATCCGTCTGAATTACTGATTGGCTGGATTGTCAGAGATGCTATTGCCGTTGGTATTATTATCGTCAATAAAGCGATTGATGTCCAATTGGTCTGAAAATTTATTTTTTCGTTTAATGTTTGTAGGATGTACGCCTTCGAGTTTTAGCTTCCGATATCTAGGTTCATATTTATGCCTCAATGTTTTATAATTTTTAACGTAACCTTCTTCATCTGTCCTTTCATAGTTTTCCCTATTCTCATTTCTCTTGGTAATTATACGAATCTTTGCCTGTTTTAGTTTCTGTTCTATTTTTGTTTTATCAACCCTGCCTTCTACAATATCTATTGGTTTTTCGTTAGTAAGAGAATGAATTGATTTGTTATACCATTCGAAGCATTTAAAAATACGCTCTTGTGTTGAAAGTTCCGAATTTTCTGATTCCATCACTCTGTATTTTTCTGAAATCGTGCTGTGTAGCCTTTCCACATCAGCATTTCCGGTGTGGTTATTGGGTTTGGTAAAATGGACTTCAATTCCTTCCTCTCTTAAAAACTGTTTTACATTTGTAGAATTAAATTCATTGTCTGTAATTATTTTAAGAGGTTTGCTTCTAACTGATAAAAATTGTCTTAACTTTTCAACGATCGTTGTGCTATTTCTGTCTTCTAAATAAATTGCAATTGCATGTTTAGAAAATTTGTCTATAAATGTCATGAAACTATGTTTTTTAATGGTGTATACATCAAGGTGTATAATTTGATTTACATCCGACGGGGTCTCCGTGATACGAAGTTTTGGTTTTATGGGTTTGCGATCATATTTTGATTTGTTACAAGTATCACAATTATTGATATATTTGTGGACCAATGTTTTAAGGTTTTTGCAATAGATCTTCTTTTTCAGTCCCTCATAGTTCTCTGTTATCCCACCATGTCCAGTTTCATATTTGTGGTACTTTGCGATTTGCTTATAAGTTTCGTCTTCATTGCACATGTCTTTCTCATGGTGGCTACGTCTATAAAACTTTATACTATTATCAAATAATTCAATCAGCTTGAGCTGTACTTGGTTATAAACTTCGTCGGCTAGTTCAGAGAAAATCCCTACCTTACCATTTTTTAGGAATCTTCTAAATATATCAGTCATGAAGTTGGTATCAATGGCACTCTTAGAGACAAAAATTTTTCTTTTTCCTTGAACAATTTCTATTTCCTTTGTTTTATATTCTGTTAGTATTATTTGAGTCATAAACCTAATTACAACCGTGTCTAAAATTGGAAGTGATCGTTTTGTTCCTCCTGCTGCGAATGGATTGTCGCTGCCGTACTTATATTGTCATCGGTGTCAATCGCATTAATTTCTCCTGTGTCGGTGTTGATTCTGCTCAGAAAGTCTGCAATTTTATTTTCTTTGCCTTTAATGTGATTTATGTTTAAGTTGTACTCGCCTAATTCCATTAGCCATCTTTGTAACCTGGAGTTGATGTCTTTTCCTTTATGTTTGGTATGTAGCCATACTAACGGCTGGTGATCGGTTAATAGCTCAAAGGGTCTTCCATAAATATATGGCCTGTAATATTTAGTGGCCCAGACAATTGCCAAAAGTTCCTTTTCTACAGCTGCATATTTTTCTTCGTGGTCGTTGAGTGTCCTGCTGGCATAGCTGATGGGATGTTCATCCTGCATAAGTACTGCGCCAATTGCGTAGTCACTGGCATCAGTTACCAATTTAAACTTTTTAGAGTAGTCTGGATACTTAAGGATCGGTGGGTTGATTAATAGCCTTTTCAATTTTTCAAATGTGTCAATATATTGTGGGTCGTTTTTATTAACCTTTGTATTTTTCTTCAGATATTTTGTCATTCCTTGTGCTATTTTGGCATAGTCTCGAATAAATTTTCTATAGTAGCCGGTTGCTCCAAGAAAGGATTTGATTTGCTTTTGCGTTTCAGAGAGTTTTAACTTTTGTATACTTTCTACTTTGTTAGGATTCGGTTTTACACCTTCTGTGGTTAAAACGTGTCCTAAATATTCCGTCTCTTTTGCGAGGAACCTACACTTGTCTACCTGAATTTTGAGATTGTGTTCCCTTAGTCTGTCGAAGACTTTTTGAATATTTATCTTATGTTCTTCTAGGCTTGTGCTAAAAATAAGTATATCATCTAGATATACAACACATATTCTGTTTATTAAATTTCTCAAAACTGAATTCATTAAGCGTTGGAAGGTTGAAGGCGCATTTTTCAGCCCAAAAGGCATACGAACAAATTCATAATGTCCTAATGGAGTTGAAAACGCCGTCTTCTTCCTGTCCTCCTTTTTTATTTTGATTTGATGGAAACCCTTGGCCAAATCAAGGGTAGTGAAATATTGTGATTTCCCAAGTTTGTCTAATATACTTTCGATGTTAGGCATCGGGAATTTGTCGTCCACAGTTATTTCATTTAGTTTGCGGTAGTCTATTACTATCCGCCACTTTTTCTTTCCAGAATAGTCCGTTTTTTTTGGAACTATCCAAATCGGTGAGTTATAAGGAGAGGTGCTTTCGGTAATAATATTTTGTTGAAGCATTTCCTTCATCTGCCGATTTATTTCTTCCTCATGAATTTGAGGGTATCTGTATATTTTCGAATATACAGGGTTAATTGTTTTTGTAACAATTTCATGTTGAATTTCGTGGGTATGACTTAATGTCATACCTTCTTGGAAAAATAAATCTTTGTTCACATTGAGTAGGTTATTTAATACCTTATTTTCTTCCTTGTTCAAGTCGGTTCTTGAGAACTTATTGATTATTTCATCAACTTTTGAACTTTCTAGCGTTTGAATGCTTTCATATTCATATGGGCAAGCATTGCAAAATTTTATTTTATTATTGTTTACTTCGATGTATTCTTCGCCTATATTGATATTGGCCTTTAAGCTTTGCAGAATATTTTGTCCTATAAGAGCATCGAATGGTTTGTTTTTGAAACTTGTCAATTTCCAACTCATAAGGTTGTCGTCCTTGAATTCCTGGGGGACTTCTGTAATAATCTCATCGTTCACTTCCATCTGTCCGTTTAATGTTTTGAAAAGCAAGGGTCTGTCTAGTTTTATTCGTTTGTACTGAGGAAGCAATTTTTCGTTTAGTAATGTGGTTGAAGATCCAGTATCTATTAAACATTTTATTTTAACATTTCGAATGGTCAAATCTACTAACGGTAGATTTGCTTTTGGGCTGGTAACCGAAAATTTCCCTCGTCAATATGGTAGACTTCCATTGGCTCTTCCCGGCTATAGCGATTTTGTCTAAAAGGATTTCGTATTTGTCCTGATGTTTGTCCATTTTGTTCGTATCTAGGAAAGTTTGTATTTCGATACAATCCTGAATTATTTACCTGTCTGAATTGACCTGAATTATTTGTTTGTCTGAATCGACCTGAATTATTTGTCTGTCCAAAATGATTTGGGTTATTATTATGTCTGAACTGACCAAAACTGTTTACTTGTCTATGTCCTATGTGATTAGATTCCCTGTGTTCTGTGTGCTTAGTATTTGTATTTTGTCTTATACATGTTTCCTCCAAAGTGTGAAATGCTGATCTAATGTTAGATATGTTCCTACTATATATAATGCTGGACATATGGGGTGGAATATTGTTTAGAAAAGTTTTTAAAATCATAGCCTCATTAGTTTTTGGGTTAAATTCACTAGGCTTTTCCTTATCTTGTTCATATTTTTCATTAAGTTTATTTAAAATATTACTTAAATTAAAATAGTATTCACTTACATTATAATTTCTTATGGATAAAGCTTTATGGTACAATTGATGATATGTCTCCCTGACTCCGAAGTTTGCGATGAGCTCCCTCTTAATCTGCTCCCAACTTGGATCTGGCCCCAATGTTCGTATCACGTTCAGTGCTGCTCCCTGAATTTTATTTATTATGCACCTTTGAAAAACATATTCCTCTAGACTGGTACCTTTAAAAATTGGGATGAAGAGTTCGGCTTCCCTTATAAATGATGATAAAGCGTAATCTTTGCTTCCTGTGTATTCTCTGATTCTTGCTGCTTCTTTAAGTACTTCTGATATAGCTATTGGAGGTTCCTTGGTTGAGTTCTCGGCTGAACACGGATCTGCTGAGTAGGTTGTTTTCATTTTGATTTTTTTTTTTTTTTTGATTTTTCATTTGTCCTTGCACTTGTTTGAAAAAATATTGTTTTTATTTAACTGCTGTTATTCTTAGTCACTAGTTTTGCTTTGTTTTGTTTTTTTTCTTTCAACTTTAGTTGTATTTTTCTTCTTTAAAGAAGTATTTATATGATACAGTCAATATAATATAGTTCGAACAAACACACACAGTTTTTTATAATGTCTTTTGACTTTTTAACTCCTTAAGGAATTTTAATTTCGTTATCTTAATCCTTCGGGATATAAAAAATTTTTTACGATTAGGTTCGCGTATCTAATCCTTCGGGACTAGATCCTACCGACTGTGCCAGTTAAATTCTCTAAAGGAATTTTTAGGAAAAATAAAGAAATCCAAAAGCTTCTGCTTTGCGACTTTGCACTTTATTTATTTAAGTTTGAGTTTAGACTGAATGTTACAATTTTACTCTAGGTTTAAAATGAACTATTAAACTTAAAAGTGCTTATTCTATTGATTAATTTGTTTTTGTTTTATTTAATAAAAAATGCTTATTGTTAATTATTTGTATTTGCTTAAACTAAGGAAGTGTAATTAGGTTGAATTAAAAAATGCTTATTGTTAATTATTTGTATTTTCTTAAACTAAGGAAATGTAATTAGGTTATTGACAAGTAGCTCAGTTCTTTTACCGGAAGTGCTGAATTTGCAAAGTGTGTCAGTTGCACAACTTTGGTTGGGCAATTGACCTCTTTGCTATTTTTGCCAGTCTACGTTTATTTTATGTTAAAAGAATTCAGGCTGAAAAAAAACGCTGTTCGACAGGAAAATGGTTCAAAGCAGAAAGTACCGGATAGGTGACCTAGTAACCATTAAGCGTACGCAATTTGGTACCAGAATGAAATTACGACCAAAATATTTAGGCCCGTACAAAGTAATGAAAATACTTAAACATTACCGGTACGAAGTCGAGAAAATTGGCGAAGGCGAGGGGTCAAGACAGTGCACAACGGTAGCCGAATACATGAAGCCGTGGATTGGGTCTCCGGGACGGATCCCACATCAGGAGTGCCGAATGTAGGACCGGACATAATGGACAAGAGAACTTAACGTGTGCAGTGAGAGAGAAAACTTAATATATATATATATATATATATATATAGACGGACATACGTTAAACCATAATTTAGTCGTTGTACCGGATGAATCGATAAATTACAGTGTTGTAATTGGTTTAGATGTGTTAAGTAAATTCAGATATACATCAGACGAAAAGTGATATACTTTTCATTCTGTTATTAAACCCCCAGTTGAAAATGAATGCAGAAAAATTATGAACATTAACATAGATAGTGATAACGGAGTGATTGCACCGGTCACCTATCGCAAAGATATTGAAAACATTAGAAAAAACTATACCCCATTGTCAAATATAAAAAGCCCAATAACGATGAAGAATACTTTGGAACAAAAGGCCCCAATATATTCGTCCCCAAGTCGGTTGCCTCAAACAGAATAAAAAATTGTAAGTGATCAAGTTGAAGAGTGGCTTAATAGTGGTAAAATTCGTAAATCAACTTCTCAGTACTGTAGTCGCGTTGTGTTAGCTAGTAAAAAAGATGGGTCTAAAAGAGTCTGTATTGATTACCGACGATTGAATAAAATGTGTCTTAAAGATCGTTTTCCCGTACCGAACATGGAAGATCTTACCGACGGACTTTCAGAATCAATTCTGTTTAGTGTGTTAGACATAAAAAGTGCTTTTCTACATGTACCAATTGACGACCAGAGTAAGCAGTATACGGCATTTGTCACAAAAAAAGGTATTTACGAATTTAATTTTGCTCCGTTTGGCTTTTGTAATTCGCCATCGGCTTTTATACGATTTATTAACATCATTTTTCGAGAACTGGTAAACGAAAATATTATGAAAATTTATATGGATGACATAATATTGTATTCGAAAGATGAAGACCCAGGAATGGAATATTTAAAAAAGGCACTAAAGGTGGCAGCGGAAAATAATAATTTAGAAATCAATTGGAGAAAGTGCAAATTCTTACAGAGGCGTGTTGAATTTTTAGCAATGGCAATAGAACTTGACACAGTTAAGCCCAGTGAATAAAAACTTAAAGCTGTTAAAAACTTTCCGGAACCGAAAAATATCAGAAATATTCAGTCATTTTTAGGCCTGACAGGGTTTTTTAGAAAGTTTATTAAAAACTACTCTGGTATTGCTAGGCCTTTGACGAATTTGCTTAAAGAAGATGTTGAGTTTGTAATCAATGAAAAAGTCAAAGTAGCCATTCAGGATTTAAAAGAGGTGCTTGTAAGCCAGCCAGTATTGAGACTATTTAACAGAGAAGCTAATACGGATGCATCACGCCTGGGGTTTGGAGCAATTTTGTTCCAAGAGTATGATGAAAAATGGTATCCAGTATATTATTACAGTAGAAAAACAACAAACGTAGAGGCAGAGCTTCACAGCTACCATTTAGAAATCAAAGCAGCGTATTTTGCTATGAAAAAGTTGCGTCATTACCTATTAGGACTAAAGTTTGTTTTAGTCACTGACTGTTTGGCTCTTAAGCAAACAACAACAAAAGAAAATTTACAACCACCAATTTCTCGTTATATTATGTATATGCAAGATTTTCAATTTGATCTAAGGCACAGGAAAGGTGATAGGATGAGACACGTTGATGCACTCAGTAGATACGCAGTTAACGTCGTAAGTGTAGAATAAGATTTAAAATGTCGTCTACAGAAAGCACAAAAAGCTGATGATTCACTAAAAGCAGTTATAGAAATTTTACACATTCGTCCGTATGAAGACTTCAAAATGATTGGAGGCGTTTTATGCAAAGAGGTAAATGGAAACCTTGTTTTCGTAGTCCCAAGACAAATGGAAAAAGAAATCATTACTAAAACTCATGAAATCGCTTATTTTAGCACCGTGAAAACAGTTCACCAAATAAGACAAAAATATTTTATACCGCATTTGGAAAACAAAGTAAACAACGTGATTCGTAATTGCATAAAATGTATACTATACAATAAGAAGCAGGGTAAACTTGAAGGGTTTTTAGAGTGTATAGATAAAGGTGAACAGCCATTGTGTACTATTCACATAGACCTTGGCCCAATGGACTCTACATCGAAGCAGTATAAATATATTCTTGCCGTAGTAGATAGCTTCAGCAAATTCATATGGTTTTATCCTACCAAATCAACAGGTACTGAAGATGTTTTAAAGAAGCTAGAATGTTGGCAGGCAATCTTTGGCAGTCCGCAACGTATTATAAGTGACAAGGGCCCAGCTTTTACATCGAAGGCGTTCAAGGAATTTTGTGTAGCAGCAGGTATTGAGCATATCGAGATAACAACAGGCGTTCCACGCGGAAACGGGCAGATAGAACGCGTAAACCGAACAATAATATCAGTAATATCTAAGCTGTCCTCACATAATCCCGAGAAATGGTATAAAGAATTTAACAACGTACAAAAAGCTGTAAACAACAACCTTCATCGTTCTACAGGTCATTCCCCATTTGGAATTTTATTTGGCGTCAAAATGAGAGATGGAATCTGTGCAGATGTCGTTGAAATTCTGAAAAACGAACTAATTATTGATTTTAACAACGAAAGAGAACATCTTAGATATGAAGCCAAACAGCAAATTAAAAAAGTTCAAGCGGAAAACAAGAAAAGAAGAAAGAAGAATGTTGAATATAAAGTTGGCGATTTGGTGGCCATAAGACGAACGCAATTTGTTTCCGGCAAAAAATTAGCAAACGAGTATCTTGGACCCTATGAAGTTCGCAAACTAAAGCAAAATGGTCGCTATGATGTCGTTAAAGCAGCATCGTTTGAAGGTCCCATATCAACAAGCAAGAATATTTTTCACGCAGTTATCTATTATAACCTTCCGTGGTTTTTTTCGACTCAGCGCCTCCATTCTCTCGCAGGTATAGAAAAAATTTAAGATAAGCTTGCCAGACTTAATGAGAATTTTTACATCAGATGCCTTAACTCTAGTTATGATCATACATATCATTGAGCTAGCTCATAATAATTAGTTAGGTTTTAGATTTTAGGTTGGTGTTTTATTATATTATTAAAATTGTTCAAATATGTTTTTGTTAAACTTTTTGCCTTCAAATAAATGTTGTTAAAGTACTTATAATTTTATTAGGCCATGTATATAATTAAACAGAAAAAGATACCAATCTTGAACTTTTTGTTAATAATTACAAAATTAAGAAAAATGTAAAATATTATATAACTGAATAACTGAATAAACTTTTGCCTTACTGTGGCGTATTAATATGACATATGAATTATTATCAATCATTCGTACTGGTAGTTATAGGCGGACGATAACAAACAGATTGGGCAGTAGGTAGAATGGATAAATTAACACAAGATCCACTTTTCGTAAATAAGATCGAAAATTGGATAAAATTGAATTCCATTCATTAATAAATAAGAGCTAAAATCTTATGATTGTTTCTCTTTTGTTTACGCCATTAATTTAGAGTGAAATAAAGTATGATGTACACAATTGTTGAAAAAAGTAATAAAAATCCTCAAACCATTTATAAATAGAAGTGATGCCAGATGTTATAAAAAATAACAAATAAAATGCACTTGGTGCTTTAATAATCGACTCACATCTCTATTCTTACTTTGTTAAAAAAAATACAACTCTAGTATCGTTTTTGTTTGAGTCAAAGTTTTCATTCGTATTTTCTCTAAATTTTCAACCATTTCATTACATGTTACGATAAGACACTTCTACAAATGGTATATGTGTATTATTGGTTTAATAACATACCGACCATCCTATTCAAAACACTTGATACATTTTAAAGTTAAATTTTTATAACAAGTTATTTCATTTTGTGTTTGTATGTTTCTAGAAAATTACCAATGTAAACCAGAGCTGCATATTTTAGCTGAGTTAAATGAGCACAAAAGAGTAAGGACGTCGATTCGTACATATCGTTCCAGGATTTCATTATGATTGGCTATCGTGTACATAAAGCTAATGACCAGGAGATTGCAAAAAGTTATAAAATTTAAGCGTTTTCTTATTATGAGTAGCGTTGTTGCCCTTTTTACTCAAATTCTATGAATTTAACATTTTTACTACGACTGATATCTCTAACCTATTTTCAACGATAAAATTATGCTGTATCATCAAACTAACAATTTAAATTTATCAAACAATTTGTTGGACTAAAATATTTTTCATTTAATTTTTACTTAAAGGCAGCGTTTACATATATACATATGTTTATATTAATTTGTTTTTAAGGATTACAGCAAATTTCTGTCCAATTTTTTGAATTGCTTTTTGAAAATGTAATTCTTTAAGCAACTAACTCATTGCTTGAGTGCCTTTCATTTTATATTTTCCAAACTACACTAGACATACAAAGAATTGTTTTTCAATGCTATAGAATGTCATATGTGTGTCATATGTGAGTCTTTGTATCTCAGGACGAGAGCGAGTGACTGTGTGTGTGTGAGTGCTTGGATATTTCCATAGAAGTATGTATGTAGGTCAACATTTATGTGACAGCTTGCGATGACTGATGGCACTAAAATGAGAAAGAAGAGGAAACCTCATATAAAATACGATACATGCGACTTTCGTATGCCATTTGTCATATTTAATGTTTTTTTTTTTTTTATTAAGTTTTTTGTAATTTTTTAATATTTGAAAAGACCAAAAATGAAATGTTAACCACAGAATGTGAAAAACAAACGGACAGACCTACAGCAAAAACATTACAACATTATTGTGTTTTTTGTTTGTTTGTTTGTTTGTTTGTTTGTTGGAAAAGCGAATATGCACCATGTATGTACATCTAAAGTCCATTGAGACGAGTAAAAGAACCTTGGGTTATTTCAGGAATTGATGTCAAAAATTGTTTTGGTTTTATATTTTATTTTCCATTTTCCCAAATCATTTTTTTCAAAGAAATTACTTTATTTCATTTAAGTCTTTTATGTCATGTTTTTCATGAAAGTTTACAAATAAAAAGTTTTCAGATTTTAGCTAATGGATGCTAAAAATATTTGAAGCCTTTAAACCAAAATTTATTATTTTGTATGAGAAATGTCAGCTTATATCTTAACACGTTCCACCCTTCACCGTAATATGACGCAAGGAAAGACGTGTATATTTCTGTGATCAGCTGTCAATGTTTTCACTTTAATTATCATTCACCAAAAATGTAATAGGTTTGTGAATTCTACAATATTTATTAATATATAAACAAAAATCCTTGGAAAATTTAATGCGAAAAAGTTGTTTCCGGCAATTTTTATATCACGTTTCAAAACCGGGAGGCAATTTTAATTTTGTTTATAATCCCTGGCAGATATACAAAGAAAACGAGAATAAATTGGATGCATCGCACTGAGAAAACTCTGGGTTTTAATTATTTATATCGTTATATTGTCTAAATACTTAAGTATTAACTTCACCTTCTAGAATGTACGTGTGTGCGATTCGCTGCTCATAGCACGCTTTTCATTCTTTCGACCCACCTTCAAAACGTCATTAAAGAAACGAATTCCTCGGTCTCCGAAAATCGTTGTTTAATAAAAATTCATGTGGGGAAATAAAAAATTTGCTATGGCAGAGTACTAGTACAGATGACATAAATTTGCGCTTATGATTCTTCAAGATGCCATTGGCCTCAGCCTCTGAGCCTGCTGGCAGGCTCAAAGGATGGCTTGCTGTAACTCAGTGCACTGTCAGAAGTTATGACTCAAGCCTCCTCGTTGTGGTGGTCGGTAACAGGTTGCTGTCTCTGCTAGTCTGGCTATATAAATCGAGCGGAGAGGCGTTAACAATCTCTAATAAAAATACCTAATCAGAACAGCCTGGATTCGTGACTAAGAGTGTGCTTGGTATCTAGTATACAAACTTACCTGTGCATATAGAGCTCCATTATTCGTGGGAAATATATGATCTTTCTGACAAAACTCTGGTTTTAATTTGTGAAAGAAGGAATCCGGAAGGGTGGATATAAATGACTCGCGAGTGGTGGTCATGAGATTTCAAAGCTATTCCTGAGAAAGAGGCTGATACGGTAGCGCATATGTCGTGTGAATATCCAGCACTGGTTAGAATAACGCTGGGAACACAACTGGGACGAACGATGAATTTCGTTCAACACGACGTTGGTAAAAATTCGCGGTGTAAATTCGTCGTATGAAGCACAATAATGACGAAAAAATAACAACTGTTATCTGTATAATATATATGGGTGACCATATAAAAAATAATAGTTAAAAAATTAAACACTAACAAAAACACAGCCAAAACGTAATTTTATAGTTAACTACTATTTTGTAAACTTATTCCCAGCATAAGGCTAAGGGCCACGGGCAGACACTTGTTAAATGTGAATGCCGTGGGGGAGCTAAGCTTTAGACAAATGCTAGTAATTACAAGTTCGTAATAAGTCATTACATAAAATGTTCACATTCGCTCATGTCTGACCAACAAAAGGTGGCTACTTACAATTGCTACCCTACATCTCTCTTTGGCGACGGCTGCCATATGTGACAGTTTTGGACAGAGCGTTGGTCTAATTTATTGCAATTGACTCGAAGCAATTTCCTCTGCCAAAAATATGCAAGCTGCCGATAACATACTAGAATTCTGCCCATGAAGCTCCTAAATATTATCAAAGTGTGACTAAATTGAATTAAATCTTTCATACCTCGACGTTCTTCCTAGTAATTCTATTCGCAACTGCCTGTATTGAATTTTTTTATATTAAAGTTCAATTTAGATAACTTTTAACAATTTCAAATTTCTCCTGTGCTCTGTTTTACTTTTAAACTATTTCAAGCATTTTAAATCCAAATTAAAACTTGAGAGATATTTCAATATTAGTTATTTATTTATTTCATATACACACATTTATATACTTTTCCTTATCTGCTTTTAATCTTTAAATTTAATACCGAAACGGGCTTTTGTGGTCGGAAGGAATCACTTCGATTTCGTTATCGTTGCTGTCATTGAAACTTAAAGTACGCTTCATAACACTTTAAAAATAAATATTCAAAAGTTTTAAGTGCAATTTTCTTTTGAACAGAAAACTATAAATAAAAACTGAAAATAATAGAAAAACTTTAAAATACTTTCAGTCAACTTGTATGTAAAACGTTTCAGTTATTTTGTCTTTTTCCTTTTTGCAGATTTACTTCACATTCTAATGAATTTTATTCATTTCAACTAAGGATTTTCTTTCCAAATTACGGTAAGTGAATAATGAACCCCTACTCCCTTCTACACATGCTATTAAAAAAGGAAATTGGGGGAGAAGGCAAGTATAGAGTATTGAAATGATGTGGCATGATTATTGCATTTGTTGTGAGTCTTTTGACAGGACAATACCTGTCTTAATGAGAGTGAGTCTGCTATTCTTTAATTTATTTTTTATTTCTGATTGAGTTGAGCATTTGGTGATACCGTAATTAAAACACAAACTGACAACTGCCAATTAATAAGCTGCAAATAAACATTGTTTTGTTCGCTTGGCTGAAGTAGACTAAAATACGATGATATGAAATCGAATATTAGTAATTGGAAAGATTGACATGCAAATATTCCAATCCGATCTACATAAATTAATTTCTACACGCCTAAACACTCTAACTACGTCGTAATATTTAGACCAACAAACTGATATGTTACCAACTTCTCTTATTAAGCTTAAGTTCTCTAAAACTACAAAAAGAGAAAATAAGTTTTCATAAATCTTGGACTTAACATGATTTCATTTTTGCACTAAAACAATATATCATTTTTTATTGGATCTTGATAACAATATATATATATATATATATATATATATATATATATATATATATATATATATATATATATATATATATATATTGCAATTCTTAATAAACTATCTTCGTTGGGCAAATTGCAATAAATTGCGTACAAGGGTGTTGAGATGGACCACTAGATTCTTTACGTATTTGGACGTGTATGTTTTTGCTTTTGCCTGAATAGTGGGAACTTCTAGATTTCTGTGGTTATTTGCATTTCTTGTATGCCAGGGGGCGCATACGATAAATCGTAAAATCCTAGACTGTCTTCTTTGTAACTTCTTGGTGTTTGATGCGTAGGCAGAACCCCACGGCTAAATGCAATATGACCATATTGGCTTATAATGCATTTGAACAAAAGGACTTTGTATTCCGAAGCCAAGAATGGGTGAAGACTTATAACCAATTGTAGTTGACTTGTTCGCAATTTTATGGCCATTATTTTTGCCTCAATATGGCGGGACCAAGTTAGGCATCAATCTAGTTGGATACCCAAATACTTAACCTGGGTTTCCGCTGGAACAGTGTTATTTGTTATTGTTATAGGTGGCTTATTTTTCCCCTTCGAAGGGGAAACGTTACATGAGCAAATTTCGCTGGATTCACCCTTAGTCTCCCCTTTTTTAGTCAGATCTAGATTTAGACTGAAGAAGGTAGAACTCGATTTAGTTTTTCGAAAACAGCCCATTATTTCGGACTCTATCAAACCCTTTGGAAATGTGTATAAATAGAGCTGAATTGTATTGTATTTCTCAAAAGCCATTCGAATAATGGTAACGATTCTATGGACTTTTGCTCAATACAAAACTTATGATCTGGTTTTAAGTTCGAGATGAACTGATGAACACGCAGCATGGCATTAAATATAAAAAATATAATTCTCGCAGCGGAATCAAGTGGTGTGGAAGCGAAGGCATTTATCTTTCAGCTCAGTTTTGGCAAAAGTGCAGTCTCTAGTTCTTAGTGGGGCTTCGTGGGCAGTAGGACATTGTATTCTCTATGCGGATTTCGCTGGTTGCCATTTCATGAGAAAACCTTTACCCAACTTAAAAAAATCTCGAGCGTCTTATGTCAGAAATAAAAACACAGCTATGATTCGCTTTAGGTAAAAAAAAAAAAAAATATAAGAAAAAGGTTTTTAAATGTTTATGTGCTCTGTGTTTCACATACATATATTTTAGGTTTCCATAGGTTTGGCAACTGGTAGTTTACTGTTGGTAAAAGGGGAGCATTGCATGACAGAAAAACGCATTTTAATTGTTCAACAATATTTTAAAAATAATGACGTATTTTGAGCAAACTCATCATAAGCGATGAGGCTCAGTTTCATCTTGATGGTTCTTCGCGAAACTTGATGGGTTAAGGAGTCTATATGGGAAACTATGAAGGTAGACGTCATGTAGCTTCAACAAGGCAGCTCGTAACACTATTGAATTCCTGCATTAGAGATTTCTGAGCCGCGTATGCTCTTGTTTATATGCCCAGAAATGGCCCACTAAATTCGTATGATGAACCCGATTATATCGAATTACTTGGAGGCAAATCATGATTAAATTTCGCACATCGTACACGAAATCCCTTTATTAAACAACAGGAGTTAATTTATTATAAAATACAAAAATTTTTGTGCAACATTACCATGAAAATAAGATGGTCTGCTAGTATGAAAAACCAAAAATATGTATTGTTTAGGAATTCGATTTTTTGAAAGTTTATCTAATCACTTTTATTCCTATTTTACCCTTCGTCTTTTACCTAATAAGAAACGCATTAAAAAATATAAATGCTAAGAAATAATTTTCGGTATTATGCTAATGGTTTCTATGGCTAATTATTATTTGAATATTATTTTACTGGGATAATTGTCTTCTCTTTTTTTAACAATTTTGTTGCTACGGCAAATTCAAATTAAATTAGCCTACTTATGAAGTATATTTTTTTATGCTTCTGGAAAACAACAACAATTAACTTAGATAAGCAAAGTGTTGGAAGAATACGAACAGCTAACACGCAGAAGAAGTCACACACATAATTATTTTGACAACAACAAAAAAATAATAATTTAAGAAAAATTTCGTGCTTTTAAACTACAACTTACACTAGCAGTATCCATTGTTTGGTGCAAATGGTCTTGCAAAAGTGCATATGCAAAATATCGTAGCTGTTTAATGAAATCCAACAACAAAATACATACAATTTCTGTTAAATTAAAAAAAAATGCTACGATATTTTACAAAATGCACTTGTAGTGTATTTGTGTGTATAAAATATATCTGTCCACATACTTATGTGTCTGACTGTATCAATAATTCTTATTTCTTATGTCCACATACTTATGTGTTTGACTGTATCAGTTATTTCGTTATCAGCAAGTAACTTGATGATCTTGCTTATTTTAATATTTTATGCCCACACATACCATGCAGCTGGCCGGCGTGTATTTATGCCGACTAAGCATTCTCTCACGATAAGTTTAAGTTAGTTTTTAAGAAAAAGCACTTCAACACTTGAAGTGCTAATAAAGAAACAGAAGAAATAAAAGTACGGTCGACCAGAATGGTCGACGAGTATTAAAATTAAAATTCAAAACAAATAACAATAATAACTTTATAGTTTTCATTCTTAACATGGCGATCCTGCCAAATTACAAATCCTTCATTGCAAATGTTTTATTAAACTGTTTCATACAATGTCTTTTAACTATCATGAACATTCTATGTATAACGTGTACATAAGAAAGTAAGAAAAGTCCGTTAGTGAATGGTGATAACAGTGAAAAAAAATATAAATTTATTAAGAAAACCAGTAAATTTAATAGCATAAAAACTTAAAAGTTGTGTTTAGTTGAATATCTAAAAAAAAATAATAACAGCTGCCCTATCTCACATACAAATTACTATGTGCAACACCCATCAATTCATCAGTCTTAATATTAACACCAATTGCGTTTGCTGGAATTATAGCTGTTAACAAATGCATATGCGGTACTCATGTGTCAACCAAGAATCCCGCACTGGCAGAAGAAAATAATCCCAGCGACACTACAGCACCAAAGCAGCAGAATATGAAAGTCTTTAGCAAACATGGCGAACATGTTGAACTTTAAGAAATTGCATTCATCCTCCAACAACAATTACAGGATAAATTTGCTTATGCTCGTCCACTTTCCTGCAACTTTTAACACCTGATGAACTTAAAGCCTCAGCCGATTACAACGTTGGAGTCGAAGTATGATGTTGAACCATCACCCTACCATGCCCACGACGTAGAGTCTACAACTCGCTTGACAAGAATTGCGGATTTATAAGGCTGTTGTTGCAGAATAAAGCAAGAGGTATTTTGAAAATTTATGTCGAAAGAAAAACAAAATATTAAATTAATTTCAATTCACAAAAAGTTTTATATACAATATACATACAAAAATAATTTTTTCTTTAATACAAAAAAAAAATTTTGAAATTTGAAATAAAATACCAACCAAATCTTTTAAAAAAAAAAAAAAAAAATTAAATAACAAAACGATATTTATAGCTGCTAATGTCTTTCTTAGTAACAAATAAATTTAAATGAATTTAAGGTTTTTAGCTAACAAAGCAGCAAACAGATATCATTTTAAACAAATTGATTGATTAACTATCATTAAAGAATATAATACATACATAGATGCATACCTACTTATATAATGTTTTAACAAACTTTTTACAGTAAGAGAAAAACAAGTAAAAAAAAATATATTTTTTTTAATATAAATTTTAAAAGTAATCGTTTTTAATTTTTATTTTTAAAACACAATTCTCAATAAATTTCATATAACAATAAATATTAAATAGCCGTATATACATAGTTTTCTTTAAAAAAAAAAAAACAAAAAAAAATTATGATAAATCTATTCAACCTAACCTACCATTGCGATACATACGTGTCCCTCCAGTGGTATAGTTTTAAGGGATTAAAAGCCTAATTTAGATATCAGTTGGCGATATCTGGTTTATATCATTGTACTCTATTGACCATCACAAAATGGTCACGGCATCAGTGATATAAGCACCATTTTTTTTTTACTAACACGTCCCTGACTTTTATAGACACATTAACATTCGTGTGACTGTATAAACTTATTTTTAAGTAAAATATTGTAAACTTGCATTTTGTTTATGTAAACAGTTACTCGAAATACGTACATGACAGTTGAAATCTATATGATTAGGTCAATATTTATAATATTGATGCTATGCGCAGCAAGCCTTTTTATATATTATTATTTTCGTTCATATGTGCAGCAAGCGTAAAACTTCCACAGATCGGCGCAGAATCTACTTTAATAAAAATTTTTTTTTCCTTTGTTTCTTGTCCCCATATGTAATTCAGCAGAATAGATCTGAGTACCATGGGTGGCCATGAATCAAAAATAGAAAACCCTAATGCTAACGTAATCAACGACATTACGGTAAAAGTGCAATATCCAGTCATATATCTTGTTATTATCATCTCCTTACTAGTGCTGCAGATCCTTATAACGCTCTACCAGCTTCATAAGAGGTCACTACGAAAAAATTACACGCGCGCAGCTTCACTAGCCAGAAATTTAGACCAAGTCTAATTGCTGAATCTCTGTTTTGTATGGCTATAATGCATACACTATAACATACGATTTCGTCAGAAACTCGGTATATCATTTTGTTGCGATCATCTCCCGTAACTGCTTTCATTGCATTACTAGTATTTGGTGACTCTCACTAAGTACTATCTATCGCTATCAATAGTTCACAACCTATCTAAGGGAGCTAGAGCTTTAAAAGCCATAAAATACGGTTCGAATATCTAACTGAATGATGACGACCCGTTAGTTATTATCGCCATCATTCAGTTCCCGAATCGCTATTACCGTTCCTTCACTCATTCTTGTGTGCCAGCAAGTTCTACATGAACAACTACCCGCGAGTATTGCAGTCCACACAATCCCACACTTAAGGAGCTCTCATTTCCTCCATTTTTATATTGTCTGGAACAATCAATTCATTTTATAAGTTTATCATTTATAATTGTTTGTTCCTACTCCTTCTTTTAAAAATCTCACAAAAATATATATGAATACAGGATTAACGATTACTTCACTTTTACGATCGTTGAATCACAATATTTCATTATATACTCATCTCAACGTCTAAAACTACAGGCGATGTTTCCTTATAAGGGAGCATGCCTGATTTATATTAAAATCTCACTGAATATATACTTCCTTTTTACTGTCTCTCATTATTCAGAAGTTAAACCCCATGGAATGGGAAATAATAGTGAATAAGGCTAGAGCAGTAAGGGAAGAATTCATCAAATCCCATAAATGTCTCAATCTCAATAGAGAGATAAAACCTGAAACAATCAATAAACACATAAATAATCTCGTGCGAAGATTCGAACAGGTTAGAGTACTTCTTAATGTTAATTATAATAGATTAACCAACTCTCATAAAACAGCAGCTGAAGCCTTCTTTGCTGATATAAGAGATAAATTAATAACGATATCCTTAAAAAGAGGTATCATACTAAATGTCCCTAACTCATTACATGAGAAAACAAATTTTAAATATCTACCAGAACTAGATTCTGACCCAACTTCAAATCTACCAAGTACAGGTAGAGCCTCTACCAACATGTCACAAACAAATATTGAATTCCTAAACACAGCAGCAAAACTTCTACCTGACTTCGACGGAAGTCCAGAAAATCTACAAAGCTTCATTGATGCTTTGACACTTGTGGAATCCATAAAGGGTACACATGAAACTGTTGCGGTAAGCCTTATTAAAACAAAATTAAAAGGCACCACTAGGAACATAATAACAACGGAATCGACCATTTCAGCGATAATTTCAAAACTCAAATCGACTGTTAAAGGAGAATCCGTTGATGTCATCAATGCAAAGTTGATGAATATAAAACAGACAGGCAAGAATGCCAATACCTATGTCAAGGAAATAGATGAACTCACTAAAAAATTAGAGACCGCCTACATATCTGACGGTCTGCCAAATGAAACTGCAAGCAAGTACACAACACGTGCAGCAGTTTCAGCAATAGTAAAAAATGCATCCAACGAACGAATAAAACTGATCATGGAATCAGGATCGTTCCTAAACATGGATGAAGTGAAAACAAAATTCATAAGCAGTTGTACCGATGCATACGGACAACCTAATGCTGTATTAACTCTCCAAAACACTTACAATAATAATTCTTCTAATTTCACTAATAATAGACCACGTTACTATAGGAATACAGGTAATATACCTAATAACTCTAATAGGGCGCCAACTTCTTATAATCGTAATACTGGCAACAGAAATCCTAATAACAGGAATGCAAATGGCCGTTATGTGCCTAGAAGCTTCAGTAATAGCGGAGTAAGCAATCGATTCAATAACAATAATAACCGTTACAACAGTAACAACCGCAACGTTAATAGAACTAATAACATACGTTGCGTGCATGACAATAGTTCGGGAAACGAACTAACACCCCTAAATACTCAATAGACGAAAAAATCCACAACATAAATACAAATTTATACAGCTATCTAATCTCCAGAACCACTCTAAATGACAACAGGTCCACATTCTTAGTAGATACAGGTGCAGACATATCAGTGGTAAAACACCACCAAGTTCTATACGAACCAATAGACCTTACTAGGCGGACTAGAATAAATGGAATTGGTCAAGGTGTAATAACTACAATAGGCAAAGTTAAAACTGATTTAAAACAAGAAGATCTGCTTATAGCTCACGATTTTCATGTCGTAAAGGATGACTTTCCGATTCAAGTAGACGGAATAATAGGTATGGACTTTATTCGAAAATACAAATTTATTTTAAATTACGAAGATGATCAAGATTGGATCACCTTAAGAACTAATGATGTTCCGTACGATATAGCAATCCCTTTAAGAAATGGCCCAAATATCAATTCCATATCACTTCCAGCAAGGTCAGAAGTTATAAGACCGATAAATTTCATGTCCAATGAGGAAGAAATATTAATACCTCAGCAAATTATCCAGGATGGCATATATATTGCCAACACAATAACTACTAAATCAAAGCCTTTGGTAAAAATCATCAATCAGCAGATAAAGACGTTATAATTAATGACATTAAAGTAAAATCCGAAAGTCTAAACGACTATAAAATTGTCAATAACAATTCTGAAACTAATGCCAAGATAAATAAGGTAAAAATTGAAAAATTAACAAAAAACTTTCCTGAATACGCACCTAAAAATTTGAGAAAATTATGCTCAGACTTCATAGATATTTTTGCTTTAGAAACAGATAAAATAAGTACCAACAATTTTTACAAACAAAAACTTAAACTTCATGATACACAACCAGTGTACATCAAAAATTATAGAATCCCTCATGCCCACAAAGAGGAAGTTAATGCCCAGGTAGATAAGCTAATAGATGATGGCATAATTGAGCCATCAATCTCTGAATATAACAGTCCTCTTCTGATAGTACCGAAAAAGTCATTACCTGGTTCGACACAGAAAAGGTGGAGATTAGTCGTAGATTATAGAGGAATAAACAAAAAACTAATAGCTGATAAATTCCCATTACCTCGTATAGATGACATTCTTGATCAGTTAGGAAGAGCCAAGTTCTTTTCATGCTTGGACTTAATGTCAGGATTTCATCAAATAGAATTGGAAGAAGACTCTAGAGACATTACGTCTTTTGCCACAGAAAAAGGCTCCTTTCGCTTTACAAGACTGCCTTATGGTATCAAAATTGCCCCAAATTCATTCCAAAGAATGATGTCATTGGCTTTTTCTGGATTATCTCCAACCCAAGCCTTTGTATACATGGATGACTTAGTAGTAATAGGGTGTTCTTCTGAACACATGCTACAAAACTTAAAACAAGTATTTAGCATTTGCAGAAAATATAATCTCAAGCTACATCCGGATAAATGTACATTTTTTTGTCGTGAGGTAACATTTTTAGGTCATAAATGCACCGATAAAGGCATTTTACCTGACGACAGTAAATACTCAATTATACAAAAATACCCAACACCTACAAATGGTGATGAAGCTAAACGCTTCGTAGCGTTCTGTAATTATTACAGGAGATTCATTCCAGATTTTGCTGAATCATCACGACATATTACCAGATTATCTAGAAAAAATGTGCAATTCGAATGGACTGAGCAGTGTGAAAAATCATTCCAATATCTTAAAAATCAACTGCTAAGCCCAAAAATCCTACAATATCCCGACTTTTCTAAAGAATTCTGCATAACCACAGTAAACATGCCTGTGGGGCTGTTTTAAGCCAAGAAAAGCAAGGTATTCAGCTACCAATTGCTTACGCATCCAGATCTTTCACAAAAGGTGAAAGCAATAAATCAACAATAGAGCAGGAATTAACTGCAATTCATTGGGCAATACAATATTTCCGACCATATGTTTACGGCAGAAAGTTTATAATTAAAAGCGATCACAGACCCCTAACTTATTTATTTTCATTGAAAAATCCGTCATCAAAATTAACCCGTATGAGGTTAGACCTAGAGGAATATGACTTTGTGGTTGAGTATATTGGGGGTAGAGAAAATTACGCCGCGGATGCGCTATCGCGTATAAATTTTGATGATATAAAAAATATTGATGCTAACACAATACTGAAGGTAACTACGAGACTTCAGGCAAAAACGAGTAGAAATTATAATGACAATGGTATGAAGAGTAATACAAAATCGGTTGAACTAAAGGTTTATGAGGCAATTAATGCCCAAGAGCACAGTAAAATGCCACAATTGCATTTTACCAAAAATAAAGTTATAGTTAGAAAAGGAAAGCAAATTCTTTCCGAATTTATGTTGAAAGACACGGTTATTAATGGAAATGTAGACTTAGGTCACCTCTTTCTAAAGCTTGAAAAAATAGCTGATAACATGGGTCTAACAACCATGCGACTACATCTCGATGATAGTCTGCTTAAATTCCTAGGAACCAATATTGAAACCTTTAAGAATAAAGGCAATGAAATACTTCAAGAAAGTATATTAACAATTGTGCTCACCCCTAAATTAACAAAAATTTTCACCGATATAGAAAAATTACAAATCATGCAAAAATATCATGATGATCCTATTTCGGGAGGACATCCAGGCATAACACGCATGATAAAGAAAATCAGACTTCAATACCATTGGAAAGGCATGACTAGAGATATAGCCCAATATGTAAAACGGTGCAAAGCATGCCAAGAAAATAAAACAGTTGTCAACGGTAAAGAGCCATTCATCCTAACGCCTATACCGTTAAAAGCATTTGACAGAATAATAATTGACACCGTAGGACCACTACCACGGTCCGAGTCATTAAATGAATATGCTGTCACTATGATATGCGATCTAACTAAATATTTAGTCGCAATACCCATTCAGAATAAATCAGCCAGAACGGTAGCCAAAGCAATTATGGAAGGATTTATTTTGACTTACGGTCCGATGAATACAATACTCACGGACATGGGAACAGAATATATGAATCAAGTTTTATCAGAGTTATGTTCAATGATGAAGATAGAGAAACTCAATTCTACTCCATATCATCATCAGACCTTAGGTACTGTTGAGAGATCTCACAGAACATTTAATGAATATTTGCGAACATACACTTCATCCGATAAATCAGATTGGGACGTTTGGTTAAAATACTTCGTATATTGTTACAATACCACCCCATCTACAGCTCATGGTTATTGCCCATTCGAGTTGATTTACGGGAAGATCCCACCAACTCTTGATTGTACAAGAGGAGATATTGTAGAACCATTGTACTGTATTGATTCATATGAAAAAGAAGTTAAATTCAGACTTCAGGTGGCGCAGAGAAGAGCTGCCAATATCATAGAAAATGCTAAGTGGGAAAGACAACAACTTTCCACCGAAAGGGCAAATCCAATCGAATTAACCCTCGGTGATCTCGTTTTAATTCGCAATGAAGCAGGCCATAAACTAGATTCTGTATTTAAAGGCCCCTATAGAATATCCAAAATGGACAACCATAATAATGTGGAACTCCTAGATGAACATGGGAAGTCATTCACTGTTCATAAAAATAGAGTAAAGAAGTTCACAGAGTAACGGGTCTTAGTGAAAACACTTTTTGTTGCATAAATTATTCGAGCAAACAATTATTTCTTTGTGTCTATAATGTTGCTTTAAATGGAATATAACCAAGAATTTATTTATTTTTGTTTTTGTCGCATTGAAGAAAAATCGCGTTGCTCGCTATATATTTTTTTCCCCTTTTCTTTTGAATTTTAATTAATTCGCTATTTATTTGTAAAGGTTTTATTTTCCTTTAATACAATATATGATTGTGATATATGTATTTAAATATAATTGTTCATGATTTTTTTTTCCTTTTTCTCTTCTTCTCAAATACGTGCAACGATCTGTTGGATAGTTAAGACGACTGCACCGTTACTATACAGTATCATTTCAATATTCACATATACGTTAATCAAGTGTGAATTATTTTGACATTCTAAATAGCTAGAGCTTCCCCATGACTCTACTTCTTATCTCACTTTACTGTCCTACGTGACAACCTTATAGAATAATCAACCAATTATGATTATTCTTTCTGTAAAAGGGTGAGAGGTCGCCTCATAAGCGCCTTGACTTAAACCAAAAAAAAAAAATTATTATCTTTTCTATCAATACTTGAATAGAATTATTTGTCTTATTTGTTTTATTTGTTTTATTTATACAAATTAATCTATTTCTTTAAAATTTAATTGTAGTACATTTGCGTATAATACTAAATTTGTTATATTTATTTTCAAAACATTTTATAAAAACCTAAATATAAAATATATTGTTTATAACAAAAATTTACCTTATTTGTAAAACATTTTATTAAATGAAACTACTTATAATGTTACTTTTAATTTGCAAACTATAATTTTGTAATAGAGGTTACGTGAGAAACTCCCCCTTTCATTTTTAAATCTATTGTACTGAAAGAATGATCAACCACCTCGTATTGATCATTCTTTCTGAAAAAGGGAGGTGTAGTGTATTTGTGTGTATAAAATATATCTGTCCACATACTTATGTGTCTGACTGTATCAATAATTCTTATTTCTTATGTCCACATACTTATGTGTTTGACTGTATCAGTTATTTCGTTATCAGCAAGTAACTTGATGATCTTGCTTATTTTAATATTTTATGCCCACACATACCATGCAGCTGGCCGGCGTGTATTTATGCCGACCAAGCATTCTCTCACGATAAGTTTAAGTTAGTTTTTAAGAAAAAGCACTTCAACACTTGAAGTGCTAAAAAAGAAAGAGAAGAAATAAAAGTACGGTCGACCAGAATGGTCGACGAGTATTAAAATTAAAATTCAAAACAAATAACAATAATAACTTTATAGTTTTCATTCTTAACACACTTCTGCAAGACCATTTGCACCAAATACTGAATACTGCTAGCGTTAAATTTTTTATAGACCTACCACAAACCTTTGACACAAAATGAAGAATTTTACTAGAGAATATCTTAATTTCGAAAAACTCTTTGTAGCCAACATTAGTTATTAGGTCAAATTTGTGAAAGATTACAATGGAAAGCACACCTTTTGGGGCTCCAGACTTCTTAGCTGAAGAGGGAGACAGCTATACAAAACAGTTAAAGCAAATAAGTTAGACATCGTATCTAAAGGTAAACCCACGTATTGACCAACAGACTTTATTAAGCTGCCGCATCTAATTGATTTTGCCATTGTAAAAAATATTAGACGTGATAATTTATTTGTCAGTTCGTCTTTTGATCTATATTCCGACCATATATATATTTCACCTACAATCGTTATTTTAAAGGACAGTTTTGTCACTGCACATGAAACCCTTATATCCTATCCAAAGAGGTACACAAATTGGTTGAAATATTAAATATATGTGAGCTCTCGCTTACCTCCGAATATCCCACTAAGAAATCCAGCTGATATTCAAACAGCTGTGCAAGATATCTGAATTCAGACAAAGACTTAAGTCGTATTACGTCGTACGGGCGCATTAGTCGGCTGTCAATTTTATAAAATTGTTTGAAAAATTATTTGTTTCGTGTTTAAAGCCGTATCTTACTTATCAAAACATCGTCCCGGACCATCAGTTTGGTGTGGGATTGAGAAAGTTAAAAGAATTGTGACCGTTATTACATTGATGTTTGGAAAAAACTCCCACGAGCCTCTTACTAGCTATTTGACAGATAGAAAGTTTAAAGTAAGGTCAAAGAATCAGTTTTTTAAAAATGACAAAAGCTCTTCAGGAGTGCCTCAAGGTAGTATACTAGGGCCGCTATTATATATAATCTATACAACGGATATGCCAACAAGCCCAAATATATACGCGTCAACGTTTGCAGACGACTGCACTTATAAGTGTTAATAAAGATCCAATGGATGCATCTGAAGAGCTTCAGTCCCACATTCATGAGCTAAAGGACTGGCTAAAAATTTAGAGAATAAAAATAAATCCTTCGAAATGTGCTCACGTAACGTTTTCCCTCAGGAGGCAAAATTGTCCACCTAAAACAACAACGAAAGCACACGTTACATACGTATTCACCTAGCTTGGTCTCGTCATATTGAGGCAAAAAAAAAATACGGCTGTAAAACTTAGAACAAATCAACTACACTGATTAATAGGCCCTAATTGAACCTTGAATTTGGAATACAAAGTACTTTTGTACAACTCCTTTATAAAAAAGCAATATGGACATTGGCATTCTCCTGTGGGGTCTGATTGTGCGTCACACATCCAGAAGCTACAAAGAACAGTCTCGGCTTTTACGACTTATCATCTGCGCCCCTTGAGAAAGCATTGAGATCTAGATCTATTAGGGATCACTATTCATGAAGAAATGATAACATACTCGTCAAAACACGTTAACAAACTAATTGTCCATCCCAACACTTTAGCGCCCAATTTGTTGCAATGTCATTGGCTTTCTTCACGAAATAGATGATAGTTTATTAAGATTTGAATACAGGAAATTAATTATTACATTGGTAAGTAATAATTAATAAATAATATTTTCGAGATACGATTTGAATACTTATCGATAATCTAAACACTTGTAGAATAGTGTAAATGGGTCTTAGTGAAAGTATCTCGTTTCGACAAATGTTGCCGTATTCATAAATGCTCTCTAAGAAAATTTGCAAGTGTCGTACTGTTGCATGCATATGATAACTTTATTTTAAATTAGATGCATTCACTTAATTGTAATAAAGTCAAAAATTGTGGATCGACTTTAGTAAAAATCTTGTTTGAAACTTATAAAGCTATATGCCTACGGCAAACCAGGTGAGATTTTTGCCTGATTCTATTTTTATGTTTTTTTAATTACATATTGTCAAATTTTGAATCAAAAATATTTTATTTTTCACCACAATTTTTTCGATATCTCTGAAACTACTACTGAACATATTTCAAGGCATTATAGCTTAAAGGTAATTTTAATCCGAATTTACGGACTTTCTTCTCTGTCAAATGCAACTAACCGTTTTCAAGTTATACAAATACACATACTTATGCCGTGCCACTTCCTTTGTTTTGAAGATAACGGTACATCTCTGAATTCAACACCGCATTACATAAGAAACAACTTTCAGTTGATTCAGTTCAAAACACCTTGTATACTTTCAAATACGAGCCCTTTTTTCATAGGTTAAACATATTGTATGTGTCCAAATAAGAAGGTACTCTTCTACGATCTTTAGGTTGTTAATGATTTGCGTTGGGAAATTTCTGGCATTGCTATCGACCAGAGTCAGCCAAAGCTTAAACTGCGGTTGTGTTGGTGAGCGAGCTACCCAGCAAACACGAGGTCACACGTTTGCAATATGATGCTGCATTTTATTTCCTAAGGATATATTTTACGCTTTCGAAGTAAACAAATATTAAACAAAGTTTAAATTTGCTAAAAATATTGTTTGCTTGAAGAATAAACAGTGCGGAAATTTTTAGAGACATAAAATATAGAGGAAAAAAACAATACCGAGATGCGTTCCAAATATCGCAGTATCAAATCAAGAATAAATAATACTTTGAAGCAGAATTTGTTTAAACAATATTTTAAAATCCTTTATATTTATAGTCTTATGATAGTTTCGTAGTAATAAAATGTGTTTAAAATAAGATGAACTCTGTATGTTACCACATGCATTATTTTTTTAAATCTGAGGGGGTATAAACCTATACAGACCAATGAAATGTAAATACATCAGTACAATACTTAAAAATAAATAACTGAAATGTTTTAAAATTATTACAATTTTATACAATATTAATTTAAATTTTGCTAGAGAACTTTTTAAACTACTTTTTTATGATGCATTTATCATAAAATATTTTTCACATATCATCATCAATTTGAAATAAAACCCGCGTGTTTGCTGGATAATTATTCCCCCCTCATCACCGACCAAATGGAATAGCACAAGCATATGTGTGATGTTGTCTTTGCACAAATGTGCTATGAAATAGCTACCTATGCTTTGGAAAATCAATCATTATTATTACTCTCTTGTATGTTTGCGTGCCCAATTTAAGTGAGTTGGTTTTTGTGTGCTAGTTTAGTTTTGTGATAGTTTGGCTTTGAGAACAACAGCAAATGCCAACAGCACGCGCGTCATTATTATGAATGCAAGAGAAGAATTGTTAATAGTATGATATTGAAACGAGTTACCGTTAATCTGCTGACAGTGTTCAAAGTGAAAAAAGGTATATAATATCCGCACAAAAACTTAAATGTGAAAATTACACCAAGTTCCAATCCGAAAATTTCGGCCGCAAAATGTACTGAGATCAAAATGAGGGCCAAGTTGTTCATATGTGCAATACAATCTCATTTCTATACAAATTGCTAGCTTGGTACCATTTTGCCCATAATCCTTTCCCATATTAGAAAGTTGGAAAAAGCTAGGAAGTTGCCTGGAAATTTTCAATTTGTATAGAAATGAGATCGTATTGTACATATGAAGAACTTGACCCTCATTTTGATCTCAGTACATTTTACGGCCGAAATGTTTGGATAAGAACTTGGCCTTATTTTCACATTAATGTTTTTGTGCAGATCAGAGTCCTTTTTTTCAAGTTATTTTTGTAAAAAGTGCCCGTTTTCGGATTTTTCTGTTTCCTTGTGCTCTAAGGCCTTCTTGTATACGAAATTTCTGCTCTCTGGCTACAGTGGAAGTGCCCCATAATATTGATGAGTAAATAAGTCAGTTAGTCAGTGCATATATACCAAAATTTTTTTCAAATTTAGCGTATGTGGTTACCAGTACGTAGAGTTCTTATGTTTCAAGTTTAATTATTAACACGATTTTAGTTATTAATACGATTAAATGAGCAAAATTATGTGGGGCGTAAAAACAGCGTGAATGGTTTCGCGTAATACACACACTGTGTGCATTAGGCCAGAACTTGGCATGGCGCACAAATGTGCGCCTTAATCGTTAGGAGGATTGCACAATTTCATTACGTTATTCGAATAACAGTTTTTATTCATATATTCGAATAAATAAAATCGAAAAAATCAAATTTTGTCGGTCAATCAAATAAGAAAGTATCGATTTCTTTTTCAACGCAATTTTAAGCTCGAATAATTGTTTCCATTTAATTTGACATTTAGTAGAGCGCAAACAAAATGTGTAAAGAGTTCAGAACTTAAATAGACCTTCTATCAAAAATGTTTAGTGAAATTGATGGTTTTGTTGGCTTATTGAGGTCTTTTCTTCATTTTCTTTTTCTTTCATATGCTGCAGCTTTGTTTTCCTTTTTATTTAAACTGAAGCACACAAATAAGGTGTGGTATAATTGTGTCATGAGGCAAAAATGGTGGCATACTTCATCACTACACACAAATATCGTAATTTCAATCTATTCATGGCCCCTAAAAGTATGTTGTGATAATGGCAAATTAAAATTGTGGGACTTGTTCAGTTCACAACCCATATTTGGACATTTTTACTGGACGTACGTATTTTTTTAAATAGTTTTTTTTAACTTTAATTTTTATTTTATTGAATCTCTTCTTTTAAAGGAAATTTACAATATGTTTTCAAGTCTTATCTCCAAACTAATACTTATTAATTATTACTGTCTTACAATCTTAATAAACTATCTACTATTGGGTTAGGGAGTGTCGTCTTGCCATGCTCAATGTGTCTCTTTGTTTCAGTCTCTGGTGCCCATAATTTTTTAGAGAGTTATAAAATGACTATATAGACCAATGATGTTCTTTTCAACATTCCTGAATTTCTTGAATTAGTAACTACTTGTTATTGCATTCCTCCTTCATATACCATCCGGGTAAGCCAACTCCAAACATTTTTAATTATGTTTAGAACAGGAGAATAAGGCGGCGAATAAAGAAGACGAATGTTTTGGTTTGAAATAAATTATTTTACAGCTCTGGCCTTATCTATATCCATTTGCACAAATTTGTCAATTTCCCCAGTCGTCCTACCGCTTACAATTTGTATTTCTATTGTTCTATATTACGCTACAGCAATCCACAATACTGCTCTCTCAGCTGAGAAATAACTCTCCTTTTCTTAAATCGTTAAATCACGGAAATATCAGTGAAAACTACAACTTTCCAATTATTAAAGTGACTGTTTTCTTGTACACCCCACGTCATATGATCCCGGCCAGATTGCAACCAATTTTGTTTGTGTGTCTCACTCAATGGGGTCTCTCTCTCTTCCATTTTCGCAACTCATAGTGTACATAGCTTATTATAGCTCTACGTACTTTTTCATACTGCAAGGATTGAGTTCGACACAATTTCGCGAACTTTTCTCGTTTCTGCCAGAGGGAAGGCTGTTACAACTTTTCCTTTATAATTTTTTTGCATACGTTTGTTTGTCGTTCTTGTATCTGAGCACGGTTGTGTGGTCTCGTCCATGACGCGCTTCTCTTAGAATTTTATTTTTACCCTTGTTAACCAATTGATAATTGAAAATTTACAAATTTCTTCAGCGGATAGTTTAATGGGCAAAACAGGCCTTAATATTTCAAAAAAAAAAAGAAAAAACTTTAAACTGTAAAGAGGATATACTCAAATGAACAATAAAAAAAAAACATCGATACATTTTACATTCGAAAAATGTTTGATAAGCTTTAAAACTCAATTAAAGACGCCGTCCCCTGGTAGTAAAAATTAGGTTCCAACCATAAAATATCAAAATGTACGGGCTGCTGAGTAACAACAATTATGTGGGTCTAATCAATTGAGCAGAAGTGTGTGTCTGAACTTCACTATGAAAAAAATATTTGCACCATCGCTGACAATATAACACCAGACACGCCACCCATTTGTTGTCAAACAGTGAAGAATTTTTTGTTCCAATAATGGCGAAATTATAGAAATCTTAAGTTTTTATTACCGATTAAGCTAATAGTACAAATGTTGAATTGTTTTTTAATTGCTTTTTTGTGTGTAAAAAGGAGATGATATGTACAGCTGACTCTTAATTGGCCACATAAAGTTGATATAGGGATAAAAGAAATAATTTTTAAAACCATTCTAATATCATAACGGCCAAGTTACATAAGGAAACGTTTAATCTTCTTACATGGTGTCCGCTAATTTAAGACGTGCAGCGGGTCCAAGAAAACTTAATTGAATTGAGAATTTAAATTCTCTTGTAACTATATTCTACTTGAAATGAATAAGCTCTGAAGAGCCAAATTAAATTATAATGACGCCTTATACGCCTTGGCAATTATGATCGTATAATCACTATAATTCTATTATCACATAGAGGATGATAAATTAATATAAATTAATTTAATTTACTTCAGATTGTCTTCTTATGTATAATTTGCTTGTTGAGTCCATTTTAAAAGTTTGATTTATATAAAATATTTTTAAAAAACTTCGTGCATAAAAGCATTTAAATTTAAGTTAATTTATTTATTAAATGTCACTTCCTGTACAACAAGACAGAATCTTAAAGTTATAGTGCAGAAACGTAGTGTGTTATATGGATTAAAATGACATATAATTAACAAAATATTACAATTGTGTAAAAACAATTATGTGAAATAAACAAAAACTTGTTATAACTATTAACATTAACGTTGAATAGTTGGTTATACGAATTACAAAATTTTTCTTCTGTGGAGAATGGAAAAACCGTATTTTGGCTTGGTAAGAAGAACCCTAATTCTTAAAGGTGTGAAATATTGCGTTGGCCAAAGGGTGCGTAGCTCATTGTAAGTATGACCTAATAAAAAATTGCGAACAAAATCAGAAGTAGAAAGCGAACACTCACAGGTTATGTCTGATGTAATTACACATGTGTGTAAACTCACAGTTTTAGCAGATATATAAAATTACATATGGAACACAAAACTGACAAGTCATATTTGAAATACACGTCGTGTAAAACCAGCATTACCAGTTGAAGTCCAGATTTTAATCCCCCAAAATTTGAAAATCCAGATTTGAAGTTTATAAACCGAGAAGTTCAGATTTTTGAAAAGTTATTCCATTTAAGAAAAAAAATATCTAAACTCAAACTGGATTTGATTATGCTTTTTATACTCTAAGTTCGTACAAAGTATTATAATTACGAAAATATTTTGTCACGATATGATATTTGCCTAAACTTTGATTAAGGGGCTTCGATAATCAGTTAGTCTAAGATGGAGACATGATTGGACCTCTGCATCTAATCATGGAACTGGCCTCCAGGAGGGCTGACTTAAAAGCTTTTTTTCACGTTTATAGGCGAGCCGCTTGTTACAACGCCAGACGCCGACGTAGGTCGCTATTGGTTATTTGAAGGCGCCAATTGCTCGCCTTGGCGTTCCAAGTATCGTAGCCACTCAGGGACTGTTAGAAGGCTGGTCCCAGCCGGAGATCGTCCAAGACTCCACTCGGATCTCATCTCAAATCTCATTTTCGTGCCTTGCTCAATCCAATCCCGAAGCAGGGGCCCTATGCTATATCTATAGATATATATCTATATATATATATATATATATATATATATATATATATATAATTGCAAAATATGCTTTGATTACAGAGAAACTCAGTTTTGTTTGTTTGATCGATGTTTCGTTATTATTAAACGAATTATTATTAAACGAATTAATTCGTTTAATAATAATATTAAATTTACAATAGAAAAAGAGCAGGATTCAAGACTTTCTTATTTAGATACTTGGATAATAAGGCGAGGTAATGAATTGATAATGGATTGGTACCAGAAGCCAACAGCTTCGGGAAGAATTATTAACTATTATGCAAAGCACAATAAAGCTATTATTATAAACACAGCTAAGAATTTTATAAATAGAGTGCTTACTATAAGTGATAGAGAATTTCATAGAAAGAATAAAGTTAAGATTAGGAATATATTAGACGAGAATAGTTTTCCAACGGAGCTGATTTATAAATTAATTAATCAGTATAATGTTAGGAGAGAACGTAATATAAGCAACGTATAACCAGGAATATCAGAGCGGTTAAATAAGGCTGAATTTTTTGATAAGGAGAAATACAAAATGACTTTCAGAGTTTATAATACTTTGAATAGATTGTTTGGTAAAACCAAAGATAGAATTCATAAATTGGATAAGGCAAATATAGTTTATAAAATTCCTTGTAAGGGAAATGATCAGGAGACTTGTGATAAGGTTTATGTAGGGACAACAAAAATTAACTGAAGACTAGGATAGCTGGACATAAATCAAATCTTAATTGCAGACATTCCCTTAATACAGCATTATCTTCTCATTGTTTTGAATCAAATCATTATCCTAACTTTGAAAACGCATCGGTTTTAAATACAGAAATTAATTATAAGCGTCGTTTTATGTTAGAAATGTTACAAATTGTTAATACACCTAGTACACAAAGAATTAATTTTAAGGCGGACACGGATAATGTTGCACAGATTTATAGACACTTAGTTCATAGAATAAGATAGTTAATATAAGTATGTTTTTAGGCGTTTTTGAATTAATGTTAAGTTTCGTTAACTGTATTTACATTTTTTAAAATATTTAAAAAAAACCTCATGTTATTTTTGTTTTATGTTAACTTTGAAAAAAATTTTTGAATTTTTGTGACAATATTTTTTTTTTCATGAATATATAATTGGTTCGTTATTTTTATTTCCTGATGATGCTACACAATGGAGTAGCGAAATATCGAAAAAATAAAAATATAATTTTTTAAAAAAAGACCTTCAAGCTTGGACAGTTTTTTTAATTTTATTAAAATCAAACTCTATTTTTTTACTTTTTCAGTTTCATTTAGATTTTAGATAGATTTCGGCTTTTTGGTGAATTTGCAAATTTTTAAGTTTTTTTTGGTGAAATTTCAAAATTTAGGAATTTTATGTTTTTTTCTTGTAGCAATTAAATTTTTCTCACTCTAGTTTTTGATTTTTGGTGAATTTTAAATTTTGGCAATTTCGTAATTTTTTGGGTGCAATTTCGTTTTCTTGTAAATTTTTATTATTTAAAAAATTTTGTTATTTTTGTAATTTTAAATTCTTAGACGAAAGTTAAGATTTTCGGTGAATTTACAAATTATGTTGAGATTTCGTTTTTTTTATTATAAACATTTTTTATGATATATAAATTTGTTGGTCAATTTTTTAATTTTTTACCGAGTTTCCCATTTGTGATAAAATCTGATTATTTTGCTTGATATACTTGTTTAACATAGATTTTGGTAAAAAGTTTTAAAATACAAATTTTTGTGAATTTTCAGGTTTTCGTTAAAAATTACAAAATAATATTTTTGTGGTGAAATTTTAATATTTGGCGAATCGTTTTTTCCAAATCTTTTGGTAAAATTTCGGTTTTTTATTAAATTTTGGTTTTTTAGTAATTAAATTTTATTTTATTCCCGTTATTCGATTTTATAGTAAATTTTCGAATTTGTGGTGAAAATAAAATTTTGCTATAATTTCTAATTTTGTTTGCCATTTTTTGTGCGGTTTGGTTTTTTTATGTATTTGTAATTAAAAATTTTTGAACTTTAGTTTGCTTTTATGGTAAAGTTTCGGATAAAGCCTTCAGATTGAGATTTTTGATTTTTGTTGTTTTTATATGTTTGTTAAACATCAATTTTATTAGAATTACAAATTTAACCATAATATATTACTTTTTCTTGAGATTTTTCGACTTTTCGGGGAAATTACAAAATTGTGGTGAATATTCAAAATATTGTGAATTTTGGTTTGTTTTGATAATTTTTGGTAAAATTTGGGTTTTGTATTGAACTTTGACTTTTTGATAAAACAAATTTTTTCAGTTTTACGATTTGATGGTGAATTCCCAAATTTGTGGTAAATTTCACATTATCACAAAATTATGAATTTTTAAAAAATTTCGATTTTTTGGGAATGTATGATATTTTCGTAATTTAAAACTTATGAACTATAGTTTTGTTGTGTATTGAATTCTAAAATTATGTTAAAACTGGTTTTTTTTAATTTAATTGAGATTTTTATTACAATTTATTCTTTTTTTTAATTTTTTTGTGAATTTTTAATTGTTGTGTGGATTTTAAAATTTTTTATATACTTGTTAAACATAAAGTTTTTTAAAATGTCGAATTTCAAATTTTGACAAACTTTCAATTTGTTGCAATTTTTATTGATAAAATTTCGGCCATTTCGGATATCTTTGTTAATATTGTAGAAATTACAATCGGAATGACAAATCTATATATTTTTGTGAAGGGTATAACACCAGAATCCATCTGTACAATAGAAATAAGAATCATAAATTTAATATAAATTGCCTGACATCAAAAGCTCAAGCTAGATCTGCGCCGCCTTTAGTTACTAATGTGCATTTAAGCAGTCGTGCCAAATATTTACAAGCTCTCAGCATATTTTGTTTTTGTGTTTGCACAATTCCAAATAAAAAGGCATTTCAGAAATTTGCTCCTTAGTGTTTTGAATAATTTTGCAGATGTTGCTATTATTTTGGCCGCAACTGTTAGTTGATATTTATACACAAACATGTGTGTGGTAAAGTATAAATAATTAGAACTCTATTCTTTAGTTTTAGTTTTAACAAAAATACCAAAAGGCAGATAACGAAACAATTTGTTTAATAAACACATTTTTGTTATTAAAGAAACTAGATGAATAAAGTTTTAAAAAGCTTTCAGTGATTTTAAAAAATATTTACGGTAGAAAATTAATTATAAAATACTTTATTTGTGTCATTGATTTGTATAAACAAAATTTTAAAGAACTTGGCCCGTATTCATAGTTACTCACTAAAGTCGACTCTTGCTAAAGTGTACTTTAAATTAAAAAGCTCTTACTATATTTTTGGCTTTCATTGTCACAAATAAAGTATACTTTAAATTGAACCGGCTTTAAATGGGTGTCAACTCTGATTTAATAATTGTTGCATATAATTTCTAACCAAATATAATAAAGTGGTAACCTTGCACAGCTATTTTTATATTGTTTACAAAAAAATTAATACTCATCGTTTTATAAAAAGAAAATGCAAAACTAAGCAACTAGCTATGAAAAAGAAGTTTTAATGAAAAAACTTGGGGAGGTAAAATATAGCTACGTTTATTATTATGTATTGTCTAGGTAGTAATTATGTATATAAAGACTTGTTTTCAGGATCTAAAAAAGCCAAGAGACTGGTAGTCAAACTGGAGTGCCGCTGAAAAGGAATGTCTCCGAAGTGAAACGGGCATGTATTGCAACAGAAAATTCCCCATCTATTCCCGAATTAAGCGCAGAAGACAATCTTGTTGGAAGTATGATTGCACACGAGCTTGAGGATGATGAAATATTAATTGAAAGCAACTGTTGTGTTACTGAAAAAAATTACATTCAAAGTTCATCTGATGTCACAACAAACGAACAATATTATCTTTATCACACTCTAGATGACGAGATTCAAAAAAGTTTTCCTCAATATCTTCAATAATTGTAAAATATTCAGCTAATTTTAAATTTAAAGTCAAAAGTATACTTTAGCGTGTCTATGAATGAGATAAAGTCGACTTTTAGATAAAGCTGACTTTAGTTCTCTTAAAGTATACTTTATTTTTGACTATGATTATGGGCCCTTTTTTTAACGAACAAATCATCCGAATGAAGTGTTTTAAATGGGTAATTTTTCGAGTTGCGGTAACAAGTCTCGTGTTACTTCTAGCTGCACATCAGACCAAAACTGACATATTACTTTTTAACTCGATCCATTTATACAAATATAGGCCATTTATCTTTTATTTGTTTAACTGTAGAATACTTTATTATTAAAAAGCAAGTACTAAGAGGACTTTGCTCGAATCATATAAACTTTTACCGAAACATTAAGTTCCTGAAGAAGGGTTTTTAAGAGTTTCACATGAATTCCGTTTTATAAATGTTCGACTGTTTAGTAAACATTCGATTTTTAGTTTTCTGGCGAGTTTCGACTTTTTGATAAACTTAGGTTCTGAAGTTATGCAGGTCCGTAGGAGAGCTCGTTGCAACATCCGCACTGTCACCTCTTTTGATAAGGATCCAGGATATGTATGAGCTCGCCAGTGGATATTGTAAAAATTACAAACAACAGAATGCCAAACTCATTTATCCTCCACCTTTCATGTAGTTTTTACATACATATTAAATTTTGACGAAGGTCACGGAAGTTCAGAAATGTCATTTCATTCTATTGTTAATACCTGACCTTTTTCGGCATTCTATATAATTTGAACTGTCGGTTCTCCCATGCATTAAAAAATTCGCTATTTTGTTTGAATGACAATCACTTGTTTAGAAAATTCGTTGTAAAGTTATCGATTTGGCTGTTGCGTAAAGTCAGCTGTTATTGTTACGTACTTAATAAGAGATTATGTGTTCTTTACTCTGTCGGTCAAAGGGAATTTCTAGCTAGTAATACATGCGTCAATTTAATTTCAAAAACAAATTCTAAATTAAAAAAAAATTGAATCGCATAAAACTTTTGCGGCCGAGTGTCGTCCGTCCATTGCGGACGCGGGTAGTTACTAAGTTACGATTACTTTTTTATGTACATTACTCACGTATATTTATTATTTTTTACTTTTATTCCATTTTGTCAATACCAATAGCTTTCGAACAATTTCGACGCTTGTCTTCGCAATAAAGAACTTTCGAAAGAGATTTCTATTCTTCCTAATTCTCGAATGGGGCTGTATTTAGTTTCAGCAAAATCACTGTAACAAAACTTGTGTAATTTATAGCATAGTACAGCATTTTTTTCGCAGATATCATTTTATACCCTGGTTCGCGTGCTCCTAAAAAAAATACAAAACATTGCTGGAAATTGTTCAAATCTTGTTCTTGTTGACCACAATTTTTTGTTTGCTTTATTAATTTTTACTCAAGTTCTTAGCCCGAGAATTGTCTTATGGGATATTCGAACGCAACATATTATGAGAAATAAAATAATAATAGAAGAAATTGTCATATAAAACCAGAGAAAATAACAAGGCAAAGGTGCCTTGAAAAACAATAAAAATAAACGGCAAATAATTTATTTACGTTTGTTTTGAAGTGCGGTTTAAGTGGATTAAATTCAAACAAGTAACAATTGACAGCTAAATTCTGAGATTAATTTTCCCTCCCCTTTTTGTTAAATGCTAAATGCCAATTTAGCCAACTTAATAACAAATTGAATCGAATGAATAAAACACAGGAAGCAATAATGATAAGTACGATTAGATTTTCAACAACAAGAAAAGAGATTAAATAAATGCAAATGAATTAAATGAAATCGAAAACGACAGATGGAGGAGGAAATCTTTCTTCCCTGTTTAGTAGACAGTAAATAAATAGTAATTAGAAGAGGATTTGTGTTTTATGTATTCATTGTCCCTACTAATGCTCGTATTATGAAAGTCTCATAATATATTTTTATATCTAAGTATGTTTGAGGGTTGTGCAGGCAAGGTCAGAGTTACACATTAAGAAGCTGTGCTTATCAAACCCTTTAATCGGTTTGGGATTGGGAACTATTATCGTTTTTATCTGCACTAACCCGAGCCCCAACGAATATTCGCCCTAGTTCGAAGCAAATGATTTTTTTTTAATATGACACTTTTTATCTAAATTTTTAGGTTATGTAACTAACACTTTCAGAATTCCTTTTATTTTGCTCTTCAAACAATATAATTTAGCGTTTTGTGGCCCTGATTGGGGGTTAGCTAAAGTTGCTCAGGCGGGCGCAATGGCCCGAGTTGTTAACTACAAAATTTTTCTCCTTCACAGGTCAATTTACGGAATGCTTAAATTTCTTACCTAAACAAGGAAAATGCATGTGTTCTCCTCGCCAGAGTTTGCGCATTCACAAAAATGCATATTGGGGTGGAAAAAACAAATTTTACAGGAGAAGGTTTTTTATTATGAACTTTTTAATGAAAATTTAAATTTAACGTTGTAATAATTGTTAATTTTGTCCAATACATTGTAATCAGATTAAACTGGAAAGGTGGCCGCGACAATAACGTAACTCATGGAAAACAAATTGTAGAGCAAAGTTTTGATTTAATTCTTGTCTAATTTCTTTAGAATTTTTTAATGGAAATTTAATTGTAGCCTGAAAGTTAATTTTAATTTCAAATTTTCAATATCACTGGGACCAAACTCCAATTTACACGTCTAACAAAGCGTCGATTTTATAACGGACAAGGAACATAAAGAGTTAGGCACCGATTCATGCATAATCCCGCAAGATCATGTTTGTAACTTTGCGCACCAATCATGCTATGGTGCGTGAACGTGAATAGAAAAAATCCACTTGCGTAAGCGTGCATGCGTACAGTTTTTCCGTGATTGTTTCATGATTGAAAAGTTGTGATTTTTTATTTGTAATTTCTGAGAAACAGAAAATCATGAAATACAAACAAAAAAATGGTGCATTATAGACAGCAAGTTTGTGTAAAATATTTGAATAAGTTTTGATAGTAAAAATATACAAGTGATGTTGTTAATTTTGTTTTTTTTTTCGTGAGTATCTCGTGACCATGAGTTTTCGTGATCGGGGTTAATTATTCATTATATTCACGTGAGTCTACTTACGTGAGATCAAAAAAAGAACAAGGCCGTGCATTAGTATTATTTTTTTGCGAGCGTGAATGATAGTGAGTGAAGAATTATTCACGGTTCCAAAATAACTGATCGGCGTTTATTTGATTATTATTTTTGATTTAATATTTTACCTGACTGGAGACTGTTGAAAATTGATTAGAAAGCTTCAATGTATTTTTTATTTTTATCCATTAGCTCCTTTTTGAAGTGAAATCGCCACATTCTTAAGCCAAAAATGCCTTTTCGCTTCCTTGATAAATCTGGTACCTTCCAGGAGATGAGTGAATAGTCGTTGCTTATTTAGTCAATGTAATTTAAAAGTGTCTTCAAGACCCAACAACAAATATGGCAAACTTTTTAACAGACCTTGCCACCTCAGGAGACAATGTGTTGCGTCAAATATCCACGATTTTTTATTTTAAAATATATTTTCCTTAAAATATTTTGAGCCTGTGATCGGCTTTAAGACAATATCAATGACGATGGCGCTAAAACTTAATCACATCTGTCCCAGAACTCATTCCTCTAAGATACACATGGAATTTCCTCAAACATTCTCCAGAATCGCAATAAGCCTGTTTATCCGTACATGTGGATTATATAATTTGCCATAACAAATGAGATAATTTTACATTCGAAATGTTGCAGTTCTCATGCACATGTCAACAATATGATGAACGATAAAATAAAGCGATTACAAACACATCCATTAGTTAGTTGTGGGTGTTTAACGTCATTTAGCTTTGTGCATGTCTGATTACATTCGACTTCGAACGAGTATCTATCTGTATTCTATTAATCTACACTTTCAGTCGGTGGTGCTGTTCTTTAACTAGAAATGCTTAGACGCTTTCATGCGAAGCTGTCAGTTTCAATAATAATAACAGCAACAAAAGCAAGACAAATTACAACTTTTATACTAATATTTATCATTATGAAAGCTTCATAATTGTAAGACAAACAGTTGGGATCATATAAATAGCAGTGGCTTACATAATTATTTTCTTATGCTTCAGAAAATTGCCCTTTCATACTCTCAATTTTAACTTAGAACGCATCGTAAATTTATTCTATCAAAACGAAATTAATTAAAATGAATTATAATGATTTCGGGCTGGTTACGGACGCAATCTGGTGGTACAATTTTCACACACTTTTCGCAACACATCAGGCTGTAATTCGGTAATAACTCGTGAAGTATGGGCTTCCAATGATATCCGCAAAAGAAATGGAGTCAAACCGCATGAACGAAGTTGCCAGTGATAGTGATTCGTCGTTACTGTGTGCAGCAAATTCTCCCTTTTGACGTACCATTTAATCGAAATTATGATTCATCACCAAACAAATTTTTTTATTGAACTTGGGTAAGAGTTTCTCGAATAACACCATGTTTTTTGAATGCAAA